>OY720144.1:69749182-70978171 GCA_963082955.1 Cheilosia grossa
TTTTTAAATTGACAGCACTCTGTCAATATAGTGACAGTCAATTTGCAGTAGGTACGAACGCAAAAGTAGATTGGTCGGCAATACCAATTTCGCTACGTCAATCATATTATGAGATCTGTCAACTTAGTACTCAGTTACGAAATTCTTGACTAGATCCGTCGACTACCCCCTCTTTAACTTTAACTGATAAAATAGTAGGTCATGTGATTTGTGACCAATCCAATTAAAGGCCAATCAAAACTGACATAAATACATTAAGTCACCCAGCTGTCAGACTTACTAAACTAGATCTGAACGATCCCAGTGTGTCTTGTGATTGAGATTGCTTTGGATCATCACAAAATTGCAGGAAATAATAACGGGTGTGCCTATTTAGTTTTATAAATTTTATATTATTTGATTTTAAACTTATATGCCTCAAAAAAAAATATTTACAACTTATAAAAAATATATTCAGTTTAGGTGACCGAAAAGAGCAAAATAAAATTTATCACTTTTAGTTTTACGTATGACGTATGAGTATAAATGGAGGCCTAAATGTGTTCACATTTTCTTTGCTTTTGTAGAAAAACTTAAAAGAAAAACAAAAATATGCTATTTGCATGCGACGACGTTGCCTTGTATTCGGAATTCCGCCACAAGCTGCTTTCAAATTTCTCTTACGTCACAATAGAAGAAACAACGCCACAATAAAAGGCAGTAGGTATACATTTCGGCTTCGACAAGATTTAACATTTAACAACAAGAGCAAGGAATCACGCGAATCTTGTAGGTAGTTGTTTGGGTATTGAATGATTCATGAGTATAATTCAATCGATATTAAGAACTTGTTGTTTCTGCAAGATGGTCATGTACCTATTTTGTTTCCGAATTTTTCTCTTCCGTATTGCTGTACGTCAAAGTAAAATTAAGTAGGTAAACTGTAATTATTGGATCGTGGAATATCTCCCTTTTTATGCGAATTTCCAGTCGGAAAGGGCGGCCCTGGGAAAAAGGGAAACGCACGTAAATGTGGAAATTTCACGAATTTGAAACAAACTACATTTCACCATAAGTATCAACACACAAAAAGTCCATAAAAATAAGCTCATTTAAACAAATTTTTAAGAAAGGAAAGTTTAAATCATAGGCAAGTTTATGTCAATTTTAACTTTTATTTTTCATCAACAATTTTGTTCCGAATCTGAACGAATTTAAAAATTCTTTATCAGTATACAGTTGTACTCGAAAACTTCAACACAGTTCTCAGATGTAGCTGGTGGGGAAAACTTCGAAGCAAGAATCAGATAAACATCAACAACAAACAACAACTTTGACAAGATAAATAACGTCGGCAGCTGAATTTCTAGAAGATGCATGGAAGATATAGAAAACGTCTACAGCGACTTTCTCGGGGGTGAAAAAAAGAATTCGTAATTAACTGGAGCATAATTCTCGCCAGCATATTTTTTTAAATTGACACAAAATGTCCGAATAGGTATCCTAGACTTAGCTTCCCACAACCTACAATTTTATGCCGACAACGAACGGCTGAAGTTAGAAGCTTTTACAGGACGGATATACTCTCGAACTTTTGCCATAAGTTTGCGGGAGGCAGTGAAAGAAACCTTGATTTTCCGTAGATCGAACTTCAGACCCCTCTCGCTTAGTAGTTCAGCTCACAGTTTTAGTTTTATCAAGACTAGAAAAACCCACCGGTCAGAATTATACCTATTATAATTTTGGTTGGAAAGTTAGACGTGGACAATCGAGGAACAATAACTCGGAACTAAGTTCACAGTCAACTTTTATATAGTTCGTCTACGTAATTTTTATCGTTTATGTCAAAACAATAAATTCGGGAATTCACCTAAGGAAATTGGTCTTTCAGTTGGTTCATACTTTTTCCTAAAAATCGTCTTTATAATAACCGCGCAATTGCTCCAACAACAAAAGTCGTTGCCTTTTAATAAATAAAATGATTGATTTATAATTTCATAAAGTTATTTTCCGTTTTCGAAATTTTGTTACTCAGATTTCCTATTTTAGAGGAATTTTATGTTAGTAAGCTACCATATTCAATTACTATACGATGACTGAACTTTTATTATTATTTATCAGAATGTTTCAACCTTTCTCCTGATCACACAATATTCGTCAACTCAATGAATTTTATGTGGGAGATTTTCACCGAAACTAGCAGGATTTCAGTTTGGATGTCGACTTTCATCAATGAAAACAAAAAGAACCTTTCTATCCTTTAGTCTTGTCTGAAAATGTCAAATCTGGATAAGCTTTTATACATTGTAGGTTGTTAAAGCCTCCTTCTATGTTTCCTTTGACGGGGTGGTACAAGGTGCCCCTAAATAAATCTCTGACCCAATTTTTTTTCGAATTTTCGTTCGCTAGGGAAAGTTTTTAAGCAGATCTTAAATTGTCCAGTTTTAGTGCACATTGCGGTGCATTTTCTCTTTAGAGTGGTGCTCAGACATGCATATTTATGTTACTTACTGTCCTGTTCAGCATTCAGGCAAATCAGTTGCGGAAAAACTAGCCACTGCAAGAATGTGATTAAAAAGGGAACTTTGTTTCCTAATTTCCCCTAAACAAAATTGAAAACAAAAGATGGCAACGTTGGCAAGTACAACGGGACCAACCTTTGTTGTGCGTCAAACAACCAAGATACCATTCCGCATAATGGTGGGAAAATATTTTATTTTTTTTGCCAACTTCCGTTCTCATCCTTTGGCAGTGTTGACGCCTGTGTGTCGTTTTCATATTGTTTCCTTTGCTGTCCCTATTCCTGATGCATCTCCTCAGTCCTCATCCTTATCATCTGCATTACAATTTACAACAAAAGCAGATACTAAGTTAATGTTTAACCCACATTTTCATTTTCATTCACACCGGCTCCAGCAAACATTTTCCATTTTCAACTGTTGTTTTTCTGAATGGCCATGCCCATGGCTTTGTTAATTGTCCTCAACTGTACAGAGGAAGCTTTCTTGGTTAAACCATTAAACCGGCGTTTTACCGGTTTGCGGTATTTTAAAGCACAGTCATACATAAATATTGTATAACCATAATTCTTTTCACTTTTCCTAGGTTTTGCGTGATGTGCCTTCTTTCTTTATACGTACAGGTATAGGTATGGGTATAGGTATGGGTACTTCAACCAACGACGCGCACATCTACCTACTTATATTCTAATGAAAAAGACGGATGTCGACGGTTTAATTTGCTCCGCCTTGTTCGCTCTCCTCCTTGTAAATGTATGTGATGCTAGCGGCATGGATAAATAATTTATGAAATTTTGTGGATATTGTTCTTATTGAATTATGAAGGAAGGAAGATGCTAATTAAAAAATAATAAATTAGATGGATTTTTTCATTAGCAGTTGGCGGATTCGGGTTGTCTTATGTGGGCTGTAATAAGCTTATGGTGATTTCAAGTTAGTAAACATTTAATTTCAGCCATAATGTGTAGAGAAGAAATTTATATATGGGTTTTTAAATATGGTGGGATAAAAAGTTGCAGACATTTTTCTTTTTGGGGGGCAATATGTTTTCAGGGGTACCTACATATTTGAAGATTCCTACAGCTGACATAAGACAAACGGGATTGACTCTTTTCCACCAAGATAATGGAGCTCACAACGCACTGCGTTAACCTCATTGTTTTGTTATAATTATTCCCCAACTAGGATGCGGTCCATTTTATTTGTTCGATTTAAGGCGCTATATATCTACTTGTCATATATGATTTGTCGCGTGCACAACATCAGCTCACTACTGTAAGCCCTTGCTCGCAATGCTCAAGGCGGAAGTGACCTATTTAAAGTACAGGTGTGCCAATCGATTCTAACCTGAAAGGGGGTTCACTTTCTAGTTATATTTACCATCTCGGCCAATAACCGAAAGAAGAATATCAACTTTCTCTTGTGCGCTTCGATTCGAACGAATACTTAGGGGACAAACATTTAATGAACAAGGGTCTAAGGTTATATTTAATATTTTTATGAACTACATAAATATAATTTTAATAAGTCTTTGAGCTCTTATGTCTTTTTTTTACTGCTTTATAGAAGTATTTGCCAAGATGTCCGATCTGGTGGCTCTCACAGCAGTTTATTTATAGATTCCTTATCTACAACATCTTTAGAGCTCAGTTGTAGTCATTGGGGGGAGCATGGCCAGAAACTTCCCATGCGAACCTACCAAAGAGTGTCCCCTGATGCCTTTGGTCGGTATACACGAATGTTTTTGATGTTCGTTCCGATCGTGAATTCTGTCTTCTTTCTGCTTACCCATTGACATTTCTATGGTGTACGCTTGAGTTTTTCAAGAATATGGCTCAACTTAGATTTGTTCTAATCATTGTTTTGTCCCGCTTTATAAAGAGCTCTACTTAATATTTGTTATCTGAACTAGGTTTACTCAAACATCTCGCATGCAAAAATCGTGTTTCTTTTGACAACCATTCAGAATTAGTTAAAGAATAATGCCAGTGGTATGCTACGTGCGCTACTAAATAAATGTGACCAACAATTAATTTCTTTACTCCAACAAACAATTTGTTGAGCCAGTACAATGGTACACAAACTTAATTTGTTCATTTTGAGCAGCATAATTCTAATAAAGATTGAATATTCAGTGTTGAACACGTTGCGGTCCGCGAACATCTAGTTGATCAACGCACTCAATTGTTGTATGACCCCATCCATTTTCTTGATCAATGTCTGATATAAGTTCCTCGAAAAGTTGATCAACTGCGTCTGGCTTGTCTTACTTTAATTTCGAAAGTCAAGATGCCCAAAGCGTCGCATAAGCACAACCAGGTTCAACACGAGCAAGAACACCACCAGTAGAACTGTTGAACAACGACCACCAAATATAACAAAAGCGTTCTTTCCTTAAAATAGAGAGCATCGTCCAATAGAGAACGTAGTGGACAACAGGCATAATAAGCAAAGGTAATCATTTTCAATTTGGGACAATCTGGTGCATAAAAGAAAATGTTGTCATTAAGGGCAGCACGACACTTCTTAGATTAATTCCAAATAGACAATTTTCATGAATTCAAAAAATATAGTGGTCCCAACACAGATCCTTGTAGCACACCAATCTGAACGTAACTTTTCATCTAGATAGATTGTCTGTAGCATGCAATATCAAAAGGAGAAATACTGAAAAAATAGGTTCGACACAAGATATCCTCGTTTTAAGTTCTGGGAACAGCAGTGATTCGAAGCTTCTGGCCGTGCGCGCACTCTTTTTGCCCACATACCATTCCCGCCGTCTTGCTCTGAATTGCGGCATTAATTTTAAATATGTATTAACGAAGAGTTGCTTTTCTACCTGCGTCAATTCTAATTAATGCTCTATCTGTACAACATAAACGGCAAATTATTCAAATTAAAGTTGGCAGCCCCCTCGTAGCCCGGAATTACGAAACCCAATACACCTTTGCATAATTACACGCTGAAATCAATTTTCACATTCTCTGTATTATGTAAACTGAACTATTTTGGCAAGAACCCAACAATCAAATACCTACTGGACTTTTGATAATATTTCAGCTTTCAATTTCAGTGACATGCATAGCATAGGTATGGAGCATACAACCTGAGGTGGAGGTGTACTATTCCAAACAAACCCACCTTTGGGCCAACAATTACATATACAATATACATACATACCATCTCTTATTCCCAAGGGCTCACAAAATGTAATTATCTAGCTGATGAGCAATGATGTATATATAGTGTTCGGTTGGATTTCTGATTGCTAACCTTTTGCGGAATGTCTTCCGATTCCGAACAACATAGGATGTCTATTAGCCTGAAGACTTGATTGAGTGAGAGACCCGATTTGGGGTAATTTTGCAGCAGAAACCCATCCGAAAGTTATCACAATCTTTCGTCCCAAAGGATAAGTTAATTTTATAATTAAATGTTTCATTTTGTTGCCTCAGAGAGATGTCTCTCTCTCTCTCTATATACATATATATTGCTTAATCAGTTTCCTTTGCCCGGATGCAAAGGCATACGATGAAGATAAACTGTGTGACATTCCAAAAGGAATTTTATATCTAGAAAAGGACCAAAATGATAAAAAAAAAAACATTTAAAACTCTTTGTTCTTGGCCTGGTCAAAGGGTTCAATATTCCCTTCATTTTTTATTTTTTCTTGGTCTGAAACTGATTGATGATGGGTCTTCGAATAGTCCAAATACAAAATCGTAGATATATGGGTACTCGTTTAAATGGAGAAGTATCGTTGTATTGGAAATTAATGTTCCGCTTCGCTTGTGCTATTTGAATTGTCAAAGAAACGGCCGAAAGGAGTTTTGTTCGAGAAATTGATTGTGTTCGTCCTGTCGTTTTGTATGGTGGTGCGGTATATTTTCGTCAATAAAACACTGTATTCGATTGTTGATTTGGGTGAATGATTGGACATTTGCTAGTCCTTTTTTCAATAGGCTTTCCTTCTTCGTAATTCTATTATCCCTTTTTGATGGACCTTTGGTTACTGACAATTAAAAGCAAAAAAAAAAAGAAGGTCATTTCTATTTTATCGCTGATTCTATGATTTTTGGGTCATCATTAATGAAACAAAATGTCACAAGTTAATATATGCTGCATTGGATGGGGACAGTCTGTAATTACATACCAAACCCCAATTTCGCGCATGGTTTAGTTAACGGGCGAACAAAGTCAAAGTGAGAGGATGGCTTGAAATGGGTGGTTGTATTGAGGAATGAGAACGATAACTACCGAGTACTGACCTTCCTATGTTACTCAATAACTTACTAGGGTGATACTGAAATTGTTGGAAGTTTATTTCTTATATCTTAAGAGAACGATTCATTTCGAATCAGAATTACTTCAAAGCACTATTTATGAGAAAAGTTTGGGAAATGGTGGACATGCGCCAGCGACTTTACAAGAAGGAATTGAAAGGTGTCAAACCACACGAATTCATTGGAAGGATCAAATAGACACTTGGCACTACTTAATACGAATGCAAATCGCGATGGTATTATAACGACTAAAATATCATTTGTTATACCTTATACATCCAAAAAGTTTATACCTATCACACAAGCACAAAATGTTCGCATACCATCAGGCGGTAAGTCACACTTAACCATGATACAACAAGACAAGATATCGCATTGCGCGGGTCGTTCATTCTTGCTCATCTGTCAGCAAATTATGACGTGTCGAATTTTGATTTAGTTGAGTGGAATTGTGTTTGTGTTTTAATTAATTAAATAGCAACTGAATATTTAAAATGGCAGTTTGTTCTGTGTTTGCATGCAACAATAATACCCGGAAAAAGAAAACACTAGACACCAGCTTCCTTAGCTTCCCTAAAGAAAAAATATCTTAAGGCAATGGTTATCTTTTTGTAGACGGAAAGACCCAATAAATGTCAATACTGCAAGACTTTGTAGTCTGCATTTTGTCAAAGACGGCTTTCTACACAATATTAAATATGAAATGGATAAATTGTTGTATTAATATAGTAATCTAAATGCTCATTTATGTGCTTTCCCTCGTAGGATTTACTGGTCGACGTTCATTGAAACCTGTAGCTGTTCCCAAAGTACACTTGTCTGAAAGTGATGTTTATGTCCCAAATGCTCCTCAATGTAGCCTTTCAAATAGAATGGCTATCCAACAGAACAAAGAAGAGGTTGAGAGCATTTTGGAACATTTTACACATTACAGGAAAAATCTTCAACATTATAAAGATACCGAAAGAAGCAAAATGTTCGTGTCCAGAGCTTGAAATTCCGATGGCATGCGATGGCCTGGAGAATTGAGCAGGATACAATTGTCACCGGCTGAAAGAAAATCTGCCTGAGCTTGGACAAACTAAAGATAATTCTTTATCTTGGGTCAACCAGCTCAGCGAAGGTGGTCTTTCGAAGCCATTGGAAGCTATGATGATCGATATCAAAGCTCTGGAAAACGTTTTTAAAACTTTCAACAGCGATGGGCTATATATTCGGGCGGATAATTTGACACGATTGATTGATTTATCCGAAAAAGCTTAAATCAACTGGAACATCCGTGTAAAAAAAAACTCTTCTTCCGCTCGCGAATGTACTTTCCCATTCGCCTTCTTAATCGACAAATAGTTGATGAAAAAAAAAAACGCCAGAAAACGAAAATATAAAAAAATAATTAACTAAACCACTTGTTTTTAAAACATTTTATTTTTCTTTCACTTTACATTTACATTTTACATTTACAATACAATTTTTCTTAAAAATTTCTTCATACGCCGCCGCGGCCAGCAAAGCAAATACAATAAATTTACGACATTAATCAACAGGAACAGCAAACAAAAACACACTTACGGACATAAATATTTATCCAAACTTATTCAAATCAATTCCGAAACTAAGTTCTTAATATTTCACCGTTTATTTAAACATTTAAAGGAACACCACATATAAAAAACATGCAAATACTAAATGTCAAAATGTTCATCGGGCTCTTCTGACGTAGATGCGCAGAACAAATCAAAAATGAAACCTTCATTGCGCCATCTTGTCTTGTTGTATCATGACACTAAACCCTTTTATAGCTGTGCCTCCAACTTTGTTCACGGCACAAAATTCATTTCGTCTGGCAGTTTACGCAAAGACTCCACACTTTCCGAAATCCCTTTACCAATAAACAAATATATTTGCCAGAATATCGCTAACTGTAGGGTCAAATGTTAATGTTAAATAAATCCTCCCTTAATGTCATTTTGAAGACAAGTGTTGCCATACCGTCCAAAACAACTGTATTAAATTTCATAATAAGAGTGAATTTAAATACGCTGCTGTTAAGCCTGAACGTTTACAATAATAAATTAATTTTAGTAAATTGTAAATGTTTCCTAATTTTATTAGTTGCCATACAACAATGCAAATCTTTTTAAGTCTAACAAACACTAATTTGTACAAATGTATGCAGAAAATTTAAGAACATTGCATTTTTGTTTTATTACTAAACACTTGAAGCATATATTTGTGTGTTTTTCTCTTTTTTATTTTGTTTAGCCGCTAGTTCATGCTTTAAAAAAATAATTTTATATAAGTTTGGGATATTTCCAAGACTTTCTTGACAGTCGTCGCAAACAGAATAAAATATCTTCTTACTTAAGTTTGGACGACTCATGCTTTTTTACAACAATTCTCAGTACCTTAGGTGACTCGGGTAGATATTTGGCTGCAACCAAACCCTTATCAAACTCTTTACAAAAGGAGTTTGTTTATCGAGAACGAGGATCTCTAATGAAACAATGGTTGGTGTGGAAAGGTTCACTTCGCGGCTAATTTAGTTAAAAGAATAGAATTATCAGCACTCAGCAAAATACACGCAAAATAAGAAATTTTTTAACTTCTGGAGGTAGTACGACAATATGTGTGAATTCATAGGAGAGGAAACATGACAGCTTTCGTGCATACAAATGTGGGCTTTATATTTTTCAGGGAGAATTTAAAATTTTGTCGGTTTCTAAGTTTCCCGAATTAAGTTATATTTAAGCCATACAATTTTTAATACATAAATTGTATTTATTTTCAAAACCGGAAGCGATAAGTTCCTAACACGCTTCCTAGCTTCCTACGCCGGCTATTAATTGTATTTTCAAAAATATTCACTTGCTTACCATGCAATTGTGATGTTAAGACCACCAATAAGTTTTGATTTCATCAGCCTACGAATAACTCAAAGCGTTCAAATAATCTGTGTTCCGTTTATTGAATAATTTGAAAGGGATTTAATTACGACACAAATGCACTCATAAATCAATCGTGAAGTAGCATAAGAAACCAATTGAAAGCGTACCGAAAATTACGTCCGATCGAACGATAGGGCATTACTGATTTGCATATGATATTTGACAGATCTGCGGATATTTTGTGCATTTCCTATTTTGTTTTTTGTTTTTTTCTTATAATAAGCCTTGGAAAGACTTTGAAAAATATCTGTTGGGCAAATTTAATTGCAATTTATGTATTCCTATTTTTTGAAATAAATTCCTCGTTGTGAAAGAAACCATTGACCTCATTTTTCTCGAAAACAAATTATGAAATTTGAATTCTGCAATGAAAACAACCGAATATCTTTGAGAATCAAAATTTTTTTCCTATGCGAAAATTTCAGGCGGATTTGAGAATTGGGGTCCAGGGCATTTCCTGTTTCGCTATGCTGCGCATTCACATCGGCTACTTCTCTTTAATTTCGCTTAATCAGAGTGTAGTACACACCGTGCCTTCGAAGTTCGCGTACTACTCGATCTCATCGTTCTGCAACCTCGTCCACCATATTATTATATAAGAATAACCAGCCTTGGCTTACACTTGGGCATTAGGACATGATTCAATGGTCGCGTCTCAATTTGCACCGCACTTGATGGTGATCAGTTCAAAGTTCAGTCCCTCTCAAACCATCCACCTGTCAAAAGACGATAACATCACACACATATCTATCAGTGACTTCTACTGAAGACTGCGAGGATTCACGTTTATTTCCACAGCTCTAGCTCCTCACAACGAAATGTTTGTGTGAGTTTTTATTTTTAGGACGAATTGAAAATAGAGGTCATAAAACGCCCTCCCAACAGAGTCTTTCTTTCCTTTGAAGGGGATCACGATAGATACCGCATGAGGACAAACTCAATTTTCTGAGTGTAAAACGTGCTTTTGACCGAATTTGTTGACTTTTTTAAACAAATTTCCAAAAATGATCTGAAGTGAATTGATCGATCAATTTGCCAATTTGTTCTCGTCTTACGAAGTGTTGTTTGGGTTTTACAATAAGCCGGTTCTGGGGCCAGAACTCACTCGGCATGTATAGTTATACTGCGAAAGTTATCCATTAAGATTAAGGAATTTGATGATGTTGTTGAAGTTGACATTACCTTTGAGATCGATAGGTCATCAAGAAAGGCCTGACTAGTAGACTCTGTCTAGTTTTGCCTAGAGCCGGACACTCACAAAGAAGATGGAATGCTGCTTCACTCTCCTCTCTTTCAGCGTATAGCTACGGCAGTGGGTGTTATCGGGGAAGTGTTAGTCTCCCAAGTGCCTAGTACGGCATTATTTTTAATCACAGATGAGTTGCATTCACTGGATATTGGGGATATTTAAGCTGTCATTTTTTCGTTCTTTGAGGGTTCATCCGCCACCATCTCTTTATCACCACTCTGATTACTCATGTCTCCTGAAAAATTGTCACTAAATATTCAGTACTTAAAGTATCAGCGTAGCTCACAAAAGATCTATCGAAACACCTAATGGAAGCTACCGTGACAGGTTATCTTTACTAGTGGTGAACCCGACGATTCATTGTAGTGACTTCATCCGCCAATGGCGCGCCCTTTGAGATAGCCGTGTTAGACTTAACTCATTACCTCCATATGAACATAGGTAAAATAAAGGCCGTTAGGTTCATGCTTTCTCCTGTCATCAAGACATGCCAATATGTCAAAGTTTTATAACACTGCTCACTTTGTGTGTGCATTTTCTGATTACGGGAAAAATGAAGGAGATATTAACAATTTTATGGAGTAGACTCAATTATTTTAAATACGTTCAATATTTGTTTACAAAACATTCTTTACAGCTGCCAGACTTATTTAATTAAAAAAACATAAATGACAGCGTACGCAATTTTTAACCACTTCCATTTAAAAAACCATCGCTCCTATCCAACCTATTTTCCTACCAACATTCGGCGGATGGTTGGAATCTGAAAACTTTGTTATCCACTCACTTAGTCGCAAAGTTAATACTATCCACCCGCTCAACACTCAGAGCGTAAGAACAAAAGTTCCCGTTCGCGCTCAAAGGATCAAATTTACGTTCTCTATCAAAAATTCTTTTAATTAAATCAAAAGTCTATTGAAATTTGTCCACACATTCCAAAAAAGAATTCTCTAAAGAGTCAAACTCGCATCTTCCAAATGAGGAAGGTTCATTATTCATTTCTTACCTTCAAATTACCGTTCAATTAGGACAGATTCTCCGTATATCCTAAAGCGGTTTGACTTCTTTCGAAAATTAAATCTCAATCCTTCAATGCTTATGTTGGCGGCACAATCGCATACAAGAACCAAAGAAAAACGGTGATGATATCCATCGACACACAACCCACGGGGAAGTAAATGATGTAAACGATTTCCTCCCATCTGATGGATGCGCCTGATGGATGACTATGAGGGAAGTTTGAAGTATTGAATTTCCAACTTCACCCTCTTTGCCCACGCTTCGTTTTTATTTCGTACTTTGTTTGCGCTCTATACTGACGAAGTACTTGCAGGTCCTTGCACATCGAATGAACTTTGTCTGGAAATTCAATTATCGAGCTTCACTTAATTTCCCTTTAAATAACCTCAATTTTCTAATTCGATTAATTCCCGGCATACACAAATACGAAATGCTATTAATAAGAAAAAAAAAAATTAGCCAAGCCAAGGGTTTTTGTGCCTTCCTTGTGAAGTGGTATCTTGTACGAGTGTAATTTTACGTAGTAGTTGACTGCTTCTGCTCGGCTCATTGATGGGTATATATACCATTTCTTTGGCTTTTTCTCCAACTTCTTAGATGGTTTGGGTTTTTTTTCTTGTTGTCGTGAGCAACTTCCTGTTTTTTTTTTTTTTGTTTTCTTTGGTGTAAATTTGAACTGAGTGGGTTGGTGTCGGCTGACAATTTAAGGTTTTAGGTGCTGTTGTTGCAGGATATGGTGGCGGCTAAAGATGTAGGCACAACCGCGCACAGAAGTCTGTTAATTGGTTTACGTTGTGTAGGTGGATGGTATTGGTTTCAGGTATCAGTGTCACATCGTTAGCTTGTTGCAGCGATCTTCACTGTCATGAAGTTGGTATAGGAAGTGGTTGGGTTTGAAGTATAGGTACGTTTGAGTTTAAATTAAAATGCTTTCGTTCTCTGACCATCTAGTAATTGAAATAGAAACCTTGGGGATATTCACACGTTTTATAGACAACTCTCTTAAACATCAACAACACCGCAACAAGTTTCTTACACAATAATAAATGCTTAGTTTTTGGTAAGCTTCTGACTCGCCAAGGCGATGTATTTAAGAAAGATATTTGGGTCGTTCCCAATATCGGTAATGGTGCATTCTGTATCTATTTCCACCGAGATAAAAGAACTCCATAATAATTGCGTAAAGGTCTGTAAAGTCGCGGTGTAGGTATGCCAAATCCATTCTGTTGAGGTGGTATCGTAAACCCCACTGAACTGTCTGTAAGATAGCCTAAAAAGTTTTTGATATTTGATATTTTGATATTTCATTTTTTGATTTTTATTGACATGAAACGCTGCACATCAAGATAGACTTATAATTAGTACAGGACATGACAAAACAATATGCAAAGGAAGGTAAATAGAAGTAAACAATTAAAGAAGGTATAATTTAAAATGAAAACAAAATGTTAAGCTAAGCATTTAAGCATTAGATATCTGCGCAACCAAGAACAAGTAAAAAGATAACAAAAAAAAAGGAAAAAAATGGAAATCTGTTCAAGTTGGGAAGATGTTCAAAGCAGATAGGAAGGAATTTTTTGTGTTCGATTCTAGACCTCACATGATTGGGTAGATTCCACAGTTTGACAGCATAAATGAAAAATTTCCTGCGTGATGTTAAGCAGGAGGATGTGGCAGGTCGCAATACTATATATATCGATTAGATGAACATTAATTAATTTTATTTAATAAATAGTTCAGTTCTTTCTTGTGGATAAGTTCAAAAAGTAAAGAACAGCACCGACCCTTGAAAAAAACATCCAGGCTACATCCAAGAAGTTGACGAGCTTCAGATGAAACATGATCAAACAGACGAAGATTAAATACAAATTATGCAATAGAATTGAAGGCGCCCTTAAGTTTCTGAGATGAGACCGAATCCAGATTCGCAAAAGCTCACAGATAATGACATAATGGGGACTATTAATGCTTTAACCCGTTTTAGTTTAACTTGTGCGGGTAAAATTGTTTTTGTGTTTTTTTAACTTTATTTATTATAGAATTAATGTGGGCATCCCATGGTAATTTGTTATTGAAGATAATCCCCAGATTTTTTTGCGTAGCCGACATATTCGACCTGACAAAAGCTTGAAAAAGATAGGAGGAAAGTCGGAGAAATGTGTTTGACGTTTGGAGATTGGAATGGCTTTCGTTCGTTTTGTCAGGATTGAGTTGCATGTGGACCACTCGAAAAAAAGCTTAGATCGTCGTTTAGTTTTGTGATAGCGTCCTCAACCATGCTAATAGGAAAACTAATGTACAGTTGGACATCATCAGCATATACATGAAATCGACAGTGAGCTAAAACGGAGGGTAGGTCTTTGATGAACAAAGAAAACAGTAATGGACCAAGAATAGATCCTTGAGGCACACCTTTATTAATAGGAAGATTAGTCATATATGAATAAATAAGGTTGCTAGAAGTGTCAGAAAAGTTAAAATAGAAGTTTATCACACAGAATATAAGGATTAACACAGTCAAATGCTTTGGAAAAGTCAAGTAATGTCATGACTACGTACATTTAATATCTCCTTGGGCCTTACTGGATCATTTAACACCTGAAGTGTTCCCTTAGTACTTACGTTCAATGTATTCCCACAGTCTTTCATAGTCGTACCTACAGTCAAATTTAGAAAAAACACAGAAGGATCCAGATACTCCAATGGGATGTTTCTGCCAGTTTGTCAGCATTTCGCTTCTTTTCTATTTCTTCGTGCGGGAAAACACACGCTTCAGGTTCTTTATATTTTTGGCGCCAAACTTTTGAAGGGTTTTTTAGCTGCGCACGCTTGATTTGGAATCATTGGTAGTGTAATTCTTCTCACAAATTACCATAAGTTTTTAAAGGCATCCTTCGATATTAATCAAAAGCTGTGACATTTCCTCCAGTTACACTATCTTTAGTTAAGCTGACTGACGGCAGTCACAGTTTCAATGATTGTCCTTCACATCCATTGCCTGTTAATTATATTTGCGTTTCGATTGCGAGAACTTCAACAAATTAAAAAGTCATAAAACACATGCTAAATTCCTTAGTTTCCATTTGAGCTAACGTTTGGGAAGTTTGAGACGACCGACAACATCCCCACAACCACAAGAATGCCCACCAAGCGCAAACACTTATCTGCGTATTACAGGAATTTAATTAAAAAAAAAACAATTTGTTTCGTCCCAAAAGGGGAATAAGCGAAAAATTGAAAAAAAAAAAAAAAAAAAAAAAAAAAAAAAAACCAAAACCAAAACCCAAAAATTCCTCATCGTAAATGAATTAATTTTCGGAGAATAAAATATCACCATGTCATTTCCGCTTTCGTTTTACTTTTCGCACATTATGTGGTTGTCTCTGGTATATCCACTATATTCGATTTTGTTTTTAATTTTCCTTTGACGTCAAAAATTATTTCCACTTAATTAAAAAAAAATAATATATTAACTGCTGGGTTTCTCTCGAGGCAATCCCTTCAGCTATAAGTTGGTTCGTCCTTTTACCCTTTTTCTTTTCGGAACTGGGTCTGTGGGCTTTGTCCCGAAATTATGTACTAGCATTTCTATTACAGCACCAAATCATTTATCTTGTTGCAGGACATTAGAAATTAATTTCGGGATGGAACCACACAGCAAGAGGATTGGGGCGACTGAGGTTGGGTGGACTAATAGAGCGAGGCGGTTCGTTTTTCCTTGAATATTGCTTGGACCGAAACGAAATTCATTATATTCCAACGCATTATCCGTATAATCAGTGTTTAATACCGCCAGAGTATACAGAAGAAAATGTTAATGATGGCGTGTTGCTTTTGCGTATTTTCGTCTCTATAAGAATTGGCGATACGGCTTTTTTTTCTCCTTCTTGTTCTCCTTTAGAAACATTTCACATTTTTTTCTTTTTTTTTTATTCTTCACGAAAACACTTTTCTGTGTGGATATACTTTTGTATCATAGTCGTTTGGTTGCTGCTGAAAGACAACCCGGAAACCGGTGTAAAAACGCGGTCAAAAGAATCCTTTTTGCTGGCAGAGGTTCCACCGTTTGGCATGCAATTAGTTTTTTTGCTGAAGCTCTTTGCAGCTCTATGTATTTTTTCCTTGCCCTGATTTCTGGCCTCAGACCGGTTTTTTATTTCTGCGGTAAATTCCCACAAATGGAGAGTGATGATAATTAATTCGCTGGAAACCCCATGCACGTCGCCGATGGATACCACGTGAAACGGTCTGGTCTGTTATTTTGAGTTTTTTGCAATCTTCTACTGTTTTCACTAAATTGAGAAGGGATTGATGGATGTTCTGCAAATTCAATTAGCTATTGGCATCTATAATGCGGATGTGACGTTCAGAGAGATAAAAAAATTCTGAAAAAGAGAATCTGGCTAAAGGGTATTTTGTTGATGTACCTATTTGTGGGTCAAGCTTTTTCGCTCTTATTCAAGTTGATCCGAAAGGAGCTGTTAATAAGACTTGCGGGGGTGATTTTGAATATTGTTTTTTTTTTTTTTCTGAAAGGTTAATTATGATGATATGACGTGACGAAGGATATCAGTATCAGGTATAATCCATTAGCTTTTTTTTGACATATATGCACCTATGTCTCATTTCACAGATGACTGGACAAATCTACAACAATAAAGTGAGCACGCATAAAACATTCAAGTGAAACTTCGGCTGCCATTTATTTTTTATTTTCCACACTAACGCACACTTACCTTATTTTCCTGTAAACACCTCAACAAGAAATGAAATGAAGTGAAATAGTAACCTTTGTTGTACCATAACAATCTGTATACCTACTCACCTGGTGTATAGCGACCTCTACCGCCCCCACCATATATATTAAGTCGCAAAGTACGAATGTTTGTCAGCGGCAGACTGTGAAATACTCCTTCGAGTCGATCGATAGAGCTACAAATAAACTTCATCTCAGAAGTTGATATCTTCATCCACCTATGGCTAGGTTGGAAAAGTCTCAACCATAAATCACGTCCCCAAATGGAAATCAATTACAATACACTTTACTTCGCCCTAAGTTTGAGTAGGTGTGTGTACGCCCATGAAGAAGAAAATATACAGGAAACAGGATACACATTGGCAAGAAACTTTTACCAAAATAGGAGCCGCTCCCACTGCCACGACGACACTGTCAAATTCAATTCAATTCCGTGTAAGTTTTCCCTCTATTCATTCCACCCACACTACCCACCTGTGAACATTCTCTCGAAACACATTTCTAAAGTAAGGATTAAATCAATATTGATTGAAAAGTTGAGTTTATGAAAAAGTCCACATGAAAATACTTAACTCCACGAAAAGTGTGCGGTAGGCTTCAGAGAATACCCCCCACTCACACACTAGGCACTCCGTTGTCTAACAACAGAAACTCTCTCAAATAAGTTATGATGTGATTGAAGCGAAATCAGCAAAATTCGTACATCACAAGACCAACAAACAAAGTCGTTGAACAGTTTTGTTAGTCTTTACCGGATTTCCCGTCCCCGTTGCTCTTAAAATCTGGTTGGAGCTGTCTGCTGATGTACGTGCGAGCTAGTGATGTGTGCGCGCTCGCTTAAATCCGAGCTTTCCAAGAAGACGGGATACAATTGGTATTTGAGTTAGCAAAGCATTAGACAAACATCCTTGACGCAGAATGTTTGTGAAGGAAAACTTTCTCACTCAGCACTCGCAAGTATGTATAGCAGCGTGCAAAAGGGGGTTCTTGCAATCAAGGAAATGGGCGAATTGAATCGAAGATGGTTTCTTCGAGGGCGAGATTTTCCTGCTTCCTCGAGCGCTATGTGATACAAATAAAAATTATTTCGATCTTAGAACATCAGCACCGACGAAGCGACGAAGGCGCCTCCCCCAAAAACTGAATTTTGATGATAACAACGGAAGGCGAAACTTCACAAGCATTAAACTCTTCAACTCGTTAACATTAGACGATGCGACAAGGATTCAAATACAGTCTCTATATAATGATACAGGTTGTATCAGCGCAATAGGAGAGGAACGTTTCTCTTCACTTAACCGCTTCTGCAACCACCGCATCTATACGAGTAGGTATGCTGCTGTTTTTCTAATGAGTTGCACACAAAAGTTTTGCGCTTTAGTTTTCCAAGTGAAAATGTTCGCAAATTTCTAGAGCTTTTGCAGTGCTATCCTGATGTGTTGTTCTTTCTCGTGCTGCACTTTGAACACTCCATTCGTTTTCAGTTGTTTGTTGGTTCACGAATGGTTCCTTTTGAAGAGACATAATAAATCAGTTGGGGTGGATGTAATTAAGGAATAATTTCACTTAGTTATTCTGCAAACAAATTTCTTTTTATTTATTTGGTATAGGGGTTCTCGGCTGTAGTCTGTTGGCTGTCGTCTATCTGTGTGACATACAGAACCGTGTTGGTGGGTGTACGTTGGAAATCATTAATCTCTACACGAAAATAAGCTCTTGCCATACTTTACCCGTTTGATTTATGAATTGAAATATTTTATATTTGCAAATAAATTTCCCGCAAAGGACTGCTGTAGTTGTTGGGGAGTGCATATTAGCTATGCGAGTTGTTTGCCAGTTGAATGTGAAATAGTTTTCGGGATTTAGATATCGTAGACAGATTGGGACAACGCAAAAGGGGAAATTAATTGCCTTAAATCTTTATTTAAGTTTCTGGGGGATATATTTGTTTTATGAGTGCGTGATAAGTGACGACGCTGCTCCGAGTGGCTTATGTGGGATTTAAATTTTGTAACTAAATCTAATAAATTTATTGCAAATAGTTTAACAGCTTAAGCAAGATTTGTGGCCGGATTCCACAGTCATTGAGATTTTCTCAATGGATCTGTTATGAATAGAAGTTGATTTTCGGCGAAAACTTTAGGTGGTGGCGATAAAACATTAACCCTTGTTGTCACATGCGGGAATAGAAGAGCTGTGCGGCTTGGACTGAATGGGGTAGCTGCGGTGGAATTATCGATGTGTAAAATTACCATTTAGTGGGAATTACTTCATGAGCATTGAAGGAGATTAGATTTCTTGACAAATTTGTTACTTTCTTTAAACTGCGCCTCCCGCGTGTGCATTTTGAGCTCTCAATCAGCAAACTCAAGCAAAAGAACGGTGAACGAAAATATTGGTTGATTTTGATCAGCTATGCTGTTTTTTATCGATATTATTGTTGGGGGTTTTCATAGCACCGCTTGAGACTAGTTTTACCAACAAAATTGTGAATTTACCATAAATATGGTTCCTAGTTCAAAAATTTGAATTTGTGGTTAAATTCTCATTCCTTTTTGGCTTTGACTTTTTAATATTCAATAAATGAAGTAAATAGTTGTCTCAATACAGTACCCAAGGCCTTGCCTTGCACCTCTTCCCATGTTTGGGGTGACTTTAAATACCTATATATTTATATAAAAAAAAAAAAAAACACTATACAAGCAAATCGAACTGGACGTATTTATTTGAAGCTGTACACGATGGATGGAACTGTTTCGCCATTTAGACATTTGAAAAAGTTTAATTTTACTACTTATATTTAAACCACGCAGTTCGTACATTATGATCCCGGGAAATACTTTGTTTTCATCATAAACTAAGTATTAAATAGACCGCCAGCTCCCGCGCACCTACCCGATTCCCCCTGCAAATTTTGAAAAGAAAATTCTCTCTTAAATTTCGTATGCGTGAATACGTATTAAGCAGCAAAAAAAAAGAATTCTAAACGGAAGGGGTATAATCAAATAATGACACTGAGCAGTCATCCTACATCGTGGTATTTCTACCTTTCTGTAGAAATGTTGATGTCCGAAAATCCTTCCGTGCCAAACGAAAATAAAGCATCAGAATTGTGGAAATATTAGGAATCTGACGAAAAAACCTTCGAACTAAATACATTGCAACACACTAAATGTCCATAAAAAAGGGATTTCACTTTTAGTAAAAATTTCGAGTACCAAGAAATAATCATAATTTAATGTGAATTTCTATCCGAATAATACAAATTTTACTTTAAGAAGAAACATTTTTTCATAAACAAATCGAGGGAATTTGAGTTCGGTGAAAAGGGAAAAACGCCCACACTTCTAGGGAAAAATAAAGAGACAGTGCTAAGTGACTGACAGTAGGGTATTTGGTAAGTTTCTATCAGCTGATGGATGCGTTCCAACAGTTTAAATTTGTTGTTTTATTTCACCAAGAAAACATTTATTTTTCAAAATGGGTAATAACTAATGTAATCAACGTATAAATAAAGGAATAAAATACATTTTTGTACCTACAAATAGTTTTTGTTTGTTGTTTTTGGCGAAAAATTATTTCGCCGGCGATTGTCGACAGAAAAAAAGGCAACGACTTCAAATGTAAGAATTGATAAGGAATATTCAAATTTAAAGTATGGTGGGGTTCAGGGCAGAGATATGAACATTTCCGAGTGGATTTTGAGTTAAAATCTTTTCATAAATTTTCCTTGTAAAGGGTGATTTTTTAGCTGGTTTGGTTTTGGCAACACTGGTTTTGACAGCTGACGTGTGTTTAGTACCTTGTGTCACTGTCAAACAGCTTCAGTTTGGTTTGCAATTTAACCATGGATCGTCTTACAAATGAACAACGCTTGCAAATTATTGAATTTTACTATCAAAATTCGTGCTCGGTTCGAAATGTTCATCGCGCGCTGCTTCCATTTTATGATCGGCATTCTCGACCTTCTGAGCAGTCTATTCGGAAGATTGTGACCAAATTTCGCACCAAATTTACTTTGTTGGACATTAAACCACCAACACGTTTACGTACTGTGCGTAGTGAAGAAAATATTGCGGCCGTATCAGCTAGTGTGACAGAAGACCGCGAAATGTCGATTCGGCGCCGTTCCCAGCAGTTAGGCCGAATTTTTGGTGAATGGGCTCTTGGAAAGCTGGCCGAGGATCCGCTTTTTGATCGAAAAATTGTGTTCAGCGATGAGGCTCATTTTTGGTTGAATGGGTACGTAAATAAGCAAAATTGCCGCATTTAGAGTGAAGATCAGCCAGAAGCATTGCAACAGCTACCAATGCATCCCGAAAAAGTCACTGTTTGGTGCGGTTTATGGGCCAGCTGCATTATTGGGCCATATTTCTTCAAAGATGATGCGAATCGCAGCGTTACTGTCAATGGTGAACGCTACCGAGCGATGATAACAAACTTTTTTTTGCCCGAAATGGAAGTTCTTGACTTGCATGATATGTGGTTTCAACAAGACGGTGCCACATGCCACACAGCACGCGAAACAATGGCGCAATTGCGAGGCGAGTTTGGTGAACAGTTAATTTGACGTTTCGGGCCGGTCAATTGGCCGCCTAGATCGTGCGATTTGACACCATTAGATTATTTTTTGTGGGGGTATGCCAAGGCTAATGTGTATAGGGACAAGCCCGCTTCGATTGACGCACTGGAAGCCAACATCCATGCATTCATTCGTGAGATACCGGCCGATATGTGTGAAAGAGTATGCCAAAATTGGACTCAGCGGATGGGCTACCTGAGACGCAGCCGCGGTCAACATTTGCATGAAATTATCTTTAAACATTAAATTGCAAGGTTCAAACTATCGATTCAAATAAATATTTCATTCATTTTTTCGAATTTTTTGTGTTTTTTTTTTTTAAAAGTTCTAAACCTCTTAAAAAATCACCCTTTAAAATATAAATTGTTACTTAATTCACCACACCATACCCACCGTTTTCTAGACACGTCCCGATAACGGCCAATTATTTGAATTATTTGAATTTTTTGCAATGTCACCACAGAATGAGTTGTCAGTCATCTGTCATGTCATGTACTTTAACATGGCACACATTCTTTCGCACATAGAAACACGGAAAACACCTTGTAGGCAAACTCTCTTAAGTTGGAAGAGCTGGTCTATTTAATACTTAGTTTATGGTTTATAATATATTATTATGAACAAAACATTTGGGATCCACTTAACTTCATTTTGTGTGTGAAATGTGAATAACCTGTCAGCCCAGCTGCCCAGAAAGAAATTACACATCAAGTCTCTTCGATTCTTTAAATATTGAATCAGCCATATGAGTTTGGTTTTTTGGGCAGGTGGGTACACGCTACACCGTACTCACTCAGTCCCTATATAAATAAATGCTTTGCTAACGTCCTTAACTTGTATGATGAAAGTGATGTGTTCCGGTTTCCACATGTGACGTGGTTGTTCTCGCACGGGTACGCAAGTCTACATCTCTACATAATGATGACCCGGCTTACACGAGAGTTGAGTTTGGGTTGAAGTACATTAATAATGTAACTAAATATAATATAAACATATATTGTGTATATACTCGTACGTCCAACAAAGATGTATATGTTCATGTCGGAACTTTTCGAATTCATTTCAAAGAATACAAATAAATTAAATTTCATATCTCATGGATTTGTAAAATTACGCTTTAAGCAATAGATTGCAATTTTTTATGTAAAATATTATGCATTATATTTCATGTAGATACAATAGCGCATTAAATAAAAATTGACGGTTCAAAAAATGCAAACGCAATTGTTCAAGTGTTCACTTCTGTCGGCACTCCCACTGTTTTTTTTTGTTTTATCCGTCTTAGGGAGTCACATAAAACAATTTGTGACCTACTTATCTGTGACTGGTCAAGGGATCGTCCACATTAACGAGCATGAAATAAATGAAATTTGAAAAATAAATGCTTGGTGAGAGAAATGCGTTCTTTTTTTAGGGATCTGTGCCCACGCGAAGGCCGTGTGCAATGAACAATTTGATTGTACTCGTATAATTGAAGGAATCCCTGTGAAATTAAAAAAAAAGAGGAGAACTCACCCCAGTTAGCCCATCAAACAGTTTTTCTATGCCACACCCAATAAGTTGAAACAGCACAACGATGGCTTGGGTACTCGTTTTGACCGGTGTCTTCATTGCATCGATTTTAACATATAACCACCTAACGTGCATCGACAATAATATTCATTGAGGGGTAGGGTATGTATGTAGCTAAAAGAAAAGAAAGACTGAAGTCGCTGCAGTAAAGACTTTAATAATTTAATGGAAACATTTATTGCCCTGATCGCCTTTATTACAACCCATCTTTTGACCCATATATGAATAGGAGACAAATTATCCTTGTACCGAATCATCCCATCGGACTATGGCGGCTTAAGCTAACAAATTACATGCCTTATAAGTCACCTATTAGATGATAGACGGGTCGGACTAGTCTATATAAAATGTCTGCCCAGAACGCCCGTCCGGAGATACCTTATATCTCTAACAATCAAAGCACTCACTCTATAGCTACATGACCTCCTTTTTCCCTAGAAAATTCATCCTTTCAATATTCTCCGTCTGGAAATGATGAACGATAAGTGTCCTCACAACATCTGCATATGCAGTTTATAGACAATTATTTACTCAACCGTTGGGACATTCTAGTTATGCTCTACATTTCTGTTGTCACCCAACTCCCCTTCTCTCCTCCACTAAGCATACAATCAATTTCTATGTTTTATAGGGGAAACCTCTCGTTCGTTTTTTTTTCACTCCAATGGATACCATACAGTCCACAATCGAGGATTCAAACAAAATATGTACGAGTATCTATATGATGAGTAGGTACTCTGCCATACAAATTAAACCCATACCGTATACCTTAACCAGGCAAAGGACGGCATACTCCTACCAAATCGACCAATATCTCCAACAAATTGAATATTTACCAAACGAAGGGTTGACACAAAAATGCTTCACTCGCCGTCTCCGGCCAAGTATAAAGCTTCAGAATATCCTCCTTTGTGCTCCATTAACTGTTAACAGCTGCTAACAACTACTTCTGGGTCTGGCGGCCTTCATCCTTCGACAGGTCACCATGAAAAATCAATAACCAACTTCTCTGTGCCAACAGAAAAAATTAAATAAAAAATTATGTACATACCTACACTAATATACATATATGTCGGTATAGGTACAAGGAAACCTCTGAAGCGAAAGAACCGACGACCATTGAAAATCTGCAAGTCAAAGCAGTTATTATTTTTTGCTGTCCATCCACCCATAGCACCGTGACGTTCTGGTCTTTATATTTCGAGGTCCTTTCCTTGAAGTGTGTGTAATTACAATGCGCTAACTTGTTTCTAGCTAAAACGAAAAAAAAAAAAAAAAAAAAAAACTGCACAGCTGACCTTTTGTGGCACATCATCGCACATTCGCTCACACAAAAGTATAAAGAGGACGCGGGTCTGATTGGGGACTGGGTCCTATTTTCACAGTCAACAATCTTATGTATGCCTAGCATAGTAATATCCAGAAAGCAGAAAACAGCCCGTTAGCTTACTTTAATGTTTGCAGCCAGGCCAAGCGAAAGTCACTCCAACGATAGAAGGAATAAAATTAAAAATTAAACAGCTCCACGGTGAAACGATGACGACGGACGCCAATGCACATAAGATGATATCAAAGCCTTAATTATGTTTATTTTTGTCGTTTTAGTAAATATATATATACTTACTTTTGGCTGGATGATTGCGCTAAGCATTCCATTTGCTAGCGAATGGTAATTGCCCTTTATACTGGAACATTCGGAGGAAGAAGTTTCTGTCATTCAACGTGTTATTGCCTGTGACAGTGTGTAGGTGGGCTGGGGCAGAACACACTTATTCGTCACTGGTCATAAATTTTTAGATGACCTCCACTTGATTGTCACGGCAGAATCGAAAGAGATGCGAGTCCCGGAAAAGAACTTGCTCCTCGGAGGCAACAACTTGAAAGACAAATTCCACTTGATTTAGGTGCGTTGAAAGTAGTTGCCACAGCGCTCCTTTATGGATTTGACTTGGCAAACATAATTACAGCGCAGCCAACGACAGGGGATGGTATTCTGTTGGTAGAATCTGAAGGTGATTAGTGGAGATTTATTGGGCAATTAAATGGCAAAATCTGGTGTTCTAATCACTTTGCTGCCGAGATTGAATTGTTTCAGTGAAATACGGTGTTGGATTTCTTCTTAATTGGCTTGGCCAGGGTATAACGTTTCACGCTCTCCCAGGCTCTGTGAATAATTTGACCATCATGAATCAAGATTTAAACTAGCCGTTCACAGGGTTTTGGATGTTGTTTGTCTTGAAATTAAATCAAATCATGGCGGATGTATTTACAATCGATTTTTTTTTTTTCGTTTAAACGAGTATATACCGTCATTTATTAGGTTTGAGTTCTTTAAAGTTCCAGAGCGCAGTGTTTAAATGAGAAAAGTGTCATTATATTTGGGTTGATACACACACGGTTAGGAGATCGCTTTTTGGATCTCGGTTAGCTGATTAAAACTAAGAAATATTGATAGTGGCCGCGATTACTTAACCTTCCGAGGAACCCGCGTAGACTTCCACCCTTACCTTCTTGAAGTCAAGGTATAGAAATGCTGATACCGAAAACACCGTCGACGAGCGCATCAATTTCGCGAGCTGTTGTGACGAGTTTCACGCAATTTTCACCACAAACCCAATGGATGGGATTCTGCAAAAAAAAAAAACAAATGTTCAGTACTTCGCTATCTGAAAAAAAAACGAAAGAAATCATGAGGAAACGATTGTTTGCCACTCCGTTCGTATACCTATAAGCACTCCAAAAACCGTGACTTATGCTGTATTCTGTTTTTATTTCCCTCTCGAACGAAACGAAAATGTCTGTCCTTGAAATACCGTGAAGCAAACACGAGCAAAAAATTATAAAATCGCATTCATTTTCGTTTTGCAAGGTAGGTATACGGTATACCTTTGCAAACATTCGCACAAGTGAAAACGTTTGAACATTTCCGTCTTAAAAAATGTCAAATCTAGTTCCCTGACGAAGGTGGACCAGCAGGCGTTGCAAATGAGGACTAGGCCTGACGGAATATAAATACAGTCTTTTCTTAACATGATATGAAAATATTTTCCAACAATGTAAGACCAGAAAGTGTTGTAATTATTTTGTCAGGATGAGTTTTCCAGCACCATTCAAGCCTTCTGCTATTGCCTTAATAGTCTCTTCTTGTACATTTTTATACATTTCATAAATTACATCTGTCAATTGCTTAACTTTATGAATTACGTATGAATAATAAATGTCTTCTCTGAATTTCACATCAAACCAATCGAACGTATTTTTATTGCTCTAATCTGCGTAGTCTCGGTGAATCCGATTTTTATAACATCATAAGTAATATGTTTTGGTCCATCAAGACCGACGGTAGGGCTCCATTTGAAGACTATCCGGTTTTGGTAGCACTAGGGACTTTAGGCTTTGCTCAATAGAGAGCTGGTTGTCAACGTCGCCTATATTGTCTTCGAATGAAAAGACCTAACATATTGGAATGTTTGCCTCAGCTCGGGGATTATTAGGCGCGGTAGTGCCCGCTTGAGGATATATTGAAGGTACTCCTACCACTCCTGGCGTAAGCAGTTTCCAAAGCCTTGAAAATCCTTTGTTTTGTGCAGGAAAAGCCAACCCCAGTTTTTGACCAAACGTTGTAAAGTCTATTCTTACTCCTTTGTTATAATAGAATGGCAATGCAATATGCATCTACCACCTTCAATAGCCATGGCCCTTTCTGACCCGTTCATTATCCAGCTTATCCAATACAAATTTAACCACTTGAACGAAGAAAATTCGAAACACAACCCGCACATAACAAACGTTCAGTTTACATACACAAACGTGTTGGCTGGAATTTTGAAAAACATCAAGAATACCTGTCAGTTGTTGGGGACGGTATACTGGTTCAATATTAAAATTCAACTTTGCATCTTACTGTGTACAAAAGAAACCTTTATGCAGGCCAGGTACGAGTAAATGAGAAATATTTCGGCAGGTACCGTCAAAGGAGAACAGGTATTTACAAGTAAAAAAACACAAACGAATAAAAAGCTAGGCTTATAACCTATACTTTGTTTTTAGTGGATATCCAACACAAACTGTATTTCGAGACACGTGAGACCAAATTGATTGTTTCGGCCCCTGGGCAGTAGCAGCTCCATGTATTTACATACGAGTAAGTAATGTGGGTCAGACGATTTGTTTTTTTTTATACAACACAATAGGGGCGCAACAAGGAGGGGATGTAAGGAATTGAAAAATGGAATTTAACGAATGTTCAGACAAAATAGTCTGGTTTTTCATTGGCCAGACTTGCCCTGTCACCCGCTCTTTATAGCTGATGCCTATATAGAAGCATTAAAGATGTTTTATGGCAGCGTATTAAGTGAAATGATTTCCCAGCACCATCAGGGTTACAAAATCACTTCAATCTTTGAAAAATACCCTTCGCAAAAACATATAATTCGAAAATGATTTTCAGTTGCACTATCCGCAATTATGGATATTAACATCCTATTCAAATTTGTACTACCTGTGGGTAAATACCTGGACATAAATATTCTAGTACCAGGAAAACACAAATTAAACGTCGAGGTTCCAAAATCCAATGAATTCTGCTCAGAAACGACAACCCTACTAGAGACTGGAGTTCGTGCAAATAAGTTAGTTTGTTTTTGCTTTTGTTAGGGTAGGTATTAGACGTAAGTAATATAGGTAATTAGTAGAGACACTCTCTCGACATAACATGCAACATACTGTACAGATGAGTGCTTACCTTGCATGTATACTTTTCTATTGAGTTCGTGTATTTAATTTTGCTCAAGCGAAGTGAAGTTTGCAAACATATTATTGAAAAATAATTTCCCTGGTACTTAATTAGAAGAAAATAGGTAGCATTTTCGCACATAATAGGTTTTTTCCTTTAATTTTAAATCTTACGAATTTTTTCTCAATGCTGTTCCTTAACTCGAAAACTTCGTAAAAGAGAGCATCGTCGAGAGAGCGACTTAAGATATTACCCCTCCACTGAGAATGTTACGAATTTTTCCTCAGCAAATTTCTTGGTGTAAAATTGGAAAGACTGTCAGTCACTGATTTGAAATATGTTGTCCTATTTGGCGTATTAAAATTGTGTAAACAGGTGGCAAAATAAAATTGAATGTTCTCCTCATAAGATTCTTTTCGAAAGTGACAAAGAAATTCTTCCTCGATGTAGCAAGGAGCAATCTTCACCATGTGATTATCAATGCAGCGTCGCTTATTACTCTTCTCGAATGCATGTAGTTCAATCGGATTCATCAAGAAGAAGCTCGATTTAATTTCAGATCACTTTCATCGCTACTTAGATGATGTTACTAATTTACTTAGTAAATTAGCAAATTCCTCGAGTTTACCAGACTTTTCGTATTACTTTTTTTGAATATTTGAACTATGTATCTGTCGGTTTTGATAGATTACTACAAAAGCGTTCCTTAACTTTTTCGTAAGAGTCCCTCTCTGTGAGAGTGGACAGTATTTTCCATTTTTACTACAAAAGAAAAGGAACAGACCTAATGTGGATACGAACAGTTAGCATTTGAGGTAATAATGAAAAAATCACTTATCCTTGTCCATGTTCTTGTGTTTTTTGTAGCGTTTGTAATATCTACGAGTATCTATGAATTTGAAAAAATTATAGGAGTTTCTTCTCTAAACTAGCAGTCTTTTCTTAGTTACAAAATAATTGTTTTTCTTCTTTCTGATTAAGTTCGTGTTATTTTTTGACTTGTGCTGGATATCGAATAAAAGAGCACAAAAATAAGAAGTTGTGAGTCTTGTTTTTAAACGTCCTTATGAAAATAAAAAATAAGCATTTATCTTGTGTTGTGCCGACGCGACGAGCCGTGTATGCAAAATAATAGGGGCGGCATAATTTGCGTCTGCCCCGGGCGGCCCCAACCCATGCTACGCCACTGTTCCCAACTGAGTCGTTTAGGTATACTTTAAATTTGCAGATTCACTCCGCTCCCTATTAAATTCGAACAAATATTGGTTGCACGACCAAAAAGTTTGAAACATTTTTGTGGTTGTTGCTTTTTAATGACGTAGTTGTTCCTAAAAGAATTTCAAGCATTTTACGACACTTTAATATGCCTAATTGCCGACTTTTATCTTTTTTTATTTCAGGTAAGCTACTGAAGAATGATCAGAGTATTGGTTATACTTATACTGGTGTAACCATAGCTACCTAAGTTATATAATTACGATGGGATTCATATACGTTGTGGTGACTATAATTACTTGTATGGCAAGGTAAAAATAATGTTGTTATTGTCAGTTTAGTGACGATATCCAATCATTTTCTATTTCACATAATTGCTCAGCTTAATAAACCTAACTTTGTTGGGAACCCCTAATCAGATAATTATTAATCGATTCGAACAGCTATAACAAATTTGAGTTGTGCGCGCTTCCTCTCATACATAATTCTTTTTGCCTTGGTTTCAGAAAAATTAGAATTATTAATAGAAATGGAGAGGGTTTTAAAATATTCAGAAGTTCCTGGTTCATTAACAGCTTCGGCTTCCATTAATCGCCGAGGTACAGGACTACGAGTATATCCATTAGAATAATAATGTTCTAATCTGATTTTCATTAGCTGTACACCAAGTACCCGAATCATGAAGACGAGCAAGAGTGGTTTTCATTCCACAGACAGGCAGACGTGGTAAAAAAAAAACCGTGAAAGATTTCAGACCAATCTGCCCGTCCTCTTTTATATACTGAAGACCTTAGAGCAAATACTATATTGGCAATGTAATATACTCGTATAGTATAATGGCACGCATACCTAAAATCATGATCGACAGAGACAGCTTTTCAAGAAGCGAACTTTCGACTAAATTTGATAATTCCACGATTTTGCAAATGAGTTAGCCAAACCAATTTTAAAGCAAACAGGTATATTTAACCTACAAAAATTAACCAAAGAAGTCCAATAAAGTCTACTCAGGAGATGTCAAAACATCGCCTTTGAAAAATAGGGGTCGTTAAAACTAAAACTTGTGTTATCTTTTTTTAAGAAAACTTGCTAACAAAAGGTCATCAGAAAATCCAAATTCACTTGATAAAAAACTCAAGAAACTAACATCTTTTCCTTCACATTGTTTTTTGATTTGGTCTTGGCGACCTTTTATTTTGTTCATCTCAAAAAACAGGCCCGTTCCTCTGGAGTATCTTTCAAAATAACTGATTTTCTTACTATTTGCGAAACCGTTCTCTTTCTTAGACCTGACTTTGAGTAAGGGCCTGCATCCTCTGAAATCAAGATGGCTAGTTATGCAGAATTCTGTTTAGTTTAGACAGAGTGTGGTGGGATGCGGTTGATAATATGGTGTTGTAGAAAATGGTCCGGGCCATAAAATGTGGTAAAATCGGTTCGACGCTGTTAATCATGACAAAGGGGCCAACACCTCTCAGAAGGTTCAGAAAGCATGCAAAGCTTTTGTGGATTCGTCTTAAAATTCGTTTCTGATGACCTCACGGCTTACAGTTCTAGTTTAAATGGAAAAGTTAAGACTAATGTCTTAAATTATCGGTATTTTATTTATAAAAATAATGACACGAGCAACCTATCCGTGGAGAATATTTTTTTTTTTTATAATTAGGTATAAAGTCGGTCAACCGCCGAACTAATCATTTTTAAAATTTAGGAATGGCTGCCTCAAATAATTATAATAAATTGGCGTTATTGGTGCTAATGGGAAGTTAGTTTTTATTTTTAACAAATGGAAGGAACTCGAATGTTTGTCAGACTCTTGCGAGAGGTGGGACAGTTGAAAACACACAAATAATTAACCACTGCCACTCCCAGTGTATGATAATATTTTGAAGAGCCAAGTCTGAAGATAACAGCAAATGCGTCCATTTTTATAACAAACTACGGGTACACCCACCCATAAGCAGCTTAAAATCTTAGCCTTCGTGGTACATTTTACCGTAAAATATCTAAATAATATAGCTACATTCACTCGAATTGGTGGCAGACCAGTTTATCTCAGTTTACTCCCAACATGACAGAACGTGTAATGAGGGGTGAACGGGGTAGGTACCATAAAGTTTCATTCATGCCAAACAACATTCGAAATCTCTCTCCTATCAGAGCTGGCCGCAAAGTCGGCCGATGGATATTTGCTACTCTTCGAGACCGACCACATAACATTTCAAAACAATATGCACAGCTAGCTACTGTCAGACCTCATTCGAATTCGGCAGCATTATCATTCTAACACGTTTCCACATAGGTGCGTCTATCGCCTCAACACGAAAACTTTCCATCACATTCTATACCAATGGGGTGTAGTCATCGTCTAACCAGACAGGGTTTTAAATATTTGTTGCTCCATGCTCTGTCCCTGTGTGATGTTTGACTGGTAGATACACTTGCTATAATATGCAAATATCTGCTTTTATATGGATGAACAAGAACATACCAATTCCATTACCAGCTAAGCTTCGTAATCCCTTAAAATTGAGAAATATTTCCCGAATGATGGAAGAGGATTAACATTCTTATTTTTTGTTCCGCAAATCTTCACAATCCTTCCATGTAGACCCTTTGGTATGTGACGGCATTAAGTAGTAATATATTCCAGTTCCCTCGGAGAGGGCTTAATAGTATGGAGAATACAAATATTGTCACAAAATATTAAGCAAATAAGAAATAAACGGAACAGCAGTGAGTTCGGTTTATGTTCATCAACTATTTGGCTGTTAGAATATGTTAATTGTTGTGTTTTGCGTCTTCGACAAAGTGCACTGTTGACTTTGATGCGAATCGCTAATCGTATTGAAATCCAATGACCAATAAAAATATGCAAGGCTACATCGAAATCGATGGACACAATCACAATAAAAATAAAAATACAAGTGCAATAAAAGAAACGAAGGGAGAATTCCCAATAACGATAACATTGAACAGGATAATAATAACAATACTCATGTGGCAATACCGATAACTGGCCTCCTGCCGGGAACGGGATGTTGAATTGTATTTTTTCCTTCCTGCCCAAAAACTAGGGGTGCCAACCAGACCAACAGAATTGAACCGTCTCGTATCAGGGCTTTGGACACACCATACATGCGGGTTGTGGAAACCGTTGTAAGTAACATACCGCTACAAGTAAATATGGGAAGGGTATGCTCCTGAGTGTGATGACAATGCCAATAATATGTACGTATAAAAATATAGGACTCCCCGGTATCAGTGCAAAACTTGTTTCGATTTATAGGACGATCAACGTTGGGTAGGTTTTTGGCCGAGTTGTGAATGTTATGTTTGAAGAACGCAATGGTACAGTGACAAAAACAGACTACTGGCATTTACCTGGACACTCATTCCGTATGTCGATTATCTCCAGACGATAACGTTTCGACGAAAGCTTTGCTTCACGTAATTTCAATAATGGTCTATCGTCCAGGCGGTATCGTTTTGACGATTGAACATTTGCTTCACGAAAATCAATAACCGTCGAAACACTACCGCCCAGACGACAAAATTTGATGGATACCTAATGAGGTATTGCTTTGTATGTTTTGCAAACAGCCATAGATTTTTTCTTGAATTTAAAGATTAATAATTGACTTTACATATCTTTCAAATGCTATACCAAATAAATAAATAACGACTTATCTACATTTTAGACTTATTTTGTATTAACCTCACGCAAAAGCATAAATATTGTGGAAAGGTGTATTGGTGTTTAAAAAAGGTGCAAAAATTGTGTCATTAATTCCCTATAACATTAAATTACATTTTGTCATAATGTCGATGTAGAATATCTAATAATTGAACAAGGAAAATTAATTAGGTACGTCCCCCGAAAAATTGAGATTTTCGCAAATGTTTGTGCTGCCCCCCATAACATTTGTATTGGTAGTGTTAGTACAGCAATCGAAGAGTAAGAAGCGGAAATAACCGGATTAAACAGTTGGCTTCAAAAATAAGGGACGAAATAAATAACTCACTTTTCTTGGTAGCTTTTTGGCTTATAGCCCAAGGACAAGTCGGGATGCTCATCCATCAAAACAATTAAAACTGTCATTTGGTGTAGCTGACCTATCAATAATACATTTTTTTTTATGTTATTTGTTATTATTTAGTTTATAGGAACAAAGACGAATTAATTCCACTTTACCAATTTTCAAATTTGCTGGCATCAAACACAAAATTGACTGCCAAAAGGTCATTTATGACATTTTAAACGAAATCTATCTACTCACATGCTCTCAATGCTCTCACGATTTGTATAAAATAAACGATAGACGAGACGACAAAGGTAGAGTTACGGAAAGCCAACTAATGATGAGATCTTTGACTACTATCGCGCAAACGATTATCGTTCCCAAATTTACAGAATGAGTGCCCTGGTCCAATTTTACTGTCCTACCCCACTTCCACCTTGAGTGTGGTCGCAATCAAAGATGATGGTCAACTGAGAGCAGAAACGGTACAGTTACATAATAGCTGCCTGTCCTGCATAGGACTTCCTACAACAAATCAAATTAGCTTATGCCGCACTCATACTTCGAAAATCCTATGCAGGAACTTGGAATTTATAGCGACTGTGCCCATGATTTACACGGTGTCCACATCGCAGTTCGATCACAACAAAGCAAAGTAAAGAAGGATTTTCAGCACGCACAACAACTACGCTCTACTGGACACTTCTAGGACTCACAGTATTTGAACAGATTTTAAGGACAATTTTTTTATGTCTTGTGAAAAATAATATGTTTCAGTTTCAGCATAATTTATTATCTGTAATTGGTACGTAAAACGAATAGTTGCACAGTAATAATTTAGAGGTTTATAAAACAATCAGGGGTCATTTCAAAATACATACATTGTTATAACGGCGCAGTGGCTTAGTGGTTACTGGTTAGTGTGTTGGGCTACTAAGCGTGGGGTCCCAGGCTCGAATCCCAAAATTCCAACTTGTGGTTTTTTTCCACTACATCACCGCTCGCGAACGTCTCACAAACATCCGAGAGCATTACTGTCATGAAAGCGCCTCTCGATTGGCCTCGGCATCAATGCGTTCCAAAAATGAAAAACTCACAGAAAAATTAATTGTTGTGAGAATCTAGACCTAGGGTCCCTACGGACCCGCTATTTCGGTATCTGTCAATTTTCAAGCTTATATTCTTTGACATTTGACAAGTAGAAACTAAGGCATTACTAAAAATGGAACTTCTTCAACGCATTGAAATTATTAAAATTCACTACAAAAATGGTTTGCAAAACTAAAGCATTTTTGGTCGTCGTGAAGCACCTTGTCGGACCGCAATACAGAAATTGGTGGTGGTTAGTGATGTGAAGAATAAAACCCGTACACGTCGCTCAAGAACAACTGAGAATATTGCTGCTGTAGCCCAAAAGTGTTGAAGAAAACCCAGGTGTGTCCATTCCTCGTCGTTCTTAGGAATTGGGCATTCCAATTCCAAAGAATAAAGACATAAAGACTTGGGTCTCATAAAGTTCAGTAAACACAAGAACTCAAGCCGACCGATTATCAACAACGCCAACAGCCCAGCGTCGATTCAAGACCTTAAAGATAAAATTCGTGAGGCTATCGAGGACATAGGGCAGCCACTTTGCGATTTGGGTATGGAAAATTTCATGAAAAGGATATGGTTCTGTATGCGTGCTCGTGGTGGCCATTTGACTGATGTTGTTTTTCATTACTAACGGCATACCTTCCTCTTTATTATGAAATAAACATCCGATCATTTATCTCAAAAAACGAAATAGAGCACGCGAATACCAACAATTAACAAAACAATTTGGATTCTTACGTTCGATTGAATACGTGAAACCTGAAATCGGGAATCAAATCGCAGAATCTAATTAATAACCACATTTTTATTGTCTTTTTGTTAGGAGATCGCAGAATCCAATTAATTACCACATTTTTGTTGTCTTTTTGTTAGGAGTTTAATCACTCACTTGTATTTTTACGAATTTGCTTTCTGATAGCATTTGCATTTTTAGTTTTCCTAAGTAACATCATTCAAACCTGTTCAGTATGATTAAACTACAGAATTTCCAATCATACTTTGTTTTGTACAAATATGGTGCTAAATAAATGGAATTGGAAACATCCACCGAGCCTTATAGATATTTATTCAATGTTTGGGAATATTTTCTAAAATCCACTTATGCTCTAGTGGATGATTGGGCTTAACTTGCATGTTGTTAACTCATTTTTCGAACAACCACCAGGGTTTTCATTTAAGCAGCAGCACGTATTCTGCTGTCAAAAATAGAATTTATATAAACAGAATTAAAAAAAAACTGAAAAGTGAATTGAAAAGTGTAAATATTGAATACTCATTTATTTTTTTTTACATCTATTGCTATAAATTCATTTACAAATTGTTTGTTATTGAAAAAGTCTCACCCGGCGGCCATTAATAACACGTATTCACAGCCACGAAAAATAAGAGCTCGCGAGGAGGATTTTCGTTCAAAATTTGCGGGGAAAACCGGGTGCAAGGAATCTTACCGTCTAGTTTGGACAGTCTTTGGTCGCAATCAACACAAGTTAGCGGGGTAACGTTCTTGAAGTACAGGATCTTGTTACATAAATATAGCAAATGCGAGTTGACTAAGGTATGCGCTTTGGTTCATCGTCCATCATCTTTGTGCTTTGGTCGGAATTTATGGATAGTAGCAACAGATGTGTGCATCTGAACTTGCTTTTTAACAACAGTAGGTTAGGTTAGGTTTACGGGTTGGTAGAGCAGGGTAAACCCTTCTATACCACACTTAGGTCCTTGTGGATCCATTGTGTAGCACTTTTTTGGGGGTTAACCGTTGGTGTTGTTGATGGTTAGCTCGTGTCCTTCCTTCTTGTATTTACCCGACGCCGTCCAACCATCCTGATGTCCTCAAAAATCTATAGATCAGAAAGTGTAACATCAGAAAGTTCTAGTAACTCATGGAAGTAATAGCTTCCAAGTATTCTGTTCCTCAAGTGACAGAGGCTTGGGCAATGACAGAGGAAGTGAGGTGTGTCCTCATGGACCTCTTCGTCTCCGCAGCCTCTACATATATCGTCATCTTTCAGATTAAGTTTCGTCATATGATTTCTTAATAAGTTATATTAGAACCCATACCAGCTTAGAGAGCGATGACCTGTCAAACTGTAGGAGTTTGATGGTTCGGACTCTGTCCTATACTGGCCATAGCTTCCGAGATACTTCACAGGTAGTTAGTTAGTTAGTTAACCACAGTAAATATTATTTGAAATACGATTCTTATTATTATTCTTTTTTTATTTGTTTGATTTTCATGTGTCCAACTTTTCTGACCCTTCTTGGGGGCTGTATAAATCCATGAAAATAAACTTACCGCTAACGACATTAACATCTGCATAAAGAGACAAGATTCCTCAGTGTAAGTGCGAACCTGGAAATCCAGGTAGTTCAGGATACTATAATCACCGACATATCGTATAGGAGGAACGATTGACAAGATTTATTGTCTGAAAATAGACTTCCGGTCTACTGTTCGACTCTGTGTATTATACACGGTCGGTAACAGGGGCAGACTTTAATAGCAAAGACTATATGTGGTCGGAGCGACGGTTTGGACTGATCTTTTCCAAGGTCTTCCGTAGCGTGAGTCAAGCTGCAGACAAAATATTTGTTGGAGATCTAAGATTCGTCTTTCTTAATAACCCCAAAACCAACTCTGCGTTTTAAACACACATCCATCCTGTAAAATTGTATAGGGTGGGTCAGAAATACTCTGACTCAATAACTTTTTGTTTGTTAAATCGATTGTGAAAAATTTTCCTGGTTTCATTTTTCAAAACAGTAAAATTTGGCAACACATTTTTCAAATTCTGACGATCTATGGCTAATATACGGGACTAAGTGCCAAACTACAGATATCGAGTGGTATCATGCTTTATCCTCGGCAAAATACAAACTTCACCTTAAGGGTGCTTCAACAGCTTCTCGTTTCAGTCTGAAAGACGCCCGAGAGCCGCGAAGTATAACTTTCCTGAGAAAACTTATCAGCATAAAAATGGAGTCCCCTTTCCATTCTTCGAAAATAAAAATTTACGCAAACTAGACCTAGGCTAGGGTTATATATTTTGTTTAAGTCTTTCTTTCAAAGTGTGCAACAGGCTGCAGATCATTTTGGTAAGACCAACCATTCAGATAACTCTACAGGAAGAAGTCTGAAGGAAGGAGCTAGAAGCTTTTAAATTGGCATGTTGTTCGTGGCATGTAAAGCTGCCATCATTGTTGAAAAATGATACCTCTACTGAAATGATGCGCTGTCTTTGCAACGTGCGAACGTAGGCCTCACAATTTACCTATAACTGATCGCAGTTCCGCCCATCCATTGGAAACGAAATACAAATGCTGCATTCCCATCTCTAGACAGCGCTCTTCTTACATTAAGGCGGCAGCGAAGTTCTTGTTCTAACTCTCATTTGCAATGTTGTGTCGAATGACCGTTTCAAAGCTTTGCAATTTTGAAGTCCACTTAAAATCTGTGGAATACCCTGTCCATATGGGATAGTGGAAACCACCTGTGACCAGGTGGTGAGGTAAGGTACATAATATGTGGGATGGGTCCAAACCATCGGACATCACCCTACAAACGAAGAAGTTTAACGTGCGCAAAAGAAAGGACACCCATACTTCCCCTAAAAATCATATGATCTTAAGTATAAGTTCATAAGTAACCGGAACTTCCGCATCTGAAAACCCCCAGATTTGGGTTTAAAAAAAAAAAAAAAACCCAATTCACAAATATTTTCTTAATATTTTTTGCGACTTGAAGTAGGAATTTCAAATTTAAAGCGCGAACATGTTTGGTCTTACGAATGCAAAAGTACTCCCCAAATATTTGATTTTGTTACAAAAATTACGATGATAGTCATTTCGTGTGATCGCCATTACTCGATGAAAATGTCAACGCATGTTGCTTTTTTGGAAACCATTTTGTATAAATTTACACAGCCCCAACGCAACTTTCATGAAATTGTTGTTATAAAATTTACTGATGAGGTTGATGCTTAAATCCGGAAAAAGATTTAAGGAACTATGTATTTACAAAAAAAACTTTAACTTTTTCCTAGTGAAATTGGCATTAGCTTTTTTTTTTAAAGACTTGTTTTGTTAACGAAAATATGTAATCCAAAAATATTAGAACTTTCACACGTAAATATAGCAAAGAGAATCGATGCGGTTGCATGTTTTACAGTTATCAAAAACGAATATTGTAACGAAATACGAATAAAGTAGAACGAAAAGAAATACCCCATTTTCCCCCCTAACAAATTTCTTCTCCCATCCCTCCGTCATCCAAAAAACCAAAAACCCTAAATCTGGGGGGCAAACCCCCAAACTGGCAATGCTGGTTGCGCCCCTCTTCATTCTTTTGCCTTTGCGTTTCTATTCATTCTGTAACCAGTAACCAAGCGGAGGAGCAAACGCATCGCCAGAACGTCATATCACATCATATCGAATCAGATAATAAAGTTTTCATAGTGAATTTAAATAAGTGTGTTTGATTATTTGTGATTCTGCCGAAGAATCCCACATAATAGATAGGATGGGTGTAACCACCCTCACTTTCGTCATTATTAGTCCAAAATCGGAATCATTTTGGGCCGTGCACAGAAGAGATCTTTGGGTTGTGCCTTTTTACTGGTTTACCTTCATATGCAGTAAGCACGTTCAAATGCAGTTCGCTTCAAAAGAGCACACATGACGAAATACATCTCGTACATTGTTTTATCAAATCAATCAACATATAGAGTTTTTTAATTTCACTGCGCACAAAACGATATGACGTTCACTTTGCGAACAGTTAAAATTGAATTAAGGTATCCGCGAAATCAGGGGCGATAGGTATAGGTGCACATTTTGTATGCAGAACGGTTAGAAAAAAAAATTATGGGTAGCCTTTTCATTTGGCAAGTCATATGATTTCCTAAATAATCCTCAGAGCGTGGGATTTATAATTTCTTGCATGTGTGTGCTTTATGAAGCCGATAGAATTCGCTGCAAAGGTAATCTTTTTTCCGATTAAGCGGACAGGACGACCAGAATCGAAAGGCGAACAGCCTTATACACAGATTAAGTTCACTGCCCCTTAAATATCCTTAATACATTGATTTATGTCGAGCCATTTTAAAATTATAGCCACCAGAATAAATCCAATTACAAATTCAAAGCCCCATTTCGGTTGGTCACGCATCACACGGCCCAAAATGCTCTAACAAATTGCCGATGGTCGAAAAACTTCGGCCCAGGACCACACATTAGATATCAAAAAAATGTGTATATGTATCCAACCCCCATAGGCAATTGCGTCACGCAAATTAATCCTTCCTGCTATAAGGCTTTCGAAAAATGCCTCCCCTTCAATTAGCGTGCGTCGCTCTCCCACATGACAAACATCAGTTTAGGAAAGGATAAAAAAAGCTTAATTAGCCAATTAATATGAATCACAAGAAAGGCAGAAAACATAAATCATTTAGGATAATTCGTTAAAAGGACTAAGCTTTTCATGGCACAAAAAAAAACTGTCAAGAGGTTCCTCCGGGTAAATAGACTTGTACACCTGGTCTTGGAAACGATGGACCCACACATAATACCGCAGCGCGGGGATACGAAACAAAAAGGTCAAACGAACCGCACGAATATTAAACAGAAAGAGGGCTGTGCTGTAGTATTTTTAAGCTTGAATCATTTTTCAAAAGTCCAAGCACGTTTTTTTTTTTTGTCTCGTTTTTCAACAGTTCCTCACTCTCCGTCTCCATAGCAGGAAAACTTCTTAAGTACAGGTAATGGCTGAAGTACAAAATTTCTCGTACACATCGGTGTGACTTAATTCGTTTATTGTGTATCAAGGTGATTTTTCGATTCGACCCATTTACCCACTAAAGCACCAGGGGGGGAATGGCAAAAAAGGATAACGGTCCTTTTATTGGACCATGCTGTTGGGATTTTGTTTTCGGTTTAAAGTGTATTAATTTTGTCTGTGCACATGATGTGAATAACTGTGGGTCGTTAGAAAAGGGCTGACAAAATTTGAAATGTTCGACTCCTATCTTTTCTTTGTTGTTGAAGAATCGTAATAAAAAATCACGAGGAAAATCATTGGAAGCTGGGGGCATAATGAATACATTTTTCGGACAGGCTAATATGGATTTTGGTTTTCCGCTTCAACGCCAAAGTGGACGTAGATGACTTGGGACACGCGAATTTCGGAGGGTGCAAGGGCGGGATGTGACTTCCATTTGCCCCGGCTACTAGAAATGATTTTGAAAGAAATCAGCTGTGTGGCAACGGTGTATAGCGAATAAGTCGAGTTTAAAACGGATTATATATGGATTTCACCGAAGAATTCAACTGACAGACATACTGCGTTGGCGATTTTTGTTAAAAAACACAGAGGAGTGTTATTCATGAAAATCTGACCAGTGCTCATCTCCATTCGTCAGCCTGTCTACCATACCCGAATTAAAAACCCAATAAGTGACACTGTACAGACTCGGCTCTATATACGTATAGCACTGAGCCAAATGTATCTATGAGTTACAAAGAGGGAACACTAGTTTTTGAAGAGTTTGGTAGACAAGAGTAGTCAGGTCCAAGCAGAAAGAGTTGCGACGGCCCGCGATCGTTGAGAAGTGCCAATTGAAAGCGGTATAAGTGTCCGAATCTAAATCACAATGCCAAGAAGCTAAGATTGACAGCCAGAAGGTGACCTCTATGCTAAGATTTAAAGCCAAAAGTTCACATCAAAACTTGATGACCAAGGCTCCCCAACTTTTTTTCTAAGGTTTTGAACATGCAGTGACAGAGATAAAGAAATTAGCAAGTGTGTGTGACTACATGAATTTTTCTGGAAATCAGCTTGTAGGCAGTCGCCTTTCCACTGGACAGTTATATATCTCTGTAATTCCATTATCTTTGCTAGAAATGTAGTGAACACCCTACTTAAGGCATCACGGCACGTAACTGGGTTGAACGTCACAGTCTACAAGGGATATCTCTTTGGCAAATGTGCTTCTTAGGACTGGGAAGGCAGTTGAGTAGCATAGGTATCTCGAAGAACTAAGAAGACTCTGTATAAGACATTGGTCATCTAAGTTCTGTTTTCCGACGCTCAAGCTAGGACTCAATCAAAAGTGGGTGAAGATAAAAAATGTCTGTCTCGGATTCGGCGGTGATTCAACGACGAACCATACGAGCTACACAGCTATATAGACCTATCTAAATCAATGCACATCAGTCGTCTCAGACGGCTAGAACATCCTAGTTTCTCGTAACCTTTGACGCAGAAAAATGACTCCTTTAAAATCAACCAACTTTTAGTTAAAAACTACCAAGCAATACTTTTAATACAGCTCCTACAGAGTTAGCGGATTACAAATAACCGAGTCAATTTGTTTAAGAGAGATATAACTCGGTTAAAAATAATAACAAATCAACTCTGTAGAATTTAACCAACAGGATGTTACTCATCCAGAAAATTGAACCTATTTGATCTCGGGGGTCGTAACAACTAATACCCGTATTCTTTCATCAGAGACTTAGTTAATCTTAACCGATCTTATTTAATCAAGCAAAATTCGGACTCGGTTGGAGCCATTTTTTGAACGTGTTCGTATTAATGACATTTTATTCTTGGGACAAACGAAAGGGAACACAATTTGACACCGATTCTGAATGGAGATGCTATCTTATATTTTTCAGCGTTGTGGAAAAAAGATTTAGAGGCATGTACAGTACACCAACCATCTGTAACGTGTTGTCCCTATGAAAGGCGACTTCGAAAAGTCCAAGTCTGCGTTTGAAATGATTTCCACGACATGGCAAACCAAGTCTGTTCCTCTTCAATGTCGAATGGGTGGCAGTAAATGAATAAATAAATAAAATAACGACAAAATTACAAGTTCGTTACGCTCGTTAACCGAAATGGGAAACATGACTTGAGGTAATTTAAGTTTCACTTAAAAAGTACTAAGTGAATTTAATACCAATGTCAATCAAATTTGCACTCGTAACATCCGTACCCACATCGACACTTGAAATTCCTTTAATTAACGCCGTAGCACACTTCTTCATGTAGCCAAGTATTCCTTATTATTCCCAACTCTAAAGAGGACCTAAGCCTACAAGCTACAACACAGCAAAACAATTTCAAAGAAATCTCGTATTAATTAACATTTAGCCCATTTGATGTGTGCCTGCACGTGTACGATACGATGTGTAGAGCTATACACTCTGGAGTACTTTTCAAAGGTTATATTCCCAAGTTGAAGCTCCAAAGTATGCATAATTAAAACCGTTCAATGTCAGCTCTTTGAAAAATGCGCTAATTAAGTTCTCAAAGTTAGATTTAATAGAACAAAACAAAAAAATTAGCCCGTATCCCTGTGAGAACAGAATATCTTGTATCATAAAAATGTCGGCACAATTCGACACAAAACGGTCGATGGCAAATTTTAACCCTTAACGCCAAACGCAGATCAACTTGGGTCTCTATTCATTGATACCATTGAGATGGAAAGTACTAAAGCCATCGGTTAACTCACCCCATCATAAAGTTTGACCATTGAAACCCATTTGAACTACAGACCAAATTCAAGGATATTTTGTTTCCAAGCGCTACGCTATTACCATAACGAACAATACTAATGCTTTGAGAAATTTAATTATATAGGACTGCCCTTTTTTGAAGTGCGAATCAACAAATAGCGTCTGCACTCCAACACAAAGGATCAGATTCCATTGAATTTGTGCTGCTCAGCCAGCTCGGTCAAAAGAATTTCTAAAATGAAACATAAACAAGAAATCTCATCCTTTTCAAAATAGAAACTGAACTCTTTAAGAGTATGATAAAAATCTTCAAGCAGAAGATGCAAGCTGTGTTGTTGTTGGCATGCAAGCCACGAGGAGAGTTCCTTTCAAATTTCTTCGTCCAAAAGATGATGATGCATAGAAGGCGAAGATTATGCCTTCTATATGAATTTTGTGCAGTGTGCATTTTGCTATACGTCTACAACTACATATGGTTTTCGAAGGATAGAGATTCCTTTGTTTTGTAGGCGATGTGGCACGCTTCTTGTTTATAAGAGGAATTTAATATTCTTGGTTTTTGTAGCCACTTGAAGTCCTTGTAGAATACATGCATAAATTTAAGCTTCAATCGAAGCCTTGCGTTGTATGAAAACTGTCATTTGTTGTTATGTTCATTTGCTTGCAATACATGTCTGCAAATTCTAATATTAACTTACTATAACTGTGACTGCATTAAGAACGGCAACAGAAATTGGTCATTGAATTGTCTGGCTCTATTGAATTGTTAAGATTGGTGGAATCAATTTGGGAGGAATTATAACAGGACAAATATGTTTGCCAAACAGAAAATAAAAAAAATTGTCTGAGTACGGTACGGATTATGGCGGAAGTCGTCTATAGCATAATTTTGACGTGTTAAAGGCTTTGAGTCCTTCACAGAACAAACGGGCATGCGTCGGTAAAGCTGTTGAAATTTAAGTGTAGTGATTAGGCTAAAATCAGTCCGTTACTCAGTATATATCCCACCCCCAATGAGGAATACTGTAGCAGAGAGGAGAGCTTAGGCCTTAGCTGCTGTGGGTTATATGGTTTTCTTGGAATTTTTCTTCCCGCACCTGTTACAAGTATAAGTATTTACAAAAGATGCACACTAAAGATATGCGACTAAAGGACCATTCACATGAACGCGACCTGCGAATAGGCGAATTCCGTACAAATCAAGTTAACTGCATTTATGAATTGAAAATTGCTATTTGTTTTACCACAAAAGGTATATTCAATTAATCTAACATCTAATGTAAGAAAAACTGAGTCTTAATTGATTAAAATAGCGAAATTTACAATTACAGCAATTTCCCGCGAATTGAAAATTCTTGCCGCGAACTGTCACATTTTATTCACAATCAACAAAAACAGTCGCGATCCACCAACCCGCGAATGAAAAATCCGTTCGAACTTAACCTTCAACAATGCAAATGATTCGCGGGTACCTGCGACCAAAAAAAGTTTTCATGTGAATGAAATGTCAGAATCTACGAATATTCGCCAGTTCGCAGTTCACAATTCGCTCTCATGTGAATGGTCCTTAAAAATGTCATAGTAGACATGGTACCATTCGTTTGTTTTTAGATTTCAGAAAAATTTACCTCAATATAAACCTAATAGGTGGAGATGTGGCACCGGTGCCACATGATGTTGTATTTTTTTTTCACGAAAGGCATGACTAAACGCGTACTGTAAGTGGAAACAAGCACACACGATACGCTTTTAATTTGTTTTTTTTTTTTTTTAAAACAAACACCGCGCATTCTGTGCGCTTTCGATCTACACTTCTTTCAATCATATTCGCAAAATTGTGTTGTTCGAATTTACTCACTTTTTTTGTTCGTTTGTAACAACTAGCAAATCAGGGGCCTGTTTCATAGATCATACATTACGTACAACATACATTAAAATAATTTTGATGCATCACATACAATTTTCTGTTTCATAGATTTCACTGGAAGTATTGTATGAAATATTATTTCGTTGTATTTATATGTTATGAATTTTTTTTTGGCACTTCATATTAATGAGTTTTTATTCGCATTAAAGCGAGTTTAATTTTCTATGTGTTGAACGGAAATTGAAATAATAGTGCTTTATGTAAAACTATTTTATTTAAATAGCGTTAATAAATAATATCTGAAAATGGAAGTAGTTTTTGGTGAAGAAGATTTACTTTTTGGTGGCGTGGAATCTTATATAAAGGGTTTTCCAATGAGAGGTGTTATTGTGAATGACCCGCTATTTCGGTAGCTGTCACTTTTGAAGCTTGTATTCTTTGACATTTGACAAGTAGAAAGGACGCCATTACTAAAAATAGAACGATACACGCTTCAACAACGTCGTGTCTTTGCTGATCGGGTCCTTGAAATGCATGAAAATGATCCGGAATTTCATCGAAAAATCATCTTGACTGATGAGGCCCATTTCCACCCCGGTGGCTACGTCAACAAGCAAAATTGTCGCATCTGGGGCTCGGAAAACCCAAGAGTTATTGTTGAGAAGCTTCTCCATCCTCAACGTGTGACTGTTTGGTGCGGTTTATGGTCCGGCGGGGTCATTGGACCTTACTTTTTCGAAAATGAGGTTGGATCAACAGTTACGGTGAATGGATTGCGCTATCGAGAGATGATTATGGTCGGAGTTGGATGGTATTGATCTGGACAACGTTTACTCTCTACAAGACGGCGCTACGTGCCACACAAGCAACGAAAGTATTGATCTTTTACGGGAAAAGTTTCCGGACCGTGTTATCTCTCGAAGAGGTGATCACAATTGGCCACCGAGATCTTGTGATGTAACACCTTGCGACTTCTTCCTTTGGGGCCACGTGAAAGATAAGGCCTACGCCAACAGGCAAGCGTCGATTCAAGACCTCAAAGATAAAATTCGTGAGGCTATCGAGGACATAGGGCAGCCACTTTGCGATTTGGTTATGGAAAATTTCATGAAAAGGGTGTGGTCCTGTATGCGTGCTCGTGGTGGCCATTTGGCTGATGTTGATTTTCATTATTAACGGCATACCTTCCTCTTTATTATGAAATAAACATTCGATCATTTATCTCAAAAAATGGCTTTGAATACAAAAATAACACCTCTTATTGGAAAACTCTTTATAATAGGCGAGGGCGAATATATTCGCTGATTTTGTGAAACGCAGATTGCGCAGAAATGCAATGCTATACGTAATTTGTTTCCTAATATTTTGTTACTCAAATGGTAGAATATCTACCAATCTAGTATCGTATAATAGTTGTTAGATGTCCAAAAACATTTTAGCTTGAATGATCCTTATTTCGTGGAGAAATTTAGGATGCCCCCGACGCGTGTCAAATTTTTGCTGGAGCGTTTGAGTACATTTACTGCACATCCAACAAATTCCGATGAAGCTTAAATACCATTTCTGCAAATATTGTAAGCATATCATTGGATTGGCAATTTATATTTGTGATTTACAGCAAAACCGATTGCTGTGTGAAATGTATGATGAATTTAAATTGTGTTGTATAAACACAGTGTATGATAAAGTTCTAAATATTAAACAGAATCATACATTATTCCAGTCAATTCTCCTCACATACATTGATGTATGACTGTTGATCATACAAGATTTCTATGAAACAGAAATAATACATCAGAAGTGTATAAATCATACATTGTATGTACTGTACTCTTCAGGAACTAACGTAAAACTAAATGATATTTTGATGTCTTTGTTTTAAAATAAGCATTACCAATATTTTTTTTCTCTCAGCTTTAAGCTGATGACAGTGTTTTAATGTTCGTGTTGAAAACTATGGGTTTTGCTGTACTTTGCGGTGAACATGTCAATGAAAAAATAAATTAGTAAAAGAAGAAGCAAGAGATACCGATACGGAATCAAGTCCCCTAGTTTCTGACAGCCAATTGCATTTGCGAGTTTTTGTTTTTAGGACGAATCGAAGGAACCCTCAATTTAGTGCCGAGCCCGGCCATCTGAAGTCAGAAGCTCTTTCATGACAGCTATGCTATCGGATGTTTGTCATTCGCTCGCAGTGGAAAACACCTTAAAAAAACAATTTGTATTCTTCCATAGATTGAACCTGAGACCCGTCTAGTCCGGCACACTGACAAGTGAACCCATGCGCTAAATTTCAATAGTAACTGATGCAAGGCTGTTACCTGAGATGAAGCTGAACCTGAGATGGTGATGGCCTTAAGAGCGCCTGTTTAATCCAATCAGTGAGATGCATCACTTGGGCAGGTCTTATAGGATTGGGTCTGTTTTGATTTTGCTAATTTTCTATGTGTCAAAGCTATAGGTGCTTGAATCTCTTTTTGTTCTAATTCAAAGCATTCGATTTGGGCGCTGACTAGTTCCACGCATGGAGCTGTCGAAATAAGGGATCGAATTACCGCATCCGTGAGCGGTCAATACGTCACTGAATTTTGTAGACTTAACATGCAAAACAATAACAAATTCACTCGATCACCGATACGGTTATTCAACCCGAGGTTCCTTTGTTGTATTGCACAGAGATCATAGAAGAAACACCAGAGTGCCTGAAATATCTATACTCACCGCCCAGTAGTTACTTCTTTGATTAGAGCGGGCCTTGATTTTGGATCGCTCTAACCATGTAACTAACGGAGATTTCAAGACGCGCTTTCAAATCTATGTCAGGCGAGTTAAAGGATGCAAGAACCTAATTAAAATATTGAGTAATGAAAAGTTCTGAGTGGCGCGTATTCACTTGTTTGGAACTGGGTAAAAAACATGACACGCGCATTAAAAATATGACACTAGCCATTCGATGAAACATTAGCAACGTGGCAACATGAATATACAGATAGAACCTACCTCACCACAGACTGAGCTAACAATTTGTCCGTCGATATTAAGATAATATAAAGATTCGATTTGCACTAAAAAATAAAATGAATCCCATTAAGAACAACTGTTCGGGCTCCTGACCCACTGCACGAATTGCACAAACCTCACGTTATTATGTAAACTATTTATCTAAGACAAAAACTGTTTTCATTACAACTCATAAGTAGAATAAATACACAAAAACTCAAAAACAACAATGAACCGCCACACAAAACCAAAATTAATTCATTTTGAAAATACATTTTCCCACAGCTAATTTCACAGTTCATTGTTCAGGGCGATAAGTGAGACGATATCGCATCGAAATGAGAATATACCGTACCTAAGATCAAATTAAGACCACATACAAAAGAACATCGCACAGTTCCATCTCAATCTGCAGCATTGTTCGTTTCAGTCATTCCCTCAACCCCCAATCCTATTGCGAATTCAATTGGAGAATAAAACCGAAATGAAGAATCCTTAAATTGTTCTTGAAATTGTTATGCGGCATGAATCCTGAAGGAGGCAAAATAAAACCAAACAAAATAAACCCAAATAAAGTAACCGATGAGAAAAGTTTTCTAATTTCTTTTTCTCCTGCTTCGTCGAAACCAAACCAAACGAAACCAATATCTGAGGCGGATAACGAAGAACATCGAATTGAACTGAAAATTCATTAGGGAATTAGATTCCCTACTATCGTACCATAAAAAGTCCATTCGGCATCTATCAGAACGTTGACAAAAGTTTGCCTCCTTTTTTTTTGTTTTTATTTGTTTCAGTTCGGCACTCGAATCGCATCACATCGCACCACACACAACCCTCCTTCAACCAGGCCAAAGATCAAACAAACATATACATTTGGTAAATTCTATCGAAAAGGAGAGATGAACAATCCCTCAGCAGATGAAAGTAGGTATATACACCTGTAGATACATGCAGGAATTGGTATGTATGGCTGTATGCTTGTATAAGACAAACTAAACCCAGCGGATTAGAAAAAAGTCCGAGACCACTCTTGCAACAAAGCAGATGACCAACAAGATAAATAATACATTTGTTAAATGCACTCGGGTGCATACGAAGCACGGGAAAAAAAACATTATATAAAAAATGCCGGCAAGCGGTGTGGTACTACCAATAGCGAAAGGTAGCTACCATAGGTGCCACTCTGTAGATCCTCCATCCTCCAGATTTTGATTTTATTATGTAGATCTTTCCAAGTGTCACGGGCTATATTGTAGAGAATTTTTGTTAAACCCTTTTTTCGCACCATTTTATGGCTGCAACTGTCCATTACCACCAGATAGGTAGAGCCTTACTACCCGAAAATCGAGCAAAAGTACAAAAAGCGTCAATCGGTTGTCCACTTTGAATAAGTACTGCTGAAGTGATTGGAATTGTATTTGCTGCATTCAAAGGAACAGAATCTGTCAGTCGAAATAGCTGAAATCAGTTGTCTTTTATTTAATGATTTTATTTTTTACTTAGCTCAAAGCCGATTTGCCAAATAAAGACATGACAGAGATTGAAAGTTTCTCATCTAAAAGGCAGTAAGCAAATAACTGATTATAGTTGATCTCAGTTTATATATTTCGCCCTGTTTTAAAACGTACAGTGTTTAAAAACAAGAAATTTTTTCAAATAATAAACGAAATTTTCTCAGTGCATATTGATACAAATATTTGCTGCCTTCTGAATTCGTCTGGAAGGTGAATGAGGTGATGGCAAGTGATTTCAGTGTTTTAGCGTTGTCGATTGGTGAAAAAAATTGCCTTTTCTATCACAAGATCAAAGCTAGAAGTGTTCTTTCTATGTTTTCTATGTTACATTGCAGAAAAAAGCGCGCTTCCAAGGCTATTCTTAACACGGCAGACGTTTTCGGGACACATGAGAAAAATGTCAGATTGTAATGTTTGTTGTGTTGTTCGAAACAAAATTTGTGCTATGTGATTCGAAAATATGCAATTAAATCGTTCAAATGCGAACTTTAATTTAAATAAATGAATTTGGCTTATTAAAACAGTGACATTTATTTTAGAAAACCACAAAAAACCAAATCTTATATACAGTCCACGACGGATATAAGAAACCTATAAAATACCCAAAAAAATGTTCTTATATCCGTTGTGTTCTTATATGCGAACACATATATTTACAAGAAACAAACTTTATGGTGTTTCCACATGCGTTTCTTATAAGCGAAGTGTTCTTATGAGCATTTTCTATATCCGTAGTGGACTGTATATGGTGTCTGTCACTATTACAAAAGTGCTCCAATGAATTTATTTGAAAAGATCAATTCTGAACCTCGGGGCAATTCTCACTGATCTTCCATGAAAAACGCCATTATTGTTTCTTAAAATTAGTGTAGAAAATTCAGGTTCCACCATTATTATTAAGGGATATCAGTTTTGCTTCGTTTTGTGCCAATTTTTGGCGCTTTTACGATGAAAAAGGGGAAAAAGATTGATCAAGCTTATAAAAAGGGTACAAAGATAATCTCTGTAAAACTTAAATTGCTTGGAAGTAAAATAAAAACGCATTTCATCACCAACAAATGTCAAAGTTTGCTCGGAAAAAAACGGCCCATCGAACGTCTGTGTAAGAATTTTTTAATGCTGTAGCATAATTATGTTAAAAATATACTTATAAGTTTATAATAGCTAAAGTGGAGAAAAAGGATTTTTAGAATTTAAAAATTATGTTTATCAAACGTATTTAGTAACAACTGAGAATTTAAAGTAATGGAAATTGTGCGCTTTTTAACAATATTTGAACAAAGGTCTATTGTGGCCATTACGAAGCAGGTTTGTTTTATTACAATTTTTTTGGCATTTGAACGAAAAAGATAGCCCATCTGTGGAAGGAAGGAGTTGATTTTCAGCGGGCGGTTATTGAATCGCTAAATTAAATCAAAAGTCGGGATGTACAACAAAATAAACAGTTTATGGCACTTTTTACACACCTTCAGGCTGATTGAGAGCAAAGTCACCCTTAATTGTTTTATTGAGTATTTTTGACGACTTTAATTGTTGTAGCCTACACAGGATATAAGAACAAGGGTTGTAGGCTTTTTAAACACGAAACATTTTCTGCGACCCATTGCTATGGCGGTAGAACTAACGACAGGAATGCGAGCTTATTATGGGTATTCTGAAAACATCCTAATAGTATTCGATTAATGTACTCTTACGAGTATTAAATAAACAAATATATTCTGGATACAAGATGTGATATTAAAATGCAACAACGAACAGAAAAATGATTTGGTTTTGGCTTGATTTGCCCCTCCATGCATGCGTTCATACCTGAGCTAACTTAATACGGGGTGATGAATAAGCGTAAGTTTGTAAGTTCATAAGTAACGTTATGATTTTTTGAAGTAATACATTTTGTCTTTCTAATTTTATTTAATTTCATCATTTATTAAAACATGATTTATGATTTTAAGATATGTTTTGAAGACAATATCCGTCAAATTACTTCGATCTAACTCACTTCTTTTCCGATATTGGCCTCACGCTCTTGTGTGGTTCTTGGCTTATTGACATTTTATACCTTATCCATTGAAAAGAAAAAAAGTCTGTTGCAGTCAAACTTGAAATCTGAAAATCACGAAATTGGGCTGCTGGTTTTAACTCTTGTACTAATTGAGTCTTTTATGAAAAAAGGTGTAACTGCCGTCAAAATCCTTGCAAAAGACCGCCTTAACATCCCCCACTGCTGAGAAAGTCTCCTGGTGGGAGTTCAGCAGTTTTATTCAATACTCGCTTGCACCCGAGCAATGTTCACATCATTTCGAACTGCATGAGAATTCTTCTGGCGCGCGGAACAATTTCAAAGACAGCAATTTCTGAACCAATCGGTAAATTGCTTAAGCGCTGTCCGCACTTGGAACATGAACGAAATTTTGCTATGATCTTTGTGATCTTTAATAAACTTGAACTTGGTTGCTTGTTCTGCGCTGAGTCAGAAAAAATGATTCAATAATTAAGTCAAATGCTATGCGCCATCCTGAAGTTTGCTTCATCAGACCATTCCGATTTTTATACCACAGTAAAAAGCGAAACCAACTGTGTAAACAAGTTTTCCATCAGCACAACTTAATCGCTATCGAATTGAATGCATGGCCAAAGATAGCCGCTGCTCCTGCCCCTGTTGCAGGTCAGCAATACTCCGCATGATTAGAACTGCACCACAGAACAACAGCTTTATTGTCCACAAACAAGGCCACAAACCTTCAACCAAATCTTTTCTTTTTTTCCTTGTGAACTGTGAACAAATGTAATCTGTATTTGAGTCAAGTGAACGTGATTTGTATATCCTTACGGACGAGTCGTATACTCCCGAACAAATTAATTATTTCCGATAAAGTTTAATTGATTCGCTATCAGTGTATTCTCCATAGTGGTATACCCTTCGGTTTGGTGAGGTTCACGCGCACCCCAATGAGTATAATTCAATCAATCAATCAAGCAATACGAACACCCGTCCGCCCCAGAGGCCCATTCACATGGGTTAATATGAAAACAACATGTAATGGTCGAACAAATATTCGCACTTTAGTTTGAATTGCACAAATAAATTAAAATGGACACACTGAGTGTTGCTGTGTGGTGGTGGTTGGCTGATGGTGCCTGGTGTGCTGTAGTTACCTTTTGTTGCTGGTCGTTTCATTGAATTCTATTATGTGCAACACTGCCGGCCGCACACACTCATATCCTCTCACAGGATAATGGCGTTGGAAACACTGAATTGTTGGTCCATGGCAATGTTTATTGTCCAATTGGAGATAGAGACTCGTACAGAGATCACAGTCAGCTCAGCATCATCATTGGGACATTTTAGCGAAGCCGGTATACGAAGTAAATGCCTATTTACGGTACCGAAACATTTGCACCAGAATGGAGGAAGGCATGCCAAATTTCTAAGGGGATGCGACCAAGAGAAAGTGACTAATTGAAGTTTAATAGATGGCCCTTCGAATGTTTGGAGGTAGTTGCAATGGAATCTCTCTGGGCGAAATCGACAGCAGTGTATAGACAGATCGTCAATTGACCAGCAATTCAATGGAATGCTACTCATCTACATGTGCTATACGTGTGCGATGACAATCACTCCACAATTTGCTTTCGGCACAATAAATAATGCAGCTGCTTAGCTTGGATCCTTTCGGAAAACTTGAGAAGCTACATCAATATGTTCTTTTACGGACAGAAGTTTTCTCATCACCTCGGGCTATGAGTGGGATGGACAATGACAACGAGCACGAGTAGGGCGACCGGCGACCAGCAGCATAGGAGATAGATAATACGATGTGGAAGATATTAATCTTGTCACTGAAGCGTGCATCTCAGAGTAGAGTTGTGTACAAAATTCAGGTCATGGTAAAATTCAAATAGTTTTCAGTTCGGTCCGGTGTTGAGGCATATTCCCAGCAGTGATGGGATAACTTATTACTCCTTTACAAGAATGTTGACTCGTTAGTTGGGTGGCTGTTGGGACTGGGATTATCGACACATAAAGATGTGCAGGCATAGCTATGGCAGGGTACGGCGGTATATGTAATTCCGTAAAATGTTTAACCAAGCCTGATGAAAATATAGGCATGAGGATAAGGATCTAATATGTTCCGGTTGGGTTGAGGATAGCAATGGCAAGAAGCTCTCTAACAAATGGTGTGTACGGTTGACTGCAGCAAATTAATTTCGCTTTGATATTGAATATTGATCGACAGAAGGGGTCAGTAGGTGAAGGATATGCTATAATCAACCTCATAGGGGTTATGAGTTATTTATTAATAAAGGATAAACGAAAATTGCATACAATTGATTACTTTGCGGGGAGCTGCGATTCTTATGTTCCCGGGAAGATTTCTGCGGGTGGTTGATATAATTTTTCTTTCTTCAAGTTAAAGAATGTTAAATTATTCTATGGGTTCATCTCCATAGCCATCAGACACTCGAAAGTATATTTAACTTGCGGTATTTAAGACTAAAGAGGGGAAATGCTTTTCCATGGCCTGGTTAAGGTCACGCTTCTAACGTGACCGCATCAAAGAAGAAGGGAAAGTAGCCCACCCGCCACCCGGACCCGATGTGTGCGGGTCATTTCAGGAATAATATGTGCAGAAACCTTATTTCGTTAACTTATAAATATTAGAAGTCTTATTCTTTCGTGCAGTACCCAATCCCCATGGCTATAAAAAAGTGGTGGAATAGATACCGAATTATGGCCCGCTAAATAAGCTTTGAAACCGAAAATTCTGTTCTGCTGTTAATATTGCTTTGATATTGATTAAAAAAAAAATATTGATTTAACAAAAAACAAATGGCGCATCGGGTCCGTGGGGCCCCTAGGCCTAGCTTCTCACAACAATTCATTTTTTTTTTTTTTTTTGAGTTTTTTATGATTAAATGCCGAGTCAAATCGCCCAATTGAGGAGCTCTTTCGCGACAGTGTATACTCTCGGATGTTTGACAGACGTTCGTGAGAGGTGGCGCAGTGGAAAAAACCCTAAGTTGGAATTTGGGTTTTTGCGGGATTCGAACCTGGGACCCCTCGCTTAGTAGTCCAACACACTAGTTTAGTTTTAGTTAGTTTTAAATTCATTTTTTATTTTATCATTCTTTATACTTAAATACTAGACAAAAACGATTAAATCTTAATTAAAGCTAACATTTGTCTTAACTCTAGCTTACTCTAGTCCAATAAGCCACTGCGTCTATTATACATATTTCTACATATAATGGAATTGATAGAAATAATTTTCCTTCAATAGAAAAAGCTGTTTCAATTTGTCAGATTTGAAAAATTATTGATGAATTTGAGGTAAAAAACCTTGTAAAAATTTTGGAGATCAAAAACCTTGAAAAAAAAGATAAATCTTGTAATCTGGCATCACTGTTTACAAGCGTTTTGGAGATGACCGAACCTTTTTAATGGGAGCAGCATTTCCGTCTGGGAATATAAAAGGATGATCCAGTCGTCGAGGAAAGGCAAATTACCTAGCTCTCTGAATAAGAAACAATATTCACCGCGGATAAGCTCCATCATACCGTCCGTATAAGCAATTATTGGGGAATAGACCGAATGCACTTCTAGTGAAGTTCACGGGAGACGATGTTGATTATTTGCTAACAGAGCTTGCATATTTTAGGTTAGGAAATCGAACGGCCGACATTAAAGACCATAAATTTAATGCAATAGCGTTTAAAAATCAGTGGTAGAGCGTTTATCTCTACAGCCGGGGTTCGAACCAGGGCCGCTCGAGTCCTCATAAGTACAATGACTCTATCCATTTTTTTTATACATTTTAAATTAATTTTTATTTGTTACTTTCATTAAACTTACATCCTAGACAAAAACGATTAAATCTAATTTAAAGCTAACATTTGTCTTAATTCTAGCTTACTGGCTCTAAGCGAGCGCTGTAAACTTATCAATATCCTTAAAATTATTGCCTTTCGGCCTTAAATCTATCTATATTTCAATTTGTTTTTTTTTTTTAATTTCCAAGAAACTTTATAAAACTTGAATTCTTTATTTGTATTTTTTTTATATAAAACTACTTAAAACTACCTAAGCTACTATAATGACTCCATCCAATGCATCATTGCCACTCCTGGTGTGGGCTCTTTCCGCCCTGGTCAAAATGAAGAAGTTATAAACGGGTCGCTTGTTTTATTTGTTCGCCGCAATACTGAGTATATCCACTGCCGCTTTAGGACATATTGAACGTTCCTCTTCCCTCCCGGAAGGTCCAAAGCATTTTTAAACTCTCCTTCCTTCTCAAGACATCATCTACTCTGTTTATATCTAGTTGATCCAGCCAGCGAAAGTTGACCTCCAAAAGTCGATGCCGTTGTCGAAAAACAATCACTCAGCCCATTTGTATCGCTTACCTAAAAGAAGCCCTTGAGACGAAATCTCCATCGTCTTTATCCATCTGATTAATACCCAGCACACGACTTGATTTGAGTACAATAACTCCCAACAATATGCAAACAGCTGAATGACATCAAGAACAAAGTAAAGTCTGCTTCGTGTACATGTTGCTGTTATAAGCTCGAGGCGGTCATACACGTACAGGGAATCTTTGGTCCATGGTCTTGCATATTCTGCCTCTAAGGCGTAAGAATAATTGTTCCGTTTATTTCATTGTTTTCAATGATGCTATTGTTACAATTGTCAGTGAGGAAAAAAGGAAAACAATTTGCAAAATCCGATGAATCCCTGGCGTATGTGTCCTTAAGTTGAGTCGCTAACTTGAGGCACATACAATACACATTACACACGTGTCGCGGAGAAAGGATTACGAAATGCAAACACCACCACCTGTCTAAGGGCATAGAGAATAAAATAAACAAAGACTGCTGTCAAAGGTCACACCTGTAACAATTATTGTCCTTCCAGGGGAGGAAAGAATAAGAAAAGGTTCACTTTTCCTCATTGCAATTCACTTTACGGGCTTATCAACTTTTTAATTTAAAGGTTAGAATTCATCTCTTTGGCGCGAGAAGAATTTCGAAACACAGACACTTAGTTGTTAAGGGATAGTAAAAAGGTTTTCAGGACGCAAACTTTTAATATAAATTTATGCTTCTCTGACTCTGAGTTTCAAATAGAAGATCGTATATACCTCTATCAAGGACATGGAATATTTTATTCCTCTTTTGGTCAAATATAATAAATTATTGATTGCTTGCCCAAAGGCTGACTGGCTGGATGACTGAGGGAGTTTTAGTACGTGCCCGATACAATTTGTATTCCATGTAGATACCATGGGGACACCCGAGCTCCTGTCAGATATCCTCCTGTGACATCTGATTTGATTGTCTTAACAGTGCGGATATGATTAGGGTGATGTAGGGAGATACATATGCCTTGAGAGGATGTTTGCAGATTGTATTCAAATATCGAATACATCTTGTTTGGTCCTTTCGATGGAAATTTATTGCTTTGTGCGGGTGAGATGTTTGAATGAAGACGGCTTGGAATCGGCTGTGTTTTCGATATGAAAGTGTCCTTATTTCAATTTGCAAAGATTACAGATTGTTTGCTCTTGCATAGGGGACACCGACTGAATTAGATTTCAATTTTATTATTCCAGGTCGACCTGCATTTCCAATACGAAAGACTTTATTGTTCTTAAGAGCTCAATGCGGTATTAAACGCAACTATTTGTACCTGTGTAAGACCCTTCCGTTCCGTTCCGTTCCTTTCAAACATGAGTTCGTATTTTAACAAGCATAATCCGTGATCAGACGGACACACACTCTCAATTAAAATTGGTAAGCTTTTTTTATTTCGAGTTGTTCTAAAAAAAGGATGAAAAACAAGAAATAAATGGATTTTTGTAGCAACCTTGACAGGCACATTATTTGAAAGACATTACAGAAATGATTAAGAGAGGAAACCTTATTTTATAGGGACGGGTCTTAGCCTATTTACTTATTTTGTCATTTGGGTTATATATAATTCTATATCCTCTGACTATATTGCGAGCGGTTAGTAGCTTAGTAATTTTTGGGTTAACATGGCCTTAAGCTGTCGGATGTGGCGATTTTTTTAGGTTTCCCAATGTGCGGATAATTACCTCCTTTTCAATGGATAATACAATTATTTTGCAACGCAAGGGACATCTTTTTTTTCAAACTAATTTATTTATCGTATAGAATTGTAAAAACTTATTGGTATATTTATGTAAATCTCTATGAAATCTCTTTGGCTGCCCTATGTCCTCGATAGCCTCACGAATTTTATCTTTGAGGTCTTGAATCGACGCTGGGCTGTAGGCGTAGACCTTATCTTTTACGTGGCCCCAAAGGAAGAAGTCGCAAGGTGTTAAAATGGGCCTCCTCAGTCAAGATGATTTTTCGATGGAATTCCGGATCATTTTCATGCATTTCAAGGACACAATCAGCAAAGACACGACGTTGTTGATGATCGGCCGGCTTGAGTTCTTGTGTTAACTGAACTTTATAAGCCTTAAGACCCAAGTCTGTATGCAAAATACGGTGTAATGACGTTTGGTGAATGCCCAACTCCAAAGAACGACGAGGAATGGACAAACCTGGGTTTTCTTCAACACTTTGAGCTACAGCAGCAATATTCTCAGTTGTTCTTGAGCGACGTGCACGGGTTTTATTCTTCACATCACTAACTTGTCCCAACAGCTCGAATTTTTCCAACAATTTCTGTATTGCAGTCCGACAAGGTGCTTCACGACGACCAAAAAATACTTTAGTTTTGTGAACTGTGACTGCAAGATTTTCACCATTTTTCTAGTGAATTTTAATAATTTCAATGCGTTATTGAAACGTGTATCGCATTTTTAGTAATGGCGTAGTTTCTACTTGTCAAATGTCAAAGAATAAAAGCTTCAGAAGTGACAGCTACCGAAATAGCGGGTCATTCACAATAACACCTCTCATTAGAAAACCCTTTACACTTTAATATGGACCGGTGACACATGCTAGAGATACTAGAAAAAATAGGTAATAACCTTGTAAATTATTAGGAGAACTCGCCATACTAATACGAAGACAGGCATGACAGAACCTCAGTATCCTGCCCGTGCATTGTGCTCTCTCGTTGTCATGTCTCCTTTCGCTTTTCCGTTTCACGTTTGAAATAACGGCCCCCAAAGAGCCATGAAAACGTTGAGTTTAAAATCAAATGATTTCCTATTAGGTATGTGTACGTTCATTAAAAACACTTTCTTCAGTATTACTCAATTCAAGGAGGCTTACGGTGAGAATGCCTATTTCTCACGGGACCGCCTACTTCTAGACAAGCTAAAAAACTGAGAACTCCAATATCGTTATAAAAACGGTTACAACTCAGGGTCAGATCTCACATGTTTTCCCTGGTACTCTTAAATATCGACTAGACTATGCAGTGTGATCTTTCGTCATTATAGAAAGTAAATAGGTTCATTTCAATATTCTTTTTACGGAAATTTTCTGAAATTTCGCAAACGATTAAATTTTAAGCGCTTCTTCCTCTCCATCAAGATCTACATCTTTTTATCTACATAATAAGCCAGTCGGTTGTGAGTTCTTTGAAACAGCTTCAGGTTGTACCCAAAACATATTTTCACAATCCAGATCTAAGAAACGGATTTAATCAGTCACAATCTAACGAAAGTCGTCGTTTTCTTTTTTCTAAACACCTAAGGAAAAAGATTACGTTTGCATACAAAGAGCACTTTAGATTTTCATCCATCTACCACGTGATTTGTTTTATTTATAACAAACCGACAGAGAAACCCCCATTCGAAATGCGCGCATAAAGAATAAACAAAAAATAACCTCACTTTCGACTTGTTCGAGTTCTTGGGAACATTTTAGCCTTTAACGAAATTGTTTCACCCTTTTGGGCTTCTTATTATAAAATTTTAATTTACGACAATTGCCCTCGCATATCATGTAAATGAAAACTGTTTATGTGGCATGTGTTTTCAAATTTGGAAAATTGCCTTTCTAGGCATATGTAGTCGTTCGCCCCCAAATCACCAATCTCACACCCCGTCTACATCAGGAGCGAGGCTCTTTTCTTTGTTTTGTTTTGTGTTGTCGTTTTTCTCTCGGCGTCAATTTATTTGCGTGCATTATATGAATTTTGTTATTGTACTCAACTCTGTTCAAGTTCATATTGCCATACATCTATGTAGGTGTATCTGTGTGATATACACTTCTTATCGTGAACGAAATGAAATCCCTCAGAAACCTTACATGTGGGCCGAATGATATTCTGCAAATACGGGTAGGTACGAGTATCTGGAGACAAACTGCTTGTTCATTGTGTGGAGCAAATCGTCCAAGTCTGCACATCTCTCATCTCGATTTCCTGGCAATGGCTTGTCGTTCTAGATAAGACACGAAATAACGTCCTTATTCTGAATTTATAATGAATTGAGTTTCTACTCCTCATGATAGCATCATCTTAAGTCACGACCACGCATACAGCGACATCCTCCGACATCTTATTTAAGTTTCTTCACATTTTGAGTAAATATGTATGTTTATTTTTGTACGTATACTTTTTCGTTCTCGTCTGATTTTTTCCTTTATTAGCAATCGGAAGCTTTTTTTTTTTTCTTCTTGAAAATAATTCCAAGCAAGAAAAAATGAAAGAAGTATAAAAACACATCGTTTCGATAATAAATTATCCTCCATCTCATTATGCCGCCCTTTCTACACTATGAATAGAGAATTTTTGGATGTTAATAAGATCCACTCGTCTGTTGCATCAGGTCTTGAGTGGGCGGGAGAGAAGGAATAACAAGGAATAACATTTTGCTGGTCTTCTCTATACAATTCTCGGGTGGGTGGATACAGCCATGAATATGAATACTTCTACTGACCTAGAGAATTTTTTACAAGTGTGTTAATCTCAAAGAATGAACCTGCCTACTAAATTTTTTTTTTTCTCTGATGTACTGCGATTACTTCAAAGCGTAAGTGATGAAATGAGAAATTTCATGGAGTGGTAGGATAAGCGTGAGTATATTGAAACCATTAACTAGGAGACGGATAGAAAGATAGAATGTATCCTAATATCTTCATCTTATAATTGAGAACATTGTAAATGTTTAGTTAGATCGGGGGTTTCAAAATATGACCAAAAGAATTGGACCCACCTACCCGGAGGGGCTTTGCTGCCGGAAATTATGAAACTTTCATTTAGATAATTATTATTATAGCTAGACGCTTCTTGAATTGCCCTGCCTTTGACAGTTGGTGGCCACGTGCCAGCAAATCACAGTGGGAACGCGTTTCTTGGGCCCTTGATGAATGTATCCCGGATATCTTCACATTTTGTTTGAAGAGAGAATGTTGTTGGAACAAACCAAATAAATTATTAAAGACAGCGCAGTGAAGTTACCTTTAAGATTTATTTAGAACAATTTTGGCTCAGTTTTTGGATTTTATAGTACTTTGCCAAGTGTTGCAAAGTTATTTATCCACTGCCCGAGAGAGAAAGTCGAATAAATGTGACACTTGCCAGAGATTGCAAAAGTTCCTCTGCGAAAGGGGTGAGTTCGATTAAGTTGATCGCAGTGTTTCCAGAATCACCTGGGATAAGTTTTCTATTGTAGAAAAATAATGGGCGCCACGTAATTTTGGGTTCAATAACGAAACCTGAAATGAGAAAAACCAGAAAAAAGGAAACAAATGTCTTACCACTTTATAATGGCTCCGGTGGAGGGCGGTCTTTGATTGGCTGGGTAAAAGCCCAGATGGAGAAAATGTCATAACGACACAACAACAATGTACTTATGAAGAGTATATATTATGTATATTTGGGGAAAAATTCGGACCGTTGACGTGGTCCGCTATCGCGTTGTCTCGAAACAAAGACGATTATAAATTGGGTAGCGTGTCCTGCTTTTTCGAGAATTCACCGGAACGAAAGTCAACCAAATTTTTAATCAAAACACTAAGCTTAAACCAAACGATTTTCACTCTCATCACTCTACTTATCTTTTGTGTCTGTTGGATTCCTTGTCCTGTCTCAGTTTTATTGTCCCTGATACCCCTTTCTGAGACCTCTTCACAATCCTCTGTCCGTTTACCCCGTCTCTCCAGGACCCCTTTTCCTCCTTACAGGAACTCAATCCAAAACTCTATTCTACTTTGTTTTAAAAAAAATTAAACCTCCACGGTTTACTTTAAAACTTATCAAAGTTCTCTCGCAACGAAAAGTAGAAAAAAACTCGCTATCACAAAAAACTTATAAACTTAATTTGTATTCAAGCTGGTCAGCTTACTCTTATGTACATAATATAGGTATATAAATGCAAAACTCGTATTTGATTGCCATAGCGTTTGACTTACTTAAATAGCAACTTCTGTGAGACTCCTACTCATAGTTAATAGCTGCATATAATTTAGGTCTTGATACCTACGTTTGCTTGCCTACTACAAACTACATATATACCGTATGCAAATAGTTAATAAGTTACGTGCGATCCAGTCGTGGAACATAAACTGCAGTCAAAATATATGACTAGGGCTACGAGCCAGAGAATCATTTCCGTTACCGCGGAACAGTTATCTATTGAATATAAATAATATCCGTTCGAGCATTAAAATTTCTTCACAAAAAAAAAAACGACGATTAGGCAGAGATTGCTGCCATCTTAAGGGTTTAATATATTGAAAAGAAATGAAACTACTGGGAATGCAGCAATCCCTGTCGAAACGTCAGAAAAAGTAATGAACTAGTTTAGTTTCATTCAAACGCCTGTGAGCAAACAAGCATTTCCACAAATGACATATATTCTCGTACAAATAGTTTGTAAATGTTTTTTCTTTCTTAGATTTTGTTTTAAGGAAACTCAGTATTTTGGTGCTTAAGGTGAATATGCAGAAATGCGCCTTAAAATCATAACCAAGTTTTCTTCTTTGCATCTACCTCGAAGTCGTAGTTCCCTATTAAGAGGCCTCTACCCAGAAATCGAGCAGACGTGGGAAAAATTACATTTTGTTTCTCTGACTGATAAATTATTACTGGAGCTATTTGAATTGAAACTGAATGCATTTGAAAGAACAGAATTTTCTCTTCAAAATCGTCGGAGGAGGTTTTTAAAAAACGTCTCAGTTATATTTTATTTAAAGAATTCTCAGAGGTGTTTGGGACAATTTGCATAAAATGATTTACGCTTGGCCAAAGCATGATAAGACGGAGTACGATACATCTGAAATCACTAGCTCAACCAAAAGGTAATATCCAAAACACCAATAGCGCCAAGACAGATCTTGAAATTTTACACTGGTTTGGAAAATACAGGTGTTTAAAAACAAACAATATTTTGAAATATTGAACTACGTTTTTCATGTGAATATTGATGAACGTATGTTTCAATTTTTACTCAAATTTTATGCCGAGGCCAAACGCTAAGATGTGAAGCTCTTTTATGAGATAGTTATAGTCTCGGATGTTTATCAGATCTTCGCAAGAGGTGACGCAGTGGTAAAAAAACTCTGTCGTTACTACGTACAGTCAACTCCCAGCACCGACTGTGATTAGTTGCGCTACTACTTTTTGCTGCTTTCTTAGAGAAGATCTTTATGCTTTTTCACTGGGAGAAGCATTTCTCACACTTTCTCGTGCACTTTTCTCTTATATCTGCGAAGCTGAAGTTGTTCCCGTCACTTTTGCTTGTTTTATTTGCAGGAATACCTAATCCCCGCAGCGCTGAATTCTCTGGTCGCCATTTTAATTACCTATAGAAACTTCAGCGTATAAGGACGCGCAATTTCTGATGACTTTCTATGGCAGTGCCGCCGCTGTTATTCTATTACTCTGCGCCAGCTTTTACTTGTAGCATTTCAACACATAGAGTTAAGCGACCAGCAAACAGATTCCTGGGATTCTTCCAACATTTTGCTTTGCCACAGTGATATGTTGTTGAGGAGTTTCGGTTACAGGCATTCTTGCCTTGTCGTTAGTTTTGGGCAGTTGTAAGATTTATCACGGAGAACCGAAATTTATATCGCTTCGGAGTAGAGAAAGCTGCGTTCTTTCAAGTCACATATTGGCCACGCTGCAAAATCAGCAGTCTTTTCGCACAAAGAATTTTTACGTCGCTAGGTAGATAGGCTCCTTTCATACATTATTGTGTAAGCTATTCCATGGTACCGACAACCTGCATGACCTTTTCTCGAGGCTATTTACGTACTGGCTTAAAAGAAACTACCCGGGCTCATACATTTTCTGTAAATGCTGAACTGAAGCACACTGTTCCGCATCAAAAAACAGGAAATTGAGTAAAATCAAAAAGTACCAACCTGTCCTTCCTACCGCGATTTCGAAAATAATACAATCCCATTGATGGGATTTTCTTATTTGCCACCCCATCACGCTGTTTTCCGAATGTGACTCAGTGATAACCCACATACACCAAGCAAAAACCAAAAATTCCGAAATAGCAAACCTCACACCTAACACCGACGGTAACGTAACGAACCCTCATGTAACAACACTAACTACACTCACCCATCCCCCCTCAAAAGACGCACATCAGTTGTATACTATGCGATGCCTCACCCGTTATACGGAGTGCTCTGTACACAATTTGAAAAGAAGTTTTCATTACAAAAGATTGGAATTTCGGCAGGCTCATCAGGAGTGTGTACACGAAGAAAGAGGCGATCAAATTTCATTTCATTCCAAGGTCTGACAGTCTACTTGCATTCATTTTTAAAGCATACACACGCTCCAGCTTGAAGGAGGAATGAGGAACACCATGTTCGCAGATTCAATTAATTTATGTGTAAGCCTGTATGTATTTTACTTATAAACTTGAGGCTGATAAGAATATCCTTTTCACGATTATGCAAGGTAGTGCTAAATCGTTTGTTTAGAAATGTTTCCAAGGGGAGCTCCTGAATCGCTGTCATTATTGTTCCCGATTCCGTGTGAAGTCATTTTAATACACCGATATAAGAAATTCCGATGAGAGGATTTCGTTCCAACTAAAGATCGACCGGTAGAAATTCGAAGGCAATAATTCCATAAAGGTTAACTGATAATGGAGATATGTACGTTCAGGTATTCCACAATCCACATGCCATCGTTGGATCTACGCCCTCGTGCAATGGTTATGTAAATGGTTTAAATGAGTTCCGTTTCATTTCGAACTGAATTAATGTGGCAGATAATTGGAGGAAAATACTCGCACTCAGGGAGATATGCTGAAGAATTTTCAGAGTATAATAACCATTCAAATGAGAAGTCGGTTTATTCGGAATTCCATTCGTGGAACTGATGGTTGTTGGCACATTTTACTATGAATACAAATATTCACGGAAAAATTCCTATCTACCTATATGTGGTTTACTTTTATGTCGACTTTGATGCAGGCGAGTCCTCTATTTTTTTTTTTCTTACCTCCTTCCTCCTATCTTTGCTGATTGATGTATATCTGGCGTCCATATGTAGGTTCCTATGAGGTGGGTGAGGTGTGGGACTTGGTTACCATACGTATACCTACCCCCTTTTTAAGGTTCCGTACCCAGAGGGAAAAAAAACGGATCATTATTAGTTTCGCTTTTGTCCGTCTGTCCGACCACTGGACCAATTTTGTACCTAATAGTTCTATCTCAGAAACTAATTAACGTAGAAGGCTGAAATTTGCACACAACATCCGTTAGTTAAACGACGAATACCAATGGTAGGGATAAATCGACTGGTTTTAGAGTAATAAGTGATTTGGTGAAGAAAAATTTTTCATTCGCACAAAAAGCTCTTTATTTCTTGATTCACAGAAAAATGGATCAATAACTTTTTTGTAGATCATGCTCGTAGCTCGTAGCTATATATGTGCCGAAGACTGTTTTGTGGAAAAGTTGATATTTTAAAAGATATTTACAAAAAACTATCGATCACTATGTAAAGTACGCTCTTTTTCTCATTCGTTATTGGTGTGTTCTCTTCATCGATTCCGATTGGAATTTTCAATTCATACTCAACTCTTCTCATTCTCATTTGAACTTTTCCAATTGATACTCATTCTCATCCACACATATTAGCCGTATTTTATTTTATTATTAAAACAAAAATTTTTCATTTGGCATTCTGTTAAAGTTAGTAAAATTAAATTGATTTTAAATAAGTATCCAATAGTTGGTAATTAAATTTTCACAATCCTTAATTCGTCAATACGCTCCTACACAGATCGTGGGTCTTTACCCATTTCCTTGTCATTCTGCACTTCAAAATAAACTAAAAAGGCGAAGAAATGACATTTTTATATCAGTGAAAACAAAAGAAAAACAGATTTTCAAATACTGGATCTGGATGGAAAACCATTCGAATTCAACAGAAAGAGAAAACTGTTTTTTTTTTTTGTTAATTTTTGCGTTTTTTTTTAGTATGTAGTATAATTATTTATGAATGTAGGAACTGTATATTTTCGTGGGAAATGAAGTGGGGTTTTGCTAACAACGGCATGCGTAAAAGGGTATTTTTGATAATCGTGGTGGGAAAGCCAATTCGAAAAGTCTGGCATATCACTCTCCCATAACTTATAGAAACGCATAAAAGAAAAGTACTTTCTGTGATTTTGTATCAATTACACACTCAGGATTTAAAATGCACAGCCGCCGAAAAATCGACAAAAGTAATTCGATTCTACAAAGCAATTAACATTCGGAGAAAAATCTACCAGACATGTTTGGAGGATAACAACCACAAGGTTTGATTCCTGATAAACACATATTTTCCAAAAATTCAATATTTGCGTTCACTATATTCTCATTTCTGCAAGAAAAAATAACTTGGAAATTGGCAGAGGATGTTATATTTCCATACAATTACAGACAAAAATAAAACACGCAAAATAGTTCAAGAAATTGGCATTCTTCCCATATTTTTAAAGCCATACCTATCCAACGAAGAAATTCTCTGAAAAAATCCTTCAACCAGTTGCTCTCACAAAGTTGTACACTTCTACTCGCACCGTTTACACGGTTCGCCTCCACCAGCAAAGTAGATTATATGCCACAAGTGCGCATAAACTGCGGATTAAAATTTAATTACAAGTGCGCATTATTTCATTAAAGCGAACATAATAGCACATCCTTTACCAACACATTGGGGAGTACCAAGGAAAGAAATTAACGAAACCAAAAATCTGAAAACCAAATAATGGAATCAGATTTTGTAGGACCTGCGACCTCGAGCTATTTTCCACAATCAACACAGCTGAAGAAACAAAAAAAAGAACTGAAACTCATTATCAAATCCCCGAACGAAAATGTCCGATAGGTATCAGAACAAAAGCCGAACAAAAACACTTGTTCAACTCAATGTGTCCCATGCAGGATAATGCGGTTACAAATTGAATTGAATATTCCCCAACCTTCTAACCAGCATAGTAGAAAAGCCAGTTCCTGAGCGCTAATTCCTTCTGCCCTTACGCTAAAGGACACAACTATTCCTTGCCTTAGAATACCATCATCCCATATTGCGTATCTATCTATGACGCGGGTGGGCGCGGAAAAGTCCTTTTAGTGGTGGAATATAGCAAAAAAAAATAAAACAGTTTTCATTAAATTAAATGCAAAAGTTCCTCCTCCAGTGGCAAATTCTTTCCCGGCACTTCCATTGGATTTTCGAGCGGTGAAACTAAAAAAAAAATTCCTCTGCGAGTGCAAAATTTTCTTTTCCTTTATTACGACGCGCAATGTCGTTTTCTTTGTTTTGCAGTACTTTGCGCCTTATGCAGTTGAATTCTTAAGTAGCACAAGGACTTTCAGTTCAGAGATACATATACGTATGGTCGTATACTCAGTAAAGAGCAGCGCAGAACACTACAAGGATGACGGCCGTGGAGAGATTTACCGCAAATAGTTGTGCCATTATTTTCTGTTGAATTAAATATAATTATATGCCATTGGGTTTTTTTCTTTCTTTCTTTTTGCTCCCTTGAGTCCATTTTCTTGTCTGGTTTTTCTTATTCTGCCCTATGACCCCGAAATATTTATTTTCCTTTCTTGTTGCTCTCTATCCGCCGAAGAAATGAAAAGCAATTTTCCATTCTATCGCAATGAAATAACGAGTGGTGAGTGAAGGGGAAATATAAAGAAAAGGCAGTAAAGTTTGGCAGGAGCAGGAAACGATCATTTAAGCTAGAATGGCTTTGGAATGTAATTACTCGATTTTTATTGTCTATGTGGAATGTGCTTTTTATTCAAGCAGCATTTGTCACCTAGAGGTATTTTCCGAAGTAATTCTGTGAAATTGCTATGAGTTTTAGGACTCGAACAAGGACCTCGTCAATTTTGTGGAGTTAATCTTCTTGATGTCCAGTCCGTGGCTAATGGCTAATGGATTCACATTGGGTGGGCGGCTGGCGTTGTTTGCTTTGTGGCTGTGTACTCGAGTAAGTGAAGAGGGAAATTGCTTCTAGTGGATTTCCATTTAACGATCAGAAGATCGCATTCCATCACCTCGCCCAAGAAAACATCGAATAGGCATAAATATATCCGCAGATTATTAAAATCGAGCAGCTACCAAGGTTTGGTTTTCTGATTGAGTGGGTGGTTATAATTTATGTCAGCACATGTTGTGTGGGTCGTTTTACTCTGCAGTTTTCATTGCTGGGTCTTTCGGTATAAATAATTATTTAGCGAACTTTGGATTGAATCTGATCCAAGGCTACACAAGTACAAAGCTTCATATACTTCCACAGCCAACTGAGATCCCTTTTATCAACTGCAAGGTAAATATATTCTTTGTAGTTTCCTACGCCTACATCAAAACTTCTTGCAACCATACTCGGTACTATAATGTATAGGAAGGGTCTGTGGCTGTAAGCTGGATGCAGTCCATCTCGTCCTTGACTATAGTTGTCACTCGATTGGTGGACTGTTCAAGTTTTACCAGAACTAAAGTTACAGGTGGAACATGTAAAAACGTACAGACGAGGTCCCGTCCGATCGAAAGTTGTTCCTAATGCTCTTCTATAACACGAACGATGTTTGTTCGTTTATTTATTATCATGTCAAGCAATTATACAGTTGCTCACAGTTGCTTTTTTCCGTTTTGCTGAGATGTTCAAAGAATATAAAACAAATCCAGTCTTTGGTTTGTTTGACAGACTTTTCTAATATTACAATTTGCTTAGCGAATAGATTTTGACGAATATTAACAAATTTCCATCCATGTTATTGTTTTTTTTTACGTACTAGGACATTTTTTTATTTTTGACTGACTTAAAGTTGTCAATGATTGAAAGCATACTCGTGATAGACCGAAATATTGACAGATATAGGTGTACGATTTCAGGCATTGGTTTTTGAATTTGCCTTAGAAGTTATAAACTGAATATTATCCCGATGTTCGTGTGTGGGTCGCAAATGAAGTTGGATTTTCTGATTATGCTAGCCTTTGGTTGACATTATTTTAAGGTGCATATTCAATATTGTTGAAAAACAAGAAAAAACAAGTTCTGCGTACCTGTTATTGCCTTTTTGTTAGAAGTGGGATTATTACAAAAATTTACCGTAGATAGGTGCAAATACATAGTTCGGGATTTCTGTAGTAAATTTTGAGGAATAATTAAAAAACTGTTCTATTCGAATTTTCTTTTATCAAACTTAGTACGTGAACTTTTTTAGACTACCTACAATATCGCTTATATGTATTTTGGTCAAAATCGTTAGAGCGGTTTATGTAAAATTATGCAGACTAAACAGAACCAAATATTGCAAATATTGTTTAGTTTGAAAAATACCATTGCTTTACTATTTAGCTGAAAACAAAGTATAAACTATTGTTCGAGATGTAAGCATTACGTGGTTTTTTCAAGTTTTATCGATATCGAAATTGGGGTTATCGAGATATGAACAGTTTTTGAAATCATCGTTTTCTGTGATTCGATATGAAAATTAAGGACGCAATAACTTTGAGAACATACATTTTACTCTAAGTATGCATTTTCGTCAAAATCGTTTTCGAAGATTTCCGGTAAACTAAAGAAAACTATATTTTTAAAAAATGACTATTTTCAAAAATCCATTGTACGATAATATAGAGAAAAACCGAGTTTGCTATTGAGTTTTAAATGACCACATCACATTAGAAATTATTTTTTTTACAATCGTATAGACCGTTTTCGAGATAATATGTCGAAATTTCAAAAGTACCGTTATTCGAATTTTTAAACAAAAACTGGGTAGGCAGTCATGGTAACTATTAATATTGAGGTTACCCTGCGAAAAAAAAAACGACCCCGAACTGTAAGCCCACAAAATCCCCCCAAATCCGAAGTTTGAACGAAATCCGGGCAGCCGTTTAGGCTGTAGGCCTGTGGAATCACAAGCAGACAGACGGACAGAAGGACAAACGGACAGAATTTTGCGACCCACTTTTTGAGTGGTAATGTCAGAATTGATTAACATCTCGAGTTCGAAATTTTGTGCGAAAACAAATACTTTCTCTTACTACGTAATGGAGAAAGTTAAAAAAGGGGAAACCGTACGCCAATCAATTGAAAATACACAATGGAAACTACCACAGCCATTTACGACACCTCTTGTTCGTACTTCAGAAAAATAGGACTGTTCGTAATAATTATTAATCATAACGTACTCCCGTTGAGAAGTAAATGAAATCGAGACACGGCATGGCTAGTATAAACATTTATATTTTATCGTTTCCCAAATAGTCCCCAAAGAGAGCTGCACTCGTTACAACGACCACCCTTGACGTGTATATTATGAGTCGTTTTCTTCCCCTTTGTTAGGGGATCATTCGAGCCCAGTGAGCTGGTCGTTAATTTATGGCTCAAACCACACCCTATATGCTTCCATTTGGACGGTGAGCCTTGAAAAGCCGTTAGAATAGGTAAAAAATGTATTGCAGGAGAAAAGTTGCCAGCTGCAGACGTCCAGCAGCCTCGTTGTGTCAACATTCACGGCTACCCACAGGGAAAGGCAACGAAAATCACTGAGCACGTCATGTTAAAAGAAAACGTCAACTTGCGTTAACAATTTTGTTTCCCCACCCTATTTACGACGAAAGCGGTCATTGTCGGCAGGCAAAAAGGGCACTTAATAATTAATAATAATAACTAAGTACATACTCGTAGTTGTACTTGTGCCTGTGAATGTCGGCTGTGTGATCTTTGTGACAGCATTAAAAGATTATAAAGCGATAAGGCAAACAGTTTTCCTCTGTAAAATATGTTCTCCTCTGTTATTTTTATTTCACAGAGAGCAAAGAATTTATTCACTGGTGTAAAGTTGATGATAGGCTCACAGAGGAACCTTGAGAACTTGATTTGCAAGAGGATATTATTTTCTTTTTTCCTTTTGCCTTTCATTCTTTGTATTGTAAAACAACAAATCAACGGAGACGGAGTTGAACTCGTATTTTTATAGTGGGTATATGACTGATGAAAGGACGAAAGCACTAGAACAAGAGCGGAGTGAGATTGGTATAAAAGAATTTCAGAATAGAGTTTGCATCTCGACAGTCGCTTGGGAATAAGTGTTGAACGGCCAAAAGCGAAATGCAGATGCGAAATCAAGTTGCAATGAGATTTGGGAATTTTCCAAGTTACTTTCTGAATGAGAGTAGGAAAAGGACTTTATTTTCTGTGTGTGTTTATATTTTTTCCTTTGATTCTCATTGTAAAGCAGTAAAGTTTATTGTACGAGTATAACGTTTGTTTGCATTTCGCATTGTAATTCAAACAGAAAGGCAACACAATACCAGGATTTATGGCGTGGAAAATTATAATTTGTGGCCTTCATGTTTAAGTACAGATACAATAATGCAGCGTGGATGTTGAATAAACATCCATTGGGCGGTGTTTGCTGAATGACGACTTTACTTTTGTACTGATTCACCACCGTGGAACGGTTGGATATTGTGAGGTAAACTTTGAGACGTCGAGAATTAATTGCACGCATACTCTTTTTCAGACTTGTTATAAAGAATAACAGCACAGTGCAAACAATGGTGACTTCAATGTGAATTCTTGGCAAAAGTTTGATTTCTCTCTAAAGCAATATTCGCAAGGTTTTGATTTTTTGAAAGCGATCAATTTATATAAATCCTTTAGCTAACCTTGGGCGGAACCAGATCCATAGAGGCTTCTTGGCCAACCTATTAAACTGTTCGAGATCTATTTTTCTATTTTTGTGACGAACGAAACGGACCGACAATGGACTCTCAAACTCTTGAAACCTTTTATAAAGAACTACTTCCACCGAGCCACTTAACATTTATAAAAAAAAAAGTAAATAGTTGACGCAATAGGCCCGTAGGGACCCTAGGCCCTGCTTCTCACAACCCTTCGTTTTGTGTGACTTTCATTTCATTTTTGGAGCGAATGGAAGGGATCTACAATTTATGCCGAATCCAAACGGCTAATTGGGAAGCTGGCGCAGTGGCAAAAAACCTTTAGTTGGAATTTAGGTCTTTTTGCGGTACTCGAACTTGGGAGTCCTCGTTTAGTAGTCCAATACACTAGCCATCAAGCCACTGCGCCGACTTTGCCATACATCATTTATTGGTTTTAGTAATTTTGAAAATACTCTCTCCAGTCGATTCAGTTGGGAGACTTAGCATCACGCATTTTGAAGTAGTTCTAAGAGCGCCACTTTTGTAAATACAGGCAACTTTTTCTTCTTTGCCTCTTTCAAAAAAAAAAAGCACACAAAATAGAACAAAAAAGAACCGAACCAAGCTAAAAGTTACAAAAACTCTGTAAAGTTTGATAAGCTGAATATGGCTTATTGCTATATTTTGATATTTCTCTGAACTAACGAACTTAATATTAAAAAAATGTTATGGCAGTTGAAAATTGTAACTACGTTTAAGCTTTGTATGCAGTTCACGTATAAAGCCCAATTTTCAAACAAATTTTTCACGCCCAAATGCCAAAATGAACTTTCCACTTTCATTTCAATTTCACTGGGCAGCACGAAGTTCGACTGAATAAAACTTGCTGCAAAGACATAATTTGGAGGTGGGGTGGCAACACTAAAATCTCGCCACAACTTTTTCACGTGGCTTTTATTGTCAGTCGCATTAATTTTTTGACATTTCGGCGTGAAATATTATTTGTAAGAAAGTGTGATATTTATTTGAATTTCTGGGGTTTCTTTAAGTCGACAGAGAAACTAAACGGAAAGTGTAGACATCAAATCGTTTTATTTTTATTGGTGAAATACATTTTTAAAACATTTTTAGTCTTTTAAATAATTAAGTTCATTATGCAAGTAGGAATTTTGTCAGTCTCCCAGAAGTTAAGCAACTGCTGCTATATAGAAGAAAATAAAATAAATAGGTCTTAACTTTTTTAATTAGTAGTAATACTTTAATATTTAAATCATTTTCCTGATCAAATGCTGTGGTTATCCAAATTCGAATTATTTTACTAATTTTCTTTGAAAAACAGGGTTACATCGGTGGTGCATGTGCAATGCGTTCACTCAGAAGAAATTAGGCAGCATGGTGTCGAGCTCCTTTTTTTGATGTTCTTGTTAAAAAACTGCCAAAACCAGATAAATATTAACAAATTACCAAAAATCACCAACTAAAAATTAGGTAACAAATTTGCTTAAATTATTACCCAAGTGACAACCGTGATTGCGTTGGAAAGCAATCAAAAGCACGTACAGTTATGTAAACAGACTCCCCAGTCAATGACTTTCCTGCCATCCTGTGTTTTCTGACTTGTGTCAGAGCGATTATCTAGTCTGTGGATTTAAACACATTTCTAATATCCAGCCCTGAATTTAGCCAGTGAACATGAACAGCTCGCAATAAACAGAATTCTCTGTTCAGCGACTTTTTTTTATTTAAAATCATATCGGGCATACCCGTTACAACATAAAATATCTTGGTCAGAAAGGACAACTTTGTCAGAATAATTTTTATTCTCTTTTCCTTCAATCCTCTTCATAACATGAGCAACATGAGCATCCACAGAGTGTTGCCTCCTCGTTTGCTGATGCCTTGAACATAAAAGACCTTGAAAAACTATTGCCCACGAAAAATAACCTTGTAACAATTATGCCGAACTAGAAAACACATTAGTGCGCCCCTTTCCCACCATTTCTTACGAGCAAACTCGCACTCTGATAATCCCCCATCTGGATAAGGTGGTTCCACATGGCAGTCTGCCAAACCGATATGGTACTTCTATCTACAGTACTTAAATCTGGACGGTTTTTTTTTGTAACGAAAATATATAGATACCTTGGTGAAAAAAAAACGTCTACAGCATTTCAAATAGATAGTGTGTAAAGTTATAAGAATTTTCAGCTGATGATACCGCCATTACACGGTTAGATGTTTCTTGTCAATGAAAATCGTCGAACCATTAAATCCTCTTATTCGATTTGAATTCAAATCACTGCACACGCACAGTGCACACAGAGTGAAGGGTGTTTCTGTTTATATTGTTTTCTACACGAACACTTTGGGTTGTATATCCTTTTGAATGAAAGTTTATTTTCGAGTGGAAGTCGTGAGAGGTCTAATGGAGGGGTGGGTTCGATAGTACGGTAGACCTTTTCGATTATTTGCTCTTTCCCAGCTCCGATGACAGGAGACTAATCCAATTGATTTTCTACGACTTCCTGATAGAAAGACAAAATAATGCTGGGGCATGGGTATAATAGAAAACCAAGTTGGTGTAGAAAATTGAATTGGATACTGCAATGCAGTTGAATCGATGGGTCTGATCGGGGTCAATGCAATTCAATTCACTGTGGAGTAGTCTGCGACGGACTTACCTATTTGATTTCATTCGCGTCAGAGATTTAGAAAATCACAAGGAGTCTCGAATTTCACATGACTTTTTACAAGTTGATGGTTGGGGGTTAACGAGTCGCCCATTATAAACAACAATTTTCTTTCATTTCTTCATTTTTCATAAATATTTTGAGCAAAAGCACACTCCTAACAAAAATAGGTACTATCCACACGTAACGAATAATTTCAAATTTAACGAATAAAATTGTAAGAATTTTTGAAGCTTCGTGACATTTGTCAATACGAGTTTCTATGTATCAATACAAGCGCACCAAATCAAGGCACTTCTGTTTAAGGAAAAGGACCATATCCTTTTCATGAAATTTTCCATAACCAAATCGCAAAGTGGCTGCCCTTTGTCCTCGATAGCCTCACGAATTTTATCTTTTAGGTCTTGAATCGACGCTGGGCTGTTGGCGTAGACCTTATCTTTTACGTGGCCCCAAAGCAAGAAGTCGCAAGGTGTTAAATCACAAGATCTCGGTGGCCAATTGTGATCACCTCTTCGAGAGATATAACGGTCCGGAAACTTTTCCCGTAAAAGATAAATGCTTTCGTTGCTTGTGTGGCACGTAGCGCCGTCTTGTTGAAAGTAAACGTTGTTCAGATCAATACTATCCAACTCCGACCATAAAAAATCATTAATCATCTCTCGATAGCGCAATCCATTCACCGTAACTGTTGATCCAACCTCATTTACGAAAAAGTAAGGTCCAATGACCCCGCCGGACCATAAACCGCACCAAACCCCAGGTGCGACAATTTTGCTTGTTGACGTAGCCACCGAGGTGGAAATGGGCCTCATCAGTCAAGATGATTTTTCGATGGAATTCCGGATCATTTTCATGCATTTGAAGGACCCAATCAGCAAAGACACGACGTTGTTGATGATCGACCGGCTTGAGTTCTTGTGTTAACTGAACTTTATAAGCCTCAAGACCCAAGTCTGTATGCAAAATACGCTGTAATGACGTTTGTGGAATGCCCAATTCCAAAGAACGACGAGGAATGGACAAACCTGGGTTTTCTTCAACACTTTGAGCTACAGCAGCAATATTCTCAGTTGTTCTTGAGCGACGTGCACGGGTTTTATTCTTCACATCACAAACTTGTCCCAACAGCTCGAATTTTTCCACCAATTTCTGTATTGCGGTCCAATAAGGGGATCACGACGACCAAAAAATGCTTTAGTTTTGCGAACTGTGACTGCAAGATTTTCACCATTTTTGTGTGAATTTTAATAGTTTCAATTCGTTGTTGAAGCGTGCATCGTTCCATTTTTAGTAATGGCGTAGTTTCTACTTGTCCAATGTCAAAGAATAAAAGCTTCAGAAGTGACAGCTACCGAAATAGCGGGTCATTCACAATAACACCTCTCATTGGAAAACCCTTTATATAGGTACCTAACTTACAGCGTGCTTAACAACCTTCCTTGTAAATCTCTTCTTTCTCTTTTTAGTTAATACTGTGAACTTCTTCTTAACGGACACCATCCTTATGCGGGCGATCAATATTGTGTCCTCACTTATCGCGCTCAAAAACTGGCTCTAACAGAGTGCGATTTTTGCTCGGTTAAAAAAAAGGGGTAAAATTAACCACGACTCTGTTGAAAAACACCGAGTATTCGTTGTTAAATACTACCGATATAAATAGGAAAATGTATACTGTTAAAAATAACACACTCTATCAGTTGTTAAGAACCAAGTGTCTAGATAAATATCAACCAGTTTCTAGATAAATATCAAACAGTTTCTAGATAAATATCAACCAGACTGGTTAAATTCAACAAAGTTAGGACCGGTCTGTTCACAGCTGGTTAAATCTTTGGTTAGGTTACCATAGATTTAGGTTAACCCATGATTATAAAAGATAACCAATGAGTGTTTGTTGAGCGCTTTTTATTAATGTATTTATTTTCAGTAATCTTACTAAACACAAAAAAATAATGTCAAACTCCAATAATAAAGGAATTTTTTAAGAACTGAAGAATGAAACTTTGTTTTAGTGAGACAGTAGGCTATTTTTTGAAAACACAACCGAAAAAAAGCCAATAAAATTTGTTACAAATTAATAGGTCTCATGTTAATTTATTCAACGACAATCTCAATTTTCGTAATCCCTCCATATTTTATCTAATGCGTGTGCTTTATCTCAATTTATGAGAGCTGTAATCGGCTAAAAATGTTGAAAATAATCTTAATTCATCCTTTGCACCCTTTCCTTCAATTGACTGGCGTGTAGTGTATTCTATACATGTGTCAGTTGAAAACGTCAACGAATCCGATGTGAAAGATTTTATTGGTTCACTCCATTTTGCGTTATATTTATATTCGATCGTTTTATTATTTGTAATCTTCTTTTATTATACAAATATTTTTGTGTAGCAGATACGTCAAAATTAATACCTTAAAAAATCTTGAACAAACCAAATTACAGAAAATCAGTGGTTAAATCTCATTAACCGCTCAAAATCGGCTGGTTATCGATTTCTTTGGTTAACTAACCAAACCACTGATTCTCTGGTTAATATTTTGCTGAACAAACACATTCGCTGGTTACCAGCTGGAATAACCGATGATTAAAGATAACGAAGATTGAATAAACCGGGCCTTAGTTTGTTATTTACAGCCGAGAAAAACTGATAAAAGGTTACATTTAACCGAGTTTCCTTAAACAAGTTGACTCGGCTATTTTTAATCCACTAACTCTGTAGGAGCTATATTAACAGTATCACTTGGTAGTTTTTAACCGAAAGTTGGTTGATTTTAAATAAGCGATTTTTCTGCGTGTAGCTTTCGGTTTTTTTCCTCTTGAGTGGACGATTCTATTAAGCTGACAGTGAATAGTTTTTTTTTTTGTACAGGAAAATTGAGAGTGTGCTTTGCGCTTCCTCTTTTCATCATAAGGCTAGATACTTTCTGCAACATCTACAATATTTTATTTTTAAAGCGTTAACTTGTAAAAATTGATTTCAGTAAGAAGAAAAGTTGATACAAGCAAGATGGGCAACTGGATCAGAAACGGTACAGTTGACTACAAGCTGCCTATCCTGCATAGGATTTCCTATAAGTATTCCCGCCTGTACAAATAAAACATAGAAAATCCTGTGTAGAGACTTGATGTCAATCGGGAGGCCATTTTTTTGTGGAATCTTAAGTTAGGGCGACTGTGCCCATTAGTTACACGACGTTCACATCGTTTAAAGGCTTTTAAAGTTTATGAAATTGTTGGAAAATGTAATTCCTGATATTTAATTTCATAACAATGCCAAATACCTTAACATCATAATCGTTTGTCAATATCTAGCAGAAATATGTCATCAGAGAAAAATGAACTAACACGGTTTTGTGCACTTTTGTTGTATATTTTAAAGAAGATAGATACCCTTTTTTTTCGTTGATTTTAATGCTTTTAAATAATTTCAATGTCATATTAGGCAGGCCTGTTTTTTTTTGTAGCTTCGATCACAGCAAAGCAAAGTAAAGCAGGATTTTCAGCACTCATTTGCAACAACTACGCTCTACTTGACACTTCGAGGAATCACAGTATTTAAACACAGTTAAGGCAAAACTTTTTTCTTATGTCGTGGGAAAAATGATACATTTCAGGTTGAGCATCATTGATAGGTAATTTGTAATTGGTAAGTGAAATGAATACTTGCACAATAATATATGCAAGAAAGAATTGTTAAATTCCAAAAATGTATTCAAGTTATTTTTTTTCCATTTATACCTACTGTATTACTCTCAAATTTAGCTGTGTATGCATTTGGCTTTTTCTGGTAAAGGCCATATTAGAAAAATCCTCGTAGACCGCCCTTATCTGTGTGAAATACTCGGAACAATAAAAAAATGTTGTGGTTACTTTTTGTATTCAAAAACACGATCGTTTTTGTTAGTTAATAACTTAGAAGGGTTTGCAAAAAAAATCAGTGGTCATTTCAAAATACATTGTTATAAAATTTGTAAAATAAAATATCTATAGAAAACGAAATAGAGCATGAAATAGAGTTCGATTGAATACGCGAAATTTGGAATCAGAAATCAAATCGCAAAATCCAATTAAATACAACATTCTATTATATTCTTGTAAGGAGTTTAATCACTTAGTCGTATTTTTACGAATTTGCTTTCTGATTGTATTTGCATTTTTACTTTCCCTTAGTAACATCATTCAAGCCTGTTCAGTGTTATTAAACTACAGAATTTCCAATCATATTCTGCTTTTGTACAAATGTGGTGCTAAATAAACGAAATTGATAACCAAGCCAAATAGAAATTTATTCCATGTTTGGGAATATTTTCTAAAATTCACTCATGCCCTAGTGGAAGCTGGGTTTTAACTTGCATGTCATTTACTCATTTTTGGAACAACCCCCAGGGTCTTCATTTATGCAGCAGCATGTATTCTGCTGAAAAAAATAGAATTCATATAAACAGAACTAAAAAATAAATGAAATGTAAATAACGAATAATAAAGCCATCTAAAAAACCACACTAAACATCTATTATTTTTTACATTTATTGCTATATATTCATTTACAAATTGTTTTTTTTTATTGACAAAAATTTCACCCGGTGGCACGTATTCATAGACAGGCGAAATAAGAGCTCGCGAGAGAGATTTTTCGTTCAAAATTTTGCGAGGAAAATGGGGTACATAAGCTGACCATCTAGTTGGGATAGTCTTTGCTCTGTGTTGTATAACATTTCGCAGCCCATGAGTTTCTTAGAAGTAGTTCCTTTTAATATAATATCCTATCCCGCAGAATGGTCTAATTGCATTTTGCCTACTTTACCATCTCCCTACTCGCATTGTGAATTAAGCAGTTCAATTGCAATTGCAGCCAAGCCCCAATGACAAACACCCTACCCCTATATCGATTTGCTATAAATTGAAGGCATCGACATCCTTAAGAAATGCATTCAAAGAGCTTCTCTTCAATCTCATTCCGAGACGATAGTTTCCAAGATCCATGAAAGCAGCATGCGGTCTGTCTCATATCCTTTTCCCGACATCATCCATTCTCTAGACATCAACACATGCCACTCGCTAGATGAGGCTAATATAAATCCGTAGTCCCCGACTGCAATCGCATTTGCATGGATTTCTCTCTCAAAGCACACAATTCCCTTCCAACTTCAAAGTTATCAAAACTGCAAGTGACACCACACAGCATATGCTCTTAAGAAACACAAAAATAAAAGAGAGCTCCAAGCAAAAAACAAACATAAATATCTGCTGACATGTCTTCCGCTGTATATTCCTACTTCCTTGCATATCACCCCCAATTTAAGTGCATTCATCAACATCCCGTGCACGGATTCGTTCCATACGCGATGAAAGCATTTTTCATTACGACACCAGTGGGGTGCACATAATTCTCGCAGCCATTATAGTGGTGAGTTCTATCGCATGCACTTTGCATAATATTATTATTTTTTGTTTATACAGCGGGGTCGAAATAAGATTCCTTCTTCTTCTTTTATATGCTTTCCCGTGTCTGCTGTAAATATATATTTTTTTTCTTTCACCCCGAAGAGATGTTGCATTTAAGATGTGTATTCTATTCCGCCCATTGTCTAATCTTGTCAGACATCCCTTATGATACTTAAGCAAACGAGGCGATGTGAGGTAGTAGTCGGAGAGGCGGCGGCGGTGTGGGAGTGCCGGTGAAGTGCATTTGAATAAAATCCTTCTTCTGTCAGCGGAAAATCCCTTCACACATCCATAACAGTGCTTTACTACGTTGCACAATTATGTGCATAAATATGCATGAATACTCGGATGTCCTTCCGAAATTTCAAAATGTTCAACTTTATAAGAAAAAATGTATATAAATATACCTACCTATATTTGTGTGTGTACCTATACAGAGCGCACCTTGACGTTGGGTGCGTTTTTTATGATGCATCTTTTACTCTGGATAAGAGGAGGGAGCGCGATGACTGAAGGCATACAAAATCAACACTTACCAAAGTAGTTTACTGGATATTGCACTTGCGAGCGAATGAACGTACGGCAGGCAAGCCGACAAGTCGTCTTTGTGTTTCCCGCCAACGAAAATGCTGTAGCAGTCTACGAAGCAAGGATTTCAATTCACTACCCCAGTCTACCGACGATAAAATATAGTATTGTATTTCAATTTCCTCTCAATATCATTTTTGGCCATAAATTATTATTGCCTGTATGTAGCACCAATGGCAGGACATGACGGCGACGATGTTGTGAATAGCGCACATGCACACCCACACACCAATATCCTATATTGAACGACGGCAAAACGCTACTTATAGTAAAGTATGAACAGATGCAGTAATCCTATTGACGTTTTGTAAAGTGGTGGGCGTGGTCGGTGGGATGGCAGGTACATTGTGTAAGCTCTGCGGTTATGTGTGGAACATACAAAAGTGATGTCTCCTCGTGTAGGGGTGCACCAGGTAGTCTCAATATATGCAAAACGAATGCACTCCGCCAAGATGAACGAACACACACTTAGGATATTGCCACAGGTATTGAGTGGCAGTACATTTCGATACTGAACCGAATCGACCCATTGCGATGAAGGGTCGCTAGAATTTTCTTTTCTCCGTGTGGCATTCTGTGTCCCGGATTCTGGGTTGGTGCGGTGCTTACATAAATTAAATGCACTGCCGCTGAAATTGGCATTGGAGTGTGTTTCGGAAGGATTTTTTTTCCACTTGTATGTGCGCCGGTATGTTTTACGTAAAGTGTTACTTAACACTTCGTCCCTACGGAAATCCCAGTGGCATTTGAACTGTGAAGGTGTCAAGTCACTCTCTTTGTTGTCGTGAGTGAGTTGTATTTGCAGTCGATTCAGGGGATTGCAGTGCAAATCTGGAGCGGAAGGAGGTTCTCATCGCTTGTTGGAGTGATCTTAAATTTGTTGGCTTGCAGCAAGCGGTTATGCTTCAGTGCATTTCTTGCGATTGTCTAAAATAATTTGATTCAGGTACCTATAAGGAGCGAGGTGGTGTCGAGCCAGTATCAAAACTGTGAATCACTGTATGTAACTACCGAATACGATGGATATAGATTGGACACCGGTGGGTGTAGTGTGGTATCTTTATTTCCTGGAAAAATAAATTTCTTCCGAATGTAGTTGACAATAACAGCAAATGGATCTAAGGTTGGAGAAGTACCAAATGCACTTAAGGTACCTACTCTAGTGAACGGGAAAGCGGATGAATTAGCAAGAATAACTTTGACAGCATTGCACGCTCAAGTTCAAGCAGAAGAGCCACCCACAAGAGAGACGACCACCAGTCGGACCGCCATCGAAGCTTGCAGTGATTAACCTCATAACAGAAAGATGTACTGACTTTCCATCTTTATAGTAATTGATTACAAAACAAGAGTTTACAATTGTTTCACTTACTGAGAATAACGGTGGGTCAGTATTAATATGAGTGTATCAGGTCAGACTGTCAACTGCATACATCGCCATCGATGTTGGGCACACTCCGTCAGAGTTTCTATCAGCGACTATATCTTCCAAGAGGTCGACCGACTTTCTGTATACAAGGGTATCTCAAAGGCGACAAAAACTGACAAATACTGTGACAATTTTCCCATACTACATTTCACCATTGAAGATTTCTCAACCCTTCGAGAAATTCTGTATCAGTCTGCGTCAAGACACTGCGCAGAAGCAGCTCGGGAACCGTAAGAGCCAAAGATGTAAAAATCGCCTTCTAAGGTGAAAACAAGAAGAATTGTGATTAAGGAAATAGAGAGCTACTTTGGCTGGAACAATTTTCTAAAGCCTTAGCAAAAGATACCTCCCAATGCAATTAGAAAAAAAACAAGGTTCATGTAGATATACACAAAGAAACACAAGTATTCCAGGGCTCCTTTATTTGTCCGTCCAAACTCTCAATAAACCTAAACTACGTTTTCTGAAAATATGTATATATCTTAAATATAATGTAAGAGCACTCCCTTGAATCCTCTTAACTGATGCATCTGCTCTGTCCAATACTGTATACCTTCTTCTAAATATCGATCCCGTACGAGACCTGAAGTGGATAAACTTATATTTAACTGCTACTGCTGCAGCTATACTCGGGCGTATGGGTAACATTTTTGTTTTTCAAATCTACCTGCTGTAAGTTTCACAATCGATTTAATTGAATCACCAAACATGTAACAACATTTTCTATAACTGTACAAGTGCACATCCAACCTACAGATTGCAATCTTCTTCTGATGAAAGAAACACTTGTGAACCAGTTAGAGGAAAATTGATGGAGAAATCTACTCCCATCGATTTTTAAATCATTTTCCTCAATCATCCAAATCGATTGCACTTTCTTCAATGATACACTATCGTCATTGCATTGCCATCCAAAGATCAGGGTAGAACACCACGAGGAACCTCTGTGTGTGTGTGCTTAAAAGCGAAACTCCTTAACGATATTATCTTCCTATTTTATCGTACTCATTCACTTTTATGTCCACAAATACCACACAGTTGCAGTGACGCATAACGGTTCTTTTGAGAATATCTCAGGCATCCTGGTGCACTTGACGATAAAGAAAAATAAACAAACAACCTGCTGTAGTGTCTTGGTGCACTCACAGTATCCACGGAAAAAGTAAGAATTGAGAGGATTTCATGTGAAAACAACACAACGAAGGGACCCGTTTGTCATATTTACTTTACGATCGTGTGTGTTCGTCGTTTAGTTGTTCGCTTATGCCAACGGCTGCTGCAATATGAGTGAAGATATCTCTTAGCAGTCGTGCAGTGTCCTTAGACAGGTGGTTTTTCATTTCACTTGCACGACGGGCACACATCTTGCAAACATATGAAAAGCGCATTTTATTGTGTTTCGTCAAAGTGCAACTAAGTAGAACGAAGAATATATATTTATACGCTTGCGGGTATACCAGGCAGCGAGCACACTGCCAACAGAATGATTGAGAACAAACAGAGACAAAGAGACAGAGACTCAAAGACTCCATACTCTAAATGAATTGTGAGGTTGGGAGGAAAAACACGTCTGCCTCCGTGTAGTGCCACATCACAACAGGTATCAGACGAAGACGATGACGAGGACGTGGTCGGTATGACTACCCTAAAGGTAAGGAATGTACTGTTTGCGGAATTGTCTTCAAAGAAACTATAATCCAACCGACGGGCCATGGAAAGTGTACAAGAAACACAATTTTCTCCATCTTCCAAATGAGATTCGTATCCCTTTGTATGAAACGGTAGATGGATTTTATTTGCACTCATACAAAATAGCTGTCTTGGAGACGACCGAAAATAGAATGGATGCGAGGGGTGCATTATATTATTGTTGCACTAAAGCGTAATAAGTGCAAGCATAGCTCGCTGACAGACCTTTGCGTCAACTCGTGTATGAGCTTAAGGATTTAAGAGGTTTTCATTGTACACTTATGATTATGCTCACTTATTCGCTTGAGCTCTTGTAATTGCATTAAGCGGAATCAGGTGGGAGCAAAAGATTTGAAATGATTCTGTCTACAGAAGGTTCATTGTAATATTCGACTACAGATGTAAATCGAGTTGTAACTAATTGACCAGGTGGTAGAGACACTTGCAATTTGACAGACGCATCCAACTGCAACAAGATCACCTGCAACTGTCGAACGCCAGGTAAGGGCTCTCTGGATTGAAGTATGTGAAAGGTTTTACTGGGCGAAATAGTGAGTAATTGATATTCAGGCCTATTCGGAAAAATCTTTTATCCATTCTGTTAAGAATTTCCATACAAAAGTTCGAGCTGTCAAAAAATCTTTTACGGACTCTAGAATTGGTATTCTGTGTGGAAAAATCTTTTATGAATTCTGTTGAAAATCATTACAATAAAATAAAGAATTTTGTGACTTTTATTATAAAAGATTTTTATTTAATTGCAAGTTTTGGACTGAAATGGAGCTCTATATATTTCTTCGTCAACGAAATGCTTACAAAAGGAGACAAATGTAATTAATGTGTATAATAAAAGTATAACAATTGAATATAATTTCTAGATTTATATTTTTGTTTGGCCGAAAACACCGATAACTTTTGCTGGAACTAAGATTTAATAGTAACACATTTGATCTTCCTGATGTGCGTAATAATTCAAAACTTACTCTATTCAGCCGGTGTTTTAAAGTTTTTGCAAATATTTGATCAGGTCCCCACTTGCTATATTTACAAAAAAAAAATAAAAAAAAACTGTTTGTTTTAAAAGGTTGGTAACAGATTTCATTTTTCGAAGTACCATAACAGAATTCCATAAAAATTCGAAGACTAGAATACGATTTCTAAAAGATCTCTTATTATTGAGATCTTTTATGATTCATAACAGAAAATTCATAACAGAATTAAAGATTTGGCAGAATAGGCCCAATTGGGTCGTACGAAGTTCGAAAGTTCGAACATAGCAATAACTTCGCTGTACGTGTGCTTGCCTTGCAGTTCCTGTCAAACCAGTAAATCTAAATGTTTGAGTTTTCCTTGTTTTCCTAAGAACGACTTTGGTGTAAATTAAAATTAAAAAAAAATAAATTCAGAGTGCCAATTGCACCTGGAAATATGATTTTTGTTTGCCAAGAAGCTTGTTGATCTTGTTGAAAATATTTGTTGACCCACTAGGCAACTCGATAAAGGAGAGCTTTGAATTACGGAAAGGTTTGTGAACCGTCAACCTAAAAGTCCGGATCTAAAATATACATTGGAAATGATTCTGTCTAAGCATTTCAATTTGATAGAAATATTAGCCAAATAGTCCGCGGTTCCTTATAAATAAAACGTAGCAATTGATTTTACTCAAGAGAAATGTCAAAATCGAAGCATTTGCTACGTTTCGTATGAATAAAAACCAATTTGAGTTAGTTCCAACTTTTGACATGTTCGAAAACCGGCGGCACTGACCTTTTACTTAAATCGGTATGGATAAAACTTATCAGACAAAGAAAATGTTATGCAAATTCTGAGTCTGCTATAAAGTTGACTGAGACCTTTTGCTAAATATTTTGTACGCACATTTTTAACATAAAACAATCCAAGAATTAGGATTCAAAGCAATTGCTAAGGGCTTTTACTTTCCTACAACCTTTCGCTCAAAGCAAATTCTAGTTTTTATTCATACGACCCATTGGTTATTTTTTTATCGATATTTTGTTAGTTTTTCTTTACAAACAGAATTTAACTTAACTACTTAAAACATAACATCGAAGATTCACAGTGCTAAGATTGTTTCATGTTAAGAATGTGCGCATGTACAAAATATTTAGCAAAAGGTCTGAGGCAGCTAAAAAGCAGACTTTGAAACATCTTACTAATCTATGTCTTGGACGGATTGGTCTCGCACACTCCTATCCACTAAGGTTAATGCAGAATCTGTTACAATTTGCTGATGTTGGTTGAACTCACGTAAATTATTGTAGTTTTCCCTCTCTGTGTGGGTAGCTGAGCATTTCCTTTCCCTAAGATCGGCCATTTCGTTTGCGACTTTATATGCCCCAGAATTTATGTCATTACGTAAGGAAAAAATATTCTAAGGTGAGAAGTGATAGACAATATTAGAGTTCTAATATTCATTTTAGTTTTATTTTAAGAAAACTTATGTTAGCAAGACATACTACATTTTTGAGGACTCATATACTACATACATGAAAGATTATTCAACACGTGCACGAAGATACATACAGAATTGAAGTTAAACATGGCATGCAACAAAGCAACACCGAATGCAAACATGCAAACAAAAACCATCAAAAGCAACAAAGCAATCAAGCTGAAAACATAACTACAAAGCTACAGAACACTACAGAACACGCATCCATAAAAACCACATGTTGTCACAGCACAGTACGTGAATACCACAGATCTTGTATAAGCGTTGGTATATCAGTCTTAATAACCTTATTTACTTAAAACTTGCATACTAAATTAGTAACTTCTTTAAACTAGATCACAGAACAATATCACAATCGCTATTTATAGTTCCAGGGAAGCATCTCTTCCAACCAAACAGATCCTGTTGCAGATTAAGATATTGTTTTATTTATTCTGAACAATTTCTATATTATAAATTGTAACTACATTACCCTAAAGGTATTAACCAAGCAAAAGGCTCAAGGTTACGAAAACTAGATTGTCAGATTTGTCATAGTTGTCAGTGGTTGTATTGTATATAATGTCATTTTTGCTATATATAAAACTAAACTTTAATAAAACGGATTAATTCTTATAACGTTGTGAAACTGTGCGTTTTCTTTCCTCCGGTTTCTAACAAACGAAAAAAAAAAACGGCGTTGACGAACGGGAAGTGAATCGTTAGAGTGGACAGTTTCTCCTTGAACGCTCCTTGGCCAATAAAACCTTCCTTTTTGAAACCAACATTTGGTCCATTCGAGCCAAATCCGAATTAAAAGTGAACATTGTGACAGAACTAAAAATAAAAATCGATTAAATTGAGAAATTAATCAAAAATTATAATTATCAGACATTACCCTTGTGAGTTTTTTGTGCCAAACGGGTTTGCGCGACGTGTAATTTAGCTACAATTGAATATCATCTATATTGTACGCAGCAGTACCAGGTGAGTGAGTAATTAGCCAGTTTTGTTTGCCATATTCATATATTGTGCCGTATATTTTGCCATTTTCTCTTTTGTTCGCAATCATGAGCGCGCTAAAAGAACTTAAGTTATTAAAAAATGCCTTATCAATCATTCAAATGGATTATAACAGCTTTAGTTCAGCGGCTGAAAGTAAGAAGACGAAAAATCTAGTCAATGGTCGACTGACAATCTTAGAAGATATGTTCAGGCAAAGTAGGACAATTAATGAAAGATTAGTTAATCTAGTGGATGATGAAGATGAAATGAATGAGTTTGAGGGAATTGTGGAGACTATAAGAGAAACTTATCTAGAGTTTAAGGCAGAGCTGTTGGACTGTCTAGAAAAGATAGGGGAAACCGCGTCCAAGACCACATCAGCTCACCATAGTGCAGCTCAGCATGGTATACGTTTACCAGAAATGGCGCTGCCAATGTTTTCAGGACAGTATGAAAAATGGAGGCAGTTTAAAAGTAAATTCGAATCCATGATTCATACTAATGCGAGCCTGACAGAAATTCAGAAACTACATTACCTGAAGTCGGGTTTATCTGGTGAGGCCGAACGTTTATTGCAGCATCTGGAAATCGATACCGGGAACTATGATAAGGCATGGTCCATCTTGTGTTCAAGGTATGACAATAAGCGTTTCTTAGTAAATACGCATTTGAAAGTGTTTTTTAATCAACCGCTTATGCAAAATGAGAGTGCCGTAGGACTAAAAACCATGCTCGATACGTCTACAGAGTGTCTGCATTCGCTGGAGAACCTTGGGCTGCCTGTAAAGCAATGGGACTTAATAGTTATTTATATTGTTTTTCAAAAATTACCTCCATACACACAGCAAATGTGGGAAGAGAGTTTAGGAGCCAGGAAAGAATTGCCAACGTTCGATGAGTTCACTAAATTTCTTGAAACCAGGTTCAGAACTTTAGAGGTAGTTGAACAGCAAAAACCTAAATCAAAAAACCCGATCCAAAAGAACACTAACACCAAAACCACATTTCATGTTAGGCATACAAAACACAAAGAACAGTTTAGTTGCAGAGTTTGTAGCAAGGGACAGCATCCGATTAGGACTTGCAACCGGTTTGTTAAAATGAGCATTAGTGAACGCTATAATATTGTTCAAAAAATCGGTGTTTGCAGCAATTGTTTAGCATACAGCCATTCCACTCAGCAATGTCCCAGTCCAACGCGTTGCTATTTCTGTCAACAAAAGCATCACTCCCTGCTTCATTCTCACCCTAACACAAACATACCAGAAACCAGCACAACACCATCCGTTGAGCCACATTCATACCCTACACAACACACATCGGGTGTTAATCAACCCGACAATCACACTTCCACTACACAACACTCTTTTGCAATGCCACACCACACAAATACACAAACTCAGTCATACCAAGTATCGACATTAAATTCAAACGCTCCGAATTTTCAAACTGCTCACCAGGAGCTTCCAACAACAAGTGCCGCAGTTCGAAACCACCTCGCACAACACGTTACAAACGCACAAATTTTATTAGCTACCGCCATGGTGAAGGTCAGGTCTTCGAGAGGAAACTACTTCAACCTAAGAGCCTTAATCGATCCGGGATCTGAAGCCACATTTATTACCGAAGCGGCAACACAGCTACTCAATCTAAGTACCCGGAGTACATTTATTGAAGTGTCAGGGCTGGGTAAGGTCAGCAGTGGAGCATGCCATCGGTATGCTGATATATCGTTCGGGTCTCTACACTCTACGTTTGAGACCAGTGCACGAGCCTTTGTGTATAAATCCCTGACTGGGCTTCTCCCGGCCAGCAAACTGACACTCAATAAATGGAAACATATCAACGGACTTGTTCTAGCTGACCCACTGTTTTTCCAACCTGCTACGGTGGACCTTTTGCTAGGCAGCGATGTTTATTCTGAACTGATTCTCCCAGAAATCGCCAGGGGCGATGAAATGTCACCTGTTGCTCAGAATACCCAGCTCGGTTGGATCTTGCTAGGTAGGGTATCTGCTCAGCCACACAAATCGGTTCGAAGTTTTTTGCAGGTGTGCGACTTGGATACCCAGTTACGAAAGTTTTGGGAGATCGAAGAGGTACCATTCCAGGTAGCAGATACTGATGAAAACCAGAAGTGTGAGAGGCACTTTGAGGAGACGACCAGACGTTTGCCTGATGGGCAATATGAAGTTACACTTCCCTTTAAGGATGGATGTTACCCTGGGCTTGGGGCCTCGAAGTTAGGAGCCTTGCGTAGGTATCATCAATTGGAGAGGCGTCTGGATAATAACCCGACACTACACATGGACTACACAAAATGTATTGAAGAATACCTGAAACTTGGTCAGATGACCGAATTGAATCCCAGCAGTGATGAAGTTCTTCAAACACCACATCATTATTTTGTCCCACATCACGCGGTTTTGAAAGAGGCCAGTTCAACTACCAAGCTTCGGGTCGTTTTCGATGCTGCAGCAAAAACATCAGATGGTACGTCCTTGAACGACCGACTGATGGTGGGCCCTAAAAAGCAAAATAATATTATTGATATTATATTGAAGTGGAGAACTCATAAAATTACCTTTACAGTTGACATCGAGAAGATGTATCGACAGATACGAATGAAACAGAAAGATGCATATTACCAACTTATCTTTTGGCGGAGCAGCAAGAATGAGCCGATCAAAACGTATCGTTTGGATACCGTGACTTTCGGTACGGCAAGTGCACCTTATCTCGCAATTCGCACTCTCAACCAGGTGGCCATTGATGAAGAGGCACGCTTCCCTGCGGGTGCAAAGTCAGTACGAGAGGAGATGTACGTTGACGATTTAATCTCTGGAGCTGACACTGTAGACGAAGCCATCGAGAAACGAGATGAGGTGCGGTCGTTGCTAGCCACCGCAGGATTCAACCTGAGAAAGTGGACGAGCAACTCGCAGGAGGTACTGAGAGGCATCCCATTGGATCAGCAGGAGTTAGGTTTTTCGTTACCCTTTGACGCCACAGATCACATAAAGGCCTTGGGTATAAAGTGGTACCCCACTGACGACTCCTTTTCGTTCCAAAATGTGTCTTCCGATGTTGCTCAGTTTCCCACCAAACGAACAATGCTGTCGACAATCGCACGTCTCTTCGATCCGCTTGGATGGATCTCTCCCTGTATCGTAAAGGCAAAAATGTTGATGCAGCAACTTTGGTGGCGCGGAGTGTCATGGGATGAACCAATTCCCTTGGAGGTAAAGAAGGAATGGGATGTCTTATGTCAGGAACTTCCATTACTTGAGAAAATCCACATGCCCCGATGGATTCAGCTACGTAAACAAAATAAAGGAGTAGAAATTCATGGATTTAGTGATGCTTCCGAAAAGGCTTACGGTGCAGTTATCTACTTACGTGTTTTAGATGAGGACAACAACATACATATGCACGTACTTATTTCAAAAACAAAGGTTGCTCCATTGAAAACGGTTACGCTTCCCAGACTAGAGCTTTGCGGAGCCGTTATTCTGGCCTCGCTGTTAGACTATACAGCAAGAGTCTTGAGGCTGAGTGACGCGAAGACTTACGCCTGGTCAGACTCGACTATAACCTTGGCTTGGATCACATCACCGCCGTCCCGATGGAAGACGTTTGTAAGCAACCGCGTGTCAGAAATCCAGCGAATCACAAATTGTAGTATTTGGAGACATGTTCCAACTCTACAAAACCCAGCAGATCTGGCATCGCGTGGTCTTTTTCCATCCGATTTAGGTAGAAACACTCTCTGGTGGAACGGTCCACAATTTCTTAGGTCGGAGTGGGAATTCACAATGCCAGGTCAACCGATATATATAGCGACGGAGGAGGAAAGTCGAACAATAATTAAGACACATGTTGTTGAAGCTGAATGCAATGACATCGACATGTTAATTCATCGACATTCAAATCTTCAGAAACTGCTGCGGATATTAGCATATTGTTTGAGGTTCGTGTCCAATATCCGAAATCCACCAACTCAACGAATATTAGACACCCATTCTCCGATGGAATTGTATTCAGCCTTAAAGCTGGCAGTTAGGATTGTTCAAACTCAAATGTTTCTAGGAAAAACAAAGGGTTTAAAATCATTAAATTCTTTCGTTGATGAGGAGAATATATTGCGGGTAGGAGGTCGATTACAAAATGCGGACTTGGGTTATGAACGACGACATCCGATAATTCTAAGGCCAAGTCATCATTTTATTAATCTGTTACTGCAGGACGCGCATGAAAAAACCTTTCACGGAGGAACTCAGCAGATGATCGCCTACCTTCGCCAGCGTTTTTGGATTTTAAATATAAAAACCATCGTGAAGAAGCACATCCACAAGTGCAACATATGCTACAGGTATAGAGCAAAGCCTGCTCAACAAGTAATGGGCAATTTACCTGCACCTCGGGTGCGAGTTTCTCGACCTTTCAGCTTCACTGGAGTGGACTATGCTGGTCCCATTGAAGTAAAGGCGTGGAAGGGTCGAGGAACTAAAACGTTTAAGGCATATTTTGCCATATTTATTTGCTTGGCTACCAAGGCGATTCACCTTGAGCTTGTCAGTGACATGACAACTCAAGCCTTTATAGCTGCATTTAGGCGATTTTCAGCGAGAAGAGGTTTCTGCAAAGAGATTTTCAGCGACTGTGGAACAAACTTCGTTGGCGCCAACAGGGAGCTGGAAGCACTGCGCAAAGCAGCCCAGTATAGTAAAAGGGAGATTGCCGAAACTTTTGCTGGCGAAGGCGTAAAGTGGAATTTTATCCCACCAGCTTCTCCACACTTTGGAGGATTATGGGAAGCAGGAGTCAAGTCGGTGAAGTATCACCTCAAACGAGTAGCAGGGAATTCAACATTTACCTTTGAAGAGCTGACTACACTCCTGGCTCAAATTGAGGCTTGCCTCAACTCGAGGCCCCTGTGTCCACTCACCAACAACCCAGATGACTTCATGGTCCTGACTCCAGCACATTTTCTCATAGGAGAGCCCATGCAAGGTATACCAGAGCCAGACATCGTCGACGAAAACATTTGCTACAACGATCGGTGGAAGCGGATACAACGAATGTTGCAGACCTTCTGGAAGCAATGGAGTTCCGAGTATCTGTCGCGTTTGCAGCAGCGCCCAAAATGGCTTAGAAGCGAGTCTCAACCACAGTTAGGAGACCTTGTTCTAATAAAGGATGAACGGATTCCGCCATCCAAATGGAGTCTGGCCCGAGTTTCACAAGTCCATCCGGGAGCAGACAACCGTGTTCGCGTCGTAACACTAAAAACAAAAACTGGTGAGCTAAAAAGACCAATCACCAAAATTTGCATACTACCAAGTAGTAAATCAGTCGAAGAATCCAATCTCTAACCACAATAAACAAAAATATATATTACAAATGTAATTAATAAATCACATTTTCACACACACTATTTTCATGCATGCACATTTCTCACAAGTAAAATATCAAAAAAAAAAAAATATAATAAAATAATGTTAATAACTCAACACCACACACCACTGAACATATAAACATAAATTTCACATGGGATAAAATTTCCCTACACATTTAACACTGATGAAACTCACTCTATCAATCATTCACAAAACCATATAATAATACTTATTAATACAGTCCGCTTCAACGAAGTAAGCATAAACATACATACTACCCCACACAAATAATAATAATAATAATTATAATAATAATAAGAATAAAAAGAACCTATCGTCAAATTTCCCAAGCTTCCATTCATGAAAATTTGAAATTTGACCCCAACACAATCCAAAATTTAAAATGAAATCATTTAAAATACAACTTACCTGCGAATATGAAATCACTGGCATCATCGAATGCACACACACCGAATTTAAATTAATTACACATATCACATATTAAAGAACATATTACACAAAATAAAAAACCAAATCACACGTAAAAATTAAAAAACCGAACCGACGCGAAGCCATTCACAACAATACTTGATAGTAAAACGAAACCGATCGGCTATCAAAATGCTATAGGTAGAAGGAAAGAGAAAACACTTATCTACATCGGCAATGGCAAAGGCAAAGGGCAAATGGCTATTCATATTACTCACTCATAGAACACGAAAGGGTTTTGTGTATCAATCTCTATGTTATTTATTGATATGTCTGTCTCGTTCCAACTAATTGTTTCTCCAACAGATCGAAGAAGAAGAAAAGTAAAATTGCTAATTCACACAGCTGGGTTGGAGATATGATAAGCAAATGAGGCGAATTGGAGTTGGTTGTTCAGTGCTGCCACTTTTCAGTTTTCTGGAGTCGGTTGAATACTTGGCGAACTTATTAGTTCACGGCGGGGGAGAATGTTGCAGATTAAGATATTGTTTTATTTATTCTGAACAATTTCTATATTATAAATTGTAACTACATTACCCTAAAGGTATTAACCAAGCAAAAGGCTCAAGGTTACGAAAACTAGATTGTCAGATTTGTCATAGTTGTCAGTGGTTGTATTGTATATAATGTCATTTTTGCTATATATAAAACTAAACTTTAATAAAACGGATTAATTCTTATAACGTTGTGAAACTGTGCGTTTTCTTTCCTCCGGTTTCTAACAAACGAAAAAAAAAAACGGCGTTGACGAACGGGAAGTGAATCGTTAGAGTGGACAGTTTCTCCTTGAACGCTCCTTGGCCAATAAAACCTTCCTTTTTGAAACCAACAGATCCTTATGAGGAAATACATAAGTACATAAATATGTGTAAAGTGTTTAGGTGGTAGAAATCGTACTCTGTCGTCCTATGTTAAGAATTATGTATGGCTGGAATATACATCATCATGAGCTGTTAAGTATATTGTTTTTCGGGTCATTTCTTCATTGAATCACAGCATATGGTAACCCTCGCAGTTCTCACTGGCCTTGAGCAAGCCGGAAGAAAAAAAATAAAAAATACATAAGAGAACCAAACAAGAACTAAGTTTCATTGAAATTAAATCTCTCTTCAAATTTATAATTGTGGTCATATGCCACAACTTGAATTGTCGTAGCAATTCCTACGTTTTATTAACATACCGATCTAAGTAGAAGGTGGCCCCGCTTTTTGAACATGTCAAAAGCTATTGTTGACTGAAAGCAGTTTTTATTCATACGAAACGTAGCAAAAGCTTCGATTTTGATGTTTCGTTTGAGTAACAGCAATTACTACGTTTTATTCATACCACCCATTGTGCGTCATAATGTATGCGCAACTGATAATATTTTAAATCTTCATAAATGAAAATAGGAAACAGCGAAACTCATTTAACAAAATCAAGTAGCAAACATAGGCGCAAGATTATAGTCCGATAAAGACCGATTCAAAACTATTTTATTACGTGACAATGTCCATATTGGTGTTTTGCTTATTATAGTCGACATAAAACCCACTTTATCGTTATTACCGGGTATTAAATTTAAAGACGACGAAAAGTGCATTTTATTCCTCAGTAGGGACTCTCAACTCAACTTCCATCCGTCACTCCTATTGCAAAATTTAAAATTTTAGAAGAAATGTTTTCGCAGCGAGAATACTTATATTTTTGAGGGTAATTTTGCTATATAGATTTTGATTATGACGAGTCTTACTCTCGCTACAGATTTGATAAAATAACTGTTCAGTTCTTTATCGAAAATCGGAATATTCAAGAGCCTATAGCAAATCGCGGGCTTCCCATTCCGGCATTTTTGAAAGTTTTAGTTATCTAGTTTAAATTTTTTGTTTTTTGTTTTTTTTTTTTGCATTACATTAAAAAGAGAATTCCCTAAACTGTGTATTCTGTTCTTTAAATTGCGAAATGCTTTGCGTCCGCTGTAAGATTGGTACTAGTTGTAGTTAGGCTAAAAAGGTACTAGTTGTAGTTAACTAAAAAGAAAGGTGCCGGTTTTGAAGTTACAGTGCTGTTACTTAGTATCTACTAATCTCTCTTAATACACGATGACTATAAACTTGCGCCATAAATTTTAAATGCTTAGAGGTATCTTGTTTATCAACTATCTCCTGTTGTGCTTTATATTCACTTTTGCTACCAAAAACCACAAAATTTCGCTTGTTCACGTAGCGTCGGAAATAAAAATTATGTTCAATCGAAGAGCTTTCTTCAACTTGAAAATATTGTGGACCTTACCAATTAGTTTTGTCATTATTATTTAAGAAATATCTTCCAGTCAAGTGCGACCAATGTTCCCTTACTGATTTAAGGTTTAAAGGGTTCCGCTCCCACTTTTAGTAAAGCACCAGAGCAGCGGCCTGAAAGCTTTTGCTATCAATAACTACTCGTATGTCGTCATAATATCAAGTTGTTTTATGAACTTGCTTTTATCAGCCCTTCAATGAGTAGTAGCTCCGACCAACAGATATATTTCAATACAGTTTTGATTTGTAGTTCAGATTTGTTTACCTAAAAATTGTATGTTTGCTATGAGTGCCTATAGTCTGAGTTTTTTCTAAGTTACTGTCATACCTCTTATTGGTGCCTTGTTGGTCCAAACACTGTGAACCCAGCCCTCCACTTCTCTATGCTGAATAGTTCTTCGCAATGGCATGAATTTGGTGCAGCCATACTTATGTCTTCATGGAAAATTCAAAAGAATTATATTTTCTTAGGACAATACAACAAGTTACAATTATTGCTACTACACTATGGCAGTGTTTCCAGCTTCAGTTTTCTAGCCACTTGGGCTGGTGTATACTTTTCTTCGTCGGAGAGTCGTTCCTCATGTTCAGCTGGTGTCCATATTTCCAATTCCCTTACTAAATCCATCATCATCAATCTTTCCTTCGATTCCAAGGTGCTTTCAACTAATCCAATGTCATCTTTACTGACGAATTATCAGCCGGATTTCAGGCGCTATAAGAAGAAACCTATATAGTATTTCTGGGAAGACATAAACTGGTACAGTGGCAGTGCCACTATGCCATCTATCAGGAATCTATCCATTAAGTAGGAATTGTCTTCCTCACTCCTCGATTGTAGTTCGGTGCTACATAGTTATTCGATGTATAGGCATATGAAGGTGAATCATATAATTTTTGATCAAGTGTAGTCCCTAGTAAAATAGAACCGCAATAGTTTCAACTATCGAACTTATCAAACTGCAAATAAGTCATATGTATATTTGTAAACAAAAAGAGCAGACCATTAGTAACTTTTTCCGTAGGATTATAAATGGATAATCGGAAGCTTTGCTCGGAAGTTATGCCCACTGGATGATATTTATGATCATTGTATCAAAACTTTGGCGATTAGGAATCCTAGAATAGTAAAATATCTTATCCTACTACCTACCAAGGTCTTTTTCCATTTTTTTTTTTTCAAGACTTCATATAAGCAGAGTGTTGCTGCTATAGGTACAGATGTACCTGCCCATATTACAGTCTTGAAGAAATCTAGTCAAAAACTTCTTATAGGTTCTCAGTTAACGACCGAATCAATTTCATCCTATCACAAGCGTAGAGTAAGCAAAGACTAATAAGCGCAGTAGCTGGGGAACTATTATGCAACTCTTCATCGGGTCTTATCCACTAAATGCCAAGAATTACAACTATCGCTTTGTGCATTTTTGTCTTAAGAAAAAGCGAAACAGTTCAATATTTCATTACAGCTTTCGTTTGAAAAATCTATAAAAGACACCACCTTAGTCTAAGGACTTAGCTTTACGCGTGTACTCTGTCTGTAGCCTGAGGCAACCGTGTCCACCGAGATAAGCAGCTATCGGAATTCGACCTGTTCAGAACAAGTCCAAAACTCTTCAACTGAAGTCCAAATTTGTAGGGTATACTTCCTCTCACCACTAGAGCATAGATTCTTTTCTGCTTCGCCCCTGCGCGCCCCTGCCCATACACCGGTGGCTGTGCGTATGAAATTTACGAGCACCGGCATTAGGGCTTTCCAACCATCATCAACGGGCGTATTTTTCTCAGCTCTTGTTTTTTTTTTAATTCTTAAAACCAGTCGAATTGTGTAAATGTACGGTCCAGAAGTACGGTCTTACCAAATTTGCATTTAAGTAGCCAACACTATTTACGGTAAATACAAGAACTTTCCCCATATAAAATAAATAGTTTGCCTGGCCAAAGTATGTACTCACAAGAGCTCTCATTTGTTTTTATGTGCTTCGGTTTTTATTCTCTTCAGTGTAGTGCGGTCATTTGCCCAAATGTTCTCTTATACAAATGGCACAATTGTTATGGAAGCCTAACTCCCTGCATAGCCCCAACTTTTCAGCTCGCACGCCCATTAGTCTGAGAAGATTCAACATCACTCAACACCTCGCATATAATATGAAAAGAACCGCATACATTCGGTGTTGCCTGCCTAATTATACCCTTGTAATATCATAATATCTCTAAGCTCTTGTTTTGATGACCATGGCCATAAGCAGACCATTATCATCCCCCTTTCAATTCGTTTTACATGCGAAAAGTTCTGCCAATCGATGTACAAAACTCGTAAAATCTCAGCTGCGATGTTTGGGAAGCCCACCTACTAAACAGCAATCGAGAGCACAATACGCTGTACCACGCACACGCCCATAAAGCGGTTATAAACACAAACATTAGTGCCACAAACAAATGATCGTAATTAGCTGTGACCATTAGTTGTTGGGATTTTCAGTGTCGATGTCGGTTCACTTTCCACGACAAAACAATGGGTTAATATATGAAAAATCCTCTTCCATTTCTGCGTCTCTAATTCCATTTTGGCACATAGCAGTTCTACTTCAGACCACAGGGGACAGTGAATAATTTCCAAACCTCCTCGGGGGGTAGTTTTAAAAACGATACCTTCCCAGCACTGAACGACTTGATCCCGGTGTGTACCTACAGCGCCAAAGCCCATTTTGTGTGCACTGTTTTCAGTCATTAAGAGAGTTCTGTTCGTATGCGGACATTTGTGTCTGTAAAGCGCCCAAAGTGTCCTTGGAACCAATGACTTTTTGCCCGAAGAGTCCTTTCGAATGACCCTCTGTACTGTGTAGCTCCACCGCGATCGCTCACTGGGCATTCTGTGCGAGTTAATTGCTTTGCTTTGTTTTGCTACGCAGCTGGATGCTATAGACTAACCACACCGGGACATGAACATGTTATTTTCATAAAATCAACAGCATTCAAAGATTGCTCCATTGCCGGTCGTCGCTAGTCGTCCATTACTCTGCGATATAATTATGTCTGAGCTGAGATGTACACATTTCCATTTGTGTGCGCGACCAAAAATACATAAACGACTGCAGCGACGACCTGGAACAAAGCGGCAAGAACTTCAATTTCATGAGCGCACTTTCCGGTGCCATTATCCTTGCTGCTCCTTCCTTTCTTTCTCGTCATTATTTTAATTTACAGCGTCATCAAGGTTTCATTAAAAATTGAATAAAAGAAGGCGTAACGAGAAGCAGACACAAAAAAAAAAAAAAAAAGCGACGCAGCTAAACTGAATGAATAACAGAGGCAAAATCATTGCAGAGTTAATGGCGCTCCGCAGGAGGACTTTATCACGATGGAGTGAGAGAAAAAAATGAAGCACAGCTATCACCCATCAAACGTTACCTGAGCTGCTGGCAGCCATAGCGTAAATTTTGCCGCAATTAGGACTTAGACCTAAATAACGAAATCAATTAACCGCGACGACTGCTGCCACCCATTCGGGTTGAGCGCACTTTGACGGCGGTGTGAGCGCATTTGGAGGTCACCAACCAACAGGATATCAATCATTTAGTTGTTAGCGCGTTCAAAATCCATTAGAGCACTAGCCGCGCTCCAACCAACAGAAACGTGAAAACCCTTCCCTACCTGCAGCAGTTGTGATATACTCGTAGCCATCGTCATCATCCCCCTTTCGATTGGAAACTTTCTACAGAAATTACCCCCTCGAATTAGCGCATTTTTCAATTTTGACGACTATACTCTGGCGCAAAGGACGGGGTAAATTGCAAGACATTAGGACGCTTTCCGCGGTCGGTTATTACGGGATATTTATTTTAGTGCTGAAGAAGGAAAAAACAAAAAAAAAAACACCATGAGAAATGAGCCATAGAATATATATCCCTGGTAATGTTGTGCTGATTGTAGGGATAATGTCCTTGTGGTATAGGTTGGTATTTTTCACAGTTAATTTTAAGGTTTTTTTATTGCCCCGCCATTTCTCATGATGCATATAATCGTACCTACAGCTTGCGAATGGAATTAGGTCTCATTAGTTGGAAACGCCTCAACAAAGCGTCGCAATTTAATTCAATTTTTTTACACGATAATTGCGAGACGGGATTTGACTGCGCGTGTGGTGTCCACGTAATAAGGTTCGGAATTCGAGATGTCAACATAAATAACTTGTCGCCGCATCGGCATTTGGTCATATAGGTGGGACATGTCCTAAATAACCAATCTAATTAGCAACGATGTCGATGTGATTTTGTGCGACCGACTTCTTGTTGACTCTTGACGTGATTGTCTCTGTTCACAGTTTGAGTGGCTCTCCGAATGTGTGGGCGGCGAGTATAGTGCTTTCACATATTAGTTGTCGCCAACTATTTAATTTCGTTTTGCAGGTTAGGGTTTTTCGGAAAAAAAAAACGTATCGTCCCAACAAATGGTCAGCTCGATTATTTTAATCAGCGAGGAGTCTTTTACATCCTGTGGGATTGAGTCCAATTAAAGGGTGATTTTTTAAGAGGTTTAGAACTTTTTTTTAAAAAAAAAACACAAAAAATTCGAAAAAATGAATGAAATATTTATTTGAATCGATAGTTTGAACCTTGCAATTTAATGTTTAAAGATAATTTCATGCAAATGTTGACCGCGGCTGCGTCTCAGGTAGCCCATCCGCTGAGTCCAATTTTGGCATACTCTTTCACACATATCGGCCGGTATCTCACGAATGAATGCATGGATGTTGGCTTCCAGTGCGTCAATCGAAGCGGGCTTGTCCCTATACACATTAGCCTTGGCATACCCCCACAAAAAATAATCTAATGGTGTCAAATCGCACGATCTAGGCGGCCAATTGACCGGCCCGAAACTTCGCACAGTACGTAAACGCACAGTACGTAAACGTGTTGGTGGTTTAATGTCCAACAAAGTAAATTTGGTGCGAAATTTGGTCACAATCTTCCGAATAGACTGCTCAGAAGGTCGAGAATGCCGATCATAAAATGGAAGCAGCGCGCGATGAACATTTCGAACCGAGCACGAATTTTGATAGTAAAATTCAATAATTTGCAAGCGTTGTTCATTTGTAAGACGATCCATGGTTAAATTGCAAACCAAACTGAAGCTGTTTGACAGTGACACAAGGTACTAAACACACGTCAGCTGTCAAAACCAGTGTTGCCAAAACCAAACCAGCTAAAAAATCACCCTTTACATTCAAAAGGGAGGTCCGTCCTTGTTTATCGTTCGGAATTAATAGGGCCCCATACCTACACATAAAATAAAGGTGAAAAAGAAACTAAATAAAACAAGCAACTTTACTTTAGCACATCATTTAAATAGACACCTCAATTTCGCTGACACCTGGCAGTGCTTCAAGCGGTTGGTTAAATTTTGGTCCAATTTGCACCGCATTATTTCGGCATTAGCGTCTCTAATGTTGGAATCGAACTCGTCGAATGTGGTTATTGCGTGTTGGCGAAGACTAAGACTTGATGTAGCCCTAGCGAAAACAATCGAGCGGTTCCAAGTCGCATGATGGTTGTCAAGTTCTGGCCACAGAAACGTTTCCAGCGCTGAATCAGCGATCTCACGTCGTTGTCTTTGGTCGTCCGGCTTTAATTCGTTCATCGGCACAATCTTACAGGCCCAACTCTAAGATAAGTCGGTTTGTCGCTTTGGCGATGCCCAGTCTAGCTATCCAGAGCCGAATCGACATTTCGTGGTCTTTTTCGATACTGGCCCCTATGGCGGGAACTATTTCTTCAATTCGCACCAATCTCTGCCGGGCTGGTGGCTGTCCAAATAGGGTGGTACTGCGCTTGAAGTTTTCCACGCCATGATGACGACAGACCTCAATACGAAATTCACATTGGGTCTTTATAACTGCGGCCGAGTATCTATATTTTTTTTTTACAATTTCCGCAGCGTGAAACGATGCATGATGAAATGGCAAACCTTATTCAATATTTTCATGTTATTGACAACTTTTACAGCTGATGACACACATAAGAAATGGAAAAAGTATCATTGCTATCTGGTCACCCTTTGTTTGCACCGATGGTATTAGTTGTTCCAGCCAAGAAACTGATGAGCCACATAAGAATATAGGTACATAAATTGAAAGGGAATGAGAACCGTGCCAATTCAGTCGCTTGTAGCTGCATTTCATTTAGCTTTAACTTATTCAAATTTCAAATATTAACAATTTACACATAACCCTCAAAATGAATTATTTTCAGCAAGCCATTTATATACCTACATGTGCAATTTTTCTATCCCTAGGCAAAGCTGGGTTGATGACAGCTCCTTTGACAACAAAATACAATACAAAAACTAAGCTATTCCTCTCAGTGTTGAAAAAATTGCATAGTTCTAAAAGAAAAGCAGAAATATATTCTTCACAACTTTAAAAATAAAACTGCTTTAACCATTGAATTAGATAATTATAATTACCCAAATAATACACTTACTTGAAAGCTCTCAAACATACCCAAAACTCAAGTGAAACCCACACGCGAAAATCAGTTAGGCGGCTTGATTACTTTAACCGAACATTAAAACCGCGCACAGCCCGACGATTTTGAACATATTGTGTTGCTCACACACACAACATCAATAATGTAGAATAATAATTAGCGTTGCGTGTGGTGCTTCAGTGCGAATTAGTGCGTGGCGTGTGGTGAGGCTTTACACAATATCCAGTTAAAGGGTTACCGAGAGCAGACCGCCTACATTCCGGGTCGACGATAAGTTGAGTCAGTTCATTGGCGTACACAAAACACAAGTGCAGTTTGAGTTTGAGTGACGGGTGTTAGTGAATTATTATACTTGGTGAATTTTTAATAATATAAAAACTGTTCCACAAGGATATCATTAAACGTAATTGGTAGGTAGGAATTTTGTATATTGACTCATTAGCTATTTGCGGGTAGACTTCAGGCGATGGCAAATTAGAGTCTTACGAAACCGAGATTGAGGAAAAAATCGAATGGGTCGTTGGTATACGCAACAAACATGAAGGCGCTTCTATAGAATATATTTATATGTATACATAAATTATTCTGTACCTACATATATCTAAATATGTAAAAATGGTGTGAAAAATATATAGTAATTCATCAATTGAGAACGGCTGGGCCGATTTGGCTCAAATTTTTTTTCAGTTGTTCGAAATTATCAGGAGAAGGTATGTACGAAAGAAAATTTTGGGAAAACCCTCCGGAAAAGTCGGGAAATTGGAAAAATCGAAAATTGATTATTTGTATGGAATTTTGTGTGCAATTGTTCCGGAATGGATTTTGGAATGGAAAATTCTTAGTGGAAAAGTAGGGAAATTCGTGAACAATTTGAATTTTTTTTTTCGATGAAATTTTACATTTCATCGCATAATTTGATGTAAAGATAGAAAATTCGTTGTGAAGCTTGGAAAATCTCCGATGATTGTGAAATTCGTTGTAATAAAAGACGTTTTGCGTGTATTTTGGGTGGAGTAGTTAACGAGATGAATAATAGCTGGCGCTGTGCTGTGATTAATGCCACAACCCGATAGATGGCGCTATACGTTTACTTAGACTGCGCGCAATTTGACAGGTGTCCTTTTCGCATTATCATTTCCGATTCGTAACCCGACTGTCGTACATTTGGCAATTCACTTCGAGAAGGGCCCACGTGTCTACTTTACGGACGCAAATGCAGCGCAAAGAACAGAACGACCACCAGCGACAACATTGGCAAATTTCTTTTAAACATGCGAAAGCGATTCGCATGGACTTTTCCTCTATTCGAAAATACCACGGTATTATATTTACATGGAACGCTGCATCGAAGAAATTTCAACACCGGAAGAAAGGTGATGCTGTTGTTGGCTTCGCTGGTGTTTATTTGGCTGATACCATCGACCGAATATACACTGTTCAACCACGCCAAGACGAATGCTTCTACCTTCACTTGCTTTTGATGAACATTAGAGGCCCTACATCCTTCGATTCCCTGCGTACTATGGACGGTGTGCTATGTGCCACTTCTTTGGGACGCGTGTTTGAATTTGCTCGAAAACTTTAGTTGAGACTCAACGCTCGAGGCAGCTGCTCCGCGCCAGCTAATCAAATTCGTATATTGTTTGCGATCATCATAGCCACATGTCATCCGTCGAACCCGACCGAATTTTAGGACAAATACAAAGACGAGATGGTTGACGCAATTTTGCACAGAGTTCGCACGACAACTTCGAATTTCGGTCTGGAAATTTACGATGATGTTCGCAACGAAACGTGCATTTCTGATCGAAGAAATGTGCGTGCTCATGTGCGGCAGTCTGCTGTCGACATTTGGAATGCCTGCGCCAAATCGTTCGATGCACGATGCATTCAATCGCGAATTGCAACGGGAGCAACAGTATGATCGAGATGAGCTGGCCGATAGAGTCGGAAAAAATGTACCGCTGTTGAATGCCGAGCAGAAGACCGTGTACGATTCACTGATGAAGGTTGTTGGCGATGGAACGGGAGACATTTACTTTCCCGATGCTCCCGATGAGATAGGCAAGACATTCCTTATTTCGTTGATTCGTTGATTCTGGCAACAATTCGGTCAAATTCTCAAATTGCGTTGGCTGTTGCATCCTCGGGAATTGCTGCCACATTGTTGGAAGGTTGTCGAACTGCAAAGCTGTCGATGAATCTTCTCATGGTTGACAAGCGAACGTGCACAATGACCAAGAACTCGGCGACAGCGAATTTGATGCGAGAATGTAAAATCATTGCTGGAAAACTGCATTCGTACAAATCCGTTGACAGCAGTGACCGACGAGGATGAAGCGACCAACTAACACATCGCTTGATGTGCCAGGAACTCCGCCGTTATGAAGGTGGGATTGATCATAATCATGTTGCGGAATCTGATTCATCCGAAATCGTGCCCCGGTACGTGGTTGTCCGCCAAGAAACTGATGAACAATTTGATTCAAGCGACGATCATCAAGGGTAAATTCAAAGGAGATGAATTCCGATTGTTCCAACTGATCTTGCATTCCAATTCCAGCGGACTCAGTTCCCCATTTAATTGACTTTTGCGATGACAATCAATAAATCGCAAGGCCAATCGTTAGAAGTCTGTGGGATTAATCTCGAATTTCCCTGTTTTTTTGCACGGTCTGCTGTTCGTTGCCTGTTCGAGTGTTGGCAAACCGTCTTCGTTGTTTGATTCTGTACCGGAAAACAAATCGAAAAACATTTTTTATCAAATCGCTCTCTACTGATTTCGATTCCATTCAAATAAATCCCATTCAAATTTGAACTACTGTGTTTGATTATCAGTTTGCAGTTCATCTGAAGGGTTTAAGTTGGGGCGAGACGAAGTTCGCCGGGTCCGCTAGTATATATAAGATAAAATAAGTTTTATTGTGTTTGAAATTGATGTTCTCTGAAATGCGTGAACCGCTTTTTTTTCTGGAAACTTCCCATGAAAGGTGACGTCAATACCAAGGTTTTCATGTATAAACAGTGTATGCGTGTTGGTTCATGAGTTGTAGTCATAGTAAACATTTATTTTTATAGTGTTTTCGATCCCTGCAACCACTCAAACGTTGTCAATGAAATTTTGTGGATGCTTACGGTTGGTTACAGCTTGAAGGATGGGATAGTTTTGAACCTGAGACTGAAATTCATAAGCGCGGTCTTAAACAAACACTGGACTACTGTATATGTTGATTAAATTATATCTAATTTGCAAAATGCACACAAAAACTAAAAAACAGAAAACGTTGGATTGGTTTGCGTGATGAACATTTTTAAATGAATGAATGCGCCTCTCTACTGCTGTATTAAGATTATAATATTGTAACGATTTGGTTTTTAAATTAAATTTCTTAATACAGTCTAACTACAGCAGAATTTTATTTAACCCTAAAGGACTAATGCTATTAATTATTAATTAATTATCTCAGTCACCGATCTCAGACATTCTTACCAATGACGGTTGTGCCCGGCAGGTATAGCCAGTATTGATATTTGTTTTTATTTTTTTAATCGCGCTAATTCGTCGTTTCGGACTTTTGCGGATCTTGCGCCAAGAAAATTTTGGGAAAACCCTCCGGAAAAGTCGGGAAATTGGAAAAATCGAAAATTGATTATTTGTATGGAATTTTGTGTGCAATTGTTCCGGAATGGATTTTGGAATGGAAAATTCTTAGTGGAAAACTAGGAAAATTCGTGCACAATTTGGATTTTTTTTTTCGATGAAATTTTACGTTTCATCGCATAATTTGATGTAAAGATAGAAAATTCGTTGGAAAATCTCCGATGATTGTGAAATTCGTTGTAATAAAAGACGTTTTGTGTGTATTTTGGGTGGAGTAGTTAACGAGATGAATAATAGATGGCGCTGTCCTGTGATTAATGCCACAACCCGATAGATGGCGCTATACGTTTACTTAGACTGCGCGCAATTTGACAGGTGTCCTTTTCGCATTATCATTTCCGATTCGTAACCCGACTGTCGTACATTTGGCAATTTACTTCGAGAAGGGCCCACGTGTCTACTTTACGGACGCAAATGCAGCGCAAAGAACAGAACGACCACCAGCGACAACATTGGCAAATTTCTTTTAAACATGCGAAAGCGATCCGTTCGCAAGTACTTTTACTCTATTCGGAAATGCCACGGTATTATACATGGAACGCTGCATCGAAGAAATTTCAACACCGGAAGAAAGGTGATGCTGTTGTTGGCTTCGCTGGTGTTTATTTGGCTGATGCCATCGACCGAATATACACTGTTCAACCACGCCAAGACGAATGCTTCTACCTTCACTTGCTTTTGATGAACATTAGAGGCCCTACATCCTTCGATTCCCTGCGTACTATGGACGGTGTGCTATTTGCCACTTCTTTGGGACGCGTGTTTGAATTTGCTCGAAAACTTTAGTTGAGACTCAACGCTCGAGGCAACTGCTCCGCGCCAGCTAATCAAATTCGTATATTGTTTGCGATCATCATAGCCACATGTCATCCGTCGAACCCGACCGAATTTTGGGACAAGGACGAGATTGATTCGGTTTGGAAATTTACGATGAGGTGCGCAACGAAGTGTTAGTTCTGATCGAAGAAATGTGCGGGCTCATGTGCGGCAGTCTGCTGTCGACATTTGGAATGCCTGCGCCAAATCGTTCGATGCACGATGCATTCAATCGCGAATTGCAACGGGGGCAACAGTATGATCGAGATGAGCTGGCCGATAGAGTCGGAAAAAATGTACCGCTGTTGAATGCCGAGCAGAAGACCGTGTACGATTCGCTGATGAAGGTTGCTGGCGATGGAACGGGAGACATTTACTTTCCCGATGTTCCCGATGAGATAGGAAAGACATTCCTCATTTCGTTGATTCGTTGATTCTGGCAACAATTCGGTCAAGTTCTCAAATTGCGTTGGCTGTTGCATCCTCGGGAATTGCTGCCACATTGTTGGAAGGTTGTCGAATTGCAAAGCTGTCGATGAATCTTCTCACGGTTGACAAGCCAACGTGCACAATGACCAAGAATTCGGCGACAGCGAAATTGATGCGAGAATGTAAAATCATTGCTGGAAAACTGCATTCGTACAAATACGTTGACAGCAGTGACCGACGAGGATGAAGCGACCAACTAACCGAGGGAATTTTTGAACTCGCTTGATGTGCCAGGAACTCCGCCGCATAATTTACAGCTGAAGGTGGGATCGATCATAATCATGTTGCGGAATCTGATTCATCCGAAATCGTGCCCCGGTACGTGGTTGTCCGCCAAGAAACTGATGAACAATTTGATTCAAGCGACGATCATCAAGGGTAAATTCAAAGGTGACGAATTCCGATTGTTCCAACGGATCTTGCATTCCAATTGCAGCGGACTCAGTTCCCCATTTAATTGACTTTTGCGATGACAATCAATAAATCGCAAGGCCAATCGTTAGAAGTCTGTGGGATTAATCTCGAATTTCCCTGTTTTTTTGCACGGTCAGCTGTTCGTTGCCTGTTCGCGTGTTGGCAAACCGTCTTCGTTGTTTGATTCTGTACCGGAAAACAAATCGAAAAACATTGTTTATCAAATCGCTCTCTACTGATTTCGATTCCATTCAAATAAATCCCATTCAAATTTGAACTATCTGTGTTTGATTATCAGTCTGGAGTTCATCTGAAGGGGTTAAGTTGGGGCGAGACGAAGTTCGCCGGGTCCGCTAGTAAATATAAGATAAAATAAGTTTTATTGTGTTTGAAATTGATGTTCTCTGAAATGCGCGTGAACCGCTTTTTTTTCTGGAAACATTGTAAATGTAAAATCATTGCTGAAAAACTGCATTCGTACAAATCCGTTGACCAGCAGTGACCGACGAGGATGAAACGACCAACTAACCGACGGAATTTTTGAACTCGCTTGATGTGCCAGGAACTCCGCCGCATAATTTACAGCTGAAAGGTGACGTCAATACCAAGGTTTTCATGTATATACAGTGTATGCGTGTAGTAAACATTTATTATTATGGTGTTTTCGATCCCTGCAACCACTCAAACGTTGTCAATGAAATTTTGTGGATGCTTACGGTTGGTTACAGCTTGAAGGATAGGATAGTTTTGAACCTGAGACTGAAATTCATAAGCGCGGTCTTAAACAAACACTGGACTACTGAATATGTTGATTAAATTATATCTAAATTGCAAAATGCACACAAAAACTATAAAACAGAAAACGTTGGATTGGTTTGCGTGATGAACATTTTTAAATGAATGAATGCGCCTCTCTACTGCTGTATTAAGATTATAATATTGTAACGATTTGGTTTTTAAATTAAATTTCTTAATACAGTCTAACTACAGCAGAATTTTATTTAACCCTAAAGGACTAATGCTATTAATTATTAATTAATTATCTCAGTCACCGATCTCAGACATTCTTACCAATGACGGTTGTGCCCGGCAGGTATAGCCAGTATTGATATTTGTTTTTATTTTTTAAATCGCGCTAATTCGTCGTTTCGGACTTTTGCGGATCTTGCGCCAAGACTAATTTGTTATGTACTTAATTTAATTTTTATATTTTTTTCCTTATCGCATGTTTTTATTAATTTAATATTGCCAAAAAAGTAATGTTTTTTTTTTAAGGTTTTTAAAACATATTAATTTCAGACTTAAAAATGTTGTCCTCACTTTAAGGACTGTTTAATAATTAAAAACTGAAGTATTTATTTAGTAAAAATCGCCCATTTTCATTGGGCAACACCAAAACCTTAAGATGTAGTTTATGTTTTTCTGGCGATCGAATGTGGCACCTCTCGCTTAGTAGTTTAGCACACTAACCACTAAGCCACTGCCCCAATCTCTTCAGATATTTTCATGCAATCACAAATTTTTGATGCAATTCTAATACCGATTTCATGCCAATTAGAGCTAGAATTGCGCAGTTTCTATAAGCGATAAAGCCCAATATATTCGTATGCAGACAACAAAAGTGGAAGCTGCATCGAAATCTGTGTTTTGTAAGTTTTAAAGACAAACAGAACAGAAACAACACCACCACCCTTAGGATTTCATTAGAACAACTACTCTACAGTCTACATTCTCGGTTCTAAAGAGAACAAGCTTGGAAATCGGTCGAGAAGGTCTAGTTGTTAAATCTTTACAGATGATCATTGTCTTTTATTTGCACCTACGGAAGCAGATAGATTGATTTTGTCAACAAATGCTGGGATATGGTGAACATCGCTTGCGATTTTCCAAATTGCTGTCAATATACTGAAAGTCTCAAATTGCCTATATTTTCAGAAGAGCTTTTCATCTTACTTCTTGAAAAAGCTAGGAATTTGCTGTAATTTAAAATGATTGGATTTTTTTTTGTTAAATTAGGTAAAGTTCCAAAAAATGTTGTTAGCAACAAGAAGTTTTCGTCTGCTAAAATTACCCCACAAGAACATGATAGACTTGAAAACTAAACCCTGTTCAAAATTTGATGGTCGCAAACAATTTTTGGAATTTCGAGAACCATGACCGCACTTTTTTGCTCCAGCTTCACTCTATACGACGAGCACCCAAACCATTAAATTAAAAAAGAAAACCCTTCTCTTCTCTTTTAACCTGCGTTAGGGACTGACTAGCTCACTAAAAGTGCAAAGTGGCCTTTCAAAAATACTCTTACATAAATTTCGTGTTTTTGTTTAATTATTCCATGTTTATGAACCGTAAGAGCAAATTGAAATAGTGGAACAATACCTACACATCGCTTCAAAGAGAAAAATCCCTAAAACCCATTTCAATTCAGTTTAATTGGACTTTCAAATAGTTTTCATTCGCCCTGTCCCTCCAGCCCTTCTCTCTGTCGAGCTGAACTAATTTTTTCGAAATCTGTAGCGAAGAGGTTGTTTCATTTCCGTTCAATTCTAATCGTTTTGGTATACGACTACCATATCCAGATATATTATTTTTGTTCAACAAACAAAATCCATTGCAGGGATTTTAATGATTTTGGGGCATATAGATTTTTATCACAACCCTTTCGGTAGTCCATTAGAAATTGATGATCATCATGTACTGGCCATGGTGCGGCTACTCGTTTCCATTTGAGTATGAAAATATTTTTATCCTCCGTTGCTGCTGTGTATTCTTTACCTCTAATCTCAGTTATAGGGATTTTTCCAGAAATAAAATAAAACTCGTAATGGATTTGGAATTGTGTAATTCAACTCTACATTTTTGGGCATACTACTGGATTTCGAACGGATATTGTACATGGTGCACAGCATGGGTAGCCATTTGCTTTTTCCTTGTGTTCCCTCTTCCATTTTTTATTATTTAGGCACACAACCCAGCTAATTGGTCAAGCGTATGTGAAACATTTCCAAACCGAGGCCGATGTATAGAGCTGAATATGAAATCAGCGTTGGTTCACTTTTTTGTTGGATTTGTTTTTAATAAACACTTTTTCCACATCAGGAAACGATGGGGGCGCGAACAACTGACTCCGGTGGCGGTATATTAAATGATTTTCGATTGAAGGTAATGAAATGTCATGGCTCATAGAATATTTTAAATGGACGAACAAGTTCTCTGAATGGCTTTCAATAAATTATTTGAATTACGATTGTTTCAGAGGACTTTTCATTCGGGAAAACGTTTCTTTCTTTTTTGTTGACAATTATTTTCATATATTAATAACGTGAAATTATATGGAATGATTTTTGAAAAGAATGCAGTAGTTTTCGAACTGTATTAAAAATTCTGTTATATTATGCAAAAGGTTCCCGACATGCTACGGAATATTTTGTAAACGAAGTATAATTTAAGTGACTGCTTTGGCATGGGAGCGGACAAAATAAACCACTTCCATAGATAAAAATAAAAGTGTGTTCTTATAAGCAATGTGTTCTTATATGAGTGTTTCTTATATCCGTCGTAGACTGCATAGGATATTTATGTTAGCTTAGGTTTTACAAGGCTGTTACTTTATAAAAAAAACGCTATGCAGAGGCACCTTAGTCTATCTACAAAAATGCACTAAATTTCTGATTAGAATCGTGTAAGTAGGTCAAATTGCGTGTTGTCCTTATTTTAAGAGCTCGCCTTTGAAGGAACAAAATGAGAATTGATGCTCTCTGGAGTTCCACTTTCTCATGGTCCAATTTACAGCGGTCTGCTTCGAGTCCTGCTGAATCTCAAATTGTGTCATTTTATGCGGTAAAACAATATTCGCAACGCGTGCTCATTTTGCTTTTTTAAAGAGTCAAGATTTGATACTCCGTCTACTAGGTTCGTAACACAGTCTTGCGTTAAAGTTGCTATCTTGATAGACAGCTGGTTTGCGATTTCATCACCTATAGATAATGATGATGCTATTGATGCTTTACATTGTTGAATAGTATTGTCTCTACGACACTATATATTTTTAATTTAGTAAAATATTTACTTTTGTGCACTGAGCGCCACTGAAAACGAGGTCATTCGAGTGTACGTTGTTGAATCTTTTGTCGGAAAGGCGCAAATTTGATATACACTGTAGAAATAGTCAAAGAAAATAAAATCTAAATTAAAAAGCTTTCCTTGTCTGTAGCACGAAACGAAAATGTGTTTCGTTTTGAAATAGCTTAGTTTTTTTTTTGCATTTCGCTCGAAATGTCTTTCTACTAAGTTGGAACGAACATTCTGCAGGGTGGCCTCTTCTAGGCTCTATCCACTTTAAAGACCGATGCCAAAGTCTGTCGCGGTACGGTTTATAGTGTCCGATGTCGGATTCTGTTCTCCTAACGTATGCCGAACCAAAAATCGCTCGAAGAGGGATTTGTTCCAGACGACCTGGGATGACAGAAAAGTTTAATCGTTTTCGCTTGCACGATAGACTGTACTTTTAAAACGAAAAACATTTCGTTCGAAAGCAACAAATAATCCGAAAGGAATAAAATTTCGAACGTTTTGCGGCTTTTTTTTTCATGTGAATCTCAAAACGAAACACGTTCTCGTCGGATTGGAAATTTATATGATTGATGGAAATTTTATTTTCATTGACTATTTCTAAAGGGTGTTCATACAATTGGTTACTTTGAGATAAAAGGAGCGACAGCGCACAAAAGCAAATGATTTAAAAACTATACAATTAAATGTTCATTGGAATACTTTAATGAGAAAGTTATGTGAAGCAAATTTTCGCCTACTCATGACTTCCTTCGTTTTGTTTAAAATGCGAAATTGTTTTCCGTTTCGTTTTTCAAAAAACACCAACCCTGAATTCACATAGTTTGTGTGCTTACAGATCACTCCTAAAGACTCTCCAAATAGTGCAGGAGCCATCATTCAATTTTATCTATTCAGCGAAAACTAGATGCAGGTTACCGCATCCTCCAGAGAGTCTTTCGGTCCAAACGACTATCGTCCGAATAACGAACAATATCCTTTTCATTTTCAATTATCGTAAAAGTATCCACCAGTGGATAAGCACCCCTCAAGCCTGTCTTTAGATACCCACAACATCTCCTCCCCATATCTCACCTTCACAGTATAAGGTCCTGAAAATGATATCCAATAGCGAAAAGAAATAGCCATACAACAAATTCAATTTAAATTGAAAACTGTACCGAAGCTGTACGCTCTCCAATAGGTAGACGTATCCCCCAATGAAACCAACAACCACCTCTTTCTCGGAAGAAAAAAAAAGGCAATTTCCTTCCATCCGAATCGGTTTCAATTAGCATAAAAATAGCCATGCAATGGTCTCGGTGCGAGCATAAACGTATTCGCAGACAAATTTGTTCCCTGTTCCATGTCGGATAATGCTGGTCCCGAGGACGATGAATGTCATTCGCTGATATTGCCTTCTAATCTGAATAATATCTTCGTATAGTCAGGAAGAAGGCGAGCATGCTGGAAATTTCGCAGAAGGATCTTATGACACTGAAAGCGTTATTGTCTTGTGGGTCGGCGACAACTGAACATGAACACCCAGTGGGGGTGGTTTGGATTGTGCGACTTAACTGAAGTTTTGGCAATAAAACAAGTAGGTAGCAAATTGAAAACGGTACGATTTCCTAAACGCAAATTATACTCTACGCACTCCATTCGGCGTTCAACACATTTGTGTTGTAGTTACTGTGCGAGTAGTGTTCAAGTTGATGATGTCAAAGGTAGGTATAGTGTAGCTCCGAAGGATGTATTCTCGGGAAGGGACGGGAATGGAGTCAATGAAAAGTTAGTAAAATTTAAATTCGCTGTGGGGAAAATTTATTCGAATGTTAATTTCGTGCATTCTTCCACGTTTTGCGAGTATCTATCAACCTGTAGGTGTGAGTACTGGAAGCAGGAGGTGTATTTTCGAGTGTTTAAGTAAGGGGGAATTACCTTAATTTTAATCTAGAAGGTTGGGTGGTACTTTCGCCGCTGGCAGAAGAACATTATCTGGAAAATTTGTTTCATTTTCGGTTGCCACTTAGACAGTAGATACATTTGTATATTGAAGTCATCAGATCAGTGGGGGTTGGTTAGCCAAATAAAATCATACAGCCTATAGAATGGAAACGTTGTTCGATCACAGATGTGTCAATGTTCATGTTAGCTTATATCTCGAGGACGAGGAACATTTTAAACTAAAGCGATTTGTATGGATAAGCAAGAAATGTTACACTATATGATTTATAATAATAAGTGAGCTCTCTCCAGGTTTATAATTTAAGACAAGCACAAGCACAAGCAACAACAACGCACCTTAGATGGATGCAGATAGTTGTTAATGACTTCGTTTTAAGTCCTTTGCAAGAATTTTCTCAATAGTCAAGAGGTGAGTGCAAAAATTTACTTGTCCAGTATAAAAAGGAGTTTTGGAATAGTGATACTCCCACGGTTGTCAAGTGTACTGTCGTAAGTGATGCGCATTGGTTTTCTGTTTACTAGGACGCTCATAGTTCGCATTTAGAGGAAATATTTCGTAAAGTTATTCTGAATATCTGCCGTAGTCTGGATGAAGCTCTTGAAAAGGTGAAGGTGGTTGATTACCTTCTGTGAGTTGTGAAAAAACTGCGCTGTCAAGTGATATAAATTAAGGTTTTCGGACGCGTTCTTAATCCCTGTCTTGTATGTCAGTTAAAGGGAAGGAGAAGTTTTCACGGAGGGAAGAATAACCGATATTTTTGTAGATTGCAAGAAGACCGACGACTGAATTAACTCCGTTTGTGCTAACTCTTGCACGTTCGGGTACTGTTCGGAAGAAATGGTCGTATGGATATAAGCTCCAATTGAATATCCTACATTAATGAAACTTGCAAGAGTTTTTTTTTACCTATACGGCAGTCGCCTTGATGTTGTGCCTAACCTTTAGTTGCAATGATTCAGCAGGTTAAGAAAGTGGAAGTCTTTGGCACTTTCGTCTCGTCGCTCACGAAACGGCGTCCAGGTGCCGGTTTTTATTACCGGCCTATTCCCAGCAAACCGAATTGGTTTTTCGTGCCTAGTGATGCATTCTTTCGCTTTTTACATTTGAAAATTAAACACGCAAATATGCAAATAGAAACATTAAAACACATCCTTACCTATCCCAAACTGAAGGGCTCGAACTACTACTACAAAAAAGAAAAAAACAGTGTCATCCTCCCTGTCAATAAAAAAATATTTACCCAGATTCTCATTAAGAGCGGTCCAGAAAGTTTTTCTTTTCGTCGGAATATTTCCTCGATTATGGAAATTCCAATCGCCCTTGTCTGATCCTACCCTATTCCGACTCCTTAAATAAACATTTTACTTGTACCTCATTAAACGTCTTTACAAAAATATTTGCGCATGCAAACAATGTGATTAATCAAACAAAATTCTATTTCGTAATTTCAGGTTCAGCCACCAGACCAATGGCAACATCACCTGCTGTCGGACCATTGCCACGATTTCTATCCCGAGGCCATACATATCGAGCGGTTGTTGGCGACACATTAGTCCTGCCGTGCCAGGTTGAAAATATAGGTAAGCATTACAAATTATGTGCGTATATTTTTGATTTTGTGAACAATAACAGCAGCTACGGATTTGTTCATGATTTGATTTGTGAAGCAACAAATTGATTTAAGCCGATTATTGTGGTGTAGTGGTGTGTGGAATTAAATTGCTCTGGGTACGGATTACAGATATGAGGGTTCTACGCATGATGAGGTGGTATAAATTGTAATTAAAATTAGTGTCATTATTTGAAAACCATATTAAACATTATTTGGATTTTTTTTTTTTCAATCTTAACGCAATCTATATAGTTTGCAAGGATGTGGAGATCTCCCGTATCAAGATGCTTTTGAAAAACACATGTCATTTTCCAAACAAACATTATTATTTTACTGGCGGACCCGTTTATTCTTCGCTGTTGTAAAGGGTGATTTTTTAAGAGGTTTAGAACTTTTTTTAAAAAAAAAACACAAAAAATTCGAAAAAATTAATGAAATATTTATTTGAATCGATAGTTTGAACCTTGCAATTTAATGTTTAAAGATAATTTCATGCAAATGTTGACCGCGGCTGCGTCTCAGGTAGCCCATCCGCTGAGTCCAATGTTGGCATACTCTTTCACACATATCGGCCGGTATCTCACGAATGAATGCATGGATGTTGGCTTCCAGTGCGTCAATCGAAGCGGGCTTGTCCCTATACACATTAGGCTTGGCATACCCCCACAAAAAATAATCTAATGGTGTCAAATCGCACGATCTAGGCGGCCAATTGACCGGCCCGAAACGTGAAATTAACTGTTCACCAAACTCGCCTCGCAATTGCGCCATTGTTTCGCGTGCTGTGTGGCATGTGGCACCGTCTTGTTGAAACCACATATCATGCAAGTCAAGAACTTCCATTTCGGGCAAAAAAAAGTTAGTTATCATCGCTCGGTAGCGTTCACCATTGACAGTAACGCTGCGATTCGCATCATCTTTGAAGAAATATGGCCCAATAATGCCGCCGACCCATAAACCGCACCAAACAGTGGCTTTTTCGGGATGCATTGATAGCTGTTGCAATGCTTCTGGCTGATCTTCACTCCAAATGCGGCAATTTTGCTTATTTACGTACCCATTCAACCAAAAATGAGCCTCATCGCTGAACACAATTTTTCGATAAAAAAGCAGCGATGAACATTTCGAACCGAGCACGAATTTTGATAGTAAAATTCAATAATTTGCAAGCGTTGTTCATTTGTAAGACGATCCATGGTTAAATTGCAAACCAAACTGAAGCTGTTTGACAGTGACACAAGGTACTAAACACACGTCAGCTGTCAAAACCAGTGTTGCCAAAACCAAACCAGCTAAAAAATCACCCTTTATTTTTGAGTACCTACTACATAGATTCACCCATGTTTTGCTTTTGGAAAAAATAGTTTCGGATGCAATCAGAAATTAAAGTTACACAGATGCGATTCACTCGAAAAAGTTACAATTTACCAAAAAATGTTCTGCTTCAAGAGTTGCGCAGTTACAATCCTTTAAAAGATACCATGTTCCAAATCATCAAATACACCAACTTAAACTACACGCAAAACATTATTACATGGGGTTTGTGGAAGATCTCCGGTTAAGAATAAATTTCAAAGACAAAGTGTTTATTTTTATAGAATATTTTTCGCCAAACCGTTTTATTTCAGGATGTCGCCTGAATAGTTAGGTAAATTTATTCCTTATTATTTATATCGTACCATTGCCGACTTTGAACATTTAAAATCTGTAAAAAATTCACCAATTTTAATGTTTTACACAGAGTTTGCCTCATTAAAAATTAACAACTATACAGAAGATAGTTGAAGGCATACTTTCGATAAGTGTTTACTTTCTTTTGCCTGTGTGGAAGGAATTTTTTCATAGGTATACAAATTAAATTAAAAAATAAGCGCAGAAATCAGCTTCAGTTGAAACAGGTTCAATAAAGGGAAACCAAGAATTTTTTAAGAAGTGACGAATGTCATAATTTTAAAATTTAAATTGAGCCGGTTAAAAGTTTTAAGTTTAGGTTTTTGATATAAGTTTAACTGATTGCTTAACTTATAGCTCAACACCGAAATTGGCAATGCAATTATTTCTTACATATCAAAAGGAGAAGGGAAATAGTTAAGGACGACTTTCAGTGCCTTAAACGCAACATTAGCCGCATTTTTTTATCAGAGTGATCTGATCCGAATCAGATGACATTTAATTTGCTTGCCGTGGTGTTACCATAGGAATCAAATAAATTATTTTTGTTATTGTTTTTTTACAAAAAAACTTGTATTTCGGTTTTTCTTGACGTATTAAGGTGTATTCAGGCGAGCGAATGATTTTCTTAAACATTTATGAAATGTTTTCAATTTGGTTTAGAAACATTTTATAAACATTTGTCAAACATTTCTGATTTTACCGGTGTAGACGCCGATTACGTATTTATTAAATGTTTATGAAATGCTTTTTGCTGTTGAAAATTCACAGCCAGAGGCTCGAAAACAACAACACCGCTTCCGTTATATGGTGTGTAAATTACAGTGGCTTAAGAAAACTGAAGTTAGTTAGTAATTAGATTTTTCTGTGATATTTTGTGATAAAAAGGAAATGTGTTTCCCAATAATTATTCCAAGATTTTCTGGACATTTGTATTTTATGTTAAAAGAAAAAAAAACACAAGTCTCACCTCTCTGCAGGTCTGGGCATACCTTTATGGAATGAAAATGCAAAATCTCGAAGTACGGGAAATGTATTCGATGTGAAAAAAATGCATTTTCATTTTCTGTGTTATGAAGAGTGTTGAATATTTTAGTCTAGCAACGTGACTCTGTGGCTTGGCTATCGTTTACAGGCGCACCAACATTGAAGGATGGAACAAGCCACCTAGTGGGAAACAGTACAGTAAATTTTCAGATCATGATTCGTGATCTCGATGAATAGCAGGATCATATGCTGTTGTTCTAAGTGCATGTCATTCGATAATCTATATGGATCATGGCTGATAGTAAAAAAGGGCTATTGTGCAGAGATGAGATGCGGTACTTTTTTTCCAATACGTTGTGTATAAGCCGGTTCACTATAATGGTAGAATTTCTGCCACTGGGCGAACTCCAGTCATCTAAAAGAGACTTAATAGATTACAATCTTCCTAACACTGCACCTCTGTTTCGGACTTCTAGAAGCGTGGCGGCTTTTTACGATAATGGGCTGGAGCAGCGCAATTCCTATCTTGGCTTAAAAGTGTTTAAAGATCTAGATATATCTAGAATTTTATGATCCAAATTTATTCAAAGTTGCTTGCCAAAATCGGTGTTTTAAATGATTTTGTTGTATCGTAGGTGCCACGCCCGTTGGCGAATTCCGCCCACATTAAGGCAGTCCCCTTTGCGGCCGTGTACACTGCACACGACAACTCACCAAAGTTGGATAAATGGTATAGCAGCGCAAAGTAGTTACGAAGTCAAACGGTTGTGTAGCTCTGTCATTTATGCTCTCGGATGTTTTTCAGACGTTTTCCACAAAAAAAACTTTGGGTTTAGTATGTGTGCTTAGTTGGGTTATATCTGAAATTTTTGCGTCAGCAAGAAGACATCCCATGAATATCCAATAACCCGTATACAGATCTGCTAAAAATTCTTTAAGTCGGAAGCTGTCACAGCCTCTCAAAAGATTTGTAGTACCCATACACAGAGCTGTTAAAACCCTATCAGAGGGTCATGGGAAGCTGACAAAGCCTAGTAAAAGTATTGTTATACGACCCATAAAGTGACAACCTTTGTGGATAGTTTTACTTCTTAGAAGCTTTTTAAGACTCCTTTATTATTTGTATTATCACTTCAGGGATCTAAAGAAGCTACACATTGTACCCCCTAAGCTGTTATATGTTCTTCGGCTATCTCGGGAAGCGCACAATAATTTCCGAAAAACATTGAAAATCAAAAAGTTTGCTGTCTCCATTTCTTTGTAAAATGTGCGTTCAAAAAAATCGGAAAACACTTAGCTGACGAAATTCATAACAATGAAAGACACGATTCCTTGGAAACTAAAAAAAAATAAAAAACAAGATAGAGGATTGCTTAAAACACAACACAGCCGCACGTTAGCTGTAATAAAGAAACGACTCCGTTGTCACATGTTGTATGAACCAGAGCAAGCCAAAACAGATCCCTAAAAAAAAAGATTCAAACTTCGTATCGTAGTTGTTACAAAGGACTATGTGACGTAGCTGATAATGGGGTTTTGACAACAAGAGTAGCAGCAAGCAGGCTTACCGGGCAACTTGACTTACGGTGTTTAGCTGTTTGCCCGACCCAATTTAAATTTATTAGCAAGTGCAAATTAAGGGCTATGATACCTCTCTATTACGTAGTTTAGCCTCGATTTCTGGATGACATCCAAGGTGCCTACTATAGGTAGGTATAGAAAATTTGTTTTTAGTTTTAATACACGTTAAAATTCATTTTAACATCGGCGAACTGAGGAAAATACAAATGTCAAAAACCTATAAAAATGCCGATTGTTTAATATCATTATATTAATACTTGAACATCCAAAGTTTCCGTACACTTTTTAAGTATTGATTATGAAATGAGGAGAATGTAACTTTTATCATTCGACGGGTATACTGTGCCATAGATGTGCACAAAAATTCGTAGGTATTTGTCGCCTTTAAGACTGGTAAAATTAAGTTAAGAACTCCCCGTACAAAATGCTTATCAGTTAATAGAACCCATTTTGTTATATAGTAACGTATTCAAATATATACCATCTTAGACTAGAAGCTATTTTCGAAGGAATCCTGCCCCTAAAAGTCAGCAATTGTATGCCTAATAATTTTAATTCAGGGGCATAATGTCTGCGTGATACATAAATTTTACTGACGGTTGGTTTTCAATGAAGTACTATGGAAACGAACATTTTTCGACATAAATTTGTTGCTTTAAATTTTCATAGTGACTCGTATTAAATGTTAATCATGAGTAAAACTTAGTTTCATAAGGGGCAAATGTTTTCGATATCGATTTTTTGCTTAAAAATAATAGATCAACATGAATCGAAAATTGTGGTACGTTTTTTAGTATGACATATCTAATAAAAGGCAGGGTCGATTTTCGACCAAAAGCGAAACTAATATTTACAATTAGCTCTGTTTGTTTTTTCCTTCGCATTAAATTATGTACTCAGCCAAGTTGCTTCACCCTACAGCTATGTATACTATTTTATAACCATTACATATTTTAATTACTTAGTTTTTATGAAATAAAAAAATAATTTGTTATCACTGCAAAGTATTTCATAAATTGACATAACAGAATGTGATGCCATCAGCTATACGTATACAGGGAGTGGACTACAAAGTTCGAACACTATTTTTTGTAATGTTACAACGTATATCAGCCTGTCGACCATCGTCCTTGATATTCTACCTTAACGTAGTTTATTTCATTTAATTAATTGGTAAACGTATAAAACATGTATCACATCCAGCCCCTACTATTCGACCCAGTCCCAACCACCGCCAGGGTAAATTAAAACCCCAAATTTGGGCATGACATAAACCTGTTGTGTTGATAAATTATTCAGATATTGGTAAAGGTGCAGAAAAAAATGGAGTGTGCCGTTCTGTACACAGGATCGCATTAGAGCAGAATCACGTTTCTAAAATACCCGGCAATAGGATAATACGAAAAATTAATTCTGTTTTATGAGCTTTGAGTGTTTTTAATTAACCTATTTTGTGCCGCACACTATATTACTTGCTTGGAAAGGTTTCTGTTGTATGTTATATAGCCATTTATTGGAGCACGTACATTCGGCTGACATTCATCCTCGGTCAAGGATGACGGGCGAGAATCCTTTAATTTTCTGAGAACCCTAATGAAAATGATGCGATTATGTAGATATGAGCATGAGAACACTATCATGTTAATGTTGTCATATTGAAAGTTTAGATATGAATAATACGTGGGATTGAATTTTGCGGTCCTTGTCAAATTACATCTGTCCTTTTTCTGACTGTTGCGTAAATCTCGTTCCCAGTCTGGTGGGAAGGCATGCCCTTCTACCTTCCAGCACGGCTCTTAGTTCACGTCAAATTGCTTAAAGTCGATCTACGCTTCTAAAGTCTGTGTGGATTTATACGATAACTGGTCGGGCTGGTATGCAACTGTCTTAACTGTATCATTGTCAGGCTGCTAGTCCTTCTTGGCATTCTGTTACATTTTTAACATCCACTGACAGTTTGCCAAAGCAATTTAACCAACAAAATACTTGGCATAGCGGCTCTTTTGAATACATTTATGTCTCATCAAAGAAATACTTGTGTTTTGCCGGCGATCGAACCTAAGACCCCTGGCTCAGTATTTAAGACCCCTAGTCCAGCAAACTAACTACTGAGCACTCGCCCCCATTATGAACTATCGAACTATATTTATTGTTTTTACCAACATTTCGTAATAGGAATAAAATCCCGCTTTATATAGTTATTACACTTTTCATTGCACAAACTTGGCCTCTTGGATCAGAATGCTGTGTGGCTCAGTTTTTTTTTTCTACAAAATACAATTCGTTTGCTGCACGTATTTAAATTTACGGTAATTGGGTCAAACGCCTTGACACACCAATGGATTAAAAAAAAATGGGAAAAAAACTTTTTTCGCACAAAAGTTTTTTTTTGAAACCATTCGCTGGGATATGGAAACATTAATGAATGTAGGACATAGGAATGCGAGAGGGAGAAAAAATTCAAAACAATAAAATAAATCTGCGGAGAATCTGAAGTTGTGCGTTTTCTGTTTTTAACCGGGAAGCGGATTCCTTGAAGTGGCAAAAATAAACTATTTAAACTTTTGTTTTAAATGAGTTAACCGCAACTGCGGTTTATGTGTGATGGTGGATATAAGGAGCTTATGTTATTTTCGTTGACTGGTTCTACTGCTTTCAATGATAGGACATGGAAACAGTCTGACACGATACAGTTTGTCAATTATGCGGGAGCTATGTGGAATCGAAATTCTCTCCACGGATATTATATTGACGAAATTAGACAAAGGACGTGGTTCATCGCATCTAATTCACGAAAAAGATACAGAACGCTATGTCTCATGGTAGCTAAAATACACTTGAACAAGACAAACAGGTATATGGAAGGGGCACCCTACATCCGTGAAGTGTCACGATAGACAGTTTCTTTGATGTACCCACTAATTTGTAAAAATAGTTGTGGGGCCCATCATTAGATATTCGATTCGCTCCGATAATTATATCGATGGGGTTTACAGGAGGAGATTTAACAAATAGCGCGGCATCCATCGAGTTAATAAAAAATTGAGAGCAAGTAGGTTCCAATTTGTTTAAGTGGCACACCAAGAGGACATCACCTTAATTTTGCTCATATGGAGCTTGTGAGTCTTCTTCATTCAAGATGTAAGTCGACATAGACTTGAATGGATTTCTTCGTCTCATGAACATAGGCCTGCTAGAAATTGTCTATAGCACTATACTCTCAAACCTTTGTGATAATTAGAATCAGGACATTATCCGCATTCTGGTGCCTTGAGATTATTTGCATTAAGTCCTGTAAGGTCGCTAATTGCTGGTGTCCTCGTCTTTCACAAAAACACCTCTGCACTGAAGATTACCCGAAGAATTTCTAGTCTGCTCCATGATTGAGGAAGAACATCAAAAATGGGATATAAGGGATCTGTACAAAACGTCTGATAAATCACTCTAAAAGGGTATTTTCTACCCAATTACTACCTTAGCCCTTAGAGACAGCGATTGCAATACGGCAACTACGATATTCGAAGACATTTTTGCCTGGTTGATGCTATGCACGTGGTTTTGCTTTATGGACTCCATAAACATCTTTATTCTGATTGCTCAAATATTTTCATTTACATTTGCCATAATCGTACGCAGCGTCAAAAATTCGTCGAAGAAATTGTATCTCATATTTGTCCCACCAAACCGAAAAAGAAGCGGTTGGTTTCGGTGGCTAATTTTATATCATAGTACCACTCTTGAGGTACCACTCCGATGCAGAAGAACTCCTTATCTATAAACAGGGATAACAGTTTGCGTGTTGAAAGCCTATACTTAGTGCTTTCGACTTAAGTCTTCAAGGCTTACCCATTCGATTGCGTCTTCTTCAAAAACCATCAAGTCCTCTATAACAGCACAATTGGAGCGGCCGCTTAAGTTAAGTCAAGGCAAACCTCCTTAGTTGAATGGATATGTCACCCTGTCTTTGGTACTGGCGTTAGCCCTATCCAAAATCCGCCCCAAATGGAGACATAAGTAGTTTCAAAGAGGGATTTTCTAAACGCGAACCCCATCACTTGGTTTATAGCGACCTACGACACAAGTTTGCTGAAATCCCGAATTCGGTCAACAACCTATGGAGCTACTGGCAACGAATATGTGACAACGAAAATGTGACAATTTACTGTGCTTGGCAAATATTATCAGTCTCACCTTAAAATTCGTTGACAGTTTTCATTATCTATTTCTGAGGTATATGGTCGATCGAAGGTTCGAAAACACTGGCGGTAGATCCCAAGTTGTATTTCATAGCAAGGCTTAAGCTGTTGGCACAGTTTGTTGGATAATTGTGATCTTTTGTTCGCCATTAATCAAGGATAGGGCCAGCGAGTTATTAAGAGCTGTTTGGCTTCTTCCACTCATTGGGCGTGCTTTCCTCCAGCCCTTCTTGGTTGACGATGGAGCCTACCAAATTACCGCCAGAGTATTTAAGTAGCTTCAATGATACAAGCAGCTTTGTTTAAATTAAGCTTGTTTGGAGTGGAGGTACACGTCCAACTGTGTACCGACCTTAAAAAAAAGAGGCTCAGCGGTGTGTGAATGTTGGATCTAAATACTCACAACCAGCCCAAATATACCTCATCCGGTTAAAGCGAAACTCTCGAAAATTTGTGTCCATGTGACCTGGTTTGTATGATACTTCCCAAAAATATGCGACTTGTGGAACTTGGAGGTCAAAATCAGTGGAAATTCCGCCATGCACTGCAGTCGTTAAGAAACGCGCGCCAGTATGTTCATAGCTACTTCATAAAATACAGGGCTATTGTTCCAGTCCCCTTCTGTCGTCGAATTCTGTATTTTTGATGAATATAACCTATGGCCAGTTCTCACTAGCTAAGTCACACAACCAAGAAGTCATTGTGCGGTGTATGTGACAATTATTCTAGTGAATTGTAACATAACTCCACGTACAGACACTTTAATTAAACTGGTTAAGCTTCTTTATGCAATGGCAGCTATACCACTGAACGGTACTGCAATCGCCACTCACTACGCCCCCAAATTGCCATGTTTATGTCTCCGTCTATAGATACGACCCAAAGTGGTTCCATTGTGCTTTCATTAAAAGCGTCTATCTTTTCATTCTCCTGAGATTCATCTATCCAAAGTTGATGGCGCATCTTAAAACTTTTACTGTGCTTGGCGTTGAATTTTTATGAGCACTTTAAATTGCAGGACAACCTTCGTGGTATGCTCTACCTTTTTTATCTTACGTATGGCAAAACTACAGCTTTGTTCAATACATGACGTGTTTCGTTTCACTGATGTATCTGTGACCTATAACTTGGAAGGGGTAGTGAATTCCCCCATTAACTGATCCAAAACTGAATAGCAGCAATGTTTATGACCATAATCGTGTCACCTTGGGTGTTCGTGCTTCGTGCTCACCTCCATCGCAGTGTAGTTGGTTGTCTTCTATTGTCATTGCACTATACAGCATCTGAGTTTTAATGGATTTTATTCAGCTTGGCACACCTGGTCTAATCGGAATTAAGTGACATTTATTGGGACACAAAATTAGGTATCGGGAATCCAAAGAAAATAGAAACACAATGAATGAGGCAATTCCGGATTTAAGAGCTTATCCATTTCGCTGTCGCTATAAAAGGAATTGCGAACATACTGAAGGTATGCAATTTTTAATATCGTCAATGAAGCCCCCCACATGCGACATGCACAAGCACACACACTCGCGCATACAAAACATACATGCCACCCTACAGCAATTGACTTCCGGCATTATCTGTACTTAGAGATTTGACTTTTCTTTTTTCATTTCTGTTCCCTTGTTTGTATCCTTCCCCCGTTGCGCCGGTGAATTTTTCCTCGCACAGTAGCACCACCTGCACTTCATTTGGCTTACAGGCATTGGGCCATATTTATGGGTGGAAGGTGGAAACTCCATCACGATAGCACACACACGCCCATGTGCTGGCTCCTGGGTATAGAAAGCTTACTCTTCCCGCTGCACCTCAAAGTCAAAGGAGGAAGTTGGAAGTCATGCGAGTTATCGCCTGTGGTTTAGTGCGACAGTTGTGGGATTTTTAATATAAATTTTCCGGTCACTTGGTTTGGTTTTCTCTTTTAAGTTTTTCTTTTCTTTATTTGCGATTTTTCGTTTTCATCCAAGTAAAAACGGGAGAAGGGATTCTCCTGATTGGAGACTGTGTGTATGGGTGTGTGTGTGGTGTATCCCTAAATAAGGTTTGCCATTTGGATTTGATTGTGTTTTGTGTTAGCTTTCTGTTTTCCTTTTTAAATCGGAAAAAGCTGAAGTAATTGAAGACTGCTGTTGTTGTTACCTGGCAAATGGCCGTGGGTAGTATTGTGTCCTGTCATCGGACGTGCGGTGGGTTGTCCTAAGCCCGATTGAAAATTGCACGACGATAGCGACAAATTCAGTAATTGAACATTCCGTTCTAACGATTTGTTTCTTTTATATTGTAGTAATTAACACGACATGTAGGGGTTATTTATCTGCTTGCGGGCACGTTGTAAGACGCACGGTTGAGACAAGTTTGGATATGCTTAAACCAACTGTGTGCGTGTGACGATGATCTGTGATCACTGTCACATCGTTGTGAAGCTTTTCAGCCCTATTATGGCTATCAAATATCAATTACTTGATACTTGATAACATCTATCAATTCATCGATAATTTGGTATTATGAGTATCCATTCATAATTTTGACCCCACTGTGAATGCCAACCAAAATATCATTGCATTGAGTTTGACGTTTCTAATTTGTGTTTGGTCTTTTATGTTCGTCCAAATCCATTGGGTTTGAAGCATCTCGTAAAGTCCTGCGTATGATAGCTTGTTCGCTTTCACTTAAGGACCATTCACATGAGCGCGAACTGCGAATAGGCGAATTGCAAGCAAATCAATTTAGCTGTATTTATGAATTGAAAATTGATATTTGTTTGACTACAAAAGCACTATATTTAATTAATCTAAAATTTAATCAACAAAAAAACTGAATCTCAATTGATTTAAATAGCTAAATTTAGAATTACAACCATTTTGCCGCGAATTGAAAATTCTTGCCGCGAACTGCCACACTTTTTTCACAATCCACATAAAACAGTCGCGATCCACAAACCCGCGGATGAAAAATTCGTTCGATCTAAACCTAGAACAGTGAAACTGATTCGCGGGTATCTGCGACTTAAAAAAAGTTTTCGTGTGAATGAAATGTCAGAAACTACGAATATTCGCTTGTTCGCAGTTCGCAATTCGTTCTCATGTGAATAGTCCTTTAAATCATCATAATCCCCTTCAAAAAATAACTCTACCGATTAAATTTCGGTCTAAAGTCGTTTTTTTAAGCAATAAAAACAAGGAAATGAATTTTATGATTTGATGTTAATAGACACTTTTAACCGCCCGAGTATTTGATACGTATCAACAAAAAATTTGTGGTTGATAGAACATTTGATGAATATAACATTTTTTGACAATCGTAATACCAAGTTTATCGATAAAACTATTCAAAATAGATCTTGAGTCTAATACAATTCATCAAAAATGTTGATTGGTTAATATTTAACTATAATACCGATTCATTCATTTCAAATATCGTGTTGATATTTGCGCTCATAGAAACTTGTTGAAGTCTTTTAACTGCAGATCTTAAATTTGTCATCTGGTTCTGAGGTATTTATGCGATTGCTTTTTTTTTTTGTACAACTGAACCAAGCAGATTAGGGCCAGAAACAAGCTTTGAAGCAAATTGTTTGTGCTTCGAAAGTAAAATCGACTTATAAGTCCCACTTACCAGTTCTTGAACGTCCTCTCGGCGTCGCGAGTGGGTCTTTGGCAGGATGGAACTTCAAGATGTAATTTATTGAGAGTTCATTATTTCGATTAACTGAAAGCGCTACCTTAGGTAATGCCTTCCTTTTGAGACTGTACTCTAAATAAATTGAGTCAATAGCGATTGAGTACACCTCGCCGAGGCAGGTTGATCTTGTCTCTTATATCGCTCTATTGTGACGATCTGTCCAAGGCGCCTGTGTCCCTTCAAGTGGACAAAGAGTGGATGCAGGATATATTTTTTCAGGCTTTTCTGTTGTGTCACACATCGCCCGCTTTCCCTTGTTGTAATTCAAAGAAACTTACTCCTCCAGGCTGGGACAAATTTTGTTTACGCAACCCTCAGTTAAAAGATGGTGGCTGCATCGAAAATTTATCAGTCAGATAATCAATTCGCTCACATATTAAATTTCCATGCGAAATCTTAATTTGGTATCAATTTTGTTTAGGAAACCAACCTCTTCTGTCACCCCGTATAATATAGCTTATCAAACCATCGGTGACCATCTCACTCTGCCGTAGTGATTGTTGAATCGAGAATGATTACCTCAGTAGCGACTATTGGTTGTCTTTAATAGATTCCGTACTAGCTCAGAGTTTTACGTATTTTGCGTCTCACCACAGCCTGACCATCAATGTAGGTGGCGATATGCTTATTCGATTTTGATTCCACCTCAAGCTTCGACGATTCGAGAACGACCCGAACCTCTGCCTGGAGCACACTGCTTGTGTCCAGAAGTCTAAGAGTCATGTGTAGGTCCAAATCTGTAGTAAATACCTGTTTTGGAACGGTTCGAATATATGTATAACAAAAATTTATTTTCGTTCAAATCTGTTTTTCTTTCGTCACTCCTCAATCCCTGCTTCGTAGGGCATGTCGAAGGCAAGCTTACCAAGACTGTCAGTCACTTTGTCAGGAATGTCGCAGAATGATTCCCTGAGAAGTCAAATAGTGAAAGATACGCCTTAAGTCGTCATCGTCGCCTTTCTGTAGACAAGAGCTCGACTTCTGCACGAATTTGTCTGACTACAATGACGTAGAGGCAAGATTTCATCATAGATGCTTTGAAGCCCCACTTTTTTCCCGCTGTCCTCTTCCAAATGAAGAGAGTGTTGTGAGGCTTACGGTCTCTTTCAAGACACGTTACGTTTCCGATTGAGCTTCTGGCAGCGTCATAGTTTACGCTATACAATAGGGTAAGCTGCAGTTCTGCAAGTTTGAAGGGCGGTATCTTCTATTTCGTGCCATTGAGTACCACTTCCGGGTTTACACGAACTTTTGGGCTTCTGGACCAAGTTTTTAACCAACATTTTGTTCATCGTGCTTAAGAGTTTTCTATGAACTAATATAGCTACCGCATAAGCAGTGACGCTCCGTTCTTAGTTCTTTAAGTGTATCGTATATGAAGACAAGAACTCCTGAGATGGGAAGAGATGACACATACCTGGGCCCTGGGTAGTGCTGCAATTTTTTGATTGATATAACCGAGAGTGGGACTTATATATCTCTCGTGGCGAGCATCTTCAATAGACATTTAACCATTCCAGCGCACGTTTAATACCGCTCTGCTTACGTCATAGAACACACCATGTTGGGAATGAAGTCGTTTAATGAACGTACTCTCCTCCGTCAAAATTTGAACAAATGGTTTTAGTGCATACCCAGTTGATTTGGGTATTTATTTGAATGCTCGCTATCCCGAATTCGTTTCGGTCAAGTTGAAAGTTCAGTAAACTACAAGGGATATAGATGCCGATGGTTATTCTAATGATCAAAACAATCCCGGTTAGCTGGTGCTAGTTGTCTTTTGTACTCACATACGGTAAGATGCTTCCTTGCCTTGTATCTTGGATCTATTGTTAAAAATGGTAATACTTTATGTCCCTGGGGTATACCAACTAAAGGCGTTAGTCTGCAAACGAAAGAGCCAAATTCCATATAAGTACTAGTACTTAGTACCAAGTCGTTACAATCTAGATGATTTATTCATTCGGGCCGTGCGAAAATGTTATTTTATATTTCCACCTTCATCCTCACTATATAGGAGCACACGCACCCAGGGTGGCATTTAACAATCCAACTTCAAGCTCTTCTCCAAACGGAAGGCATTCCGTCACAATAGGGTTAACGACAAATATCCCTACGGCATGTCGCGACGTAGTTAAATGAGTAAGCGAGCTTAAAAGGATACACCCAAAAAGAAAAAAAAAAAAATCATCAAATAAAGCCGTTCCCTCGTTGCTGCAAAGTCCATCTTGACACATTCTGATAGCACTTCCCATCCAGACACCTCCATTACATTGTGCACACAAGTAAAGGATGCACAGGCCCACGACGCGATGAGCGTGCATTAGAGCATAAGTTGAGCGCTGCTTGATGTAAAGGAAGAGTCCACTGCTATTGTGTGCATATGGGATTAGCAGGACACCGTGTAAGATGCCTACGGGCATTGCGACAGGTATACTCTATCCATATTTCATTTACAGGATAAAGGAGAAAATGCAGCAGTTTCTTTTTTTACTGTACATAATTTTTTTGAAGTCCGTCACATTTCATCACATCGCAAAGTAGTGGACATGAAACCGTTTTCATTTCCCATAAAAGGGATGAACACATCCTGCAGCTGCAGGCTGCGCAGGTAACAATTCCAGAGAACCGTGCATGGTGTTGAAATTGAGATGAAAGAATTCTGGCATGTCCTCGCCATGAAGATGGGGGGCGGTGGTCGTGAATGAAATGTCTCGTCATTTAAATATGTTCAGCACCGTGGAAAGTGCTACAAGCAATTTAATTTATTTGCATATGAATACGAATGTTGCGGATGGTTGATGCACTTTAAGAGAAATGCCAAATAGCAGCGAGTTGTTATTGTTGATAGTAAGAAATTTTAAATTTTATTGAAACCATGTGTAAACAAATTATTCTTTTTTTATTTATTTTTGCGAGATTGATTTCATATTTTGAAAGTAGTTCCGGTAAGTTTTTTGCTATTCGATCGAGGACACTTCGTCGCTTCAAAAGCAAATAGACATATGAGTCGAAATCGATGTTTGTTAGAAAATTCATTGAAATTATTTGCTGTAGAAAAAAAAAATATATATTAATTGTTAATTCAAATGAAAACCTAACAGGCGCTTATTTCAAAGATTATTTTTCTTGCTATTGGTTAGGTAAAACTAACGAAAAAGAAAACCAGCGACTAAAAATTAAAAATTTGAATTTGTGTAATATAGCAAAAAGACGACTGACGCGCCATCTCTCGCGAACTTCTGACAAACACCCGAGATTATAACTGTTATGAAAGAGCTTCTCATTAAATCGTTTGGACTCGGCATACATTTTCAGATCCCAATTCAATTCGTCCCAGAAATGAAACAGTCACACAAAAGGGTCACCTGTGTGACCTGTTGCACTAACTATTCATTTATTTTTTTATTGCCTCAAATAACCCAAGCAGTTCCACTGCAAGCATCAGTGGGACATATCTGAGCCTATTTGTCGTTTTCGAACGATCTAACCCTTTGTGTCACACCCAAAGGCCAAACCAAGAAATTGCGTTCATTTAATCCATTTCCTGATACGATTGAGGACAGTCGTAGCTTCTGAGACGACTATCGTCGAAACGACAGACCTCCGCAACTACCAACAAAGTGCAAAAATTACGAGTTTAAGAGCTTCATCCAGTACATTCTCCACAAATGTATTGAACACTTACGATAATCAAAACAAGAGTCCTCCTGAGCATATTTTGTTTTGCTCATTAAAATTTCAAAATCGATATCCTCTTAATTGATATCTGCCTTGTTGTTCACCAATTATCAATATCATTTACGAAATACCTACCTACAGTTAATAATTGATTTACTTGACTTCATATCTATAAGCCGATCAAATGGGACGTACCTAATTGATCGATGCATAAGTTTAAAAAAGAGACAGGCTCTGGGTAAAAATAAAAACTCTTATCAGAACCGCAAATTAATTAACTATAAAAACGCACTCAAATTAACAATCCTACCATCATGCCAAACAATCGCATTTTCAAGTTGAACATGCCGCTGCGATGATTCGTGGAGCCATCAATCAACTGCATCACATTCATCGATTAAAACAAGGCCAACTACAATATCAACACCAACATAGCTACCTGCCATCGAAACGATGCACCAACCACAGACAGGTGCAGATAGATACACTCACCCATCATCACTCATTCACACATTAATATATCATCATTATCATTGCAGAATATTCATCCTTGCATGCAGCTATATTCCAATAGATGTTCATTCATGTCACGAACGTATCACTGCCTATATCAAAATGTACAGAAGAGTCTCTTCCATTTGACTGAATGATTGGCTTAAAGGGGACAAAATCAACGTCTATCTAGCTATGTTTATGCTATGGAATGAGGCCAATATGATAATTATGTTGACACTGGTCTGTCGTTACAGCGTACAATGCGTCCACATTATATTCAAGTTGCATTATTTGACTTTGCAATCTCTTTGCCTATGAAATGGACAGAAATCAGAAAGAACCCGTAGTGATTCATCGTCATCAGAAGTTGTAATTCGAGTATGGCTGTCCATAGATGTCAGGTTAGACCTTGTACGGCGTTTTAGCTAACAAATTATAAATTATATCGGCGTTACGAGTCTAATTTTAAAATTTTAGTATTGACTATTGTAAGGTTTTTTTCCCAACGACATCTCTCGCGAAAATCTGACAAACATCCGAGATTATAACTGTTATGAAAGAGCTCTTTAATTAGCCGTTTTTATTATTTAGTTCAGAGCAGAACCTGAACGTGTTTCTTTTTTAGCTCTGACACATCAGAGCTCAAATTTGTGTTTCTTTTTTCGTTCAGAGCATGATCAGAGCGCGCTCTATGAGCTCAGAATAAATTGACTGAGCAAGCTGAGGAAAATGCTGATTACACGCATGTACAAGCACACTTCCAGTCACATTTGTCAGAAAAAAAAAAAACGGAAAAACAAAAAAACATCAGAATGCTCTGAGCACGCTCGGTTCAATCCACTCTAAATTTGACAGCTGCTTCCAGAGGCTAAACAAATATTTAAAGTGGAACATCTTGTATGCGGCATTAATGGGTCTCAAGTTCAACGCACGGAAATCACACCGCCACCACTTTCGAGCGTCTGACATAAGTCCGATAGTCGTGAGAAGGCTTCTCAATTCATATACTGGCTGTAAAATATCAGATTCAGATCCCTTCCATTCGTCTAAAAAAATACAAAAAATTGTCACAAAATTTTCCACAAAAGTCCGAACTCGTACACGACGTTAGTAAACATACATAATATTTAAATACGCGAAATATGAACACAGTTTTATGCAACTATGTCACAACTGCAAGTCACTACGGATCTCCTATCTTGGAAGGCGATTTTTGATTACAAATAAATATATGGTAAGGGTAAGAGGCGTTATTTTGGTATTCAAAGAAAAATGTCATTTTTTGAGATAAATGATCAGATGTTTATTTCATAATAAAGAGGAAGGTATGCCGTTCATAACGAAAAACAATATCAGCCAAATGGCCACCACGAGCACGCATACAGGACCATATCCTTTTCATGAATTTTTCCATAACCAAATCGCAAAGTGGCTGCCCTATGTCCTCGATAGCCTCACGAATTTTATCTTTGAGATCATGAATCGACGCTGGGCTGTTGGCGTAGACCTTATCTTTCACGTGGCCCCAAAGCAAGAAGTCGCAAGGTGTTAAATCACAAGATCTCGGTGGCCAATTGTGATCACCTCTTCGAGCGATAACACGGTCCGGAAACTTTTCCCGTAAAAGATCCATGCTTTCGTTGCTTGTGTGGCACGTAGCGCCGTCTTGTTGAAACTAAACGTTGTCCAGATCAATACCATCCAACTCCGACCATAAAATGAGGTGTAATGACGTTTGTGGAATCCCTATGCCCTATTCCAAAGAACGACGAGGAATGGACAAACCTGTGTTTTCTTCAACACTTTGGGCTACAGCAGCAATATTCTCAATTGTTCTTGAGCGACGGCCACGGGTTTTATTCTTCACTTCACTAACTTGTCCCAACCGTTCGAATTTTTCAACCAATTTCTGTATTGCGGTCCGACAAGGTGCTTCACGACGACCAAAAAATGCCATATAGTTTTGCGAACAGTGACTGCAAGATTTTCACCATTTTTGTAGTGAATTTTAATAATTTCAATGCGTTGTTGAAGCGTGTATCGTTCCATTTTTAGTAATGGCGTAGTTTCTACTTGTCAAATGTCAAAGAATAAAAGCTTCAAAAGTGACAGCTACCGAAATAGCGGGTCATTCACAATAACACCTCTTATTGGAGAACCCTTTACATGTTTAAAGTCAATAGTCACTAGTTTATTGTTTAGTTTTTGATAGCAAAATTATCAATCTGGTAGACGGCCATGAGCCAAACTATAAAAGACCTAGCTAACATTGTTTGTTAATACGAACAAAAGGATTATAAAATTATATTAAATGTTAATAAAGTCACTACTACTACTGAACACAGAAATGTTTTAGAACTGTATAAAAATTATGAACGACATTTGTCGCAAACTAAATTCCATACCTGTCTTTTTTTTTTTTATACAAATACCTATGTATTTTTTCCGAGATGGTTATAAAAGTAGCATAAAATGCTGTGAAAGGTCAAAAAGTGTGTGAAAATAGGGAACCAGGGCCATCAAATACAAATATGATATCTTGTGAGCCGTTATGACTGGTTTTGAATTTTGTCACCTGCTCCATAAGAGATCACAAATTCGATTGTTTTTGGGAGTGTGCTGACAGAATACGAAAACCGCACAAAATCAATTTCACCTCACCTTGTGAGGGTTTTGTGACTTGTGAGGTATCAGTGAGGTTTGCCAGAATCGGGCTGTTAGCTTAGGGTTCCTCTCTAACACCAACTATTTGCTTATTTCTTTCTCATTATTTTAGATCGAGCACATACTGTATCAACTGTGGAGTGGGCTTATTAAGCGTTTAATTAAATTTAATCTCCAATACGAAATTTTCGACGAAGATAAACTTTAGCAAGGCGCTTAGCAAAGCAGTATTTTGTGCGCATGTTAAATTCTTATCTTCATATCGAAGGTCCGATGACAAGTGAGTGGAGCATTTAGCTCGCGAAATAAATGTCCAGTACATTAAATCGATGTTAAATTTTGAAATAAAAAACGAGGAATAAGTTTGTCTTGTGTTTACTTCGGACTTTTTTGGGGGAAACCGCAGAGAATACTTGCGTGATAAACAAAAGAAACCGCAAAACAAAAAAAAAAAACTTTTTTATGCGATGAGAAAAAAAAGCGGGACTTGTGGACTTTCTACCACAGATATTATTTCAGCTACTGCAATAATAATTTCTATAACTTTTCTTGTATCCATTCTTTTGGAGATATTCAAATATTGCGATGTCTGTGAAGTCTGAAATTCGAACATTCAAACTATAGAGGTACGTCGTACGCCTATTAATAAAATTACGTTTACTGACATCTGCCATGAACATTATGGTTTCTTTCCCATCCACATCATGTTTAATAATTTAGCGACCGTGGAGAAGCAAAGTAAAGACTAGGCTTAAAAAAAACACCATTTTGACCGCGATGAAAACAAAAGAAAAACTTGTAGGGCTTGTGGAGGAACGATCAGAACTTCCAGGACAAACCACACTGCAATTAGACTTGTCATGTTCTATAGAAAATATTTAAGCTGCTGATAATATCTTTAACTTTTCTTGTTTCCATTATTTTAGTTTTCGGAGATGTCTTTGATGTCTGAAATTCAAACATTAAAATTACTCACATAATTAAAACTACATTTGCTGACATCTGCCATGAATGTATGGTTTTTGTCCGATCTACATCATGCTCAATAATTAAGCGACCATTTCTCTTTGGTGTGGAGAAACGAGTGGAGAGTAGGGGCGCTAAAATTAAGCGCGAGCAAAACATCGCAGTAGGTAGCATTCAAATCATAAACACAAATCAGATTTACCCAACATTCTCTCGTTTTATTGTGCGAAAAAATTCTTCCTAATGTAGTAAATTCTGGAATTAATTAAGACACATTCCCTTAAATTTGGTTCGCCCACCTAAAGGCTTTTCTGCCTAACAAGGTTGACAACTCATACTGGAAATCACCGACACCACAGAGATGTTACTTCATGATTGTATTTGCAGGAAACCTGAAAATTAATGTTAAAAAATTATTTAAACAGTGAAATGTGTCATCGACTCTGTTCATACTTCCGGCCCAAAATAAATGTCCTTGCAGCTTTTTTTTGTCACACAGAAACAACAAAAAAAATGAACGCAGAAAACTTTTGCGTATACCAAACCAACCATTGAAGTCACAATCAACATTAGGCACACTTGGCAAACTCGACAATGTCCCCACTCGGCAATAAATTCGAAATTAGACGAATGGCAACTTTGTGACAATCTAAAGTGATTTATTTATTTAGCACTTAGGACGAAATTCATTTCCTTGTTCGTACGCCAGATATCACTACAATACGTTGTTCGTCGTTTCCTTTTTTCTTTTCAGGCACCTTTGTGTTACTCTGGCGACGTGGTATAAATGTGCTCACTGCCTCGAATATAATGGTGACAAGGGATGAACGAATAAGACTGATAGATGGGTATAATTTAGAAATATCTGATTTGGAGCCGCAAGATGCCGGAGATTATGTATGTCAAATCAGTGACAAAGTGAATAGGGACCAAGTGCACACAGTCGAAATTCTGGGTAAGTCAAAATGATGATCGAAATAATAATAATGATATCCGTACGTACTTAGTTTGTAATCCTTCAACTAGAACAACAGTCGTGTGTATAAGTCACTCTCAAAGTTTCTTTTTATTTGTAGCCTTTGTTTTGAATTTTTTTTCCTCTTTTGTAAGTCGCATTGTTTTTGGGTGTATGGAAAAAGGAAATCTGACTAAATTGCGTGTTTATCCTTTTGAATAATTATCAAGGATTAAACTTTCAACTTTCTCATTTATTTTGCATTTCGTTTGTTTTTCATTCAGTTCCACCGAGTGTACGGGCGATACCAACATCGGGACAATTGCAAGCGCGAAAGGGTGGTCCAATTACGTTGGAGTGCAAAGGTTCAGGAAATCCTGTCCCATCAATATACTGGACTAAGAAGGTTCGTATTTTCTGTTTGTGATTATTTTGTTGCACAGATTGTTCCCGGGTTTGCTTTTGTTTACTCCTGTTTTTCTGTTGTTTTTTTTTTTCTCTGTCTCTCTCTCTCTCTCTCTGTTTTAATTGGGATTAGAGGATCAAGTGCGGATTTGGAATTGACAGAACGACAGTGGAGGGAAGAGGTTTGAATTGAATTTGAATTTTCTGAGGGTTAAAGGATTGAGAGATGAGATTGTCGATAAATGGTAATGATGTCTATTCGCAAAAAGGAAACTTAATCGCGAAAGTTTGTTTATATTTGTTTCGTTTTTTTTTTTTTTTTTTTTTTTGTAACTGGGAGCTAATAGCCAATAGATCCGTTTTCGATTAAATAGTACTCCAGAAGGCAAAGTCTACAATGATGGGATTTGTAAAGGTTGTAAGACGGCAGATGTTTGTAATTGTTATAGGATTGGTATTCACTCTGAAAGAAGTAGGTGGTTGTTAAGAGTCAGTAAAAGTTTTTGCTTTAAGCTTTTTGTATCAGTAAAATAAAATAAAACACTTTCTTTTGTCAGAGAAGAATCGAGAGAGCGACGGCAAGCATTGTGGAATGGAACAGGAAGTGTTAGGTCCATCATTAATTTCGATTATTCTGCTGTCTTATGACGGTTTATATACTGAGTTGGAGCTTTACAGAGTTGTGTCTAGTTTTGGCATCGTTTTCAATTATGCAGAATGACTATGGACTTACGCGAGTTACTATACGGGATCTGTATCCAAGGCTTAGTTATGATTGTTCTCCTATATACATCATAACATATTATTTTTCAAGCACTGACCCTATATATTTGCTTGATTTTCTAGAACTTATAACAACATAATGACCTCTCTCACAGTTACCAGAATATGGTCAAACTGGTTAGTTGTGTTGTCAATGGCAACTCGCTTATCTGCATAATGTTGAAAAGCTCTTGAATATTTTTACAGTCGAGCTTATATTTAGTGCAACAGGTCGATATAATTCATTCGTGCGGCTGTAGGTAAAAAACCTACGAGAGTGACGTATATGTTAATGCAATTTTACGCCACATGTTGTAAGTATTTAGTAAGAATTTGAATTTTCCAGTTTGGACTTATTTAGCTTGGCACTTTTTTAAGGCACACACACATAAACTGTCCAACTACAGCATGTCCTATGTTATAGCAATCCACTTTAAGGCAGTGGTAGTGATCTGCTCCGGACTATTAACCATTGGACCTTGTATAAAGAAAGTCAGATGAGCAAATACACCTATCCACTCTAGCTCAATAGAACTGTACGTTCTAAATAATTCCAAAGATTGCGGTCCGGTCTTACCTGCTGGCTGTATAAGGTTTGTATCTTTCTTTAGAAAGTCGCTGAATTGTATTTTTCGTTCGCAAGAATCTTCTTTTGGTGTTTACCTATATTCGTACAGAAAAAAAAAAACAAAGCGTATTCAAAACGTAAGCAAATTTTTAAAATTTTCATTATTCGCTTAACAAATGCAATAAATTAAGTAAATAATTTAAGAAACATTTTTTAAAACGTCCTTTTCCAAGTACTTCAAGGACATTTCGGTGGAAATCAAGCTTCCAAGGACCCTTTGGTAGGACACTCTTTAAGATAAAAGTGTGGTTTTGTTTTGAACGCAATTTCATGTGAATAGCCCTTTTTTCGGGTGTAAAATCGGCTTAAAAACCAAAACTTACCGTTATTTCTCAGCGCATTTTGCAAAGATGTCCCTTTTTGAGAATTTTAAGGACTTACTGGATAAAGACAATTTTCAAAACCATTCTTGGAAAAAATATTGCCAAAAACATTTAATATCGATGTCCTTTTTAAGGATTTCAAGGATTCCTACTTATGAGATTTAAATGAACAGTAGATTGCATTGTGAATTCACATGAGAACACTCATATATACGAAGCCAATGAGTAGCCTTTCGGAACATCATACTTCCCAGCAAGCCCTGGGAAAATAACTCCGCAAAATGTTCAATAACTTCGTTACCTTATTGCGGGGTTAGATGCTCCTATATAAAGTGTAATTATAAGCAAAATCTCCCTGAAACAACCGACTCACTCGCTGCTAGCTAACATTTCATATTATAAAGCAACCCACCAAAGTCACCGCAACAAGTTGCCATTAAAAATTTTATCAACACTCGGCAGAGCTCTTTGCAAAATTCAACTAAACTTGTTCATTGGAAATGCACAACTTTCGGCAAGCCACTTACCTACCAACCAAACCACCTCTTACTGCAAAACTTCAGCAATTGAACTCAGCAGTAATCAAGAGAAATCTAGATGAATGTTCCGTCCACTCACCACCCTTGAGCAAACACATATTGAAAACTTTTCCGCAAAACTTCTGCACTCCACACATCATCGAAAAACGCGACCATCAATAACTGACGTTTAATTTGGATTAACCTCGAACAAACCGGAAACTTTAATCGATCAAATCTCGCATAGATCCCCTTCTGTCCATATCTAGCCTCAGGCTCTTGTTCTCCAAATATGCCAAAAAATTAATTGCCCATGTGGTGCTAGTTGGTAGTTGCTAGTACATTCCCTCACAAAAGTAGGTACCAATGATAGGTACGTACTATATGAGTGTGGCAATTGGCAAAAGTTCGCCCATACAGCAGCAGTAGCCATGAAACACGAATGACTCTCGTCGTCTGCACCAAACATATCCTCGTGTTCAATCTGTCATAGTACGTGGAACACATTAAATCATTCTCCGCACTATGTACATTCCCAAAATGGTCATAAATCAATTTTCAAAGTTGTCGGCATAGCGAATTTAAAAAATGGGAAAAAAAACCCAAAAAAGGACTCCCTTCCATATTGTTGGGAATAGGTTCCTACTCTCGTCCCATTTGAACGGCGAACTTTGTTGGTTCACCCACCCAAAAGTGGCCCAAGCCTGTTAGCGAATCAAACTGGCCATTTCAAATCGTGTGGCATCAATTTGGGGATACCATGTTCTCTTGTACGTTGTATACCATACGTATAGGTTGCCTCTCCATTCCATTATGCGGCGTAATTAATTCCACTGCACCCTTTGTTGAACCCGACTTGTTCTGCCCAGGTTTTGGGACTCGCTGCTGGCATCTTCTGGTAGAGGGCGAAATTCCAAAAATTTGATTGCCATGCACTACCAGCGGGTATTATGGGGAAATGTATGAATCAATTCGAAATGGCAAAGGACTGACTAACTCATTCCCATAGGGACGCAGACCAAGTTGATGGGAATAGAACTTCCGCCGAAGTGAGCGTCATGGCACCCGTGCATGTTAAGTTTAAGATTTATGCTACCATTTTCGTTGTTCGCCATTCGCTGCTGTTCGCTTCTTATAGGCAGCATAAAGTATGAGGATCAGGCATGGAGTTGGAGTCCTGAATAACGACGGCGAACGCGACGAATGGAGGTAGCTGCCTAAATTGTGCATAAATATTATCCTCTTGTCTGTGTGATGTGTGTGTGTCCAGCTTTTTTTTTTCGGTCGGAGACTAATATATGAGCTTCCCGATAGAAGCGAAGTACAAACAGAGCGTTACACAGGAGACTGCCATTAGATGGAGTGAAACAGAAGCGAGAGTGACGATCCCTGGCTGCACTCCCTCAAGCAAAAGGATTTTATGGCGAATAGACGAGCTCACGAGCATTGCCAAGGAACCGCAAAACGTGTCCGTAATGTGCATTGAAGACGTGTTTAACATAAATTACACTTAAGACTGTAGCCATGTGTGTAGATATACTCATACCCAGCCGCACTCTTTTGTAAAGGTGCAACATATCATGTATGCTGTCGACTGAAGGGAGCTCTTGTGCCTTGTGTCCCCATTCACCGATGAAAATGACTCCACCGTCGTCTAGTCCCGCAAGCGAGTTTTGCTCCTTAATAAAATTCGATTTGCGTCCTGAGTCCTGTGCATACACCCAGAGTCCTTGTTTAATGTAGTGAGAGTAGTTGCGGAGTCTTCTGTCGTCGCGCCGACATAGTATCGGGCCCGAGCTCAGTGTGTACGGTACTCTTTGATGCAGTATAGGTGCAGGGTGAACTTAAAATTATTACCCAAAGATTTATGGGGGTAGGGGAACAAAAGACAAAAGAGCGTTTTCCTTTTGGGACTTTATTCTCACTCTTCGTCGTTTTGCCTTTTCCTTTTGTGTGTGCATAATTTTCCGAAAACTTTTCTTCATAAACAAAGTTTTATATAAATTCTGTTTTTTTTTTTTTTTCTTGTTTCTGTTTGTGTCCTTTCAGAGTGGGGCTGGAAAATCATCAGCTCGTATTGGCGACGGTCCAATACTGACTTTGGAGAAACTGGAACGTCAGCAGGCCGGAGTGTATCAGTGTACGGCAGACAATGGAGTCGGCGATCCGGTTACAGTCGACATGCGACTTGATGTTCTATGTAAGTTTTGGGGGCAGAAAATTTAATCTGTGGCCCTTTTTTTTTTTTTTGTTGGTTAATAATTTACCAAGTGATTCAAAAAGAATTGCTTGCCAATTGAAAACTCATAAAGGAGCAAGTGCTTTTCTGTGTGACCTTCGCCAAAGGGCAGTTTGAAATTATTTTCTCAAATATCTAGCAGAGACATTTTTCTTTTCGATTTTTATCTATTTATATAGTGACCGCGTGCAGAGATGTGTAGCTATATAAGTTGTGGAATGCCTCCCTAATAAGAAACGTATTGTTTGTAGGTTTGATTTTGCTGACCCTGTTAGCGGGAGTGATGGACACGAAGCAAGTCGACAACAACACTTCGAGTATATTGCCCTGTCGGAAAGGACTGCGTTAGATTGAATTAACGGTCAGAATTCAAGATGGCAGATAGGTTGGATGGATTTCTTAAAACCAGTCTATCATATTATTTGTAATACACGCTTGATTAAATAAAATGTGTTAAAATTAACCAAGTACAGGGTAGGCCAAAAGAAACATCCGATGTTGTTTGGCTCTAATTTTTTTTCTAAATGAAAATCTTCGATTCTGTTTTTTGATTATGCTTATTTGAACCTTTATTGGTCAAGTCGAGAAGATGATATCGGGCAAATGGGCGTCGTCACAATTGATTGCCATACGGGCTCGTTTTCATCACTTCGGCGAGAACTTCGGGCGCTAGATTCTCGCACTCGTTTCGAATGTTGTCCTTGAGGGCTTCTACGGTCTCGATCTTGTTCACGTAAATACGGGACTTCAAAAAACCCCACAAAAAAGTGTGGAACGGTTAAATCGGGCGATCTTGTGGGCCAATGCAAATCGCCAAAACGAGAGATAAGGCGACCCCTTCAGAATATCGGTTGTGGCTCGCGCAGTGTGTGCCGTATCTCCGTCCTCTTGGTACCACAAGTCCTCCAGTCCTCATTCGTTAACCTGGCCCTATAGCGCGCACCGTCCACTGTTGTCGTGTGACTAGTGGCGTTCTCGAAAAATGGATCCTCCAGCGTGAACAGCGCACCATGCAGTAACTTTGAGCGGTCGTAATGGCTCCTCGTGCATTACTCGTGGATTTTCGGTGCGCCAGAAGCGATAGTACCCGCTGAGGTGGAAATGAGCCTCATCGCTCATTATGATATTGTCGAAAAATCGTTCACTTCGTTTATTCCGCGTTCTTGGGGAGTGTATCGCTCCATGGCTTGTTCACTTGTATTCTACATCTGTCTAGTACACAAATGTCGAAACAGATTTGACATTGGCGGCCATTTGCAAAAATAAGAGCATCTTCCAATAGAGTGATCTCTTTTGGATCACCTTAGATATCGTTGTTAAATACTACCAATATAAATAGGTAAAATGCATACGGTTCAAAATAACACACTTTATCAGTTGTTAAGAACCAAGTTCCTAGATAAATACCAACCGGCTGGTTAAATTCAACAGAGTAAGGTTGTTATTTACAACCGAGCAAAATTGGAATAAAATGATAAAAGATTATTTTTAACCGAGTTTTAACTTGGTAGTTTTTAACCGAAAGTTGGTTGATTTTAAATAAGCGATTTTTCTGTGCGTACTATGTAATTTGCCATCTTTTTCACCAGGAGTATGGTAAATAGTTAAAATTTTTAGAAATAAAATATTAAAACAATTCGGTTTATTTAAAGGAATGATAAAAAATGGCTAAGTACCCATTGGTACTTACACTACCGCAGTTCTTCGAACCGCTTTGCATTTATTAAGATTAAATGTTTTATCTTAACATCGCTTGGGATTGGAGAGGGAAACAAAATGAAAAAGAAAGCTGAAAGGAAACTTTAAATCAACCCCTCCTATCTTGTTGCTACCAAAAAGGAAATCAAAATAAATACGTTATGCTATTAAATAAATATCAAATCGCAAGGATTTAAATTTTTGTATGCAGGAAGACAGGAAGCTGATTAAAAGCGGCTGCTTTATGTAGCTGACACATAGTAAAATATAGTTTAAATAGTTTAAATTAAAAAATACATATTTATTTTATCCATGCCAGCGAAAAATTGAGAAGCCATTTTTTTTTACAAGTTTGAGAAACATACCAGGTATAGAGATAGACCTGTACGACTGAGGAAGTTTATTGAAAAGACGTACAGACGATATGTAGATAATAAAAATTACGATAAGCATTGGTATGGAATTGAGGAACGGATACTGAATATGAAAAATTTCCACGTAAACTATAGTTAGAGGTCAATCGGAAGGTGCGATTACCAGCTTTCATAAAGAAAGTCTTCAAAACTTTAAAACAGTCCAAATAACGCACAAGAAGAATTTTCAAGTCACAGAACAAAGGGTAAGAAGGATGCCTAACAGGTTTTCGGCATAATTCTCGTAGGATATATTTCTGTTTTATCAAGAGCGGCTGTATTTTATTTTTATAAGAACCTCCCCAGTAAGTAATTCCAAATTGTAGTTTTGAATGAACAATGACACTGCTCAGATAAAAAAAATGCCGAAGTGTACAACGAAAATACGTCCTCAAAGCCTCTACATGATTCGTGAAGCTCAATCTTGAATCTAATATGATACCCAAGTATTTAAATTCATTAACTTTCTCTACCAGGAAACATTTATCAGTGCAGTTCAGGCTACTATAAAAAGTAGGAGAAGAAGAATCAGACCGACAGCTGCAACATCCAAGTTTGAATCTTTGGCACTCATGTGCGTGGAAATAAATATTCACATTAAAATCAAGTAGAGACGACAAGCTTAGAAACATAATTTTAGTCTTTGAGCTAATAACCAATTTCTTTAAAGGCTTAGATCCCAGTTTATGTCGGAAACTAGATAAAGGCGACTAGCCGAACCATAAGCGAAACCGACGTCATCTGCAAAAGCAGTTGGAATACCTTTAAAGTTAAGTGTAAAAAGGGAGTCTATGTAGATAAGAAAGAGAATCGGACCTAGGACAGAACCTTGGGGTACCCCTAGATTCATAATCATTCTATCACTCCTTATGTCATCAATCTTCACACTTAGTGACCTATTTTTAAGGTAAGATCTAAACCAATCTAACATGAAGCCACGAATTCCCGCTTTTTCAAGTTTTTCCAGGAGAATGTGATGATCGATCATATCGAACGCTTTGGTAATATCAATAAATAACCCTGCAGAACACTTTTTACCATCAAGGTTTGACATTAAATTGCTACAAAACTGTAGAAGTGCATCTTCGGTAGATTTACCCTTTTGAAAACCAAATTGAGTTGCTTTAAAAAATTTAATTTTCGTGAGGTATCTGACTTATAAGTTTTTCAAAGACTTTACTTATGACTGGAAGAAGTGAGATAGGCCTATAATTACATTTATATCTGCGGCAGAACCCTTTTTAAACAGTGGAACTACAACTGCACACTTGAGCTCTTCTGGAATGTATATCAAAGGGACGCCAGATCGGCCGAAAACATTACCGCGTTCCGTGAAAGTGTACAGGAACCCAAGGCAGTCAATTCCCCTCAGTGCGCAAGAAGTCGACTTTTCGCAGAACTTCAACTTGGCGAATTCTGCATCAAACTTGCCTACAAAATTCAACTGACCCAGAAGCTCTATGTTAATGACCATAGACAACACAGTTTGTTGGCTGAGTGGGCTTCGCAGCTTTTGGAAGAGAATGCCAATTTTGACTGAAAATCAACTTTAGCGACGAAGGGCATTTTTCGATGATTGGCTATGTTAACAAGTAAAATTGCCGAATTTCCACTGGTGGCACACATCCGCTAAGTTTAGTGTGGATTTTTGGGCCGGGATAGCCATTAGTCCGTACTGTTTTTTGAAAATGAATTTGGGGAAGCCCGAAAACCAACGGCGAGCTCTTTAGATCGATACGAGAAGACATGTGATTCGAGCTAGACCATGCTATATGACACACAGCAGACGCCTCGATAGACATTCTGAATAAAAGATTTGAGGGTACGGTAATGACGTGAATTGGCAAACAAGATCTTGCGATTTGGAGTCTTTTTTATGCTTTTTTTTGTTGGGTTTTCTGAGGTCGCTGGTCTATGCTATCGACAGATGCTCTTAAAGCCCACATTAGCAATGTCATCGATCAAATTCAGTCGGATTTATGCGGCAGAGATGTAAAAAATTTAAATACTCGTTTCCGTGCCACCATGAGAATCCGCGGTGGTCATTTGAGGGATGTTATAATCCGGCATCCATGGCTTTCAACACAAAAATACAAAATCATTATAGCTTGTTTTATTAGATTTCAACTTCGAATCGTTCTTATTGAAAAACCCTTTCAAAAGTGCGAACGGTTCTCTTAGCACTCTACAAAGGTAATCGAAACGTAAATCGATGTAGTCCGGCGATCAACATATTTGAGCTAACCATAATTTTATTTATTCCTTCTAAAAGCACTACCAGCCGTTTGGAATCGGCATAAAATTGTAGATCCCTTCCATTCGTTCCAAAAATGAAACTCACACAAAACGAATGGTTTTGAGCTAGGCCTTGGGTCCCTACGGACCTGTTGTGCCAACTATTATTACTAAAAGCCCTACTAACTATATTTAAAAATTACATAATTGACGTGAAATACGTTGAAAATCTTGTTAGAAATATGCATTTTGTCTGGTACGACTTTTAAAAGGAGCATTTGAAATAATTATTGCAGTACCTATAGCTGACTGTGTTGCCAACATACCTTGGAGAAGCTTACTTTATGACCAGAAAATCGCCACCTTATTTTAAAGAAAAATATTTTCCATTCTATTAAAGATATTTCAGTGGGACAGGCGTCAAAATATAGCTCGGTCCATTGGCTTTCAAGACGCAGGTATTTTATTTCTGTCAATTACTGAACACTTTCACATCTCTTGCAAATAAATGAGTTGTATGAATACGACGACAGGTAGTCCTTTTAATGTTGAGTTCAGTAAATTTATGCGTTCACTTCGATTCAATCTCCAATCAGGTGCAAGTGCTATGGTCCAAAATGTCAGGCTGCGTCTAGAACTGTAGGTATACAAATCCAATCAATCGAGCAAAATTCAGCTCCCTCACGTGGCCAACATTACTTAAACTCCTTGCTCTCGAATACTCAATAATGCTACACAATTTCCTGCACAGCTAGAGTGTTTCAAATCGAAGAATTCAATGAATGCAATTTATTTAAGAGAACCTTGACGCTATCCGAACTTGTAGCAGTATGTTGCTCTGCACAGTATAGGTGCAGCTTTAAAAAATTCTAAAACTCTTACCATAAATCACTGCATATGTCAGACATCTCTAACATACGAGTGCTCGCACTCGCATAGTCTCTTCATTGTATGAAGTGAAATTGAAACATTAAACCCTATCTTATTCATGTTGAGGTTATTTTCTTTCTTTTTTTTTGCCTTGCTCTCTGTGTGGTGTAGAACAAGATTGCATTTTTTTTTCTCCCCCTGTATATACGAGCTTGTGATGACGCGGACTTGTAGGGCACACGCAGGGAGGAGGGTTGGAAAACTGTTTGAAATACATCCATTGGAATACAAAATATTTGCATGCTAAAAGGATTTGAAGGTTTTTTTTTACTATTATTTTTTGTTATTTTCTCATTTCCAAGCCATTCATGGTTATTTTGTGGATTTTTTTCTTTGCAGATCCTCCGGATATACAAGTGGAAAAATCATGGATACATTCCGGTGAAGGATACGAAGCGAAACTAGTGTGCATTGTGTTTGCGGATCCAGTTGCAACGGTTTGTTGATTCCCTCATTTTCTTATTTGAATAAAAATCAACTATTTCTTCATCTCTCTATAGCAGGGCTTAGATGGAGCTTCACAGCTAGCTATATGTATTCGTTGATTTTGTTAATTCTTTTTCATTTTACCTCTGGTGTCCCGCTTGCATTTTATCTGTCGCCGCACATAGAGCTCACTCCATGTGGGAGATAGTGGAATATTCTATTAGGGAGCCCCCCCAAAACGTACTGTGTGTTGTTGGGTGGAGTTTAAGGGTTTGATATTGAAGGCAGACGGATGAAAATCGAATGGTTTAGAAACTGCAGCTGAGCCATAGGATTTTGCTGGAGATGTATATACTATGTGCATGATGAGATCTAGGGAGAAATATTTAGCGATTTGTCTTCTGATTTTCATCAAGGTATATTACAGCCACCAGAGGGACACCATATTTACGATGCAAATTGTTAAGGGAAATACCTATGCATATTTTTAAGAATATATTTTTTTTTTTTTTTCTAATCTACCAGAAGTATTATTGAGGTTGGCAATAATTCCCAAGCTCGGTAACTCAGATAATTAAACATTGAATAAGAAGACTGCAAGGAATTCCCTTTCATAGCTATGTGCACTTTAAAAGAATCTCACATCTCCAAACTCCAAGTTGATTGTTTCATTCTTTTAGCGATTCAGTCTCTGCTAGCCAGCCTCCTGGATTGACGGTATTGGATCTACAATCGGCATTGTTGATATCACAATTTATTTATATATAGGTCTGAGATTGAGTAAACGGTTCTATAGAGAGAAAATATTTCCAAACGGGTACCAAGTACGTGCATCGTAAAATTCCAAATAACCAAAAGTCTAAGAGCAGATAAAAAAAAAAAGACACTGCAGCAACCAACCGAATGGGGCCTATTAGATAAATAAAGTGTACTCCAAGATAGATCGCACCTCCAATACCGAAGAACAACTCCAAAACCAATACCAGTACATTCGGTGTCTTATACCTTCCTCCTCAACTAGGTATCAATTAAAATTTGCTTGGCAGTAATCCAGCTTAAGACAATGTGCATTTAGTAACCAATATGCATACCGGAGACCAAATAGGATTAAAGCCCATTTGGCATTTAACTGCATGCAATATTTACCACAAGCCATCGTGAACCCCATACGTTTGAACATTAAGGTAAAGGTCCTGCATCAAAACTACCAAAATCGAATTAAGTACTGTCTGCTCCTTTGCCGAAAGGTCGTTCACTCAAAGAATGAAACAGAACGTGAAACGTATAACTACAGCCATTTGAGTTTTATTCCAGCTTTGGTAGGAGTTTTAAATTTTTGAGACAGCAATAAAAGTTTCTCCGTAACACTATTCAAAACTGTTATAAAATCAGATGTCAAAGTCCTAATCCAACATCCAGACACTCGATTCGATTTCCGAAACCTCATTATTACAACGATTTTACTATCGAAACGAATTTCTCGATTTTATAAGTTTGCCACTTGGAAAAGTTCCACCAGCTGCATTTGTGAGCGCTTTAACAAGTTGCTGTGCCCCATCAACCAGGCACTTTAGTAAATATGTTTTGATGTTGAAAACCACCGATTCAGTCGTAACACCAAATAAAGTATACTCACACACACATATATAGCGAGCAGTAACACAAAGCTTATCTGCTACTTAAGGTCGAGATAATAAAAATTCAAATAATGGCATCTAAATTCGTTGTAAACGATACACCACAGAGCACTTTGGTATCCTTTTCCAGCCAAAGAAACAATCTTTATTATTATCTCGGGCATAGATAACGCATTAATTGTATTAATAAAAATTATAATCCTTGAGTGGAATCTTAATGAGGCCACAGTGGAAAATGCTTCGAATAATATAGAAAGTAATTCGATGTGTTTTAAAGCCAACCCAGGGTATAATAATAATAAGTTAAGCAAGGATTTTGCCTTTAAATCGGATAACGTGAAATGACGGAAATTATGCACATAATTAGGTGCAAGATATATGCGCACAGAGTTTCCTATTTTTTTTTTATCTGATATTTAGAAAAAGAATGAAGTTGATGGAGCTTCTAAATTTTGGAGTAGATTATTTTTTGACTTTCAATTGGTTAGCCAGGACAAATTAAACTCTAACCGCTAAAGGACTTTTATGAACTAAATATCTAGGATGTCGGTGCATGAATTTGTATGACAAAATATAAACTGGCGGAATAGCGGGGGCTATTCGATCTCCATACGCCTCAGCTGGTCAAAGCTGAATGGCGGTGTCGCTGAACGCAGTTTAGAAACTGCTTCTCTCCGTATGTCATCAATGCATGCTGAACGATGTAGGTTTTTTTTTATTAAAGACTTTTGAGAGTAACAAGGACTGTAGTGGGATAGTGACGATGATTACTTTTCTCATCTTGGGACCTCTCCTTCTCTAAATCGCAAATGCACGGCTGCGTTTTCGACTTAAGCTTCTACTTTGGCAGAATTTCTACGGCTGGTGACAGACCCTGTGCAAAACTTAGGTCGACTTTCGACTTAGGTCGAAAATAACTTTAGACTGGTACCTTTGGTACAAGAATGACTGGCTGAGATTTCATCACTCATTACAGTAGTGACATGAAGATGAGTGTCCACTGCTGGTAAACACATACTTATCGGTCTTGAATCCCAAATCGTATGACCCTAGCTAAAATTTGTAACAAATACTGATTAAAAGACCGATGCTAAGTTTAGTCGCCCAGTCAAAAGCTGCAAAAATTAATAGTTCAAATTAAAAACTTCTTTAAACTAAATTTACTACATATATCCAGCTTTCGTATAAATCTACCAAATTTTACCATCCAAATTAGACTGCTTCGCCTTTCGACAACAGAAGAAGGCGCTGTCTTTCTGTTTTTTTTATTTTTTTTTTTTTTAAATTATCCCAAGCCCAAATGGCTGACACTGCGACCTGAAAGATCTATTGTGTCAATGGGAGAGGTTAAACTAAGAGACGTTCGACCTCCCTAATGAAGGTCAGTAAGTCCTTAGTCGCAGAGTGCGCTATCTCTGTTGGTGTACGAGTCTCTCTATTGAAGACCCGTTTTCTTAACCAATGCAGAGCCGGACAGTCACAGAAGATGTGTTCAGAGGATTCGATATCCTCCAGACAGAGGATCTCTGTTTCCGGACAAAGGTTCATTTTGTTGAGGTGATATCTAAGGCCACAATAACCTGTGAGGAAGCCCGCTAGCTTTCTTATGTTATCCTTACTGAGTTTGAGTATTTCCTTATAGGAGTAAGGCTTAATTAATCGTTTGGATTGTCTTAGACCCGGGATATGTTCCCAGTGTCCAAGACGAAGTTGTTTTTCCCAATCGTTAATTTGCCTTAGTGCAGTAGTCCAATTGACTGAGCAGTAGGGTTCTGGTCCACAGAGAAAATATTCGGAGCCAGTCCTAGCTAGTTTGCCCGCATATTCGTTGCCTGCAATACCCTGATGACCCGGCACTCAGCCAAGCCTTACCTTGTTGTATTTGGCCTGGGCTTGCAAGGCATCGTGACAGCACTTAACTGTTTTGGAGTCCATTGTATTGGACGCCTGTCTTTCTGTTAATAAAAGGTCGAAAACGTCTTTACAGATTCGTTTTCCTTGCCTCTCACGCCAATGCAAAAAGGACCAAGTTTTAGTTTTGGATACGTTTTGGGTGAACTTGGTGGGACCTTAAGCGTTCATTTTCTTTTCTGTAAATCAGCTTTGAAAAGGCTAAACTTGCGACACAATCTAGATCTCCACCAGTTGATCTGAAAACCACTGGGCAGATTTCAATGATACTGTTTCTGAAAAATCTCTATATAAAGACTCCAAGAATGGTAAAGGCTAGGTCGTTCTTTGCCACGCCTACTTTTGGAAGCGTTAATGACCAAAATGTATTTAATTTTTATGACTTTACTGTCATTAAATTGCCATTACTGAAGTCAATCTTAATTTAAAAAAAGGAAAAAATAAACGCATAGGGCAACCCACAAACCGCACACAGTTTAAGACATCAATCAGCTTTTTGTTTCATCCAGAAGCTGAGCTGCAAACCAAAATCTAGCATGACCAAATTTAATTTACATACATCGAAAAGGTTGGAAGTCGCATGTGAATGTGATTGCATTCTTTGTTATTTGTTTTGCTTCCAACTACTTAAAACTACCTAAGATTCTTAACCTAAATTACCTGTAATCAGGATGGTGAGTAATCTCATCGATTGGTCACCATCCTGATGATTGCGTCCATGGGCGCCTGACAGCCGCCAACAAGGGTTCACCCGAGCCGCCGAGACTCGAGCGGGGCCATAAGCGTCAATCGACTCTTGGAATCCCTTTTCATGTTGGCTAGCCCGGCCCCTCCCAAAGACACCCTTTGCGATCTTAGATCTACCATATTGATAACAATGTGTTCAATGCCCCGTATGGCCGTTTAAGACAAGTTGAGGAAAATTGTACTTAAGTTTTATGCCGGCTTAAATAAATGCCTACCGCTCAAATTGAATAATCTCAACACTGAAACCCATCAACTGTTTAAGCGTCTCGTCAATTTTAAAGGCTTGCTAACCTCTTCTGACCTTCCAACCGTAAATTACCGTGTAACTATATACTCTGACCCACGATTACATTTCGCTTGCTCAAATGCAAATCGAAATAAAAGTTAAATAAAATTGTTATCACCAATTCCCGGTGGTAAAACATGATTCCTTTATCGTGATAGCCCGCCGTGCAATGTCAATTCGGCCACAGCCATACGCCATCATATGATCCAATAATTCTAAAGTCAATTTATTATCCAATCCTATTTCCAGCTATTTCCATTGAGAACCTTTCCCCTTAATCCGAATGCACCATCACTCAAGACGATGCCGCCGATATCATCATCAAAGTGGAAGCAGTGTTAAGAAAGAAAAATAAACCATAAAAAGTCCTTCAAATCGAATGACTGTTGTGTCTTGTGTGCTGTTTGCTTGCTATGCTGTTGTCATGTGAAATTGTCACTTCGAGTTGACTTGAGGATTTGTTCCTTAGCCAAGTCGCGAAAGTTGGCTTTGGCTTTTTTAACGAGAGTCCCTTGATCCCCGCTTAATAATTGCAATAAAGAAGAGTGCCTGAAACTAATGAAATCATCGAGACCATAGGGACAATATAACAACCAGAACGTACACGTAGTAAAGACTTTCATGGGCTTTCATTTCTTTCCTTTTCATGGTTTTTACATCCTTGCATGGCTGCTAACAGGAAAATGCATATGTAGCTATAAGTTATTATGTCGGGTATGATTGAATTTCTGGGAAAGGACAGATTGGTTTCACGTTTCTTCAGTGTTCAGCATATCCTTGATAGAATTGTTAGTTCCAGTGAATGTAGTTATCTGAGGTGAAGCCAAACAATTTTGTCGAAAGGGGGAGAGGCAAAAATACGATTGACAACTCAGCTTCTCAGAAAATATGTTCAGTTACATGTATTCCATATGTAATGACTTATGTAAGGGTTATGTTAGGTCAAAGTGGCTTGCAACTTGTTGAAAGATTTTTAGCTTCCAATTGGGCATGAGTAACTTCGATTGTGTGCTCCTGTTGAAGGTTTTCAGATGGCTCTGCTTTATGGCTCTGAAGCTTGATATCCTCGGTTACTCTGAGCAGAAGAATATTCAACGACGAACCAAATAACGACCTGATCGGAAATATCTTCATTATATGTGCATCTGTATACATTTCGTCAGTACAGGATACAGGTTAGCTTAACACACTACTAGGACTCCGCAAAAGCACACTTAATGTGTGCAAATCCTTTTAACCTGTCTAGTCTCGTCATAAGATACCTACACTGACTGATGAGCACTGAATTATTGGTCAGTATGTAAGGACATCCAGATGCATCTCAAACTACACTGTGCAATCACAAAACTCTCTGGAAGTGTTTCGTATTCTTTTAGCAACCGTTATCATAATGTTCCTCCATTAACAGTGGCGAAATAAGACACCACACCAAACGACTGTACAGTGAATAGTCTAGAAACCTTATATCACAAAAGAAACACCGACTTTTAATAATTTTTTTATAAAAAAATAAACAAAAAAAGCAAGATAGCATTACACTCATTTCTCTCTTTGTTTAGGTATCATGGTATCAAAATTCATTCCCTATTCAAACAACAGATAGAAGAATTATGTCATCAAGAGGAAACCGACACACACTGACTGTGCGCCATATCCAACAGGAGGATTTCGGCAACTACAGGTAAGTGAGCTATCACATTTTATGCATTTCTACCTTTTAAAGGATGAATACGTGTTGCGTGATGGATGATTTCTTCAAAGGATTTACCATTGCCACTGTCGCTATTGGAATGGCGGAGGATAATATTTCAGCATCAGCATGATAGTCGCTATTACTGGGTTTACCTTAGCTAGTTTAAATGTGCTTGTTTGTAACATCGTGTGTGCTGAAATCTGCTGTAGGTGTGTACGTTGTAAATGTGCACATGTGCGGCATCATTTGTAACTACCAGCGGACCAGGCAAATGCTTCGCTATTCACTAGATCACAGATGACTAGACAGTACTTCGGCACTGAGTAAATGGGCTCACTTTAATAGAGGCGCTAGTTATGCTCGCCTGTCAAGTATACATCCTGCGCAGCTTGAAATTGTATCCCCATTTCTATTTTGCTAGACTCCTTTAAAGTTTTTTCTTTTTATAAAAGATGTCGTTGTGTATTCGTTTTGACACCTCTATGTGGGATTTCTATACGTAAAGCTTGGTTCATCCTTATGAATCGACTCGCTCTTGAGTCTTGACGGACGCTACCAAAATATCAAAACTTCATACCAACATTGGTTGTCCATTCGCGTTAAATGATGTTCAGTGATTTTGTTGCCAGAGGTTTTTTAAAAGGCGAAATTTTCACCTATGGAGTGTGATTACGGCTGACTTTCGCTTGAGATCTGCTTCGGCTGTCTTCATCTATCCACCAGATGAACTTGTTCTCCAGTTAGAATAAAAATAAAAAAGAGATTTCCTTTATTGATTGCGGTCGTATTTAACAGAATATCGATCCCGATATTTCTTTTTGCTATAGTTCAGCTGCCAGAAAACCATATACGCCTTGGTCTAGACTTCGCTTTGGAAACATGTCTAATTTTGTTGTACTTAGTCAACGCTATAGAGTTCGGACTTCGAAGGAACCTAGGTCTTATAACTGACAAAATGACAAGCCTGCATCCAGTTAGCCTAGTCCTGTAAAGTTAATTTTGTTTAGCTTTTCGTCGAATCATATCCTGTGAAGCCGAATATGTTGCAATGAATTTTTCGGCGCAGGGAGATAAGTCCCAATTTTTACTTTTGGGACTTATAACCCAATTAAGTGAGACAGGAGTCCCAAATTCGATTTGGGATTTATATCCCACACCATCGGGACACAAGTCCCAAACAAAAATGTTGCGCCTTATGTCCCACCCAACAATATGAAAATTAAACAAATAAATACAAGTAAAAAACCTCGCACCAACCCCGTTGTAGGGGGGCAGCATGCCCCCCCATACACATTTCATAATACAATGGTAGCCATTCGCGTGCCCCCAATTTGAAGTATATTCGATACCTAATGGAGATCCAAAACATTTTGCTAAATATTATCTATGGTAAAATTTGGGACTTATGTTCCATCTTCGACAAAACAATTTTGGATCTTATGTCCCAATAGGGTGGATCATAAGTCCCAAATTCGATTCGGGACCTGTGTCTCTCTTAAGTGGGTTATAAGTCACAAAAGTAAAAATTGGGACTTATGTCCCTGCACCGAATTTTTCCCTGGAAATGACAAGGGAAAACTTCATCCGGTTTTGAAGGGGTCCAAGCATCGAAGAACAGGGTCGTATGAAACCTGCTGTTGTCTACCGCCTCAAGCCATCTTCTGTACCAGTATGAAAGCGCACAGCTGGTCGGATGTTGTTCTACCTTGACAAACATCATAGCAGGGGCTAAACCTATCTCCTGACCCAAATGCGAAATATTGAAATTTATTAAAGGGACAACAAAATACGAGTTATCCAACACTTAAATGAAAGCCAGCTCTCTGTCATTTTATTTTTGTAAAACAAGCTTCTTTCACAGTGTTAATTAACCAACTAATTCTGTACTGCTTTGATCTTAATTACAGTTGTGTTGCTGATAACTCATTGGGACGATCTAGGAAATATATGGAGCTATCTGGTCGCCCGGGGCCAGCTGAATTCTACTCACCGAAATGGGGAAGATCCACCGACAGTTACAATTTAACATGGAAAATTGATAGCTACCCGCCGTTGGAGGAAGTTCGCCTGCTTTATCGAAGAGTCCTGGTAAGAGAAAGCGCAAGGAATGCATAATGCACTGACTGTGCCAGACACATATCCTTGGGTCTATGTTTATATTTACTTGGTTTTGTAATTATTTCCAAGTTTGTCTTGTGTGTTTTCTAAATTTTATTTTTTCCCCAACATACTTTCTTGTCCTTTGGGTGGTAGCGGTGGTGGTCAATTTATTGCTGCTGCTGCTGCAGCTGCCATCTTTCTGAAAGCTATACTGGGTCAAATACACAGTTTTCCATTTGCGGGTTGAATTTAATTTGTTTTCCCCGGGTTCGCAGTCACAAATAGCTCCCTGTGTGCCACACAATGTAGTGTACGTAGTTGCAGTTTTTCTCCTTCGAGGTATGAACACAATATTTCTGTACGCGCTCGTGTTATCCGTTTGGCTTGATTTTTTTTTTTTCCTCCCAACAAAGTGCACAGGAATATAATTTCAAAATGGATGATTTTGACTTGTGCGACTCCTCCGGCGTATGGGCAAAGTCGGGTTCCATGCATCCAAAAAAAAAAAGAGAAACGATGAAAAAATTAAAATTGAGTACGAGCTGACTGGACTGTATTGACATCGTCACCGACAACGATGCTCTGCGGGTAGTTACCACCAGGAGCGTTCAGATTTTTCGATTAAATCCAAATGAACTCTATTGAGACCGTTCATTTTTTATTTTTTTGTCACAACACCGATAAATGTCTATCAAAGGCGGATGTAATTTAATTGCTGTCGAAGCGGTGCCGAATGATTTGTTCAATATTCGTCAATGCTTGGAAAGCGTGTAACGAATTTAATTAATTTTTTTTTCCATATGAAGCAGTCCAACAACGCTTTTGGCCTTTATGAATACTTGTAAATTAATTTATTTATTATTTACGCAGATAATATTTGCATTTATTCGCGTTAATTGTACATGCATACAATGTTGTTAAGCCGGCGGACAGTGATTAATTTAATGAATTCCTTGAATCAACTGTATGTAGACATGGGGTGATTGGATTAAATGGTTCACTTGATTTCATAAATTTACTTTATGTGTACGATGATAAGAGATAAATGTGAGATGCACGGAATGATGTTAATTAGTGGTGTGCATTTCGACTTGCTGCCCAATAACCACAAAGAAGGGTTCCACGAATACGAATTAATTTTAAATTCAGCATAACGAGTGTTTACCGGAGAAGTGGTTATTTGTTATGAAAAAATCATCAATACCTACAATTATTTATGGATTTATAAATGACAGTCAATTCTTGAGAAATATTGAATTATTTATTTGCTCAATTCGAAATACAGGCATCATTCTGACATGTTCTTATTTAGCGTAAATCTGTCAAAAGTTGGCACATTTTCTATACCATGTTTCTTTGTAAAGAAACTACAAAGTAGCAGCATGAAATTATTGAAATAAAAATGATTGGAATAAACAAACCTGGTTCATATAGATTAATTTTATAAGAGTAGATATAAACGATTATACCTCTAAGCAGAAGAACGTTTATAGTTTGTAGTTTGTAATAGTCAAGGGTTTTTCAACAGGGACGCTACAAAAGTGGAGCGACAGGGACAGCAAACGAAGCCGAATTTCTTGCCGCTCTTTTGACATTTCTCTTCAGTAAGGTTTGCCATTTGATGATGGAAAGATATACGAGCCAACACCGGGTCGAAATTATTAAAATTTACTACCGAAATTCGGAGTCAGTGGCCTAAACGTTAAGAGCGCTACGTCCAATTTGTGGTCGTCATAATCGTCCTAGCAGATCAACAATTGAGCGTCTTGTGGAAAAATTTGAATTCACAGTACAAAATGTTCCCGTGCCAATGAGACAAAGAAGTGCCCGTAGTGTCGCGAATATTGCTGCCGCTGATTCTTCAGTTGAAGAAAGCCCAAATGTGTCTTACACGTCGTTCTCAAGCGTTGGGCATCTCTGTGACGTCGTTGTGGCGAATTTTGCGAAAAGATCTTGGCCTACATCCTTACAAGATTAAATTGACGCAAGAACTGAAGCCGCTTGACCACCAGAAGCGTCGTATGTTCGTGAATTGGGCTGAGCAACAACTTGAAAATGATTCGGATTTTCATCGAAAAATCATCTTCAGCGATGAGGCTCATTTCTGGCTGAAAGGCTTCGTCAATAAACAAAATATGCGCTATTGGTCAGGCAGCAATCCACACGTACTCCATGAGTCATCATTGCATAGCGAAAAAATTACGGTTTGGTGTGGTTTATGGGCCGGCGGCGTCATTGGGCCGTACTTCTTCCGTGATGATCAAGACGGTTCAATGATAACCGAATATTTTTGGCCCCAATTGGATGATATGGACTTGTAGGACATGTGGTTCCAACAGGACGGCGCCACAAGCCACACAGCAAATGTCACAATCAATTTATTGGAAACCAAGTTTGGAGAACGTGTCGTGCGATTTGACGCCGTTAGACTATTTCCTGTGGGGCTACGTCAAGTCTATGGTCTATGCCAACAAGCCAGCGACGATTGATGAACTTCGTACGAATATCGAACGTGAAATTGCAGCAGTATCGGCCAATTTATGCTTGAAAACCGTCGAAAACTGGGTTCAGCGTCTGGACTTCTGCAAGCGTGCCCGTGGTGGCCATGCAAAAGAAATCGAGTTCCATACATAATGGAATCGGAATAAAGAATTTCATTGATATCCAAAACCGTTTTGGTTTGTCTTATTGAAAAACCCTTTACCTACATAGTATTCAATGGAAATCTTATCCATCTCTTACACCATTTCTAATAAGAAACTAAAAGAATGTGTATCGCTTATCTAGTTGAAAAAAAAAAAACGATATGGCAACTGATGGTATCATCAGATGAAGATTTTATTGTTAACTACGCAGTTAATACGAGTGATGAAGAAAGAGGTCTTCAACGTATATTTGCGTAAGTTCTCTATGCAGATGGTAGCAATGAAAGTCGACTCAATTTCAAAAGCTTTGTTACACAATTGTGTTAGAGCAAAAGAAAGAAACGATTCAAGTTCCACTATTGTTGCACTTTGGTGGTTCAATGAAACATTGTCCATGTGAAACTATGAAAAGCCATATTACTTCCTCAATATTCAATGGAATCTTAACACCGAATATCATTGATCACAAAGTTGTCAAAACCAATTTGTTTCGGACAAACGCTTTACAACATATGCTTCAGAGATTCGAAACTATCATTGGATTGGACTTCTTGATGGATAGAAAGCCGACCATCGTAGCTGTCAATTGGCAGGTTTAGTTGGCCTTTAGACAAAATTTAATTGATTCTTCATTGTTTTTTTTCCGAAAAGAGGACCACAAACATTCAAGAAATTTCAAGTGCTCTTGTACCTCCTACAAGAAAAGGTTAAAGTTGTGTTTTTTGCCAGGGAGCGGTCAATCAAATTCTTCTGTCACGTAGGTCGTTCAACCTGTATAAAGTGAATGCCAAGGAAGTCTGACCATTAGTTTGGAAGTTGTGCTACACCAGTGGCTATTTCATGCGGTTCGAGTGACCGAAACATGGTTTAAAAAAAAGCTCCGTAATCGATTTGCTCTAAGCTTGATTTCAGAGTTTGCAAACAAACACTAGATGTATGGATTATTTTAACAGTTTCTTTACACCATACATTTTTTTGTTCGAGCTGAAACGTAGAAATATTAACGTTTGTTAAACGGTTTAGCGTAGGCGCAGTGGCTTAGTGGTTAGTGTGCTGGACTACTAAGCGAGGGGTCCCAGGTTCGAATCCCGCAAAAACCCAAATTCCAACTTAGGGTTTTTTCCACTGCGCCGCCTCTCGCGGAATCGGCATAAAATTGTAGATCCCTTCCATTCGTTCCAAAAATGAAACTCACACAAAAACGAATGGTTGTGAGAAGCTAGGCCTTGGGTCCCTACAGACCTGTTGCGCCAACTATATATAAACGGTTTAGCATAATATTAAATTTCTCCCTAAAATTATGACAACCGATGTCCATTTTAAAAGGGGAGAAAACAACTTTCAAATAATATTAAACTTAATTGCTTAATACAAGCGCATAAAACTAACAACCTAGTCAACCTAAGATTAGATACAAAATACAAATATTGAAGATATAAATCGAAAACATTACACAAAAACGCATAATGATTTATCAAATATAACAACTAATCAATTAAAAGGAAAGAAAAAATGTATGGTTAGGGTAATTTGTGAACCGCATTTTTAAGAGTTGCTTTGGTTGGTGGAATTTAGGTCAAATAAGTTGGGCCACATATTTGCTTGTGGGGATTGCGGAAAAGGGGAACTAATCGTAAGCGACGAGGATTAGTGTTTAATATGATCTGATGCAGTAGATGTGAACAATCTATGTTTCCATATAGTAACTGATGAATATAAATATGTAGTAACTGATGAATATAAATAGTATCAGCGATATCGCTACGCTGGACAGCTTCGATTCTCAAAATGTGCACTTACTTGATGGTAAGGTGATCAGACTTGGCGGACATATTCAAGAAGCGGTATTAAAAACCTCGTTTAAATAGATTTAGTGACATAGTGGCTGGAGAACTCTTTCGACCAACGTTTAACAAACCCGAGTGCAGAGTTAGCTCCGTTAATAAAGCTGTCGATGTGAGGACGAAAGTTAAGTTGGACGTTGCAGAAAATGACCAGATCTCGAATAGATGATACAGTGGAGACAGGCTCGTTGCTAATGAAGTAAGATCTTCGATTCAGGGGATGGCGTTTGCGGGAGAAATTAATAGCTTGACATTCTTACACTTTAAGTTCTTAACGATTCTGTTGACACCAGGTGTCGAAGTGGTTAAGGTCAGATTGTAGTGAGAGAGAGTCAGCGGTGCAATATATATGTGTTTAGAGAATTTCATATCATCTGCGTAAATCTCCAGTTCTGAGAGTAAAATGACACGTACTACATCGTTTATTGTCAAATTAAAAATTAAAGATCCGAGATGACTCCCCTGTGGTACACCAGAGGACGCTATCACTAGCTTAGAGACGGAAAATCTAAAAAGGACACTATACTTGCGATCTTCTACATAAAACCTAACCCGATCACTTTTAGTTTGAAGAGTATGATGTTGGGAGAGATCTTGTCGAACGCTTTGCTTAAATCGTTAGCCACAACATCCACTTCCTTACCATTTTCCAAGGCATATAGTGTGTTAGAGACAAAAATCGTAAGGTATGTTGTTGTAGATCTACCCTTAAAAAGCCACGTTCCTTAGAGGAGAGAATAGATTTACAATGGAAGAACATTGAATCGTAAACTATGCTCTCAAAAAGTTTTGGTATAGAAGCGATCTTAGCAATGGGTCTATAATTAGAGATATCGCTCTTGCGCCCCTTTTCGTGGATGGGAATGATAAATGAGTCTTTCCTCAATTTAGGGAATATACTTCGTGTAATTGAAAGCTGGAAAAGAGCATAATAAGGCAGTGCTAGTTTGTTTACACATTTCTTTAAACTATGGCAGGGAGACCATCTGGACCGGAGGAGTAGCCGTCCTTAAGAAGGTTTATTTTTTCAACTACTGAAGATAAGCTTAAATTCATATATGTGAACGAGGTTTGAGCACAGCTATCCATGTAACTGAAATAGTTAGGGTCGGGTTCAGAGTCATCATTCACAAACACCTTGCTAAAGAAATCAGCCAAAAGGTTGGTGATTATTTGAAAATATGCAGACGAACAGTCTTAAGTGGAAGGATACCCATCCGATTTCTTTTTGGTGTTTATAAATTGAAAGAAACGTTTGGGGCTAGCAACTAGGTGCGTGCGGATAGGATATTCGGAGTTAAAGACGTCCTCACATAGCGGAAAAGTTGTTTTAAACAATAAGATAGCTTGAGAGGTTGGACACAGATCTGCATCTGAGTTAGGTTTGTTTGCCAAAGTTTGTTTCGTTTGTTCCGAAGAGATTGCAGAAGAAGTAATATTTTTTTGAAACAGATTTCAGGAAACATTCATAAATTTGTAAGTAGAATGTGCTCTTAGCAACATCAACATTAACTGTTGAACAATTTCGATAAAATCGGAAAGTTTGTCGAAGTGATATAGTAACAATATAGTTTGCTCTTTATGAAGTGCTTTGAAGAAGATCAGTAACAGCGATTCCTTACTTCGACAACGCCACAACTTCCACAAAATTTTGGGTTTTTAAAGACTAAAGGCTTTTTTTTTTACAATTCTTATATTTTGTATACCTATGTTGTTTCATTTTTGATTAATTAATAAATAGAAAAAAATTCCATCCAGGCTATGCTTCCCTACATTGAACCATCAAAGATGCCCACCTCGAATATTTTGGCATTTAACTTGGACATTGCTCACATGTTTTTTTTAAAGAGATTGATTAACTGTCCCTTCTCCTGAACGCATATAAGGCTGATGTTAGCGAATGTAGCATTGATGCGGATTGTTATAAGAAGTTCACTCACAAGTCGATAGCTAAAATATTCTTGCCAAAATCTGCCGCTGTTAACCGCGGACTATTAATCCATCTTTCTCAGAGCCCCCGTGATTCTTTTCCAAACAATACGTATGACGTGAGTTTGCCACCACCAAATTAATTGCACATGAACAGAGATCGGAATATTCTTGTGTCAGTAGTCCGCTTGGGTGATGTGAGAGCAGCTGTTGGCTAAGGGAGTGAATTTCGAAGAATTTTCAGCTTCTGCCTATCCCTGAAAAATCCTCACTGATAAAGTAAATGTGTCAAATTCACTCACTTATGAAACCTGCTCAAGCTATGTACGTGAATCTAGTGAATCCATCCCCTGCTAATAGGCTTACTGATCACTTCTTTGAATCGACGGTATAAGCTCGGTGTGCGGAATCTGCGCATGTCATCTTTTTTTAACTGTAAAAAATGTTACCCAATTTGGATGGCAAACTCCGAAATAATTGTTGACTTCCACGTGTCTGTTTCCTTAAAATACTTTTCACTAAAATCTCCTCATTTTCAGGCAATCCAAAGAGCCGCATTCAGTGATGCCTTAAGTGAAATAGTTCCCACTGCAGAGAGGTCTGTAAATACTTTCGAATTTTTTCAAAGATTAATAAACCGATTTCAAAAACTCTCAAATGAATCCCTTTAACTTTCATTATTCGCCTTCCCTAGCCCTCAACCTCATTAGCAGCAAACTTTGAGGAAAAGTAATTAATACGAAATTCGAGTGCAAATACATCTTCGATATCTCAGATCAAGAGCGTGTTCTCACGCCTAGGTATAGGAACTCTCTGTCGACCGAATTAATGATGCCCAGCTGCATTCAGTCCTTAAATGTGAAGCAAACTCACAGCTTGGCTTCCCTAAAGTGAATAAAACAACCACAAACTAAACAAATTACAAATAGAATCCTCTATTGAGATTTTTTACGTTACGTTGAGTTACATTAATCGATCACTATTCACTTCGGTAAAGAAGAACGATATGCGAGTACCTAAGTATCTACGTACCTCGTCGAAGCAAGAGAACTCCTTTAATGAGGTGGATGTATAGCACCCCAGTGAGACTCCGGCGATTCACTCTACCACCTACAATTTGCCTTCGTAATTGAGAAGGAAACAGTATCTATTGCACAAAAGCATATGAAGGTGTTATTTGCTGTTAATTACGATTTTACTGAAATGAATAGCAAGAGGTATTGAAAATCAAAGAAGGCAAAACCCATAGCATCCAAACCGCATCCATCTCATTTATTTGAAATCGAAATGTTCGCAGTAACTGAAGCAGCCAGACAGGAGTAGTGGCGTGCCACCCACGATTTATGTATAGCTCACGCTAAGATCTCATTAAAAACATCGTTCGCGTTGCATAATTAAGAACGGTGATATTAGAGCTAAATGCAATTTTAATCACGTGCTTCATTAAGTCCTTAGAGCAAGTGAAGATCCAACCGAACTCCTGCTACTGTTGTTTTGATATTCTTATTTGTTTTACTTCATCCATGCCTATTTGTTTTCTACCTAGCTAGGTAGGGTTTCCTTTACACTACACCCGACTTCTTCGAGGAGTGATGCAATTATTTTCAGTTTCCCGAGCACACTCATTATTTCAATTACTGTATCGTCGAATATTATATTCCTTGTTAATTCGTCTGTCCATTAAGCACTTTTAATGTGTGTGAATATCGTAATGAAACTGTGAATAATGCATTTTTTTTTTTCTTACTTTCAGATGAATGACACGTTTCAACAGCCCGGACGATGGCACGACTTCATTCTGACGCCAGAGCATAGACCAGAGTCGGAGCCACTGACACATATTATGTCGTATACCATTAAGAATCTACATCCTGGCGCGTATTACGAGGCAATTGTGCAGGCTAAGAACAGATACGGATGGAATGAGGTGCGTGTATGTGAATATAAATATTAACTCTTAATTCATACATTTTGAACTGTAGTGGGCTTGAACCTTTAATGAACATCAAGTTCAGTTGGGAGCATTCCATGTGTGCTCGGTAGATTTTAAATTTTATAAATAAACTGGGTACCTATGTGGAAATCGGGTTATATTTACTATAATACTAGTAAGCAGTTTGCAGTGGAGACTACGGGACAATATTTTAATATTCCTCAAGCCACCGAGAAGGTTAATGGCTATTTAGTTCATTGACCCATCTACTCTTTGGTATCGTTTTTAACTTAAATGTTTTTCTTTGTATCTGGCTTCTCTGCCTTCAGATTACTATAACACCAACAAAAAAAGTTTGAATAGTACAAAAAAAAAATGCATACAGCTTCTCAAAAATCTAAGCTATATCTATTAAACATAGTAGATACTTAAAAATATTTTCTTGTTGTCATTGCTTCATGTATTTCGGTTTCTTTTGAATGTTCCTTCGATGGTTCTTTAAAATTTTTATACAACTTCTCGTAGTCCTTTTTGGACAATAAGTGGATACATTTTCATATTTGTCTGGAGTTTGAAGGGTCAAGAAGGCCTGTCCTCTTATAGGTAGAGTGAGTTCTTGGCAGCTAAACATTATTTTTTAAAATAACTGCTGGCATTCCTTAGTACCTGATTACGGCCAACCACTTATCACATAGTCATGAGTCCTTCTATATTATGCTAAGAGCATACCAGTCCTTTAAAACCAGCTAATTGCCTTTACGTTTGGGAACTTAACATAGAATGGAGTGTTCCGTCCTCGTCAGTATGTCTGGTTTGCTGAATATCTCAGCAAAGCAAAGTAATGTAAGAAGGCTAAACAAAATTAATTCAGAGTGACTTGCTTAAAATCGGGCTGCAGATATGCAATCATTTGTTATTAAGCGTAGTAAGCTGATAATTTTAGTGTAAGGAGTTTTAGTTTTAGTCATTATTTAGAAAGTTAATGGCACTGAAACCACCTTTGTTGTGATTGCGTGCTGAAGAAAAATTAAGTACGAAAAACTAAAACTAAAATATTAATAACGTATGGAATGAATGTCTCGTACGACTCAGTCGCGTACTTCGTTCTAATTTGTATGCAGCCGCAATTTCAGTTTGAGAGAATTGACAAATGGTTGACATATATGAATACAATATGAGTTATGCAGTTTTTCAGTATTTTTAAATATTTTATATCTGACGTAATATGGGAATTCTTAACTTAATTTCTCTATGATGTCGTGAAACGGATTTTCAGTTTTTATTTTTTAACTCCCCTGCAAATGTTACAATTGCTCTTCACAAAATAATTCCGTTGGACACTCTTTAAAATCTGTGCTCCTTGTCGAAAACCCTATTTCATCACAATTTATTAATCAAAATTAAGAGGTTGGATGGTTTTTATATCCTTAATACCTATTATAAGTAAATACAAGAACAGTATACCTACCTTTCTCATAGAATCCTTCAACATTTGTTATCAGGCATTTTGCATAGTTTTAATGATTTGTTTTTACGGGATGGAATTATTTGGTATTCAAAATTAAGTGTCGAACTAATTTTATCTCAACAAAATAACGAATCAAATATGTTTAAAAAGTAAGCACCGTAAGTAAGTAAGCTGTTTGGAATCGGCATAAAATTGTAGATCCCTTCCATTCGTTCCAAAAATTTAACTCACACAAAACGACTGGTTGTGAGAAGCTAGGCCTTGGGTCCCTCGGACCTGTTGCGCCAACTAATTATTATTATTATTATTAAGCACCGTAAGTCCCGCTCTCACCCAGTATAGCTCTGTCCCAGTACGATTCCAATAGCTAGAATTTATTCTAAGCACGTAGATAGTAACCTAAACCCTTAACCCATATCAATCAAAATTTGAAACCTGCCTCCTCTAATTGTCTACTATACGATTTGGAACTCACACGTCATTTGCCCCTATACACTATTTCATAGTTACATTTCTAATTACAGTTGAAACCTGGAAATATTATCAACGGAAATGGCATACGAGTAGGTACAACCGAATTTTCAATTAAAAAAAAAAAACAAAACCCTCAATTCTGAAGAGTTATACTCGTATTTTGATTTCTTAGTATAAAAGCGTGTATCCGCAATCCAAACTATATCACTTAGTCTTCTTCAAGGAAGATTCCACACCGGAATTTAAATCTTGAGTTTTTGAGACATATAAGAAATTTTCTGATTTTTCAAATGATGATGACTGTATGCTATTTGTTGTCGAGTTGGAATAGGTTACGAAATATACTTGGAAACATGGTTGTTATATAGTGGGATTTATCCCTTTCTGTGGAGATGTCTAAAAAAGCTTCCGTAGGATGGAATTAAAGAAAAAACATTCAAACTATAAATTTTTGTTGCAATTTCTTCAAAACATCTAGATCCTTACATGAAAAAGTGTCCATACGAAATTGGTCACGTAAATTGTCTTTTATAAAATATTTCTAGTAGGTACCACAACAAAATAGTCATAGTAATGTTAACAATCTGCGATTTTAATACTAAAATTTTATTTACCATTTTTTTTCCGTGCAATACAAATTTTACTTTAAAAATTCGAATTTTCCGCAAAAAAGTGTCGAGGGCTTTTAAGGGAAGAGAGAGTTGTTAGAACTCTGCTTGGAAACCATCGAAATCATGTGAAAATGTTATATAGATATTACTAGCACAAAATCCTTTCTATCTTACACTGCTTTACCAGCCCTTTTACCTAACCAAACCTAAGTCATGGCAATGGGGCTCACTCTGTCGTCATCAGCTCGTGTACTTTCTGAAGCCATTCTGCAAAATTTAGAATTTTCACCCAATATTTAACAAGCATTGGCCTGGCTCGGTTTACATTTTCGTTTTTTCTTGGGAAAGTGTATTTTCCAACTAAACAAAATTGAGGCAGGCTCTTGACAAAAGTGCCACTTTGCAACGGTCACGCTGCGGAACTATACTACATACTATACTTTCCGCATTACTTAGTCCTTAAAAAACATTATCTAGCTCTATTTTATTTATATTTATTTATCTGTTTATTTCTTGCAGGTCAGCGATATTTTCCAATTCATAGTTGCGAACAACAACGTCGAGCTACCACCCGAAGATGCTGAAGTTGTGGCTAGCTCAAAATCCCGCAGCAATTCTGCATCTCCACAACTGTGTACCCACCAGGCGATTGCGTTTGGTTTATCGCTTTCGTTCACGATGCTATTACTTCGAATGAAACAATTTCGTGTAGGATAATTTTGTTTATCTAATTTTTAATTACATCTCTGTCTTGCTAGTATATTTATGTATCGTTATATATATATTTAATTTTCCTTCGAATCATAACAGACAGGTTGGAAAATCAGCAAATAAAAAATGATTTTCATTTGATTTTCATTTTTTAAAGAAGCATAATCATTAAAAACCGAGAAAGAAAACCAAAGAAAAAAAACAAAAAAATAATAATAAGCATTAACAAATAGGGACGTATTGAAAATAAGATTATATTAATTAATATAAATGTGTATGTATATGTAGGCATCGTAAGAGCAAGACACACTTCTTAATAAAATCCTAATCGATACCACACATGGTTCAGGAGTTATCGACCATTCATTGGTTCGTCAAAATTAAATGATAGTTCCTGGATCAAAATTTACCAGCTATTATCGACACTAAATAAATTGAGTGATAGATAAAAATAAAAATAACATTTTGAATCGAAACCATTTTTCCAGAACACCGTAATTCATTTTGATTTGCGAAAATCTGCACTAAACTCTTACAAACATTTATTGATTTATTTCATTTTCAAAAATCAGCCAACCCGTTGGAAAGATTTCTCCAAACATGAAAAATATTGAAAAATTTTGTTTGAAGGACAATTCTATTGTAAATACATCGACCACTACGTAATTGATATTACTATAGAGAAGAATATTCACTTATTTATTGTAAATACATTTTTTACGCGTAAAATCGTAATTGCTCGATAAAAATAAAATGTTTTTAATTTCACAAAAACTAGTAGAACTTAAAACCCAAAAATACCACCAAGAGTAAAATAACAACAAGAAGCATTTTCAGAAGGATTTATTTTAAAGCAATGAGGAAAGGGGACACTTACCTACAGCCCTTCATTTTTGGTGAAATTAAACTTGCAATGCATGAAAAATTAAACAGCTTCATCAAAAACTACGGCGCTGGAGAGCGATTCGCATGTTGGTTGAGTTCCAGCTCTCGATCTGTTTCCGTTACCAGTTACCAACAGGAACAGCCACGTTGAATGTTTGAAAATATTAATAACAACGAAAAATAAAATCGGTCTAAAGTGAACAAAGTAAGTCCCCCTTTCCCGATTGGACAAACTTTCTCAAAAAAAAAAAATTCTGTAAATTAAAATATTAGTAAATAGGTACTGTATACCTTTTCTCACTCTCTCTCTCTCCTTCGATAAGCCTTTGTGTCTCATATTATTGTAAATACAACTTAAACTAACATATTGAAAACAAAATAATACCTATACTGGAAAAAAGTTTGTGTTCGAAAACAAGAACTAGAGAACAAATTTGAAAATCGATATTATAATTATATGTAGCAGTTAAGATTAAATATAAACTATATATTATATATATAAAAATAAAATAGTAAAAAAATAACATCATAAGCGTTACTCAGTGAAACTTTAAAGCAAACAAATTATATAATGCAACTATTCGACTAAGATTTCATTATAATTTTTATATTTCCAAATAAAAGAAAATCCCACACAAAAAAAAAAACAATTATTTTAGTTTTGAACATTTGGAAACTCATTAGTTTTATTTCTGATGGAAAAACTACACAAAAAAAAGAAAAATCAATGATAAAGAAAATACTTTTTATATGGATGTACCTTAATTAGTTTATACAATATTATTATATTATATGAAAAAGGACGAAACAAGAATAATGTAAAATTCAAATAGTTTGTAAAAAGTAAGCATGAATCATTAAGAAAATAAAACATGAACATAGATGTAAACAACGTGTTGGTTACTTTATTGAAACTACTTTTTATCGTCAGGTAAGCTTCAGTATTCCTCAAAATAATCAACGCTCAAATGGTTTTGACCTGCAAATGTTAAGATTTAGCGTCGATTTAATGCACTAGTTACCTGAAAATTCGTTGGGATGTAAAGTAGTGGAGACTTCGCATGGGTCGAGTACAGAAAATGTTGTTGTAAAAAACAAATAGCTTTCATATCCTGAATTTGAGGTTGTCTTTTGAGTGGCCCATCCAAACTGAGGAACTTAGCATGTCAACATTCTATACCGCTTTGCTTAACTACCTCGTAAAATGTTTACTTTGTAGGCTATTTTTTAATTTATCTTTGACATGTGGTCGAAGGAAGGTGTGACTACTAAACGAAACCTAAAAAAACTACAGAGCTAAAGATCTTCTGAGTCTATACCGCATCAATGCCTAAAATCGGAATTGCAGTTCGATAAAATTCCCCGCTAAGCTGACTTTTAAGTCATGTATATGATAAATATAAATATAGACATCAAGTTGAGGACAACAAGAAGTATACCAAGCGAATCGGTGTTTCGTCCGCCTTTTTTGTAGATAAATGCTTGAATCAGCCCACCATATTTGTGTTCCTTTTTGCATACTTTTGCTCTAGTGGTTAGGAAATTCCATTTTAATTAGCTTATTTCTTTATTCCGCTCTATGGGCCAGGAAGTAACGCCATCTCTCGGAGGACCAGGGAGATATTAAATAAGACTGAGGAATGTCCATTCTCTAGGAATGATAAATGGCCCGCTTTCGATGATTTGATGATTTGAGAGAACGAAATCTAAGTTCGGGACGGCCCTTAATATGAAGTGCCGTAGTCTGATGTTCCTTCCACGATCTTTTCGAGTCTTCCGAGCACTACTAATTAAACAAAAATTATTTGGTAAATAATGTTTCCCACGAGATGCACATTTCCTCCTGTTTCACTATGGAAATCCACATTCAGTGGAATGAATGGGACAGGAGTTCTGGGGAGACGCCGAGACGGCCATTATTATTTGAGACTTGTTGACTTTTGATTTGCTTCAGAAAGTGTCAATCTATTAAATGTCAATACCAATTGCACCAACTGCAATTGTGGTGAAAATGAGAAAGCTAGGCAAAGCTCGGAACATTGTGTGATTTGGTACAATGGAACTGACCCGTTGTTTCGTGAAGAACGATACTGGCAAAGCAATCAACAGCTTTAACTAAACAGGATATACGAAGAACGAGATACAGATGTGAAAGACCAAAGACCGTGCGCCGTCGACAGTCATCGAGATGCAGATCATTTTAACCAAAGAGGAGTCTCACGTCTCACGTGTCTTGGTGTCACAAATGAGAGGGTAAAAATGAGACGTCATTGCCCGAGTTAGAGAATCCTACAAACCAAATATGGCAGCAATATGGGCACGTGGAGCTCCGTTCAAGGCACCTGGCCCTGGCATTCTGCGGCTATGCAGATATATATATAGATATAAATACTTAGGAATATGATCGGAAATATTTTTATACACTGCCTGCGATTAGGCTACCTAGGGCAAGGAGAGAACTACGATTGGTATTTATACCTAAAGCGGGTAAACCAACACCAAGTCGTACTTCAGCGAAAGACTTCAGACCTATTAGTCTGTCGTCATTTCTCCTCAAGACACTTGAAAGGCTAATTGACGTATATATAAGAAACAATTATTGCAACGGAACTCTTTTTAATGCTCAGAGCATGCATATTTAAAAGGTTAATCAGAAGAGAAGGCTCTACACGAAGTAGTAGGCGAAATAGAGGGGGCAGCCTTCACCAGAAAGAATTTGCACTGCTTTTTGGATATTGAGGGGGCCTTTAATAACGTCAGGAGAGATGCAGTCAAAAGCGCCTTGGAGAAGATAAATATCGAGCAACGCATTACCAATTGGCTGTTCGAAAGTCTCTTGACAGGAAACATCAATTCCATTCTCGGAAACAGTTTTATAAGAAAATCTGTTACTAGAGACACCCCCCAAGGAGGGGTCATCCCTCCCCTCCTCTGGGTGCTGGTTATAGATGATATACTAAAGAATTAAACAATGTAGGTTTCAGAGTCAACGCGAACGCTGATGACGTATTTATCATTGTTGAAGGAAAATTCCTAAACACGATGAGTGAACTTATGGAAACAGCCCTCAATAAGCTCAGAATATGGGCCGAAGGGTGTGGACTTCGAGTCAGCCCGGAGAAAACCGAGCTCGTACTTTTTACTACAAAATACAAGATATAGCCCTTCAAGCTGTCCACACTTGCTGAAGTGGAGCTCTCCCAGAGAGAGCAAAATATCTTGGCACGGTATTAGACAGAAAACTAAATCGGACACTTAACGTACAGGAAAGAGACCGTAAGGCTTGCATTGCTCTCTTCATTTGTAAGAGGACAGCAGGAAACAAATGGGGCAAGAGGCCGTCAATGCTATATTGGCTATGGTAGTAAGACCCATAATTACATATGGGGCTCTTGTCTGGTGGAAAGCCACGAACAAATAGCCTGCATTGCCGTTACTGGTGCTTTACGTACCACACCAACGGCTGCACTGGAAGCATTTATGCATCTTTTACCACTGGACCTACAAATACAATCAATTGCAGGTAATAGTGCGCTAAGGCTCATTAATGTAGGGCTGTTTAAAAACAATAGTATTGGACAAAGTACTATTTGAAGGAGACATTCACCGAAATCGAAAAAAACTTCCCATATAGCTGTGGCCCGTTTTAAATCGGAGAAAGTCTGAAGAATTAATCAGTCTCAGTAGAAGGAAGTTAAGATTAACGGTATGGATTGGTTCCTCAAACAATACTGAGAACATTATCAACATTATTATCGGCGGCTGGCTCTAAGCTCATCGTAGGGATAAGTCCATGGCAAAAACTTTATTTGTGAACTGCCATTTCGGAGGTGTACTCGTAGACTCAGTTTCAGTTTGATTAGCTAATTCGCCAAGGTCTTTCGAATTACTGCAAGACCCGTTATTGACAATGATTCTTTACGGAGCATGCGGATGTATTTTTAGTACAACAACAAAACCGCCCGAGTCCATTCGACCAGTTATATCGAATTTTTCGGGTTCATTTGTGATTGAAATATCAACTTCCAATAAACATTTGATTTGAACATAAATCGGTCTAGCTGACTGCCTAACTTGTCCAATATCGGTGGCGAGGCATCTGAATCTATGTCAGTTGCAGTTCCACTTCACAAAACACTTACTCTGTTGCAATATGGCAGCTCGCTCAATTGCCATTTGAAGAGTGGTAACAAAATTTAACTGTGTGCAGTAGTAGATAGGATAGGTAGGTTCTGGGACCACTAGAGTGGCAAAATTTGCCACCCTGCGGTGAGTCACCCAATTGTGGTTAAAATGTTGTGGTTTTGATGTTCCAATTGCGGTTTTAGAGTGTGATTGGCACGTGAGTGTTCCAATTGTGGTTTTGATGTTCCAATTGCGGTTAAGTTGTTTATGTTTTATTTTTATCATGGCATTGGTAATGAATTTTCGGGGGGTCGAAAGATAACGTTTCATATGGGAGTTATTTTGGGATTTAGTAAATGGAGGTCAACGTTTTGCGTGTCTATTCATGTTGTGCATACATTTATTCTATAAATAGAATTGTTCTCATTATAGTTTGATTAATTGTAAGAAATGATTTGGTTGCCCTTTGATCAAGACGAGTAGTAAAAATTGTGGTTGTCTTTCGCTGTCTTCCAATGGGAGTACATGTTGCGTACGTGTTTAAAAAAAAGAGAAGTCAATGTTTTGGGTTCAAACGATAAAATCGGGTGATAAATATTGCATTTGTCATACATCGTGGAAATATTTTAAAATTGTAAGAGTAGACGTAATTGATTCTAGTTTATCAGTTCATCTAACGCCAGAAGATGGTAGTAAATGTTTGTTGATGAAAATGTGCAGAGGAGATCCAGTACCTGGGAATCTAACATCAGTACCGTATCAATTTACTGTAAACGAACATTTAAAAATTGAAGTATTCGGTGGTTCAATAACCATATTAGGAGTGACAACCGATGGTTTTCATCCCTTGAGAATAACGAGTAGTTTTAATGAGCTGTGTGTATTTAATGATATTGATAAGGAAGATATAAAATATAAAGCGCTCAAAAAAGATGGTGGATACAGGTCGTGAACAGCTTATGAAACTAATTCCTGACTTTTTAATAGATCACAAGGAAAATTTGTTGGATGATCACTACAGGGAGATTTTAAATTGTTATATTAAATTATGTGAATACGCTCCTGCTTCTATTGTTAATTCTAAATATGGATGCCATTATTCAACATGCAGCTGGTCATCGGATACATGTGAAGTGGGACCCGACACTTGTGGATGTTACATGTTAAAAAGTAGAATAATGCAAACAAAAAAAATAATGTCACTATATAGCAGAATAAATAAAAAGAGTTAATTCAAAGAATATTGATTTAGTTTCCATTTGACTTTTCAGTGGTGTGGTGTGTCGATCTCTATATCAAATCAAACAAAATGTATAAATTCTTCTTTCTGTTAATCTCCGTATCATGGGGTTTATTCCAAGCTAACCCAATACCGTTAAATCTATCAGCTGGTACTAATAATAAAGGAAATTTGGAATTTTCTTTGCTGCTACCTAGTAATGATACTTTAAAAATTGATTTGTCCTTTCAATTGATGAAGATCAATGAGATCATACAAAATGATCAACAAAATAATGGCACAGCAACAACAACAACAGAAGAACCTGTAAAACAATATTTTACTGTCGAAGAGGCCATAGAGGCATTCAGGCAAGATTTGCTGAAAAAAGAAAAGGATATCCAGGGAATAATTGAAAGTGAAAATATTTTTTACAGACATTTTAAGTTAGAATACGATCAGTTGGATCTAACAATACGGTGCTCTTACGATAGTAATTATAAGAGACGTACACTCGCCATAAATTGTTATGAATATCGTGAATATTCCAGTGAAAGAATTACGAGTAATGGTGAAATTGAAATATTTACATCACAAGACACGACGTTCCGTTCCGATGTCGAATTGATTGATGTGAAAAAGTATAAGCAAACATATGATATGACAATTTCATAGATTGTGAAATGAAATGAGAACGAAAAAATTGGAACAGCAACCAAACGGGGGAAGGATGAATAAAGAAAAAATCGTCCAGACAATCAACAGCAACAACAACAAATTCAATCTGAAAAGTTTTTTTTTAAAAATAAAACAAATGATTTTTTTTTAAAATATTTTTGGGTTTTTTTATTTATCTAAGTTCTAAAAAACTTAATAAAATGGGATTGATTTCGTTTTGAACGAAATCACCTCCCCTGGCTCTGGCATTTAATGCTGCCAGCAAATGAATGGCAGCTTTCAACTGCAACCAGCTTCTCGTACGTTGAAGCTCCTTCATGGTATCCTCCAGTTCTTTCAGCAACCCGCTGAACTCCCAGCAGGCCTCAGTGATGTATTTTACATCATTGTTGATTAAGTTAATAATTGCTTCCATGACTGAATTCCTGGATGTATTCTGTTGAAGTAATGTTTTGCATAGTTTTCAACGAGTTTTTATACCAGAAAGTCATGGGAATTGGGTAAAAATTTAATACCACCAAAAATTTATCCTTATCTAGCGGTTTTTCAATGAGGGTATTGCTTCTGGGCTCTTGAGTTTGATTAACAGCGAGGGTATTGCTTCTGAGTTTGATTGACAGCTGAATGTTCCAACTGTGGTTTGCAATGTTCTGCACTGCGTTGAAAGTCTTATCGTGCTAAAATAAATATGGGAAAAAGGATTTACGGAAATATGCACAGGAAAAAAAAATATTATCTGTGGTTTGTTGTTAGAAATATTAGTTGTTATTTAATTTGATGGTAGGTTTGTGATGATATAAATAGAGTGAATTTCATGCGATAGTCAGCAGTAACATGGACATCAACGAAGAATTAAACAACATCGAGCAGGGTAGCTTCAAGGATACAGTGAAGCTATCAAGTTTGATCAAAGGGCAACCGTACGAAATCGAGCAGGTTAAAGTCTGTACAACCAAGTTCGGTAAGAAAATGCTTTGCATTTTCAGTGATTTTCAAGTAAGTACCTACCTAAAACGAAAAAAATGTAAATAGATACTTACTCTTTTTTCTTCTATAGGTGTTTCTTCCGGACCGTTACAGCAACATGTCGGAGGAGATAAGGAATGCTATATGTGAACAAGATTTCACATTGACCTATGTTGGTCCGCTGGGCAGATCATCACAGATCAAAATTTCAAAAAAAGAAGATAAATAAAAAAAAAACATTCTTTACAATATATAATTATTCGTTATTTATTTTCCTCTGAACTAAATTTCTTATAATAAAACTGTTTTGAAGGGCGCAGCAGCAATCATCACCATAATGGTTTTCACATTTTGGGTGCATGCAATTTGTTCGTAGGGATTTCAAATTTTCGCAATCTTCTTCAAACTGCTCCACGTTTAACACCATATACCAAGGGTCGTCAAGCATTCGTTTAATCCATGAAATCTTCTCCTTTCCCTTTACGTATATGGGAGTTGTTACTCGAATGTTTTCTTTTATGAAGCTCTGTACACTGTTGTATGTGACAGAACCTTCATGCCACATCAGTTTGTGTTGGTTCCGCCCCAACCAATTGACACGTTTCTTGGAGGCTGCAGATAGGTCGTTATATGGAAATGGTGGTTCGATTAGAAAATGTTGATGCTCCTTGTTGTTGAATGTTATAGCCACTTCTTTGTAGATGAAAGTGTTGGGCTCAATGTTGAAGCCCTGGACATCCATTGTGATAAAAACACCCTCCACCATTATAAATTTTAGATGTGTGCTTACGCTCTCACCACAAACTATCTAATGAAATTCCTTTACATAATTCTTTCTTTAAATAATTCTTTTTATTTCATTGGTAAGCGGTGTATACTCAACCAGACGATCATGTATAAGTACACAATATGCACAAGTCTTATCTGGTATATTCTTTGTTGTGTGAAATTCCACTCTAATATCCAGGGGACCCGTTTTAACAGCCTCGTTTTGATGTGTCACATCGATAACAATGATTGGAGCGTTTTCCTTAAATTTGTCACGTGATAAAATTGGTTGAGGTTCACGCATGTAATAGCCCTGCTGAAATTTCATATACATGTCATACAATATAGCGTACCGATTTCGATCAAATTTTAGATTGAGATCATCGTACGGGTATGAATCAGAGTTAAGATGCACTTTAATATTACTCAAATCACAGTGCTGAAATACATTGGCAGACTGAAAGACAATTAAAATAAACCGTGGTCTCTCGCTTTGCGGTGAAAGTTTCACATTCCACAAATTGTGTAGTCCCTGTGATAGTACAGGGTTGTAGTGACAGTCCCAACTTCGAAAAGACATTGTTAGGCGTTGTCCACTGTTCATTGTTTTGAGAATTTCCAATTTTGAAAAATCAGCCAGTTGTATATGGGGCATTTTCCATGTAATATTGATAATGTTTAGTTTAATTTTTTCCTTGACATCAGTTGAAAAGAATGAATCCTGATCAGATTTTGAACGCAATAATATGAGCTCATGCTTAGAGTTCAATACAATCTTATTAAAGTCCTCGGCAAAGCCCAAAAGCATTTTGAGTGGCACGCAAAAATTGAAATATCCGTTCTCTAGTTCAAAGTCTTCCCCTACAGACCATCCAGCATTTTTCAACATTTGACTTTCATTCATATTGAGGGAGACATAATTTTTAATCGTTGTGGTCACTCCTAGATATCGTGTACGGTCTACTTCAATTCCATTGATTTCATATCGGATCTCATCAAAGAGAAATGCTACACAATTGTTTTTAAATTTTATATTATGTGATATTGTTCCGTTGTCGAGTGTTACAATTCCCTCGATATAAATATAACTATCACTAGGCAGTACGTATAGATCTTGATTCTGAATCGCGATTCTTATTTCATCATTATTTTTAAACGTTTGCAAATATGGTGTGTAGCTATGGTATTCCTTTTTTATGATGCTTTCATCATAGATGGGCTTTTGTAATACATTTAATATTTCACTCATGATTTAGGTTTATTTTGGTAGCAGCAGCTGGAAACCCAATGATTTCAAATATTCCCTATTGAATGCAGTTAATTTTTTTCTTTTTTGCAACGGTTCCCTCTTAATCACTGTTGTTGTTGTTGGTCGTGTGACTGATTGTGTTACAGTGATGAAGGGTGTTGATTTTGCGTTGTTTTTATTGTAAACAATCATTGGTCCTTGGGTTTTAAATGAAGCCTAAGTGTAATGGTTTCTCCACGAAAATTTACTAGATCACCGTTTTGATCAATGACTTTAACAGCTATTGAACTGATCTGTCGGGTGGTTACTGGCAAATAGATGACATTTTTGGGAATTTCATCTAATTTATATCCGGGGCTACCATTTAGCGAAAACTCATGAAGGGTGTGTGCTGGTGCATTATTAATGTATGATCCACCCACGATATTACATTCAATACGTATAGCATTGACTCTTGTTATATTGATAGGCAGGTCCGAATTGTTCTCTTCTCCTCCTTTTAACTTTCTCTTACTAAATCCCAATAATGAACCGATTGTTCGATCTGCGGTAAAATCAATGTCATCACTACAGTAAATTTCAGTTTTCAATGTATTGTAATTGGCGTCAATATAAAATTCTCCAGTTTTATTTATACTCTCATACTTTTTCTGCAAGAATGTAGCTATGTCTTCGAATTCATACGAACCAATTGGAAGTTCAATGATTGAGTCTCGCACATGAAACAAATTGTTTTCCAAATCAATATTGGGTACAGAGTTAAATGTATGGAAATCAACCAGACCACACTCGTAATCCCTATCCAAATCTATTGATGGAAAATAATTTGCTTCCAGATTTGATGCGTCACCAGTTAATATTAGTGTTATTGACATCTTGAGCGTTAGTTGAACAATGAAATTGAAAACAAATTTTATATGTATTTTATTCGAATTGTTTTGTATTTATTACAATACATCTTTTTTTTTAATCCAAGAATTATGTTCGCTTGAAAATCCCAACCATTTGACTAGAGCCTTGTCTCCCCTGGTATTGAGAACTTTCTCCACAAGATAACTATTTGGATATCTTGTTTTCATCAGCTCATACTCATAGAAGCCTCCTTTGATGACATTGCCCTTATAGTCCTCCAAAATGTATGTAGTTGGATTAGTATTTTGAACTGTTTTGATTTTAAAGATTTCAGTCGTCCAATTGGGGGTGTAGCCCTTTTCGAAAATGTGCTTATATTTACTGATTCGTACACTGTCTCGCTTATGAAACATTGGTTTATTAAATATTTTCATGTTGTTGTAGACTGTGTTTAGTAGCATTTTCTCATTGTTGGAATTGACACTGCTTGGTGGCATTTTAATGGTACGATGTTTTGTGTTATTATATCTAGCAATCAATTGTTTGTGGAAATGTATCCATTGATATGATCCACGGTAACTAAACTCTTTCCACATTAAAGCCTTGAAAGTTCTATTGAAGCGTTCAACTATTGATGCCTTTAAAATACTAAATGTTGAATAGTGATTAATACTGTACTGCCGCATGAGAGTTTGAAATTGTTTGTTGAAAAATTCTTTTCCATCGTCGGTTTGTAGATTCTTTGGTGAGCGGTGCGAATCGACAAGAATACTTTTCATTGCTTCGCTGACACTGGAAGCTGTTTTAGTTTTAAGCGGCACAACCCAGGCAAATTTCGAAAATGTATCAATGAGGGTGAGAAGAAAACGGTACCCGCTGTTAACTTTTGAATATTGTCCCATTTCTACTAAATCTGCTTGCCAAAGGTCATCTATTCCCTTCATTATTACCCGACGACGATGGAAATTTTTGCGAGCTTGTCTATGCAGCTCACCTACTAGTCCCCTTTTCACATTAATATTCATTTTCTTTCCGATTGTAATTTATTCTGGATTCTCGGTTCTCCGACTTGTTTGAACGTGTATGCTTCAAACCCTGCCAGTCTATCTTCAATATATTTAACAAGTTCTTTTATATCCTTGCTTAGGTCTTCAATGAGCAATTTATTTGCATTTATCTCCGCTTGTAAATCCTTTGTGACTTTTTCAAGGTTTTTTCTAAAATTGTCTCCCAAAAGTGTGTTGTCTTTTTGAGATTTTAAGATCAACTGACTTTGACTGGCTGTGATGAATTTCTTTGATACTGCATCGTCATCTTCAATTGGTGTTGCTAAATTTTTTATTCGTTTAAAATGAAGGTTTATATTCCGATCACGATCCATATTAAATCCAATGGTTTTTTTAAGTCTATTGTCCTTGAAGATATTGGGAGAAAAGTGACCAAACTTGTCGACACTCATTTTGCAAATGAATTAGGCTATTATATTGCACTCTTTAAGTTCTTCAATAATGGAAACAATTTCATTATTATGACCAGTGTGACCTGCCGATTGTGATGAAATTAAAAGTCGTAATCTATCGACTATTTCATTGGGATCATCCCAATAAATATAATTAGTTTTTTGCAGATTTACGCTCATTAGACCAGATCCTTTACGGTTTGTTTTATCGTTGAATAGTCTTTTTATAATATTTTTGTACTTGAATGCCTTTGTGCCTTTGATTTGTTCATTTTCATCATATCGACGTTTATGTGCACTTGTTGTAATGAGAATTTCCTTGTAAACTTGCAAATCAGAGGAATTGTAGTTTTTCGATGGTGTTTTATAAAACAGAAGCTCAAATAGTCCGGGTGTAAGGGGCCAGTTTTGATCACCAATAGAAATACTATTTTCTCTTAGCACAAACTCTTTATTACCAAATTTCCATTTTGTGTTTGAATCTCTATGTGGACCATACAAATTATCTAATTTTTTGTTCCGTTCCAATTGGGTCAAATCCAATTTTGAATATACATCGCTTTTATTGGTGTCGTCGTCGTTTTGCGAATAAAAGGCATCCTCCTCACTTGAATCACTTGAATTGAACTTAATCGTATCACTCTCATCTGGTACTTTATAATCAAAATCAACCGGTGAGATGTCCTTTTTCAATGGTGTGCTTGTATTACTCTCTAAGAGTCTAGGTTTGGTGTCATTTCCACCATCAACATAGCTTTGCTTTGAACTTTTAACGAGTTGTTTGAGAGGTCTGGTGATTGGTTTAAATGTGTCTTCCAACAAGCCCCGTGCATCCGATTCTTGCGACTTGAAACTGTTGAACTTTTTCCGCAATACATTTCTAGTCTTTATAATATCTCTTACTATTTTCTCATTCATTTTGTAGTTACCAGATCAGATCAATCAGATCAGCTTGTAGTTACCAGATCTGTTGTAACAGCTTGAGAACATATTATATACTGATCCGAAATTGAGAAATATTGATTACTTATTGTTGAATAAATATATCAAATCCTTTTCTATAACGACCACCATCAATAGGATCGTCTTTGTTGATGACCAGAAAACCATATTTATCCTTCCAACACTTGCTGCATATATCTGAGAAATTTTCAAATTTCATATCAGCACCCACATGATCGTTGTATATATGCTTCATATTCATTTCATCCTGTTTGAACATGATAATCATATTGGCATTGTCTCGAATTAAATGTTTAGGAATTCGTGTATATGTTTGACATAAATAAAAGCAATCAATATTCCTATGACGACCCATACAAAAATATGACCGAATATTGTTTTGTTTCTCACATGCCACATCATCGAAAATAATAATCGAATCAATTTTTGCTTCATCGGGCGGTAGAACATCTTCATTTGCAGAGAATGTATGAAATCCCATACCTTTTATAGGCTGTAGTAGTTGTTGAAGATATTGATACTTTGGTTGATACAATGACTTTGAATATAAATAAATATTCTTGAACTTTACTCCATTGGGACTTTCGATTAAGCCTATCATAACATTGGTTTTCCCACAGTTTGATGGACCCACTATCAAAGCTCTTATGGTGTTTGGTAAGAGTAAACTATGTCTCGGTGACGATAGACTATTAGATGAAAAATCTCTGTTGCGAACAACAAGATCGTTTTGCTGTTTTATAAAACGCATCTCAATAATGAGTGTTGACATGTGTACTAAAAACCTGTGCTTTTATTGATTTGTTTTAGTCTTTGAAAATATGTTCAACAGACTTGATCACCGCACTCGAAATGGTAGTCTTTTATAAAAAGCACTTTAGTCACAATCGAAACACAGTTGGAAGAGGACTAATAAATAACATTATTAATTCCCTACCAGTTGAACTTCACTTACCAGGCTATCAATTTTGTGGACCCGGCACTAAACTTAAAGAGCGTTTGTTGAGAGGGGAAAAGGGAGTAAATCCATTAGACGCTGCCTGCAGAGAACATGATATTGCTTATTCACAAACAAAAGATATAAATAAACGACACGTAGCAGATCAAATATTAAGCGATAAAGCGTGGGCAAGAGTAAATTCCAAGGACAGTAGTTTCGCTGAACGTGCAAACGCTTGGTTCGTCACAAACGCCATGAAGGCAAAAGTAAAATTCGGCATGGGCCACAAAACTAAGGGGAAGAAAAAATGTAATGCCGCGAATAAACTTTTTAATATGGCCGTGCAAAATGCGAAAAAGGTTTTATTACAAGAAAAACCCACTGATATTGACAGTGCAATACAAATTGCTAGAAAAGTCATATCTAAATCATTGAAAAGAAAAAAATCAACGATTCAAATACCACGTATAATACCGCTACCTAAAATTGGAGGTTTCCTGCCTCTAGTTCCAATACTAACAGCCCTCGGAGCAATTGGAGGTCTAGCATCTGGTGGATCGGCTATCGCTAAGGCTATACATGAAGCCAAGTCTGCTCGAAAACAATTCGAAGAAGCAAATCGTCACAATAAAACTATGGAGGCCATAGCAATGGGAAAAGGCCTATATCTGAAACCATACCGGAAGGGCTACGGTTTATTTTATTATTCGCAGCCAAAAAACTAATGAGAAGGCTACCCAGACGACCACTTACAGATAGCGATTTGGTTAGATATACAAAACATGTGCCACACTTTAGAGGGGTTTTTATGCGCGATACGTTACCGAAAAAACCCCATCAAATAGAGTGTGGTATTGTTAATCTGGATTCTTCTTTCGGCACTGGAACACACTGGGTAGCATATAGAAAAGATAAGAACCATAAGGAGTATTTCGATAGCTTTGGAAACCTTCAACCACCGCAAGAAATTGTGAATTATCTTGGAAACAACATAGAATACAACTATCAGCAACACCAAAATTATAATTCTTTTAACTGCGGTCACTTGTGTCTGAAATTTCTCTTGAAATAAAAATTTTTTTTTTAATTACAAATTCATATATTTTTATTTTCGATCTTATAATGACCCCAAGCTAAAGTACTTGTATTATTTTCACATATATATCTTTTAGTATCTTCAAAGTTTAATGTTTTCTTGCATAAATTTTGTGTATAAATTATATGAAGTTTATTCCTAAAAGTAGTCATATTCCTATAAATAGAGATTTTATCAAACAAACAAGTCTTATAGTTTTCTATAGTAAGTCTCTTTGTAACAGACTTCTTGATACCTTTTGCTTTCTGAACGGAAATACCATCATCAATTGTAAAAGAGTACATTTTAGCACGTAAGCCAACAAATTGTGCCATTTTCCTTCCACTATTCTCATCCTTAAACATACCCAATTTTTTTGCATTTACCAGCGGAAAGTTGTGCACATTCAAGGGATTATAGTCGGAAGTATCAAAGTATGTGTGTATGTCATTATAGATATCTGCGTAAAAGTCTTCGGTATTGATAGTATAAATGAATGAATCTGTGTCCATGTAATTGAGAAGCAACCTGTTACTAAATTTGACTTTCATATATTCATAATGGAACTCGTACATGAGTAATTTCGAAAGTTCCAAGACTACGAATCCCAAATAAAGTGGTTTATTATAGACAACTTTTACCCTATGCAATTGAATAGCAACCATATTTTCAGAAAATATCGATCTACTGTGGAAATTTGGTTTTGCCATTAGAGCCCGTATACCTTTCCTTTTACCGATATTCTCCCAATGTGTAGCAATTTTAACATCAGTTCTTTTATCAATGTTTTCCATTGTCTTGCCATAGATACTATTATTCATTAATTTGAAAAAATTCTTTTCAAAGGCATTTCTAGCTTTCTTACGGTAATGAGTATTCAATTCAATATACTTTTGAAGCCAATTCGATTGTTTGAATTGAATGACTCTGTGGACATTTGTCATTACTAAACCATGTTTCAGTGCTTGCTTCAGGTTTTCTATATGAATAACATATTTCCGTTTAGGATAAAAACTGCTTACCAACTTTTTAGATTTGGTTCCCGGAGTGCAAATATTTTCCGGGCAAAATGGTAAGTCATTGTGAATATCATGTAATGTTTCGGGATAATCCAAGTCTACCTCCAAGACGATACCGATATCTGGATTTTTGAATGACATTATATAACTTTTGGTAAAGTGATCTGTGCTTGTCACCCACTGAAAACCACCATAGGGAAGAGTTTGGTTCATAGCCCAACCATAGAGATTATTAACATCCAAGTACATCAAATATGATGAAGGTAGGTTTGGTTGATATGTAGTCATAAATTTGTTGTTTGCTTCCGAATATCTATGACAGCATTGAGTTAAACCACCCCTAACACCGTTTTGGAAAAATTTATACATTTCGAATTCGGTTAATAATTCCAATTCAATGTCTGTAACTTTGAGCATTGCATCCCAAGACAAACCGGGTGCCGTATAATAATAGCACGGATCCAATTTATAGATTTCCTGGCATATTTTTCGAAAATTCTCAAAGATATCGGCAAGCAAAACAACATCACTTTGTAAATAAATTTGCAGATATTCCCTCATGTTTTGACAATTGAAATGTGACCAAATTTTATGAGCAACTTCATATGACTCATCGGAACATTCCTCGTCAGTTAGTTTGTTGAAGAATGCACTCTTTTCTGGTAAACATTTCTCTTCTAAGCGCTCCCACGAATTTAGATAATCATAGGGAAACACACCTTTTCTTTTAATCAAGTCGAATTGCTGTCCACAATTGAAATATAATGTTGTGAATTTAAAATCATCGTTACCTAAATTCTGCGCTAGTGAGTCAATACTTTCGCTGAGAAAGCGACATGAATCAAGAAATCTCATTTCAAAATAGGTCTCCGAGTTTTCATCTACAAGCATCTTTTTAGATATTGAGATATATTTCTCCTTATTCAAAGCCAATACCTTGATTTCTCCCTCCAATTCATTCAATGAAGAGAAAAATAAATGACTATCATAACCTGTGAGATTGTGTAAGAAAATCGGCATGAATTTTGGAAGACTTGTTCGTAAATTACAGCTATTATGACTAGGTCCTCTATATTCCCCCGTAACATGACAATGGTCTCTTACTCTATACTCGAATTCTATAAACTTTTTCCCACAAAATATACAGCACTCTTCGTTCGTTTGACGCCATTCTTGTTGCGGTGTGAGATCTTTCATCGGCACTGCATGTTTGTAGTAATCAGCATACAGTAGTTGAATATCTTCACTTAGATTGTTGATGAATTTACTCGTACAGTCGGGTCCTATAAAACATCATTTGAAAAAAAAGAACAACAAAATAGCAAAAATTAATATACCTGTAAACGTCCTCATTGAATTCTTGCTGCTATCAAAGAAACAATTGATGTAGTAGGCAAATGCACAAGGAACATGCTGTTGAGTTGTTGTTGTTGATGATATAGATGGATCGGGAAGACAAGTACTAACAGGTAATAGTATACTCTCAAAGTCTGCATATATTACGAAAGGTACACTGACAGATCTCTCGACATTTGAAAACTTTACAATGTTTTCCCCTTCCTTTGGCATATGCGTAACAACACCAGCGCATTCTGTCTTATGGTTCTGCAAACTTTCCTCATTGTAATAGTGCTGCAAACAACTATTACAAAAGTATAGCTTTTTCTCTTTCACATTGAGGATCCTGTCGCGTAGAAGACGACTTAAACATTTTATCCACACATAATGAGTCACTTCGTTATCATCGCAATATAACAAATTAATGTGAAGGGGTTTCTCATTTTTAGTCAGATAGTATGGGCCCTCAATACATTGTTTGCTCGTTTCATCATCATTCGAGTATCCGAAAACATTAACACTTATCTCATTTTGCGCCTCAAACTTGGGTATCTGATCAATTGCCAAAGGAAAAACGAGGTCTTTAAAATTTAGAACCATATCAGCAGTGGAAATACAGTCACTCGTTATATCGGATATGTTATAGGCAAATGAGGAATTGGGTTTCGACACGTTTGGGTTCACAGCTGAAATTATTGCCCATTTGAAACAGTATACATCATTGTTTTTAACATTGATCACAGCCTTTTTGTTATTAATGAAAGCTGGTAATTTGATGTGCGCTGATCCCTGCAAACACTGATATTTATTGACATTCAATTCAATGGCTTTTATCCTAATTAGAGTCCATCCACTGTCTCGCTCCTGAAATTCTTCCAGCTTCTTCATTATATTATCCTCCATTTCTTTTATTATTTCTTCAATGTTATCGTATAAAAGAACGGGTTGCATACGTGTGGCCATTGACTTTACATCAAAGTCCATATCATCCTCATTACCAATCTTCACAAATTCCGCAAATAATTCCAAATTGAATTTAATTGAATTATTTTTCATGACTATTTCTTGCAATAGATTTTTGACAATTGCCCTCTTTCTTGCAAAAAATGAATTCACATCTAATTCGTCCTCTTTTTCATTCATCACGGAATACGACACAATTCGTTCTTTGAATGATGTCATTATTTTATGCACGTTATCGGCGTAAGACACTTTAACTTTCGATTTATGTGCATTGCTTCGCTGATGCTGCTTCCATGTTTTCCTATTCACACTAATGTTACACACATTGCACACAATATTCGATGATGCTGGTGCTGATGTCGATGGTGATCCTGATGTTGATGTAGGTAGTGACGTCACTGGTAAAATGACTTCATTTTTCCCCTTGTCCTCATCCAAAACTATACACTTTAACAAATGCTCCTTCAATTTATATTTTCTCGTAAATGATTTACCACACACCAAACAATGATTTAAGATCTTGTTATGTATAGTATCCATATGACGCTTCAAAACACCTTTAAGCGAAAACGTTTTATCACAAATATTACACTTCATTTCTTTATTTTTATTTGGTGTGCAACGAACTTCTTTACTACTGAGAAAAAATTCAACTGCTTCTTGAACTGAAATCAAATCAACATATAACCTCTACAATGGCATACAATTTTCAAACCACAGTGCAAACTCCTTGTCTACTATGGTCTCTCTCTTCTTATCCTTGCATTCAAAAACAACTAAACCGCAATTGGTTTCCAATTCATTTTTAACAAATAACGAAACCATAATAACAATAATTCTATTTATAGAATAAATGTATACACAACAACGCACATAATTTGTCGCATAAAACGTTGACCTCCATTTACTAAATCCCAAAATAACTCCCATATGAAACGTTATCTTTCAAAAAATTCATTACCAATGCCATGATAAAAAAATAAAACATAAACAACTTAACCGCAATTGGAACACTCACGTGCCAATCACACTCTAAAACCGCAATTGGAACATCAAAACCACAACATTTTAACCACAATTGGGTGACTCACCGCAGGGTGGCAAATTTTGCCACTCTAGTGGTCCCAGAACCTACCTATCCTATCTACTTGCAGTTGCAATTAGCCATGGCATTGTTTTTCGTCACGGCATTTTTGCCACTGAAACTGCCTTTGAATAGATTCCGGTTCCGGTACGGGTAAGGGACACCATTCCAAATCAAAGGTTGCCACTGCTGACACACATAAATGTAAAAAGCCAATCGAAGCGGCCATAAAAAACGAGAACTTCTCTGAAATTGGTTTTTCGTTTCGATTTTATTGGCCATCACACCAAACACAATTGAAGCAGCATAAGGTGCCGCCAGCACTGTTTGGGCTTTATTGAATTTGATCGTGTCGGGCCGGTCGGCCGCATTCAAAACTACACCAATAAACCACCATTAACCGTCATGGCCCCCCTCAACATATTTTGCAGCTCACATACTTTGCCAATATTCATGAGTTCGCCAATGTATATAGACGGCAGAGTGTGATTAGTTTGTGTGGGGAAAATTGTAATTCCTGCTCCTCTTTCGGCTGTTTTTTCGAACAAACGAAATCCGAATCGCGGTTCTTGTAGATGCTCTCCATAGTCTCTGGTGAAATTGATGTTAGACATGCAAAGCCTCATCCTTTCGTCAGTGTCCCGCAAACTGGATTTTATGGCCTGGAAGCAGTTTTCCGATAGATATTGTTACACAGCTAACAGAACAAGGCAATAATTATATAGACACGTGTATGTACTTTGTAATCGAGACCGAGAGTCGGGTCGATGGAGGAACTGTTCAAATTATGAACAATTCGTGATTTTCATTCATTGTGGCGCTCGCCATTGTGCTGTATTAGATGTCAAACCTGCGCTCAGACCTAAGAAGGGCCACAACAAAGGACCCATGGGTAAGTGCGGGTGATTCTTATACCATTTTATGGATGTTTCTTTATTATGGCGTTTCCAGTTATCGGCATCGACATGCAAAGCACTTTATTGGATTGGTAGGGTTTGTTGGTTGGGTTATGTTTTTTTTTTTTTTTTTTTTTTCGGAAGTGAATGCCTTTCTAAGGACTCCTGGATTGAATTGGCTTCGAGGAGGACATTTTGTCGAGAATGTCGTCTTGCTTGGGTAATGGATATTTAAGTGGGTCCTTGTTGGGAAGTTTTGTGTAATAATTGTTTCCCTTTGAATGGAAATCCTTTTTGTAATTGCATGTTGTGTGGACAGAAGCAATAAATTGTCATGATTTAACTGCTACACTGTTTAATGGGTCTAACACGTATTGCGGAGAGTTTAATGACTATGCGAATGCGGAGCGAGGGAATGTGGGTTTCTAAAGCGGACGTCTACTTGACTGGATTAAACCGCCGATGCAGATTCGTTTTCATTTTGTGTAAAGTGAATAAAGTTTGCATAAGCTGCGAATGTGATAAATTCGGTTTTGTGAAAAGAAGATTGATAGGCGCGGCTGCATGACTACTATGGGATTTTTCTGTGCAAGGCCACATCGTTCTTTATAACCTGTTTGGCAAATTGTTGGAAGAATTCTGTGTCACCGATACCAGTGAGACCTTAAACACCAGTTTTGTAGTGTCTAGCCCTATGACCAAATAAAAGGTGTTTCCAAGCCCATATATACGCCTAGTTTAGAGGGCGCTACTTGCCGTTTTTCACACAAAGGCGGAAATCGCCTGCAACAGATCCCTGACAAGTTCCGCAGCCGTCCGTGAAAATTGTCTTGCAGCCCCTATAGTTCCAGCGAGAGACAGGTTTGAGTACAAATGCGTATAATCTTCTTGTAATAATATTCTCGCTGTCATTAAGGATAAAAGGATATTAATATTTCTATAAGATGTCGGTGGAAAATTCTGAGTTTCTGGTATGCAAAAGCTGAATTTTGAAATTTTCCCAGGAGAGAGCGATAGGATAGATATTGGGACAGACATTTTTAGAACTGTATATATAACACTATCAAGGTAAAGGAGATTAACCAAAGCAAAACCCAGTATCCTCGGAACAGATATGACAAATAATATTTTAACCGTTTTTCAAACACTTAGGGCATCCATCGCAGAAGTGCTGGACCAGCGTTGTTCTGCAGAAATATTGGTGTTGAGCCATTTTCCGAGCCACTCCACACAAGTTTGAGCCACATTAGTTAAATGAAAACGAGGAGAAAGATTTTTTGGAGTTTCCTTAAAAAAAAAAATTTAAAGTTGTGGGTGCGTTCATTTGGTGAATCTTTTAACCAGCCATTGTTTTTTTAACGGCGTTCAGTCGAGTAAATTCTCATTTCCTGATTCCTATTTGTTTTACTTTTCAACATTTTTTCTAAGGAAGAGATGTTTAAGTTTTGAAACAAATTGAGCCAAAGCTAAAATACTTGAGCCAAATTGGGTACTTCAGCACAACGCTGGCCTGGACCTACTGAGCCGACCGACTAAGAAGAACTGCAATAAGCTGCAAGCAGTCGACCAAGGTATCCCTAGAGATTTTAGCAACAACTATTGACACGTCTGAGGCCGTTTTTGACCTTTTTTTGCAGCACTTCCTAAATTATTCGAAATTTTATCAAAAATATGGCTACGCAGATCTGTCGAACATCGTCATTTGAACTCAAATACCTAGTATTTAAACTCTTGGCGATGTCTTTTTTTAAAAAAATCAAACCTGTAAAATAAAATTTGGTTAAAAAAAAACACTTTTATTCCAAAGGGAATAAATATGGTGGCTGCCAACTGATACTGATATTTATGTCTGTTTGGTTCGGGCTTTCACCACGGGTAGACCTACGATGCGTTGGCTAGCTGGCAGCTGCTCGTAAAGCTAATCTTGCAGAGTACAGATTTTTGATGTCCTTAACTCGAGAAAATTTATTTGAAACTTAATTCGTCGAAACAAATATAAATTATTGGTTGTTGGTTGTGATTGCTAAAAAAAGGTCTAGCTGACCGCCGAGCTTACTCCGGTGGATAGGAATGAGAACCCCGCAACGGCAACACGCTGAGTCCCATCAATATATCTACCCACATACATAAACATTGACAATTGACAATCTATAAGCCAAGATTCCAGGGTATTTGTTTCCCGGATCTATATACTTTAAGCAATCACCTCACATTCGAGATTATGCTCGTAATTGTCCAAGCACAGGCAAAAAATCACCATCGCAGTTGAATAGGTTTTTTAAAAAAATTTTTTTTTTCAATGTACCCACCTTTCTTTTAATCATTTTATTTAATTCGCTGTACATTGAGAATAATTTCTGAGAATAGTACAAGTACTAGTATAATGTATAATTTTTTTAAAAACGGTCTTATCTTTTCGTGATTGACATAATGGCGAAAGTACTGCCAGATATCTGAGACTCAATCAATGGTCCTTCATTTAAACCAAAAATAATGTGTCGACCTTGCTATTTATTTATTTTTATTATTAAATATGTTTTGCTCATTTAGTAAATAACAAAAATTGGCAAGCCTGTTATTAGAACCGTGTTCCACACATTCACAGCATATCAAAAGATTTTCAAATGAAAACAAACAATGCAGGGGCAAAGATTATCGCGAAACTCTTCCCACCAATTCAGAGAACACTATCCGTCAGGCAGTCGCCAATTGATCGTTCGTACATTCATTACTTTGCGGCAAAATGGCAAAGCAATTGCTTATGCTAGTTGTAATTAGCTCTGTACTTTTGAGCATAACCGCTTCACCCAGCGCATTCAGTTTATTCGGCCGTAGAACAACAACAACCACCACTGTTGAGCCACCGACAACGCAACGTTCTGTTCAATTTTGGTTGGAGAATACCATCCCAAAAATTTCAGACGGATGCACTGGCCATTACGTTTGCAAGAAGAAAATAAAAAAAGGAGGAAGCGGTCGAGTTTGTGTCAAATACTGCCTAAAGAGTGTCGAATGCCCTGGTGTTTTCGCCGGTATACCAGCAACAATCAGTCCCGATTGGTGTGTAACTCTAAACCCAGACCTGATTGCGGAACACGACCAGCCTGCTGACCCACTGGTGCCCGTGATGCAAGTAAATATGATTGATTTCCCATGCCAGCCGGGTTACTTGCCCGACAGCAGGGGCAGATGCAGGGAAGTGTGGTAAACTGCGTGTCACTAGAATAAAGCGTAATAAATAATAATAAAAATGATAATTGAAGTGTGTTTCAATTGCAGTGGTGTTTGATTTTTGACTGTTATGCTATTGTAAATGATAGACGGTGTGATAATGGGTTCAAGTTCAGGCGATAACAGAAGTCGTTCCTCGCTCGTGGTACGGAATTACTTTCTTGAATTAGCATCGCATTAAACTTAACCGCAGATAGTGCTCGTGAATTATCTTTTCTTCACTTTTTTCTTCGAGTTCGGACGGTGCTGGGGGCACGTATAGCAGGGCTTTCGCACAATCTCAAACGGTACTACTAATGGTTTTTAGTGCGCCGAGGCTTACATACTTTAGTTTTTTTTATGGCACATTGTTTTCTATAAAGTTGTATAACTAACTAATTGCACTAGAAATGATATCGAGGCCAAAAGAGTTTCTTGAAACTGTCAATAGAAATAACTTTTTTGTATGACACGTCGTATGAGTTGGAGCTGTACCTTGGTAAAACTCTTCTAATTTGTAACCGTAATTTCGTGTCAATGATTGATGTTTCCAAAGAAGGTTAGTGAATCACAAATACGAGCGAGACCTTTATAGTGCAACTTCAAACTGACAGCCCATTGGTAGATCTCTCAGAAAGATGAGTTGACATTTCGCCTACAATTTTATATCGGCACTGTAAATTTTCAGAACTTAACCTGACAATGAAAAGGATTATTAGCAACGCACAGTATCAGCTTTGTAAAATACGTCTCAGTTTTAATTTTTTAACATTTAACTGATAATAAATAGTTGACAACATGAATCTATTTTCTTTCTTTCGTTCCACCAGATGTAGCAAGTCTAGGTATTTTTGCATAAAAGCGGCATTCCAGTTATAGTGAATTTAGGACTTTCAGAATCACTGTTTCACTTTGGAGATTTATGAAATTAGTGAAGTTACTCAAACAGAGGACCGTAAGCAAAATATTTTTTTTCCGACACATGCATGCATTTTTGAATGAGGCGTTACATCTTATTAAATTTTTTTTTTCAATCAAAATGGTCCTTACTCTGACAGCTATTTACTGTAGGTAGCTTATGTCGTTTTGGGCAAATAAAAGCACCCGGAATTGAAAAAATGCGTCTAAAAACGTTCCTTTGGCACAAAAATACTCTTCTGATGATTCTCTGAGAAGAGAATTTCGCTTCTCGCTTTTAAGTCAGAACAGAATCCATTTAAGAAGCACTCAGAAAAGAAGTGCAATACAACCCAACAAGCAGCAACCAAAACTATGTTCTGACCACGGTTGCCACATTGGTCATTTGTGACCAATTTTGGTCATTATTTTTCTCTTGGTCCTTTTTTATTCCATTGGGTAATTTTTTTACGAAATGAAAAAAGACGTTCGACTTCAATTTCTATGCAACCTAAGGCGAATTTCTTTTCGTCTGATTTTTCTGTTTTTACAAATATTTCGGACTTAAAATACTTTGGTCATTTAAAGCTACAATACGTAATTTGTGTTTCCAATTTTGGGCACAAACTTTATTTTCAAGTGGCAACCGTGGTTGTGACATTTCACCAATATATTTGTGGATTTGACCAGAAGCAGTTTTCTTCTTGTATTCGATTTTAGAATGAGTGGATCCCCAATGAAGTGAACATTTTGTTTTGTGTATGTCTCAATATTGTTGTTTTTTTTTAAATCTGATAATACAATTAAACGGCACCTCTCGATGGGTATCTCAACTCAATGTGTTCAATTGTTTAATTCACTCAATAGTGTCCCTCGTCAAAACTTTAAGAGCTTCACGAAATACCAGCTATATAGCCTCAAGGATTATATGAACATCTATTGTCCATTGTCAAAATATCCCAGCAACTGTGTCGAGTGGCAGAAGAGCCGCCTCAATTCAATTCTGAACTCTGTCATGCAAGAAACTTTGCTCGCCAACCCAGCGCGGAACAAACTTTTCTTAGCAAATTTAATTAGCTTCCGAGAACAATACGAACTGAATAATACCGTTGCCAATCAACATCATTTGTGCAACTTGATGTTGCCATCCGCCCGCACCCCACTGTTTGAGGGAAAAGCAAAAAGAAAGTTAAATAAATTGCTTGCTTCGTTTGCAACACTACGATTGTTCACTTGACAAGCAGCCAGGATAATTAATAGTAAAAGGACATCATGCGCTTGTTGCTTTTGTAAATCCAAATATTGATTCGCATCGGGTGGAGAGTATATTTATTTGCAATCATGGGATCCATTTATTAAAACAATATTTTCCCTTTTAACTTTTTTTACATGATTTCCTCCATATAAATGGTGATGGTGTTGGATGGGGAGGGGGGATGGTTGTTTGTTTTTGTGTTGCACCACATGCGATGGGGCGGAAATCAGAAATGACAATAGTAAATCATGCGGGGCTGTCAAGTAAATATGCGACCAATTCATTGTCGGTAGGTAGGTGCATGCCACGCATCATGAGTGCCAAGTGTTTGCGTGTGAATGGGAATTGTCGAGTAGATGTGTCGTGGGCTCGTTTACAACTGCTGCCTCATCCAGCGAAGGCGAGGTTGGTGGTGGAATAGGCGATTCGGGACTCGGGAGGATATCGCAAACAAATCGAGTGTTATTGCCGTTAATTGGTGGTTGACCTGTTGTGGCACACAGGAGTCCATCACGGGATGATGTGGTATTCCCACAAATGAGTAGCAGAGTCCATATTGTAATGAATTGTACGTCTCATATTTGTGGTTAGACTGTTCAGCTGTCGTGTAAATGCTTTGGTTGTTATGCACAACTGCAAAAGGGATGATTTTGAAACTCAAACTCAGTTATCAGGGGGCATCTTTGCCTTACATGGTTTAAATATAAATTACCGTCCCTCAGTGATGTTAATGAGTTGATCTAGAAGTAAAATTAACTACATATTTTTGGAATCGATTCACGAGTTCGAAAATTAAAAAAACTTTCATCGCAGGCACCTATCAGTTTGCAGCTGATAAAAACTTCTAATCTGTGGACATTCAGTGACTTCTTTTGATATATTTTTCACACAACTACGTGATCGCGTCATACAAGAGACGTACGTGCAAGAATACACAATCTGTTGACGGTGGGGTTACGGCGATTAAAAGGGGGTTACCTTTGTATGTTTGATTTGAAAAATTAAATTCAATAGCTCTAGACGTATATATAATTAAAAATATCAATTAAGTAGAATGACACTTTGGGTGGTGCGAATAATGTCCGGCTGCCAACTTCGCCCAATACCAACTCGAACACTGGTTTGTTTCCATTTATAGTGAGGGCAGTCAAAATACGACGCAATTTTTATACCAGTAAATTCCTATACACAGCTTATACAGGTTGGTGTCCTGCCCTGATTTATTCTGGAACACACGTCGTTTTTCTGTCATTTTATTCGCATGGCTTAATTAAAATCTTTTATCAATGTGACGATAAATTAATTTTTTTGTTCGTCCCCACGCTCCAAAACGAGATATTTGTACACACGCAGCAGAAAATGAATGTAAGCTGTTTGCACGCCGCTTCCATTGAGAAACTACGTTGACAAAGCCACGGCCGCATTGCGATGCTGACGGGTCAAATTAAAGGGCCATGCTTGGAAATATTGAAGGATATTTGCAGAGCGAATGTTAAGCCTAAGAGTAAATGGAAGGTGTAGAGACATTGTACATGATAATTACCGAGCTACAAACTAAAATTTCCCTTTTTCTCGAAAGGATTAACAATCATTGTCTGTCACTCCCAAAACAACTTTATATAAGTGACAAAGTGTTACAAAAGCTTGTTCGAAGTGTGTGACAAAACCTCTCCAATTTTTTTAGTCTTCACATGGAACGCAACTCTTTTTCAACTAGTTATTCGTTGGCTAATGGAAGTCTTGTAAGGAAATTATTCTTCTCAATGTTTCTTCAAGTGTCTTTATATGCAAAAATCAAACCCTTCATCTTGATTTGAGTCCCGAATGCTTCCAATTTTGCCAAAGGTCAATTTGGGCGGTAAACAAAATCTGAGTCACATGCTGCAATATTTTGCTCGCTTTGATGGCATAATATTATCAGAAATTAGTTCGGCTTTTAACAGAAAAAAGCTGTCCATCCACCGTTGAACAACTCCCAATATCCTACTAACTATAACCTATGGTTGTCACTTTATCCGTTTCCATTACAGTTTGTATTGAGGCACCAAAACCAAGAAACTTTGTAATGTTGTAAACACGATTGATTGTAAAGTTTTTCGATTAGATCGGGTGATTTCCAACGACAAATAACCGATTGAGCATTGCAGCTGCAGCACAAGAGGCGTCTACGAAAATTCGCCTAGTCGCTGATATGGCATAAATTTGTAACCAATTGCTTGGAGGTGCTGCTCTCGAACATATTATAACCTCTACAAATTACTATTACAATAATTCCCCTGCCAAACAAGGATAGTCGAATGTTGAAATTCAATTCAAATATTATCGCGCTTTTTTACCATCATAATACGGACCTGCAAATATCCAGTATTTAATGAAAATTAAATTGAAAACTTAAAACCATGCACGCTCTTGTCGCTTCTTCCCAGCAGGATATCGTCCCACAATTACGCAAATATACATCCACCGAAATTGTTGGAAGGCCATACTTTATGGATGAAAAAAAAGCAACGCACAGTTTCATACGAAATCATGCGTCCCCCTTGACATGTGAAACTTAATTAAATAAATCACATTTTTATAAATGGAAAATTAATTTTCGAATCTCTTTTCAAACATCTCCTGCAACGGGAAAGGCCGAACAACAAAGCGTAGGTACCTACCTACCTACGAAAAAAAAATATATAAAATAATCGTAAAAGTGTATTGCAAGCTTTCCAGTTTCGTGTAAGAGAAACGAATACAAGCGAAGGCTACACACGCAGATTAAAACAGAACAGCCGAAATTAAAGTAACGATTTTGTTTTAAATTTAATTTAAATTTAAACTCGGCAAGTAAGCGAGCCGCCACACAAGAAGGCGGCACAAATTGGTGTGCAGTATTTCAATGAATGCTGGCAACGGATGTCCTTTAGAGTTCTTAATAGCGCACAGAATCAACATAATTTTTGAAGTATACGCATAAGGAAAGTTTAACGCACATCCATTGCTCCGTTGACTGTCTTTTGTACTTGTGTGTGCGACTGTGCGTATGCTGTGCCGGATGTTGACATATTTTTGTCGATAGGAGTGTTTTCTGAAATGTAAGCAGGATGAAAACATTTTAATGAAATTACAAGCACATCCTTGCTGTAAGAGAAAAATAAAATGATGTACATCGTGTTGGGTTTTGGCTGCGGACAGGTGGAGATAACAGTGTTAAACTTTGCTGGATGGGCAACGCGAAGTATATACTAATTCGAAATTCTATATTGAAGAATGATGATCTCGAAATGGGATTTTAAGTTGGTCGTGCTTTTGGTCAGTGGGTATAGGTAGATTCGGTGAGTTGTCCTCCAGGAAGCATTAGGAGCTATGTGTGGTGCTACAATTTTGTTGAAATTAGATGTACCTTGTAAAAGGTATTATATTACTTAGTGTACTGTGGCTTAAAAGTCTAATAAACTGACAGATAGCTATATGATTTTAGAAAAACTTTTGTAAATTCTTATACCTAAACAATTTTTTTATAGATATTGTTAATATTTTGGGTGAAATTGCTCTAGATACAGAGAGAAAATCTAGTCCTTTTGACTCGTGATTTGCTTATAGTCCAGTAGCTAGCGTAATTTTTCCTTGTCTAAAAATAGCAGTCCGTCATTTTTAGTAATAGCTTAGGTACCTAGTTAATAAATCAAATTGACACCTGCCACCTCAACACTGCGGCAGAAATTCACAGTGTATTGTTAATGTTGTTAAAAAAAGGGTAACTAATCAATACGTAACCTTGGCCACATTGAATCGTCAAACAAAAACACCAACTTACATGTTCGCGATCAATTTCGAAACTTGTTCTTTTAAGTTGTACGTTAAAAAGGAATGACAAAAAGTTGGGGTTTTTTTCTTTTAAATGTAGCCAAATCTAGGGGAAAATATTTTGACCGCCTAGCAACGCTGTTTCACTGTTCATGGGTGTGATCTGCAGGTAAAACCAGTTGTTTTTTATTTGTTTTTATTTTCTTAGTGGCGCAAATTGTCATTTCGGACTTCTTCGGATCTATCGGAAAGAAAAGTTAGTTACTTAATTTTTAACTTTGTCGATTGCGTAGTAAAAGAAAAATATTGTGTTCGTACAAAATTTCGAACTCAAGATGTTAATCAATTCTGACATTACGATGATAGAGGAACTCAAAAAAGAGGGTTGCAAAATGTCCGTATGTTCCCGAGGCCTAGAGCCTAAGAATTACATATATGTACTGGAAAAAAAACCTATTTGAGTTTCTTAATGTAGCGAAATTCATCAGGCACCCTGTAGTTGAACAATGGATTTTAAAGAGCATTCAAACTCAAAAAATAAGTTAAAAAGGGAATGGCCAGTAACAACTATTGAACAGAAAGACATGAAAATCTGTCATAAGTCCAGATACATGAAAGATTCACCCATTCTCTGTAATGTTAGGACGATGAGAGACACTTTTCGATTCTCTTATGATACAAATGGCCAAGACACAGAGTCACCCAAATAGAGCTGTCAAAATAACTAAGCGAACCGATTTTCCAGTCTACATATTTCTTTTACTATTTAATTTTCTTATTGGAGCAAGCATCTGCTCCATTACGGTCCACCACCGATCCACATACCCCCACAAGTGTTACCAAAAATATGTACATCACAGCGACTTTGAAAGTTCCTCCAGATGTCGACATTGTAATAAGGAACAACAAAAACACGAAAGCCAGGTCGGATTCAAAGAAAAGCAAAGTAAGTGACCAAACTTCATGTTTTAGCATTTGGAATGACATCAAACAAATTTCTATACGGCCTCTCCGCACCTACCCCATCAGGATTGACTCAAAAGTAACGATTTGGTAAGTAAAAACTTTTTCTTCATTTGTATTTGCTGTTGAAAAAATAGCTTAACATTCTCTCCAACTGCTGCCGGATCTATCTTACGAAGTTCCAGACTCAAAGTCGAAAAAAAAAACTTTTCTCTTCTTTATTTTTGCCTTTGTCTTGGCAAAAAGAAAGAATGAACGAATTAAAATTGAAAGAAAAGTGAATAATGGCTTTACGCTATGAGTTGAAGAAGATACATTCGGAAAGGAAAACTCCTCACCAATATCTAATGGAAATCCATTTCGCAGCGGAAGTCATTTCACAAAGTGACAGGGTGTCCGAAACAGTCGTTCCCATTTGCATTACTCGTTGTACACTTAAGGGAGTTTCGTCTTCGACAAAGTTGTTGCTTTAATGTTTAAAATAAAAAGGAAAAAATACAACTTTCTTTATAACTGCTGCATTTTTACACAGAGCAATGAGGTTTTCCTCTGACAAGAAAATGCTCCTTTTTTTGGCAAGGAATTTATGTTTAGCACAATGCGTGCAAAAACTGTTGCAGCCAGTGATTTGCAGAGCAAGGAAGCCTCAGCAATCATTTCTGAGAGGTAGAATTTTTCTTGTGTTTCGAGTTAAGAAATGTTTATTCATTCATGCGTTTCAGATGTAGCCAAGCATTTCGGTTTTTTGTTTTCTTGGCTGCACGAGCACTTCTGTCTGACGAGCATATACACTTTTCGCATGAGTTATCATTATATTATCATTACAGCCTACTACTACGTAAACTAGACTTCGGTCCATGTTCAAGGCCGAAAAGAACATACGTACAAAGATCTAGGACAGTGAGAATGCAGTCTGACCACACACGATATCGAGTTTTAGACCACGATTTCACAGTCGTCGTAGAAAGTCAAGCAGCAAAGAAGCGGATTATACCCAGCACAGCAAAGAAGAAAGAAAGAGATTTAGGTCGTTTTCACTTCCTTTAAAATCAGCTAATTTGACAATATTCCATTCATAGGGACCAAGTTCTGGAAGTGTGCTGGAGCATATTCTCTTTAATCTCAGTGGGCAAGGCGTCAGCCGTCAACTTCTGAGCCTTACTGTTCGAACTACCTTCAGTTCATTACTTCTGTTAGGTGGAAACGACTTCCTTAAATCATAGACTGCCTTTCATCTGTATCTGGACAGCGTAGCTGTATTGGTACTCCTATCTCCGAATTTTCAACACCGTGTACCCGTCTTCGTCTTAACAGCCATTGATTTGGCTCCGTCGTTTTTACCTTTTGACGATGAATCTTTCGCGGTTAGTTCCTGATGGATTGTCATCTCTCTAGTCTATATCTACTCTACCACTAGCGCCCTGTGTATCGTATCCCTTCTCTCTCTTCTCGTCGGTCTCAAGTTGTCTTAGATAGCTTTTCTTACGTTCCTGAGCGTTATGTGTTGCATTGAAATAGGTGCATCGTGCATGAGATCGACAACTTACTCTTTGTTCGTTCGCTTGTGAAAGCATTTAATTTATAATTGCAGACAAGTATGGCAATGTTGGTAATTTTGTTTTGCTTCTCCCATGTGATTGCCCACTGTTTGTATAAGCATATCCTTTCATGTGAAAGCGGATCGGCACTATCTACTCCAATTGCAAACAAAAGGAGAGGGGGTAGTTGCGATCGCGCTGGATATGACTGTGCACGAGGACGGCACAGTTTATTTATAAAGTGTTTGTTGTGCAGCGCAGTCGACTTATTTGTTGTGCAAAAGGAAAGCAGGAAAAGCAAGAAGCGATCGAATAAGTTTTTGTATAATGTGAGTAAATCACTGAATTGCCTAGCAATCGTTTTGTATAATTTGTTGATTTTATTGTATTGAATTAAGTAAGCGAGAGTAGATCGCAATATTGCGGTTATGTATTTATTTTGTAGTAGAATAGTCAGCTGAGCAGGCTCGGTACCTTTTGTTTGACGCGCATGAATCCTCATTGAATCATGTGTGGCAGTATGTGTTGGATGGTATTCTCCTTCACATTGACCTCTTTGTGAGATGTGTCAGTGAGGGTATACTCCTGTACATATCTCCTCAGATAGCTTCTGCGGGCTGCGGATGTAATCTTTAGCAGTGCGTCTGTTCTGTGTTCTCCTCCGCATTTGCTTTATCGGAATGTGCCTGTATGGTGTTCTCCAGCTCATTCCTTTATGATTGATGTCGAGTTATGGTGTTCTTGCTCGCTTTAATGCATATTCAACAACTCTCACTGCTTACGATGGTGTTCTCCTTCGGAGAGGGATTTATCTCAGTTGGCTAAGATAATATTCAGAGATCGCTGCATTTATTTTGTTCACGTACTGTAATCAGTACCCGAGGATAGGGCTCAGCTGGTTTAATGTATTAGTATTTGTTACGGTATGGTAGATGTTTTATGTATTATCGGTTGTGATGGTAATTCATGTGTTTTTTTGTATAACTTTTATTTACAGGTATCCTAAACGGTTCGATCACGGCCCACGACATGCTGATAATCCTTTCATGACATGCGTTCTTAATTTTGTTTTTCTTGTTGTTTTTTTTTTGTCAATAAAAATATGCTTCGTTTTAATCGAAGTGTTTGTGGATTTTATTTCATTCCTTATACTTGGTTAGACCTAATACAACAGATGCGGCACTTTTTATGGGTTGCTCGAAATGCTGCCATATCTATGGCATTCTGATAACTGAAATCCCGAGGCACCTGACACCCTAAAAGATAAGAGGCCACAGCCTTTCGACACCGAACTTTCCCCCAGTTTCTGCCCCTGAGAGTGCAAACCTCTAAAAAAATTTTTTGTATTGAAACCTCAAGAATACTTTTCGAGGTAAGTTTTTTTGTGATTATCCTTTTACCCAATAATTCCCTAATTTAAGGTTTGCAATATCCTTCAAAATTGAAATAGGTGGATGCATATTTAGCTTGAGAAGGCTAGAACAACTGTCATTCTCTTGCTCATCAAAGAAGTAGCTGCTGGAAATCCTCAATTAGCAGAAAGTTCGTAACTACCGAAAGTACCGCAGTAATCCCCACCTGTAGCAGACCACCCCATGAAATCCTGTAGCGGTTTTGTCATATTAGGCGTAAGGAATCTGAATGAACTGCTTTCCTCAAAAAGTTTGCAAAAACTGTCAACAAGAGCCTTTGAATTTCTCACAACCATTCGTGGCCATAACACCCTCAGCCTTGCTTACTGATCTAAGACAAACCGCATTTATTCAAAACAATCTGTGACACAATTATGTACCTCCACACATACGCACATATTTATTGCCCGCTTCGGTGCATTCATATAATGACTCCAAATTATTCGCTACAGTTTCGAAATATCAAATCAAATAAATACGGCACTACCTCCAAAAATGATGTGCTTCAAAAGATATGCAGATCGCAGAACAATTAATATTAATATACTAGCTCAGACGGTTCGGATAGAAAAAATTAACAAATTATGGTCAGTATCGAAAATTACCATACAAACCCCAAAAATGTTGAAATTTTCTCATACAGTGGCATCGAATAAACTGAATTAAATATGCATGCAGCAGCCACTACCCCCGGGGGCGAGTATCTAAAATCAACACTTCATTAGAGCCAACACAACAACTCGACAAATTATTCGCGCAAGGCGCATCCAAAAAAAAAAAAAAAAAAAAAACCATCCTCCACACTTATGCATTCGTGAGCAAATTCTGAACACGTTCAACCAATGCAGTTAAAAATAATACAAGTATCTCATAAAATTCAGATGAATATTTGCTCACGTTCGGGGCACGCTCTCACCTCGCACGCCGCCGGCCGTTGCTTTGCTCGCAAATGCAATTTGCAACAAACAGATACACAAATTTATTGTCCTGCTGCAATAAAACGCTCCACACAGTCATTTCCGGAAGCAGTCGTGGCCGGACGGTGCTATTTGCTATTGCAAGTATTTGCACACCGCAAAAGGCTAGGTACGGCAATTATGCATAAATTATTATTTCATTATCACGATTGAAATTGTAAATTCGATAAAATACATTTATTTAGACAATCCGTTTCATATGATTTGTATTTTCGTGGTTAAGGCGCTGGCCAACTGACGATGCGGTGGCACACATCGTGCGTCTATATAAGAACAACACTTTACAGATACCATCATGCGGTATGGATGGGTTTTGACAAGCCGCACACACTCACCGGAGCGTATTTAATTTATGAATTTATCAAATAATTCATGAATTTCGGATGTGCGGCGTTTTTGCAGCTGAAATAGACTGCATATTTGAAAATTATTATCGAGTTGCACTGCGGAAATTGCATTCGTGCCTTCGTCGATAACAAGTGGGCAAAAGCATATTATATTAGCCATGCGGATAGACTACGGGACTTATTATAATATTAGATTCGGCAACCCTACTAGCTAATTTGCTTACAGGATTGAACGTTTATGCAAATTACTGAAAAGCGTGTCCAACAATTCACGAAATATTTGAATTTTGCCGCCATGTAGGCGGTACGTGTTGGCAAGCAAATAAAAAATGTTTGACAGCAGACAACCTACATAGGCAGGGTTACTAAATACGGAGTACTACGCGAAGCAAGAACATGTTTTCAGTAATGAAAGTTTGGCTGCCAAATTTCCAAGCAAAATCAACCAAAGAGATGAAGCTCACTTTCACATTGATGCCTTCGTTAACCGTCAAAAATTCCGCATTCGGGGTGTGATATGATTGTCGAAACACTAGTGTGTAACTGTTTGGTGCGGCATTGTTGTATAGTCGCCATCCCCAAACGGAGCTTTTCAGTCCAATAACTCACTTTAATTTCTGTCCTATAAATTCATTGCACAGTTTCGAATCTCGTGAGTTTTTTTTTTATTCTTCTCAATAAAACTAAATCCCTTTCCGTTGCATGGGAATTTACCACATCAAGTGATAGGTATAATCAGCAAAGTTAGCTACCCTATCCACTTTCACATCTAAAGGGTGGTTAAGTTTTAAGGGCCGATGTTGATTTTCAATAAAACACAAATTATTCAGGAAATTACTGTCATTTTTTTTTATTATGATAATTTTGGTATGGTTCAATCATGTATGGAACAAAATATCGGCCAACTGGCCGCCGCGACCTCGGCGGCACACCTCCATCCGTTGGTCCAAATTTTCGATGACGCTGAGGCATAATTGAGGTTCTATGCCGTTAATGTGCGGAATTATCTCATCCCATAGCTGTTGAATTGTTGCTGGCATCTCGACGGACACCTTTTCTTTCAAATAACCCCAAAGAAAGAAGTCCAACGATGTCAAATTGCATGATCGTGGCGGCCAATTAACATCGCCACGACGTGAGATAACACGGCTATTGAATTTCTCCCGCAAAAGAGCCATTGTTTCGTTAGCTGTGTGGCAAGTGGCACCGTCCTGTTGAAACCACATATCGTCCACATCCATATCTTCCAATTCGGGCCATAAAAAGTTCGTTATCATCTCACGATAGCGAACACCATTCACAGTAACTGCCTGACCGGCCTCATTTTGGAAAAAATACGGCCCGATGATGCCGCCAGCCCAAAACCCGCACCAAACAGTCACTCTTTGTGGGTGCATTGGTTTTTCGACAATCACTCTTGGATTATCATTCGCCCAAATGCGGCAATTCTGCTTATTGACGAATCCACTGAGGTGAAAATCGTCACTGAAGATGAAGTGCACTATATGCATTTTGATTCAAATGCCCATTTTCATAATAAGCCTGAATAACTTTAACGCGTTGCTGGATTGAGTATCCATGGTTCAAATTGAGTAAGTCTGAAATTGAGAAATGTCAAATCAAATGCAGAAAAAAACTTGAAGTTTAGGTGTGGTTCACATTCATCATCGGCCCTTAACATTTAACCACCCTTTACTACATTATACGCACCTTAAATTGCACATGGTTTTTTTTTTCTTTGACTTTACATATGAATTTAATTTACTTTTTTTTTCTTTTTCCTGCTTTTTTGTTGATTGAATTTTACTGTGAATTATGCCCACACAGCATAAGATTTAATTTAAATTTAAGATTGAAGTGGCATTCATTTCACTACTATTGTAAGTAAAATGCAGAATGTCTCAACTTTTCATATAATTTCCTTCTGTGTTATATTGTTATATTTAAACAAATTGTACTTGAATTATACTTTGTAATATTATATGAAATAAAATTATCTATCTATGGGTTGAAAATACGTTGTGGTGCATGGATGGATCATTTGGCAGTAGGATAATGGCTTATATAAAAATACACATTGGTGGAGATTCGTATCTATGCTCCAACACATGAGGGATTGCGATCCACACATACAACAGTATATATTCCGAAATTGAAAATTCATAATTTCCCATGGAAACGCATATCAACAGAATAGACTGGAATAATTTCCGCTTCGATTTGGATCTCAAAATAGGCGTTTGAATCCAGCTGACTTCGTTCCGCCCAATTTCGTTAATATAATGAAAATAACAACGCGGAAAATGATGGCCTGAATGACATTTGATTTGAGATACTTAACAATCACATCGAACGCGATCAAATTTCAAATTGTGTGGTAAATTGCCCAAATCCAACTGAACCAACACGAAATCAAATGCAGTTTTTCACTTTTCACAATACAATATTTCGATTGATATCTGACCGCGCACGCAGTAGCAGGTCCCTCCAATTGGATTGACGAAACGAAAAGGAGATATGTCTAATTGTGCACTGGTAAAAGCAACATGGCGGCTTAACGAATGATCAACAATAATGCCATAGTCGATGTGCAGCGTCATCTGTTTTCGAACGAACGTAGAAACTTAAAACAGCATGTGCTGTTCTGCTGATTCCGATTGCGTTGTTGTATATTTTAGTCTCCAGTTTAGATAGCCGCACATTGTTCTTGTTATAATCTTACTCGAAGTTGTGACATGGTCGCTCCATTATATATTTTTGTTTTCACGAAAAGTCGCCGTACGTCTGCGGCGTGGAAGGTTTGACCTTCTCACTGTCGGGATGATCAAATGATCTCTCTTTTTGGCTCTCTCCCGCCCAACTTTTGCGTAAGGGAACGAAGTTTGCCTAAATGTGTTGAAATGCATTATCCGGAACCATACCGAATATAATTTTAAACATTTCAAATAATGTTTTTTGTATTTAAGAGACACCCCCCGTTGTTCTACACATTTTTTTTTTTTTTGTTCATACAAACTTCCATCCCCTGATTCAATAGTTTAGTAGAAGAAAAAAAGCCTTCCTTGGGCCAATACGAATCCATCGAGTGCAAAATCGTTGAAATCGAACTGTACGTTCTCGAGTTATGCGTGCACACACGGACATCAGTCTCTTTTTTATGTATAGAAGATGTGCGCAAAAGCAAATTTCATAACTTGTTCACATTTTTACTTTGGAAATATCAAGAAATGACAACAAAATCAAAATGATGCATGCCTACTTTTTTCCACGCACACACTTGGATTCGAATCAACATTCTATTACCAAATTAGGAAAACAAACAAAAACTATCTTCCTTCGCAAAACATTAACATTTAATATTCGCCCTCTTTTTGTGCAAATCTGGCAAATCCCTCCCTAATGCTCTAATTGTTTTATTTCCCGACAGTTACAGATGATGATAAACGATGTTAGTTTAAATATTCGAATGAAAAATTATAAGGAGCTCCGCCACATCCCCTTCGGCTTCCAACTGAACGACCCCGCCATCTCTCACGATATGGGAAAAGTTGGCTGCAGCACGAGAGACATTTTACACAATGCTCAACTCGCATACACACTGCGGCGTATACACAACATTCGTACATTTCATTACAGTTACAAGTTCTGTAGCCGAGGATAAGGCACAGCTACATAGATTAAAGGAGGTATGAGTATTAAGCTTTATCGTGACAGGATTTTTATGGCACACAAAATACTTGTGAATGTGGGCTAATTTGATTTATGGAAATTGTCAGATTAACATTTTTAACATGAAATCTTACATGGAACGATAACAAAAGGAACTCCTGCAAATAGTAAATGTACACACAACGTACCTACCTCTATACCTTATACCTTATACCTATACTTCAAGCTCTTTCTTGGTGTCGGTATATGAGAGCAGTCTACACGCATATACATACCTTTCGGCTGACAATTGAAGCTCGCTCTCGCTTTGTTTTTGCTGTAACATTTTTCGTTGTTTATTTGGCTATACATTCGTTTGCATAATAAATAACCCCAGGTTATGATTGCTGGATGGATGGAAGGAAACGGGTGCGTGTAAGCGTGTTGATGTCAAACGGATTTATTTGATATAGAAGGAAGAAGGATTTGCGGGCGAGTGGTTGACTATGTTAAACTCTAAGCATTATAATGGGATGCCAGAGGATAAGGAATGACACGCATTTCTAAATAAAGCTCAATAATATGGGCAAGACACATCTAATCTTTAAAGTAACTACAACAAAGTCTGTCTCCGAAAAGAAAATTTGAAAACATTTGAAGGGTCTCCTTCGTTTTAAGAACTAGACAAGGCCAAATGCTTACTTTCAACAAATAAAAAAGGGGATCGCCTTCCTAGTACTTACAATTATTGACTTATCGTAGGAAGTTCCAGCTAAGAAGCGTATTAAGCATTGCTTTGATGAAGCATATTAACAAATTTAAAAACTGGTCTCTGAAGCATCTGCAAAAGATTAGATTCACCATAAATGACATTGAATAATAATAATGGCGACAGTATGTACACACGGAATGGAAAGCTCCATTTGAATATGTCCTGTCGAGACATTGGAGGCTTGCACGGCAGACAGCAATAGCAGAAAGAAAAGAAGGATTTCCAAACAAAGTGATGGTCCCCGATCAGAAAAGGAGCACCCAGATTTCGATCGACGGAAGACTTCACATAAACTCGGACCCCTATGCTCTCAGAAACAAATTGCCAAATTTACCTTTACTTCACTGTGGTCTTCACACACAGTGTGAAGTGGCTCAGGCTGCATTTTCGTACGCGAATAATTTGCAACTGTAGATCGAACTGCAATACGACTTTTAAGGGGTTCGATGTCCTGTCCGATTCCATAATAAGCATCTCTTACTGAAATCGTTGCGAGTGGTCTACAATTTTCAATGGCTTCGACATTATGGACGAGCAACCAATGAAGGAACTTACGTGTATAACTTTTTGATGAATAAATCAATTACACCAGTTTGTGACTAAGACAAGAAATGTACAATGTATACGAGATGTTGACGGCAATCATAGCATTCCAATAAAATTGACTTGTTTCTTACCGCCCACCTTAACAAATAGTCTATTTAGGTATAGGCTCATTAGATTACTGCACCATAAAAGAAATAATCAAAGAGGTGTGCCTAGGTCTAGCTCCATTCAACCATTCGTTTTGAGTGATTTTTATTTTATTATTATGAACAGGACTAATGACTAGTTCAGAATGTCTTTTATGACAGTTGTACCCCCTGAGCTTTATATTGTATAATAACTTTTTAAGTATAAGTAAGGTACCTAAGGATCTTTAGGTTTGTGTTCGACAAAGCCAGCTTTTTGGTAGTCATTTTTGAGAAATAAATTTATTCGATTTTTTGGAGAAAAACTAAGTATGGCAATCTTATTTAGAATACCCACATTATCTTTAATATGTATTTTGATCAAAATCGTTACAGCGGTTTTTGCAAAATTACACAGACAAAACAGTAACAAAAAATATTGCAATGTTTAGTTTGGAAAATACTATTGTGTAACTATTTAGCTGAGAACTGAGTTTTAGATAATGTTCGGGATGTTACCATTACTTGGTTTTTAAAGTTTCATCGATATCGAGAATGGGATTTTCGAGTTATGAGCCGTTCTTAAAATTAGCGTTTTCGGTGCTTCGATTTGAAAATTAAGGAATCAATCATTTTGAAAACATCAATTTTACTCTAAGTATGCCAAAAGGCCAAAATCGTTATTGCCCTTTTCAGGTAAACTAAGGAAAACTATATTTCTAAAAATTGACTTCTTTCATGTACTATAGAGAAAAACTGAGTTCGCTATAAAGTTGAAAATGACAATATTTCCTTAGGAATGATATTTCTTACAATCGTATGGACCGTTTTCGAGATATGTCCAAATTTCAAAAGTAACGTTATTTGATTTTTTAGCGGAATCTAAAAGTTAACCTCAGCAAGTTAAGCTCAATTATAAGTGTTGGTTGAAATCGTTAGAACCGTTTTCCAAACATATCTAATTTTACGGTTATGGCAGTTGTATATCTCATTTGATCGCATCATTGACAATGAGAAGTGTTGATTCACGACTTTTAAGGGGCAATATCTTCGCTTTGTACAATTTGTAGAACTGCAAATAAAAAGTCGTGAATTAGTAAATCACGAGCTAAACTCTAAAACTAGACAAACTTTTCGTGATTCTGAGCTTATTTTTCTTGATTTGATCTTAAAATGTTGTCCGTGAACGATTGAGCATTACCTCGAAGACTGCATCTCGGTGATATGAACTATACTGAAGAAGTGCCGCTATAATTATATTGGCTGCTCAAACCAATACTGAGTTCTCATCGATCGTAAGGCGCAACAGAGCTAAGTCCTTTCCCATTCATGATGAATCCATCGTCACATCTGCTCATGAATTCAAATTACTCACAAACAGTCTTGATGTCCACAACTATTATAGATCTTGTACGTTTTACAATATCTTATGAATATCTACTGACGCAATTAAACCTGCTGCACGAAAACCCCTTTACACGGCAGTAAAACCTTTAATTGCTCGAAAATGGGCATATTGGCGCATAATATTTCTTAACCCTTCAGCCATTAGTTAAAAGCGGTTATTCGGTTGGCTCTGAAATGTATACACAGCCGTCATCACTTTTATGATTACCATGCCGACAGTTTTAATCTACAACTCTGCTGATGGCCATAAAAGGAATGCAAAGCAATACAGCCAACAACCGACACTCTGACGTCCACTACAATATGCGTATAGAATGTTTCTTTCATGGCACACGCAAGCACATCCAGCCTTATCTATACAGCAAGCACACCAAATAGTCCCATGGCTATACCACCTACACAATGTAGACTGCAGTGGATGGGTTTGAATGAAAACTATTCCTTTATTACTATGATAACGGCCAAAGGATAATCAAGTCATAAATCTTGAATTAAAATTAATTTTGCAGCAAAACATGCCGCTCATGGGGGGCAGCAACTTTATAGTACGGCCGTCCAGTGCCATCAACATAAATTGAGTTCATTAAAATTGTTTTCTCCTGATGCCATCGTCAGTGCGGCCGAGCCTCGACCGGCGTCGACCGACCGACCGCTAGCTATTCGCCTTCATCATCCCATCGCAACGAAAAGATATGGTGCACTCAGTACAGAGCTACTAGTGGTCTCTGTGGTTCCATACTGATGCCTGATCCTGATCCTCGTCCTCCTGTGATGCTTGTTGTGGCAGTTGCCAGGATGTTGATTTGTTTTATACTCTACGGTCTACGTGTTTTTCTCTTCGAGAAATTTAATCGAATCGGCGGAATGAAAAGGAAGGCGTATATATAGTAGAAAATTAGACCCACAGCCTCAACTATACCTACCCTACCGCTAGAGTAGCATCCGCAGAAAGCATTTTCGTACATCCACATAATGGCGGTTTGTATAGCAGTTAGCCCACGCTCGTGCTCCACGAAGTGAAAATTATTGAGGGAAAAAAGAAGGCGGAGGAGGGAATAGCAATTCTTATTTTTTCCTGGCTGGATCTGTGGTATTTCATTTAAGCTCTTACTCCGATGTTGCAGTTTCTGACAGCGGACAACGTTGCTGCTGTCGTTTTAATGGCATTTTAAGTGTCATTTTCCTGTGAGTTTGTTCACGGAGAAATATTGTTGTTTTGACGTTGTGCCGTTCCCTGGATATGGACCATTTGATGCGATTATACTGTACTTGAATTAAGCGAGTTTATATAGGCGCGCCATTTTATGCGCTGCCGGATAGAAACATGAGATTTCATGAAAGCAACATAATCATAAAGGATAAGACAACAAATGTGTTTTCCACTTTTAGGACTTTACACCGAGTTTTTGTATTATTCGTAATTTTACTCGCAGTTAGCTATGCTTGTTTTTATTTATCAGATGGAGGTCTCTTTCGGCAGTTTATGCTATAACTTTGTCCCTGTGCCACTTGGTGCTTGAAATATTCAAAATTAAAAAAAAAAAAAAAATATGGTTCTTACTAAAGGGTGATTTTTTAGCTGGTTTGGTTTTGGCAACACTGGTTTTGACAGCTGACGAGTGTTTAGTACCTTGTGTCACTGTCAAACAGCTTCAGTTTGGTTTGCAATTTAACCATGGATCGTCTTACAAGTGAACAACGCTTGCAAATTGTTGAATTTTACTATCAAAATTCGTGCTCGGTTCGAAATGTTCATCGCTGCTTTTTTATCGAAAAATTGTGTTCAGCGATGAGGCTCATTTTTGGTTGAATGGGTACGTAAATAAGCAAAATTGCCGCATTTGGAGTGAAGATCAGCCAGAAGCATTGCAACAGCTACCAATGCATCCCGAAAAAGCCACTGTTTGGTGCGGTTTATGGGCCGGCGGCATTTTTGGGCCATATTTCTTCAAAGATGATGCGAATCGCAGCGTTACTGTCAATGGTGAACGCTACCGAGCGATGATAACAAACTTTTTTTTGCCCGAAATGGAAGTTCTTGACTTGCATGATATGTGGTTTCAACAAGACGGTGCCACATGCCACACAGCACGCGAAACAATGGCGCAATTGCGAGGCGAGTTTGGTGAACAGTTAATTTCACGTTTCGGGCCGGTCAATTGGCCGCCTAGATCGTGCGATTTGACACCATTAGATTATTTGTTGTGGGGGTATGCCAAGGCTAATGTGTATAGGGACAAGCCCGCTTCGATTGACGCACTGGAAGCCAACATCCATGCATTCATTCGTGAGATACCGGCCGATATGTGTGAAAGAGTATGCAAAAATTGGACTCAGCGGATGGGCTACCGGAGACGCAGCCGCGGTCAACATTTGCATGAAATTATCTTTAAACATTAAATTGCAAGGTTCAAGCTATCGATTCAAATAAATATTTCATTCATTTTTTCGAATTTTTTGTGTTTTTTTTTTTAAAAAAGTTCTAAACCTCTTAAAAAATCACCCTTTATAACTGCGCAGTGTGGCCATGTTGTATCGTCGTGTTGAAGCAACCTTTCGTAAATTCCGAATCATCGCTATCCGTGCATAGTATGGCTACTTCCAATCAGCCAAAACGTGCACCTCAAAGACAATGCTCATGTTTCTGCTTCTTTAAAGAGCAAGTGAAAACCGTGTTCGTATGATCCAAAATGTCTGAGCCGATTGAAATGACGACACGCATATTCGAAGGGTACTCATTTAATGACCATGCCTCAGAAGCACTGCCCTTTAATGTATGAAATCGTTTCTGTAACGGCCACTGAGCTAGCACACCTAAAGCGAGAGCGGTTTTTGTCATAAAAAACCGTGAATTTCGATTTGACGAACGAGGTTTTCTAGAGAATTTTACGGGCTATAAAGTGCTAGGTGCAGTGGCTTAGTGGTAAATGTGCTGGACTATAAGAATTCAAGTTTTGGAAGTTTCTTGAAGACTAAAAAACAAACCATTTAAATATAGATAGATTTAAGGCCGAACGGCAATAATATTAAGGATATAGTTAAGTTTAGAGCGCTCGCTAAGAGCCAGTAAGCTAAAATAAGATAAATGATCGATTTAAATTAGATTTAATCGTTAATAAAATTGAGTTAAAAAAAAATGTGTTGGACTACAAAGCAAGGGATCCCAGGTTCGATTCCGGAAAAACAAAAACTCACGATTACTTTCCCCAATGCTACCTACAGCAGAGGAATTCGACGACAAAACCAAGGAAAGTCCCTTCAAGCCAAGTTCTATAGAAATCGACCGATTTCTGATGGCATCACAAAGGACCTACATTGGCAAAATTTAACCTATAACCCAGTGATACCAGATCGTTGGTAATTAATACCCATTTCGTGGGCATTTGCCTATCAAAATAAGCTAAGATGGCGAAAAAGGGCATTTTTTAGCTCTCAGAACAACAAAAATTAGTTTATTTTGTTGTTTTTTAACGTCAGCAATTGCAGAAAGGGCATTTTTGGGTCCGAAAAGTCTGGCATCACTAATAGACCGACTTGGGCCGATTGACACCGTCCGACACGTGACAGAAGCAGGCATATTATACATTTTGGTAAACAAATAATGATCGAAATAAATAAATACTGAGAGGAAGGTTAATTTCCCACCCAATAATTCAACTCAATATTTTAGGCAGAATAAACAAAAGATCAATCAGAATTCTTGTCGTGAAAATTCAAGTCCTAGATTCAATAAACTTTGAAGCTTCCTCCTCATATCATTAGGCAGAATATGGAAAAGAAATTTTTGCATACTAAGATCGGCCATCTTAAAAAGAGTTTTCGAACAATAAAATTACGATTTGCGACTTTCTCTAGGAGTTCCAAAACCAGAGGACAGCCATCGCTTCAGTCGTTCTGCTACATTCGTTGGAGACTTTTTGTTTCTGTCTCTGAACTGTACTCACTTTTATTTCCAGAAAGTTTTTTTTAACATTTTTAACAAATGAAGACGCATAGACATCATTCTCGCTTTGTGCATGCAGATCAACTTTAAGCGAAAACGACTTAACGACTAAGAAAGTCGCACAATTTCAATGAAGTTATCCCAATTGACGATGAGAATCGTTGTCGTCATTATCGGTGTGTTTTCATCCTGGCTTTTTTTTTTTTTTCTTCTTTTTTGCGCCGCTATCGTCGTCGTCGCCCATGTCATCTTTAACTTTGAACAGGAATATAAATCAATTGAAAAACTTGGTCGCATAAACGCAGATAAATGGTGAAAAAGTTGGACATTCCTCCGACCCACGGAGACTGCAATGGTCTTTGTGAGATTTTCGTGAAATACATGCATATAATAAATTTCTTTTATACACTAAAGTAAAACGTACACTTTGACGCGGAAACATTTTCCCCAGAGATAAAACAAAATTAATAGGCAACATGCAATTTGTTGGCAGTTGTAAATATTGGATTGTGTTATAAACGATTGTAAGGACAAGAAATCGAAATAAATTCCGAGGACGTGCCGGATTGATGCGAATACGATAAATGAGGTCGTTGGAGGACTAAATATTTTAAGGTGAGGTAAGTGGAACTCATTGAATCAATCAATCTACTTTAAATACGCTTCAGAAAGTCAACGTTTTTTCTGCGGCAGCAAATATATATTAGAACTATATTTACTATGTTTATACCCGTAAGTCTAACACTAATCTCAATTTTTTTTTTAAAACAAAAATACTCACGGCTACGCGCACTTTATCCGTCTCCGTTAGTTGGTGGATCCATATAAGAGAAACCTCTTTGTTATTGCCATAAATTACTCGTTTCTAGTTTGCGGACTTTTTTTCGCATGGACCTCACTTACTGTATCTTACCTAGTTGAGTTCGGATATAATATATTATTAAATCTATATATATAAAAATGGATCTTGGTTTGTTCGGATGCTTAAAACTCGAAAACGACTGGACCAAATTGGATACTTCCTTCTGCAGATTTGTTCGTAATTACTCCGCGAAGGTTTAGGAAAAAAGAAAAATTGAAAAATTCTCAACAGGTGGCGCTGTAGGCGGTCATTCCATTTGATAGCACAGTACATGTTCTTTGTGATTTGATAATTTGGGCTGTGTGGTCACGGAGGAGGGGGGCCAATGAATTAACTAATGTGTACTGATAAAGAAGTTGTACCCTTTTGTAAATCAAGAAAGAAAAATAAAACAACATTTGAAAGAAAGTCAAATTAATTTTAAATAAAATTTTTAAATTTACTATAATTATTATTATTGTTTTGTTAGATCGTTAAGTGTTTTGTTCTGTTTTTCCAGTTGTATTCAAAATTTCAATTGCACCCTTTTCGTTCGTTTGCTTTCTGTATTTTGGCTATTTCAAAGGTAAGTTAGTGATTTGTGAAAACTGCGTGCGATACGTTAAGAGCGCTACGTCCAATTTATGGTCGTCATCATTTCTGGCTGAATGGCTTCGTCAATAAACAAAATATGCAGTAATGGTCAGGCAGAAATCCACACGTCCTCCATGAGTCATCATTGCATCCCGATAAAATTAGGGTTTGGTGTGGTTTATGGGCCGGCGGCGTCATTGGGCCGGACTTCTTCCGTGATGATCAAGACCGGCACGTTACTGTGAATGGGAATCGCTACCGTTCAATGATAACCCAATTGGATGATATGGACTTGGAAGACATGTGGTTCCAACAGGACGGCGCCACAAGCCACACAGCGAATGTCACGCCGTTAGACTTTTTCCTGTGGGGCTACGTCAAGTCATATGGTCTATGCCAACAAGCCAGCGATGATTGATGAACTTCGTACGAATATGGAACGTGAAATTTCAGCAGTATCGGCCGATTTATGCTTGAAAACCGTCGAAAATTGGGTTCAACGTCTGGACTTCTGCAAGCGTGCCCGTGGTGGCCATGCAAAAGAAATCGAGTTCCATACATAATGGCATCGAACGTACTTTCACAGGAATAAAGAATTTCATTGATATCCAAAACCGTTTTTGTTTTATTTAAAAAAACGTTTGTAGCGCTCTTATTGAAAAACCCTTTACATTATCTATTCCACATATCTACATAAATATAATATAATTATAACTCGATATCCACTGGGCCAATTTTGATAATTCTTTCTTTGTTTTATTCGTATTGCTGTATTTAAAAGATAGGATGAAATTGAAAGTCGGCTCAGTTATAATTTTGTTGCGCAACCTAAATGCTCCGAAAGTTTGCAACGGAACGCATTTGATTTGATTGTGAAGAATCTCAAATCGAATGTCATGCAGCAAACGATTTTGAGGGAAAAATTCAAATGCCAACATTTTCATTCAGCGGAATTCCCTTATTCAGAACGATTTGCCATTCGTATTTGAGCGTCTTAAATTTTCCGTGTGCCTCGCTTTCACTATGACAAATAGCAGCTGGATATTTGTGGCATCAATTCAACTCCCATGTTTCTCACATGGTCAATTGTATATGGCGTGCTCACGTGTGAGCAAACCCATCGATATTGCTACAATATGTACTTCATTTATTTCATAAAGCAGCACGTGCATTCTGCATGCTCAGAATTATTATTTTTATTAGATACATTAATGAATTTGGGCGGAACGAAGTTCGCTGGGTCAGCTAGTCAGATATAAAAATAGATACTCGGAATCTAATATTTTAAAAATGTTAATTAATTCGAAAAAAAAGAAACGAACCTCGGAAGGGCAAATCTTTAGAAGTCGAAAAAATGAGAAGAAGACTATACTTTACCTGGGATCTTCACCCATATAGAGGGAGCTTTCAATATTGTACAGCGCTGATCAGTTAAAAGCGCAATACGTGCAAAACAAGTTTGGTCTGTTACATACCTGCAAGCAGTGATAGAACCTGCCGCGTCCAGCAAATTTTATTTTAGAATTTCGGTTACCATTTGAATTTGGACAGTGTGGGGGGTATTCTATGTATGTTGAATAAACTGTACAAATTCGATGGGAATAAATCGGTACCATTGTATGGAGAGTCCTTTGTAGTGAAGACAACAGCAACTACTCCATAACTAAAATGATTCCTTTTTCACAGTTCAACTTCACAATGCTTGATGGAGTAGAAAACTAAATTCGTCCTTCAATGTAATGGAGAGAATAAGCAAGTCCTATACAGTTGAAAGTGCATCTACGCACAATTGACAAACTCCTGCACCTTGTGTCACCTGAATCAAACAAGCAAATTGATGGCTACTTCAACTGTTGGTTGTAGAGATGGACACTGCACGTTGATATTAACATAGTGGCTGCGGGGTTATCCAATAATAACTGACGAAATCCCGCCAACTTGTATTCACTTTGATATTTCGTATGAAGTCTTATATCCGGAGAGGGATAAATAGCTAAGAGATTCAACAGCGGGACATAAGTCCACGAAACATAAGTTCATTATGGACCTTCGTCCCACTTCGTTGGGACATAAGCTCAAAATTTAACTGTAGAATTATGTCCCTCCAAAGCAGGCGCAGTGGCTTAGTGGTTAGTGTGTTGGACTACTCAGTCGCTCTTCAGCATTCATAGTGAACAGACGACTTTGATAGTGAGGCAGCGTGAGCATAAGTGAATTTAAATAGTGATTTCGAGTGAAAACATTTAATAAGCCATTTGGCGCAAAGAGCAAGTCTTCGGCTCTTGTGTAAGAGGGCCAAGTTCGCTTCCCAGTGGGGGATTAATTTTTATTAATCAAAATAATTAATAAAACCACAGACAATTGAGGAAGTGCCGCAAGGCGATCAGGCGATGGACGCTGACCAGTCCAAGGTCCCGCAAGGCGATACCCCGTTGCCAAAACGAGTGACCAAGCAGGTCAAAGCAGCAACAACAACAACTACGACAGAGCCAATAGCAGCAGCATCAACAGCAACAACAACTAGGGCCGGTGCATTACCAGCACTACCATCTACTAGTTCCGGAGCAGGAGCACAGGTACAGTCAACAGAAATTTCAAAAACTGAGAAAAGACGGAGGAAACTCAAACCCACACCAAATCTCCAACATAAGAGGAAGCCGAAGGCAGAGGAGATGATGACGTCACGTGCAACCTCGTCAGCACAGGAGACAGACGACGACTCTCTCAGCTACTCCTACGAGTCCGAGGGTGGCGAGGGAAGATATAAGGGCGAAGGTAACTCATACAAAGAGTTACTGGACGCCGTAGACGACGCGGAGCAACAACAACAACAACAACATCAAGACGAAGTAGAAGACGAGGAAGCCCAGCTTGATCGTCTGATCGAGGAGCTCCTCGATAAAAGAGAAAAGTTGCGCCAGCAAAAGCAACGCCAAGCTGAGCAGCAACAACAAATTAAGCAGCAGCAACACCAACAAGCACTGCTTAGGCAGGAGCAACAACAGCAACAGAAGAAGCAGCTGGCAAGAAAACAGCCACTGCAGCAACACCAACAACAACAACAAAAACAGACACAAAAGCAGCAGCCGCTGCAACAACAGCAGAGACAACAGCCGCAGCAACAGCAGCAGCAGAGACAAGAACCACAACAGCAGCAGCAGCAGAGACAACAGCCGCAGCAGAGACAACAGCCGCAGCAGAGACAACAACAACAGCAGCAGCAGCCGCAGCAACAACAACAACAACAACAGCAGCAGCAACAGCAAGAACAGCAGGCGAAAAAACAAAAGGTACTACCAATAAATGTGAGTCACTTAGATATAAGCGATAGCATTAAGTTATGTAGGTTAATAAGTAAGGATTTTTATATAAAAAGGCTTAACGCCAATAAGCATATAATTATGTGCAGTAATATGGAGGAGCACAAAAAGTTGCGCACCGCTCTGGAGAAAGCGCAAGCTGAGTACTTCACGTACACTCCAAAAGGAGAAAAGCGGCAAACTGTGCTGCTTAAGGGTATCGATCCCGATATAAAAATAGAGGAGCTCGAAAACGAGCTCAAGAATTATGAGTGCGACGAACTTAAGTTCGTGGGGGTCAAGCCGTTTTCTTCGCCTGCGGACAGGGGTGGTAGCCGCAAATTACCATTCTTTTTGGTACAATTAACCCCCGACAGCAAAATAGATAGTCTGAAAAGGATCAGATTCCTGTACTATCATGCAGTACGTTGGGAAAAATTAAAGAGGTCAGATCGTGTACTTCAATGTATGCGCTGCCAGAGGTTCGGGCACGCCGCAGCTAACTGCCACATGCAGTTCAGGTGCGTTAAGTGCAACAAGGACCACAAACATGGGGAATGTGCTTTAGGTAGCGATAGGGTAGAAGATCGAAGCCAGCTCTCGTGTGTACTCTGCAACAGCTCAGGACATCCTGCTAATTTCAGGGGATGTCCCAAGTATCAGCAGGTCAAACAGAATGTGCAGGCTCGAAAACGGAGGTCCGAAGAAGAGAAGGGTCGAAAGAGTCGCTCGTTCTCTAATTTTGTTGCACCCAATGTGTCCTTTGCCCAAATGGTATCTGGACCGAGTACCACAATCACAAAAAGCGCGCCGAAGGTTCCTACACCGGAAGCGGATCTGGATTTGAAATCGATCCTTCTGTCACTGCACGGAAAGATCGACAATTTCCAGAAACAATTAAATGAGCATGCGGCTCGAATAGACATGATCTATTCGACGCTGTTTGCCGAGTCTGCCGCGCCATAAATATGATGGGTACGCTGGACGAGGTAAACTTAAAGATCCTTGCGGTGAATGTAAATTCACTAATCCGGATCGAGAGAAGGATCAATCTTTCCAATTTGTTGGAAGCCGAAAAGCCAGATGTGCTTCTGGTTAGCGAAACTAAGCTAGCCCCGAAGCACAAATTAGGCTATAGAAATTATTTTGTAGTTAGAAGAGACCGGCCCAACTCCACACAGGGAGGTGGTGTCGCTATCTTAATACGTAAAGGCTTGCGCCATAAGGTCATATGTAGCGGAGACGTGCGCAGGTTCCAAGTGTTGGAAGCATGCATCGCATGCATTCCCCTCAATACCCAGAGGCGGATGTATGTGGTGTCGCTTTACGCACCGGAATCTCCTCGACGCATTGAATTTTTAAATGAGATCGAGACGCTTTTTCGTTGCTTAGAGCTTCAATCGGAAGATAATTATTACTTTTTGGGCGGAGACCTCAATGCTAAACATGCGGCATGGGGAAATGATATTCCGAACCCTAGAGGCAACCAGTTTCACGACTGGTGGCGTCATAATATGATTGAGTACAAACTCGAGTTGTACGCGACGGATATCCCGTCTTTCCCTAGAGACGGTTCTTTCTTGGACATAGCGCTAGTTGACGAAAGACTGGAACTGACGAACACTGATCTAAGCACGCGGAACTGTTTACGAACGGTTGAGTACGATAGTGATCACTACGGACTTGCCGCCGTATTACGGATCCCGAACGAGCAGACGCAGCTGGAGCAGTACGACCAAGTGCGTTCTTTCGATTACCGAAAAACGCAGTGGTCGCGCTTCTCCAGAGTATTAAAACGCGACATACGCTCATGCGAGATCGACCCACCGACAAACAGGAACCTAACAAACGATGAGATCGACAATCATTTACGGCAAATGAATGTCGTCATCAAACAGACAATGGAGCGGACTATCCCTCGGGTAGGACGTTCCACGGACGAAGAACAAACTGAAAAGTATCGAAACCCGACAATCGATGCTCTGTACAGACATAAGAGTAGACTGCTCTCGAGGCTTAAACGGCTACACAGACAGTTCACTGACAGGAACGATCCCGAGTTAAGAACACTGAATTCGATGATCAAAAACTTGAAACAGTTGATCTCCGAAAATTACAGAAAATCTGTAAGTTTGTATTGGGGCAATAAAATTCGGGCTATAAAATCCAGTAGTCCGAAAATGTTCCCGCAAATAAATAAACTGTTCAGGCGGAAGGATCATAATGACATTTCATGTGTTCGAATACCTCGGACAAACGAGAACAGACAGACACTACTGACTGCTGGCATAAGTCCTGAAAGTGCCGACTCGAACGACGGTTTTTTCGTGGTCGAAGACCCGCAGGAGAGGGTGAATTTGATGGGAGCTTTCTTTGAGACTGTGTATACGGTGAACAACCCTGTTCGCTGTAATCGCGACCTCGAGGAGAGGGCCTTTCTTAACCACTTTTATCTGCGGACCGAAATTCAAGATTGGCGATCCGAGAACAACGGTTTTACCGGGTTCAATGACGACAACCGTGCAAACGGCACAGTCGCCGATGAAAATACTCATCTGTTCGTGAGTAGAGATGAACTTCGGTGCATCTTTGAATCACTTAAAAACAAAAAGTCGGCGGGAGTGGACGGTATCCCAAACGTCGTATTAAGACACCTGCCGTTAGAGGCGATAGATATCTTCGCCACACTACTTAACAATGCGCTGAATAATGCATATTATCCGGAGCAGTGGAAAATAGCGGTGGTACACCCTATCCCGAAAAAGGATAAAGATAGGACGAACCCTGCTAATCTCCGGTCAATTAGTTTGCTTCCGAATGTTAGCAAGGTATTCGAGAAAGTCGTCAATAGATCTCTTTTGAAATGGGTTGAGGAAAATAAGATTATTCCGGACAACCAGTTTGGCTTCAGAGCGGGGCATGACACTATTCATGCCGCGTCGAAACTGGTTTCCGACATTCAGTGGAATAAGAGTAAGAAACAATGCACGGGTGCCTGCCTGGTCGACTTTGAGAAGGCCTTCGATACCGTATGGTTGGAGGGGCTCTTCTATAAGCTGACCAGATTGGGCATTCAAAAACCTTTGCTATATATGATTTACGACATGCTTATGGGAAAGAAGTTCGTTGTCAAAGCTGGCAACGTGACTTCGAGCAAGGTTTTCGAAATTAAAAACGGCTTACAACAGGGAGCAGTGAATTCTCCGGTCCTGTTTAATATTTACACAAGTGATCTGGTGGGTTCCCTCAAACATGCTATAGCGTACGCGGACGATTTAGTGGCGTACAGGTCAGGACCAAAAATCGAGGTCATTAACATCCTTCTGCAGCGTGACTTCGAGCAAATTAAGAGGTATTGCGATGATTGGAAGTTGAAAATCGATTTCCAAAAATCGGAAACAATACTGTTCAGAACTCCATTGGCTAGGGCCTCTGGTGATACCAGAAAAAACTGGAGAAAATTAACAATTATTGGACAGCAGGGGCGAACATTGGCGGTGAAAAACGTGGTCCGGTATCTTGGCATCTGGCTCGACCAGTATCTGTATTTTGACAAACATATAGATGCTTGTCTTGCTGGGGCTAAGAGGGCCTACGCTCTGACAAGGAGACTATTTCGCAGCAGTCAACTTGACTCTAGGGTGAAGGTCATTTGCTGCGTGGCCCTTATAAGGCCTATCATCGCTTATGGCTGCCCCATGTGGTTTAATATAGCGCCGTCCTATATGGAAAAGATTCGGGTGTTTGAGAGACAATGTCTCAGGGCCTGTCTAGGGTTGTTTAGAACTCCTGAATCTCAGTACATAAAATACTATCCCAACAGGACCCTATACAATGGGGATCGACTGAATAGGATTGACAATTTCCTTATTAAGGTGATTCGGAGGCACGTCGCAAGGGCGATGGCCAGTGATAATAACCTGATCTCAGGGGCTTACTACCCCAATTTAATGTACCACGAGAGTACGCTTTGGTCTGGCTTTATTCCGCCTGAGGCATTTCTTCATGTAGACATGAAAGGGTTAGTCCAGACAAAAGATGGTGTGCCGGTATTGTACCACAGCCACCGCGGCGCGAGGGATAAGCGGCTCATCCACGACGGGTCCGCCGCCAATGCTCAAGAGCTCCTCCGTTTTAGCACCGCAATTGCGGAACGGGACAGAGTCGATACGGTCAAGCAGTACACCGAATTTTGGTGGCTTGAAGAACAGGTGAGGGTGGATACGCTCTCCCGGGCCGGTGCGCTATTTACGTAGCATCCTCCTTAGTTTTAAGCTAGATATTAAGTTTGTAGGTTTAGGCTTAGAGTAGGGGGTCTTTGGGAGGTGCCGGGCTAGCCAACATGATAGTGCTACCGAGACTCGAACGACGCTTATAGCCTCGCTCGAGTCTCGATGACACTGATGAACCCTTGTGAGCGGCTGTCAGGCGCCCATGGACGCGATCAGGATGGTGACCAATCGATTTGATTGCTCACCACCCTGATTATAGGTAATTTAGGTTAAGTAGCTTAGGTAGTCTTAAGTAGTTTTAAGTAAATCAAATAATAAAGAGTTCAAGTTTTCTAAAGTTTCTTGAAAATTAAAAAACAAAACAAATCATAGAAATAGATAAATTTAAGGCCGAAAGGCAATAATTTTAAGGATATTGATAAGTTTAGAGCGCTCGCTTGGAGCCAGTAAGCTAGAATAAGATAAATGTTAGTTTTAAATTAGATTTAATCGTTTTTGTCTAGTGTGTAAGCTTAAAGAAAGAAAAAATAAAAAATGAATTTTTAAAGTAAAGTAAAAAAAAAGTGTTGGACTACTAAGCGAGGGGCTCAGGTTCGAATCCCGCAAAAACCCAAATTCCAACTTGGGGTTTTTTCCACTGCGCCGCCTCTCGCGAACGTCTGACAAACATCCGAGAAGTATAACTGTCTTAAGAGCTTCTCAATTAGCCGTTTGGAGTCGGCATAAAATTGTAGATCCCTTCCATTCGTTCCAAAAATGAATGAAACTCACACAAAACGAATGGTTGTGAGAAGCTAGGCCTTGGGTCTCTACAGACCTGTTGCGCCAACTATATATAAAGTGGACTATAAGTCTATAAGTCCATAATCTATTTTCCAAAGATGGGACATAACTCTAAAATTTTGTAAGTAGAAGAATATATTATTTAAAAACAAGTCCAAACAAAGCACCAACACAACTTAATACATTATTCTGAGTAACAATTAAAGTTTTATTTTAACGAATTTATTTTCTGAACTTTTTGGCTTCAAAAAATTCAGACAATGTGAGAAAATAAAAGATCGCAAAATAATATTTTGCTTTCCATTTTAAACAATTTGGGCGATTATTCAATATGAAAAATAGCCCAAATTCAAAACTCCAAACAGTTCAAGCTTAAATGAACCATCAGCCAAACTACAATGGGCGCCGCTGGAAGCCTTAGAATCGGGCATGGCAGCTCTGCGAAAACATGACTAATGTCCCACTTCGGTAGGACATAAGCCCATAGCAAAATTTTGTACTTATATCCCACTTCAGTGAGACATAAGTGCATGATGGACTTATGTTTAGTGGAATTATGTCGCAACAACAGCGAGGTCAAGCCTCAAAAAGGTTGAAAAGATTCATATTCTCTGCAGACCCAGAAATGCAGACTCTTCTCCAGAACATAAGCTGTGTATTTCAATGAGAAGAATGCGCAGTACAGCCTTATTTCAGGCAAAGGCAAAACCGATCAAGTTCTCACTCTCAGAATGGTACTTGAGAAGGCTAAGTTGTAGATAACTTTGCTGCATTATGTTCTATGTCCTAAGACCTAGTCCAAATGAATTCTGTCATTTATACAAATTGTGTCATCGTCCAATCAATACCTTCGTCAAGGTTTTGTTTTGTGTTCTCTTCTTTTTTTTTACTACACACTGTCGCAGAGGTTGCTAAAAAACTAAAAGTACAGTTTTTTTTTTTACACAAACTGGCGTAGCGCAACTTAACCTTTGGCAACTGACTTTGCAGTCCTACAACTATAACACAACCCGTCTTATTAAATCAGACAGCTGTCCTTGGCTTTCGGATAACATAATTAGTTCTATGAAGAGGAGAGATATCTTATACCGTCGTTGGAAACGTTTCGGATTTGTGGAAATGTACAATATTTTTAGAGCATCGCGTAATCTTGCTACAAAGCTTATAAGATCCGCTAAATTCAACTATTATAGTAATAGATTTAACTCTGATCGTTCTTCCAAGTTTCTGTGGAATGAAATTCGTCATATTGGATTAAATAAAGAGAATACTTCAGTTTCGGAACACAGTATCAATATTGATGAATTGAACCTAAAGTTCTCTACCCCGACAAGTTCACTCATAACAAGTCAAGCGTTTACACGTCATAATTGCAATGTAAAGGGTCCACCATCTAACTTTTTTTTTAACTAGTGCTTATTTCGCGAATGGTAACACTTAGCTCATGTCTGATTCGACAGACAATTACTTTTATCCTTCCGCTGAACGAATATGGTTGTGTATATGCTTGAACAACGCTGGGAAATATTGCGACATTACTTTGAAAATCATGGTAATGTTGCAGAATGTGTGCGAAAATTGCGTACGGAATTTGGAAGAAGAGAAGCACCGTCAGCTCCGTATGTTCGTTATCTTGTGCAAAAAGTGAAAGAAACTGGCATCCTCATCGATAAACCGAAGCGTGAAAAGCCAAAAACAGTGCGCACACCCGAGAAAATTGCTGATGTGGCATAAAGTGTGCGTGAAGCATAATTGGGCCATTTTTCTTCGAAAATGAGCAAGGAGTGGCCGTTACAGTCAATGACGATCGTTATCGGGCCATGTTGAACGAATTTTAGTTCACAAAAATTGAAGAGGAGGATATTGGCAACATTTGGTTTCAACAGGAAGGCGCTACGTGCCACACAGCCGAAGCTACACTCGATGTTTTGCGACCTGTTTTTGAAGATCGCATTATCAGCCGCAGAGCTGATGTCGTTTTGCCACCGTTGGACTATTATTTGTGGGGTGCCGTAAGAGATAAGTGTTACGCCGACAAGCCAGAGACAATTGACGCTTTAAAGGACAATATTGGTGAAGCCATTGGTGAAATACAGCTGCACACAATCGATAATGTGCTTAAAAATTGGACCGATCGTGTAGGCTACTGCATGGCCAGCCGAGGCAGCCATTTGAATGAAATTATTTTCCATTACTAACCGGAAGTATTGTACTTTCAAATAAAAAAAGAAATTTGAGAAAATATTCAGTAGGTAGTTTTTTTTATAGCATTTTCAAAAAAAAAAATTTATTTGGCGAACCCTGAGAACATTTCTTTTCATTTGCTGCAGTTGACGATTTTGAGGTAGGAAATGCGGTTTTCTCCATAAAATGTAAGTCTGTCGGACTAGATATATCTAAATACTACTGTGATAACTTGACTTGACTTTTCTAAAGCATTTGACTGTGTTAATCCTACTATTCTCTGTGATGAATTAATGACTTTTTTTTTTTTAACTTTTCTGACATTTCTAGTAAACTAATTTATTCATATTTGACTAATCTCTTGCAAGCTGTTTCATGTAATACTAACCTGTCTTCATTTATTCCTGTCAATAATGGTGTTCCGCAAGAATCCATTCTCGGTCCATTACTGTTTTCCCTGTTTATTAATTTAGCAATGTGTGACGAGCAATGAATGACAATCTACGTTCCATTCTTGAGTGGTCAAAATGCAATGGTCTTAAACTCAATCCTGCCAAAACGAAAGCTATACCAATATCTAAACATCAGCCGTACTTTCCACATTTCCCACCTATTTTCCTAAACTCTTCCCAAGTTGAATATGTCAGCAACGCGAAAAAGCTCGGAGTAATTTTTAACAACAAATTAACGTGGGATAATCACATTTATTCTGTACTAAATAAAGTTTATGCATCGTTACGTGGATTATCAATAGCAAAAAACATTTAACCCACACAAGTTAAGCTAAGACTAGTAAAAGCTTTAATAATCCCCATAATTTCATTTGGATGTGAGCATACAGCTCCGAATTACCTCTCACTTCATAAACTTCGCGTTGCTTTCAATTCAATTGCCCGGTTTGTATTAAACCGCCGTAGATTTGATCACATCTCATCTGAGGCTCTTCAACTTCTTGGCTGTAATTTGGAGGCTTTTTTCAAATATCGGTGTTGTGCTTTACTTTTTAAAATTATTCACAAGAAAGAACCATACATACATACGTACATAGTAGAGTAAAATCGGGTATTGTGGTATAGTCGGGTAATGTGGTACAGTGGCGTATCTCCATTCCCTTGGACTGTTTTGCAAAACTGAACACGTTCATACTTCTGCAACTAGAAGAAAGAAGCATGATTTGTTTTGACGTGTTAAAATTCCTTTAATATTTCGCTCAGTTGTGTGAAGGGTGTCAACTCAATAGGCTGACTTTTTTTTATGACCACGAAAATTTGTTTTTTTGTATGTGAAAAATTAAAGCTGTTGTTTAACTATTTAATATAACTGTCTTTCGAAGAGTGCAATTTTACGAAACAAAAGTGAGTTTTTGAATCGTTGGGTAAGTTTTTTTGTTTTAAATATTTTTGCACAAAAAGAGACAATCGGCTAATGTTGTACAGCTGAGACTGGCTAATATGGTATAGTGTACCACATTAACCGATACTATTTTATTGGGAGATTTTTCGAAATTGGTGTTCTCGCTATTTCTAGATAACCATGCCTAAAAAAGGAGAAATCAGGAAATGGGACAAAGCTGATATGGAGAAGGCCATTAAAGCAGTTAGAGACGGATAAATGGGTATATTGCTTGCATCTAAAACGTTTTTAGTTCCACACACGACGCTGCAGAGAATGGCAAGAAGTGAAAAACCCATTGCCCATCTGCTTCTAAGCAAATTGGGTCGAAAGCCAGTATTTAATGAAGCTATTGAAAATCAGCTTGTAGACTATGCACTGGATATGGAAGCTCGTTTCTGGGGCCTTACAAGACGCGACATAAGATCACTAGCATTTCAAATAGCGAAGGTAAATAAAATACCCAATATGTTCTCAGTTTTAAAGGAGTGCGCTGGGAAAGACTGGTTTTATGGATTTTGCCGAAGACATAAGGGGAGGTTGAGCTTGCGAACGCCAACAGGTACGTCTTTTGATCGAGCTAAAGGGTTTAGTCGCAAAAACGTGGAAATATTTTATAACTTGCTCGAACAGGAATACATCAAATGTAACTATCCGGCTGCTCGCATTTGGAACGTCGATGAAACTGGGCTAAGCATTGTTCAAACCAAACAACCAAAAGTTTTAGCACGAAAGGGAAAGCGACAGATAGGTGCGATGACATCGGCTGAACGAGGTTCGCTAATAACGGTAGTAAATTGCATGAGCGCAGGTGGAAGTTTTATCCCACCATATTTTATCTTTCCGAGAAAAAATCAGCATCCTCTTCTAATGAAAGAAGCAACTCCTGGCGCGAAGTCTTCATGTCATATATCTGGATGGATACAAGTCCCCATATTTACAGAATGGTTTAAACACTTTTTGTCTCAGACGAAACCCTCAAAAGAGGACCCAGTTCTCCTTATATTGGATGGGCACTATAGTCACACAAGAAATATTGAGGTGTTGGATCTTGCACGCGAAAATGGAGTGGTTATCATCTCATTGCCACCGCACTCAACTCATAAAATGCAGCCGTTGGATAAAACATTTATGGGACCTTTAAAAGTTTTTTATGACGATGAAATTAGACGTTTTACACGTGAAATGGGACGAAAAGTAACCCAATATGATTTGGTAGGACTTTTCTCAAAAGCGTATTTGAAGGTACAAACTGGTCAAATTGCTATCAACGGCTTTAAGTGCACTGGAATTTATCCATTTGACAAAAACATTTTTTCGGAAGCAGATTTCATTGCTGCCGAAATTGAAGGAGAAGAAGCAGCTGCAAAGAAAGAAACTACACAGAGCACTGAACTCTTTGCCCAATTTGAAATAGAGCCCGTGTCCAATGTTCCGATACCTGAAGTTTTACCTCAACTAATTGACGATTCGATTGCCAGCACTAGTAAAGGCCTATCTCCTTACCAGCATCTCAATACTGAGCGCCAAGGCTTTGAATCTTCCGTGCAACTCAATCGGCAACCTACTGCCTCCGCAAGGTTAGATAATGTGACACCTTGGGAAATATCTCCACCACCAAAAATTAAACGTCCTCTTAACAGTCGAAGAGGAAGAAAAACGACGGCGACTATTTTGACCACTTCGCCATACAAAAATCAGTTGATGGAAAAAAGTATTGCAGCAATAAATAAGCGAAAAGAGACTGCTGAGAAGAAACCAAAACCGATTAAACCAGAATTGCCAAAACGAGTCCGTGTTCCGAAAAGTGCTAATCGTTCAGTTATTCCAAAAAAAATATCCAGCCCAGTAAATCCGAATTCATCACCCAGTAGTGACTCCAATCAAAGCTTAATTTTTCAAGAAACCGACGATGAGATGGAAAATTTTGATGATGTTCCATCAACAGACAATACAATGTGTTGTTTTTGTAATAGTCGTCTGATTGATGACAAATCTTTCAAAAAATGGACCACATGTCTACAGTGTGACATGGTTTGGGCTCACGAGTCTTGCCTGCCGGGAAGGAAAGCTATATTTCTTTGCCAATCGTGTGACGAATAAGAAAAGAAAAATTCAATTTTAATCATATTTCCTTAATTTATTACGACTTATCTACGCCTAGAAGGCATTTTTTATGAATAAATGTTGTGCTATACAATATAAAAAGTGTGTCGTTTGATTTAATGACTTGAAGATTTTTGTGTTAAAGGGATGTACGTACTAGAAAAAACACACAAAATATTTTCTAAATGTTTAATATATTTTTCGGGTAATGTGGTATAGTATACCACATTTAACTACCCGTGTATACCACATTACCCATCCTCTTATGAAGATGGTACTTTTTGGGTCGTTCTTCTTTTATAGCAATATTTCTTTTATACAAAACGTGAATGGTAAAACCTAGCCAGGATATGGTGAGGAATACTTCATTTCTAAAGTATGCACACTTTCTTTGAAATCAAAAGAATAGTTTGCTCGTTGTAGTCATAAAAGTAACATGTATACCACAATACCCGATTCTACTCTATAGGGTAAACTGACCCACAGTGGCTCACGTCCCGCAGTGAACCTTTTAAATTTACAGAATCTCTACTTGTAAGAGAAAAACGAAGTAAAGAGAAAATAAACCGCGTTTCGATCCTTTATGAATTTACCTGGAAGTTGAAGTAGAGCACTCGTCATTGTCGGTTGTGCTCAAAAAAATGTGAATTTTACTGTGCTTCTTATTTTTATTCCACTTAAAAAATTTATGTGATTTGTGGGATGCAGTTTAAAATGTTGATTATTATTATTATTAATGAAAATTACTATGTCAATTAAATGTGTGGAATGTTTTATTTTATAAAAATATTTTTTCTCCGAAAAGTCACTATGTCCAATGGTGAACCAGCTCATAGTGGTACACAGTGAACCATGGTTAACATGATAGCACTTCCAGGATTCAGAATTCCGTATTTTCCTTTAGCAGCCTATCAGCATTTAACATTCGTTACTATTATTTTTCGTTATTTATAAGTTTTGTGATGTTGCTGAAGTCCTTGAAAGTAATTTTTGTTTACTAATGTTTTTTTTTATTGTTGTTATTACTTTTTTTTGTTTTTATTATCTACTTATGTTTTTGTATTGTCTACTTTTTGTTAATGTTAATGTTAAATAAAAATATATTTTTATCAATTCCTTTTTTTTTGTTCTTTATTTTTCTTATGAAATAAAAAATAAACACTTTAGGTTCACTGTGAACTACCCGGTGGTTCATTGTGTCCATCCCTTAGTACACAGGGAACCAATTGAGGTGCGTTTTAAAAAAACTCAAAATTTACTATTTGCTATGATCTTTATAACGCTGGATGTAGTGAAATACAAAGCTAAAAAAGCTAGTAATAAGTAGCTTCAAACCGTTTAAAGATTAAACCAATAGTTTAAAAACTACATTGAGTCAAACACAAAATAGTCCACTGTTGGACAGTTTACCCTACTTGTTTACAAATATAAATGTCTGTCCTGTTTTCACAGAGCTGCCATGCCCGATTCTAAAGCTTCCAGCGGCGCCCATTGTAGTTTGGCCGATGGTTCATTTAAGCTTGGACTGTTTTGGAATTTTGTATTTGGGCTATTTTTAATATTGAATAATCGCCCAAATTGTTTAAAATGGAAACCAAAATATTATTTTGCGATCTTTTATTTTCTCACATTGTCTGAATTTTTTGAAGCCAAAAAGTTAAAAAATAAATTCGTTAAAATAAACCTTTAATTGTTACTCAGAATAATGACATGTGTTAAGTTGTGTTGGTTCTTTGTTTGGAATTTTTTATAATAATAAATTCTTGTACTTCCAAAATGTTGGAATTATGTCCCATCTTTGGGAAATAAATTATGGACTATAAGTCCACTTTGGAGGGACATAATTCTACAGTCAAGTTTTGAGCTTGTTTACAAATATAAATGTCTGTTCTTCTAATCGCTATATTGTAATACGACCTGCTACATATACCTGTTTTACTTCGCGCAGGCATTTTTTCATTTATGCTGTCAAGCTCTGGAATAATCTACCCACTTATGTGAGGTCCAAAATCGAACACAAAACATATCACACAGTCTGCTTTAAACACTTTTCCAATTTGAATTGATTTAGCTTTATTTTCTTTATTTTAGTCTCTCTTTCCTTACTACTTGGTTGCGCTTCAATGTGATTTGTAGCTTAGAAATGTTTTTCGTTTATATAATGATTTTATTTAAAATCACACATCCTTGTACTTTATATAATTTCATTTTATCTTACTTCCTATACCCTTATGAGCTAAACTCAATGTATAGCGATGCAATATAAATAAATAAATACAAACACAAATACAACCCACCTCACGTTCAGAGGCCTAAATTTCCAACGACCATAAACAGAATACAGAAAAACACTCAACTCAACCCATTCCCCTACAATAACTGACTTAATTTGAATATGATTTGCATTACCGTGCGGAATTCCGTCCGGCTAATTGAAAACTTTTGAAAGCCACCGCAAGCGAACTATAAGTGATATTCGCCGTCGTAATGTGTACACTTTACACAGTGCAAAAAGTTCTACAGTCGTTGCTGACTTCAACCTCAACATAGTTTCCATCAAGTGAACATAAATAATCGTGCAACTGCGGGTGCTTCCGATCATCAAATTAAAATTGCAAAAACAAAAATTTTAAAAAGTTTTCCCCTCAACTCCCAATTCAACTTATTCACAATAAGGAATTTTCAGTGCACGAACGGATGCCGAGAAGGACAACACGGAGCATGATATTAAGGAGGGAATGGTACCCACATAAAACCATCAGACTCGGCCTTGTTTGAGTGCCGACATGCTCAAACATGGTTATAAGCAAACGGAAACAATTCTGATTGACTGAAAAATATCCTATGACTGTTGGCAAAACTGTAAATTATTATTGACCGCATTAAATGGATGGGTTTTCTTTATTAATTTTTTGAAACACACATTTCTGATTTGACAGCTCGATTAGATCGAGAGAAAGGACTCCCTTGGTGTGACGACTGGATGACTATTATTGCTGATGATAGATTGCGGCAAACAGCCATTAGTCTCCAGTCAACATATACGGAGGGATCATGTCTGCAAACTCTAAAGTTGCATTGGATTGGATTTAAAACTTGGCGTTGGTTCAACTTCGAAGGTATACAAAATACAATGCATTAACAATGAATTTTCAAAGACTGTTTGATTTGACGTCTCAACCTTTGTTTATCGACTTTTGTGATGCACATTGGCTCTTGTGATGAGGTGGAGCATTATGGATACCCGGAGCAGCCCAGACAATCTACAGATATAGAGACTTGTGGATATCGCAGGGCAGCTCGAATATAATGACTAATGACGTTTCGTAGTATGAAGCTTTGTTACCAAGCTCGAAAGTTAACTCAATCTACGATCAACTACGAAGCTTAATTGAGGAACGGAACCGAACTTCGAAAACCAGGAACAGAATGGAACAACATTTGGTAACTACTCTCATGGCATGCTGCAACGGTTGACCGAATGTAGAAACGAAGAAGTAGGCGGTCTTGGACAAGAAGCCTATAAGCAGTTCGATTCTTTTCAGGGTAAACGTCATGAAATATAGCTGCGTGTCCGGGGGAATTTAATCAGATTAATATCCACGTTGTCAGCAGAGCATCTTGCTATAAAGTCTTCTGAAATCATTTCGAAAGAAGTCTGGGAAAGTCCTCCACTCGTTGGAGTAGGTACTGTTCACCACAAATAACAAAGGGTTTTCCAATGAGAGGCGTTATTGTGAATGACCCGCTATTTCGGTAGCTGGCACTTTTGGAGCTTTTGTTCTTTGACATTTGACAAGTAGAAACTACGCCATTACTAAAAATGGAACGATACACGTTTCAATAACGCATTGAAATTATTAAAATTCACTACAAAAATGGTGAAAATCTTGTAGTCACTGTTCGAAAAACGAAAGCATTTTTTGGTCGTCGTGAAGCACCTTGTCGGACCGCAATACAGAAATTGGTGGAAAAATTCGAGCGGTTGGGACAAATTAGTGATGTGAAGAATAAAACCCGTGGCCGTCGCTCAAGAACAACTGAGAATATTGCTGCTTTAGCCCAAAGTGTTGAAGAAAACACAGGTTTGTCCATTCCTCGTCTTCCTTTGGAATTGGGCATAGGCATTCCACAAACGTCATTACACCGTATTTTATAGTCGGAGTTGGATGGTATTGATCTGGACAACGTTTACTTTCAACAAGACGGCGCTACGTGCCACACAAGCAACGAAAGGATTGATCTTTTACGGGAAAAGTTTCCGGACCGTGTTATCTCTCGAAGAGGTGATCACAATTGGCCACCGAGATCTTGTGATTTAACACCTTGCGACTTCTTGCTTTGGGGCCACGTGAAAGATAAGGTCTACGCCAACAGCACAGCGTCGATTCATGATCTCAAAGATAAAATTCGTGAGGCTATCGAGGACATAGGGCAGCCACTTTGCGATTTGGTTATGGAAAACTTCATGAAAAGGATTTGGTCCTGTATGCGTGCTCGTAGTGGCCATTTGGCTGATGTTGTTTTTCATTATTAACGGCATAACTTCCTCTTTATTATGAAATAAACATCCCCCCTTTATAAAATAGACTATCAGCTTCCCTGCACCTATCCGATTTAATAGGGATTCTTGGAAGTAATATACTTTCACTCCGGAATTTGCCAATATTTAACAGTTGTTTTGAGAATATTTCAGCAGATGGATCTCGAAGCATTTGGACGCGCATATTTACTTTTAGTTGAACTTTTTCAACATTACGCCACAGCGGAGATGCAAATTAAGAATTACACGGAAATGATAAAATGATTATTGTAAACGTCACTACTGCAATGTACAAACAATAATAATGGCCGAAATTTTCCCGAAAACTGTGTAAGAAGTGAGATACAGCTAATTGCAAGAGAGACAGGAGAACGCTCCCATCCCTACTCTGTGCTGTTTACGGGGGATTTTTATATATTAGAAGAAGAAGATATGAAAACGAGTTCGAATTTCACTCAGAGGAAAAAAAGGGAATTTTTTCTCGAATTTCGGGGAAAATTAATGATTCTACTGATAAAAAAAAAAAGGAAAAGCAGTCTTTAAAGTCTGCGAACACTGGTAAGCCCTCGCCTGTTCATCATCAGAGAAAAATTTATGAGCACAAAAGAAGAGAATACTGATACAGTACCATTCATCGCAAAACTCATGCAAAAATATATTGTTAATTCATTCAGATGCAAGCACACAAGGTGTCTGATTTAAGAATAGTGTCCTTTTCGAATTTGTAAAGGCAGATTTTGATTTAACCTTTAGAGTACCGAGTAAATTTTGAGACCCAAGAGACGGAGTGGGGTACCATAGGTCCACCCCAATTAAAGTCAAGTTTATTTTAATATTGTTTATAGCCGAAATACATTAAGAAATGCAATTTGCAAAGTCATCAAATTCATAAAAAGAAGGATTTTTTACTAGTTTTGTGATGGAAATTGTTAATAACGTTCTTTAGCAATATAAAGATTTCTTCAAATGCAGGATTCCAATAATATTGACTTTAACTTTAAAAATATATGTAGGGAGTAATACCCATGCCAGAACTAATAAAAGCTCGGACAAATCGACTGTTTGCCATTTTTAAATAATAAAAAAAAAATATTTCTTAAACTACGAAGTGGAGGGTAACTTTGGGTCGGTCCCTTTTACTTTGTCATTGATATTTTGTTATTAAAAAATTGCCAAAAATGTGTAATCACGTTGAATTTCTTTTAAGAATGCCAAAAAACTTGACTACTTAAAAAAAGAATTAAAAGCAATTATTATCTAACGGAATATAGACAAGAACGTGGTCGTGGGGGACCCAAAGTCCCCCAATCGGTACCCTAAAGGTTAAATGAAGAAAGGCAGCAAGCTACCAGAGTCCAGAGTCAGCAATATCTGACAGACAGGCGCCTTCAAGATGCATACAGAAAGCCTTTTGGAAAGAGTTAACTGCAACATCCTCGGCCATTACCAGTGAAGCTAAATATAAAATTGGCATAAAGCGGGTACCAGCAATAAAAAGAAGCAGTACTTGCGATGCAAGAAGTTTCTAATGAAATCGTCCTCAAGAAACAAGGCTATTTCCGATTCTCATCGCAAACTTATGTATTCCATTATCTACCTTGGAATTCACTAGTTGGAATGTCTGGCAAAAGCTTCTTAATTTCGATACCTCCTTTCACAAATTTGGTAGGTAGGGGGAAAGCGGGAGACTTGAACATATGAGAGACTTCAGATTGAGACAGTTTCTGAAGGGAGAGTTGATCAGTGCTAAATGATGTATATGTAAAGGTCGGGTGGCTACTCAACTGCGGAAGGGGTAGGTGTTCCGGTCAAATAAAAATCTACTTCGTGAGAGTTACAACTATAATTATTTACTAATACAGAAAAAGGTTACAATTTTTACAGAGTGAACCGATTGGGTGTTGTGTGACGACCGACTTTTGGATTCTTTTTGGGCGACCAGGAAGAAACCCAGTTTTTCTTTTTTGCTTGGTTGCCTTTATGCTTGAACGCGGTTGGAGTTTTGTTTTCAAACCACGAATACAATAAAAATTAATTCTAATGAATTGGAAGTGGATAAATTATTTGTTTTTTTATTTTGCTATGGAATTTGAGTCGAAAATCCGTTTGGATTGCGTTTATTGTAAGTTTAAGAGATCGTTCTTAAAAAAGATAGATGTAGCTAACGGGTGATTTTTTAAGAGGTTTAGAACTTTTTTAAAAAAAAAAACACAAAAAATTCGAAAAAATGAATGAAATATTTATTTGAATCGATAGTTTGAACCTTGCAATTTAATGTTTAAAGATAATTTCATGCAAATGTTGACCGCGGCTGCGTCTCAGGTAGCCCATCCGCTGAGTCCAATTTTGGCATACTCTTTCACACATATCGGCCGGTATCTCACGAATGAATGCATAGATGTTGGCTTCCAGTGCGTCAATCGAAGCGGGCTTGTCCCTATACACATTAACCTTGGCATACCCCCACAAAAAATAATCTAATGGTGTCAAATCGCACGATCTAGGCGGCCAATTGACCGGCCCGAAACGTGAAATTAACTGTTCACCAAACTCGCCTCGCAATTGCGCCATTGTTTCGCGTGATGTGTGGCATGTGGCACCGTCTTGTTGAAACCACATATCACATATCATTTTGCTTATTTACGTACCCATTCAACCAAAAATGAGCCTCACCGCTGAACACAATTTTTCGATAAAAAAGCGGATCCTCGGCCAGCTTTCCAAGAACCCATTCACCAAAAATTCGGCGTTGTGGTAGGTCGGCTGGCTTTAGTTCTTGCACCAGCTGTATCTTAAAAGGCTTTACGCCCAAATCCTTCCGCAAAATTTTCCACGTAGTGCTGTAACAAAGGCCTAACTGCTGGGAACGGCGCCGAATCGACATTTCGCGGTCTTCTGTCACACTAGCTGATACGGCCGCAATATTTTCTTCACTACGCACAGTACGTAAACGTGTTGGTGGTTTAATGTCCAACAAAGTAAATTTGGTGCGAAATTTGGTCACAATCTTCCGAATAGACTGCTCAGAAGGTCGAGAATGCCGATCATAAAATGGAAGCAGCGCGCGATGAACATTTCGAACCGAGCACGAATTTTGATAGTAAAATTCAATAATTTGCAAGCGTTGTTCATTTGTAAGACGATCCATGGTTAAATTGCAAACCAAACTGAAGCTGTTTGACAGTGACACAAGGTACTAAACACACGTCAGCTGTCAAAACCAGTGTTGCCAAAACCAAACCAGCTAAAAAATCACCCGTTTTAAGTCTCCCACTTTCCCCCTATGTGTGAGGCGTTTCTTCATTTATGGAAATGAAAGAACACAAATTTTGTCACAATTATGTGGAATTTTCTTCTTTCTTAACTAACCTGCCTGTGCTTATATCGGAATTAAGCGTACACTGTTTGAATGAATAAAACTTTTGCGTTTTACCTGATTGGATTAGTGTTCGGATTCCAAGTTAATCGCAGACCGCATTGAACTTAACACATAGATATAGCTAAACCGACACCCTTTCAATTAGGAGAGACTCCACATAAAAAAGTGGCAGGCCACATAACCACTCAGGAGAAGAGAACTTCGTCACAGGTATCCAGTAGCAGTTCCATTATCCTTTATGAGTTTCAGCAACCCATTGCCAACTTCTTGGAACGTGGATTTATCTAAGTTTGCTTTGAGGAATGTTTTCTTAATTTCAATTTAAATTCAACAGGCGGCTTCAAGTTTTCATTTATATTTTCCCCACTGCGATCTGCAAAATGTTCTTCAAAATCTCCAACAGGCAGTTCACCAAGTTGTGCTGCTGCACATAATCTATTCGTTTCGCAGTCGTCCCTCATCACAACCCTTGGCTTTGCATGTAACTTTGTTGATAGCTGGTAAAACTTTTGCCGGCCCTACCACCATGCCATTGTAAGGTTCATAATAATGGTTCCTTATAAGAGCGCGCAGAACAAAACAAAAGAAACAGCGAAGGGCGCACTAACAAGATAACACAGAAAAGAAAAGAGAAAACTGACGCACGAACTCTACGCGGTCACAGAGAAAGTTCTCAATAAATAATCCACCCCTTTGCAAGAACTTTCACCAGCATAATAATAATTACGCCAGAAGACCAGAATATTATATAATGAATGGGGGAATCACATTCAATTCGCGCATTGAAATCGTCATTTGAATCGCACAGACTAAGCCAAAACCACGAGTACAAGGGAATGAAGAACAAAAATCAAAAGCCAAAGGATGCATCCCACAGAGACCATTTGAGGGCCGATTATGGACCGCCACTAAGCTGCGAGATAAATGGTGTAGAACACAAACACGCCAGCGATGGTGGCTTAAGTAAAGGATAATTGCCTATTTAAACATTAACAAGTTGAACTTTAAGCGTTGGCTGTACTGTCGCTGCAGGTAACCTGTACGCTGTACCTACTATCGCGTACACTTTATGTGCTCACTACGTGTGCTTTCGTGTGCCTGTGCACGTCCTTCGTCCGTTCTCTCAAAGTCTCCTTAATACGCGAGTCTTTAACGGAAGATAAATTACTCTGTAATTAGACGCTGTGTTATGCTACGTTCTTCTTTTTGTACTTTGCTGTACTCATTCTTTAACTTTCGATTGCCTTGCGAACTACAAAGGACTGCGACTAGATGCGGATGACAACGGCAGAAGAGTATAGCTCCACTTACAGCCAGTAGTTTCACATTGCCTGTCCAAGTGGAAGAGAATCGTTGTCTTTTAGTTTTCTCTGCGAAGGGCTTTTCGTCTTGGCCGTCCATTAGAGTTCTATTGTCTGAATTTTTCTTCAATACCTGTTTCTTTCGTTTCCTTTTTGTGATCCGAGCGCGCGAAAGAATTGGTAGAAAGTTGTTAGTCCTTGGCTTGGGTTGTGTAATTATTTGAGAAGCTTTTGTTGTTTTGCATTAATTATTTGGGTCATTAAATGGGTTTTCTTTTGAGGGCGCTTTTTATTTTTCGTCTCTGGAGGAGTGGCATATCTGTTTTAAGTTTTATCGTAAGTTTCGCTTTGATGTTTTTGGAAATGACTTTCCGACAGGGAGATAGTGCAGCAAGGACACGACAATTAATGCTTATTCTTTTGTAATTATGTGATAGACGAGACTTTTTACTTTAGAGATGCAGCGGTTTCATATTTAAATAATAAAAATGAAGGAATATCCTATGAACGATGTTGGCCTGCATGAAGTAAAAACGGCTTTCGCCGTTGACCGATGCAAATGTTTTCGTCATTCTTTAATTTGTCCGACCTACATTTCTATGCCGTGTTCGAACTGCTGTATTGAGAAGGTTTTCCAGGTATATCATCGAACTCGAACGTGAAGAGAACTTAGAAAAGGAATTTTGTTTCCAAAGACCGAACCTGATACGCGTTGCTTGGTAGTTCGCACATAACCCAACATCGTATTTGAATGAGATGAATATTAAACGGTCTGCCTCGTTATTGGTGGAAAGGAATTGCGGTCTTATGCCTGACGTCCACTAAATGCGCTTCGCATCAATTTCGAATTCAACTCTATAATGTGCGATACTTAATGCTCTCAATTTATTGTGTGCAACCAACGAGTTTAATCGTTAAGTTCGTCGAACATTGCAGTACATCTCGTGGAAGAACTATTTCACAATCATGTGTTTTGCAAATTACCTGTTCAACCCGTTGCCCAACTTATTATATTTCTGGTTGACTTGGGTTGCTGGTTGCTACGATATTGTGCGACCGGCATTACCTTCAGATTGCATTGGCTGATGTCTTGAGCTGCATTCTCTTGCCCAAGGACAATAAATGCTCTGTAAATGTGGTGTTTTCATATTTTTGCAAACAGAAATGAATTTACTGAGGGAAACGCAATACTTTAGACTGAAGCAGGTGGCACAGCGTTTTGTATTTATACGGTGGGCCAAAAGAAGTCATCCGATGTTGTTTGGCTCTAATTTTTTTTCTAAATGAAAAACTTCGATTCTGTTTTATTTTATTGGACGAGTCGAGAAGGTGATATCGGCCAAATGGGCGCCGTCACAATTGATTGCCGTACGGGCTCGTTTTCATCACTTCGACGAGAATTTCGGGCGACAGATTCTCGCACTCGTGTCGAATGTTGTCCTTTACGGCTTCTAGGGTCTCGGGACTTCAAAAAACCCCACAAAAAAAGTCTGGAACGGTTCGATCTTGCGGGCCAGTGCAAATCGCCAAAACGGGAAAGCCGTCTTCAGATTATCGGTTCTGGCTCGCGCAGTGTGTGCCGTAGCTCTGTCCTGTTCGAACCACATATCCTCCAGTCCTAATTCGTCCAATTGCGGCAGAAAAAACTCGGCTAACATGGCCCTTTAGCGCGCACCGTCCACTGTTTTCGTTTGACCAGCGGCGTTTTGAAAAAAATGGCCCGATGACTCCTCTAGCGTGACCAGCGCACCATGCAGTAACTTGAGCAGGTGTAATGGCTCCTCGTGCATTACTCGTGGATTTTCGGTGCCCCAAAAGCGATAGTTTTGCATGTTCACGTACCCGCTGAGGTGGAAATGAGCCTCATCGCTCATTATGATTTTGATCGAAATATCGTCCACTTACGGTTATTCCGCGTTCCGGGGAGTGTATCGCTTTATGGCTTGTTCACTTGTTTTCTTTGCATCTGTCTAGTCCACAAGTGTCAAAACAGATTTGACATTGGCGGCCATTTGCAAAAATAAGAGCAACTTCCATAGGGTGATCTCTTTTGGCCCACCTGTTACATAGATACTTCTTTTGCTCGGTCCATTCCGTTCGATGGTGGTGGCAAAACTTTCCTTGTACGCTCAGGGTCTCTGTCATTTGTTCAACAAAGCGTCGCTTATCCGAACGTATTTATTCTTATTGCGTTTGCATGAGTCGTGTACAGTAATTTGAATCATAATCTCAGACCATTTGTATTTGTTTTCCCAGAGAGGTGCGATATTTTGAGGGCTTCGGTAAAATCAATTAGTGTACAGTCTGCACAGCTTACTTATAGCCAATATGACGTTCTATGAATTGGTATGTCTCCCGTATATTTAAGGTGTTCCATTTTCCAAGGTTAGTGTTTACTATATTATTATAAATAAAGTTTATGGTTTGGATTTATTTGTATTCCTAACATATGTCGACTCGCTAGCGACCGTCTAGAGGCGGGTAAGGCGGGTAAAGGCAACTAGCCATTTCTTTTTTGTTTAATTACATATTCGCGTCTTTACTGATTCAAGTGTTTTTGGTCAGATATTTACACGATGTCACGTCGTAGGACTATTAACAACTTGTCGAAGATGACAGATGACGAAATTGCTGGTTTTATAGACTCAATTTCATTTGCCTGGAATGCGATTTGCTGAATAGTAATTCTTTGGTGAGTTCATGTCATGCGATCATTTCTGCAGTCAATGCAAGCAGCGATCTAAATTCAGCTGCATCAGAAATACCAACTACGTTTTCAGTCTACGACATTTCTGAGCCCAAAGTTGTAGATTCACGGCTTAGAAAGCGAAAGCGCTCCTCGAATAAGTTTTTTCTTTAATTTAAAATTTTTGTTTTTTTCATTATTTTCCATAAATAAGCTATTCATTTGGGTGGTATACAACCCTGTCCGACTTGTATTGCTCTGACGACCCAAGCGCAATGCATAATTTTGCATGTCAGGGTGTAAAATTCACCAAATTTAAAATTGGACTTTAAATTCGTTCTTCTCGTGTGAATATTAGTCTATACTAGTTTACGGACTCAAATCAACAAATGAGAAGGGTATCCTTACTTTGCCAACGATAGGTGTTCAATAAAACACGAATATTATCACTTTCCCAAATCAGCGATAACATTTCTTCATCAGTCTTCTTAGGGTAGAAATACTGTTTGGAATCAGACACAGAAACAGCAACGGTTAGTATACAAAACAAAATGTCTTAATCGGGTACTTATTAGATTCCTTATAGTGCTATAAGAAAAAATATATACTTATTAGATTCCTTATAATGGTATAAGAAAAAAAAAACGATCTAATACTTCGAAAAGTAAATCACGTTGATCTTAAACTGGAGATATGCAAAACATATGTATCCACTGAAATTTCTGGGCAAAGCCGACCAAGTCTTCAGCCGGTCTATAATACAGGGATCATCTTTTGCTTTCACTTTAATTATTCCTAAGTGTGGTAATTAATTTATTTACAGGTATCTAGTTAGGAAGATTTAAAACGACGTTTGGCCGCTTTTTCAAGGCACCTTGATCCAGTCTTTGCTGTCATAACCCACTTCTTGTATCTGATGACAATTAGCATTCCTCAACGTTTCGTGACTGCAAACTACCGAACGAACAAGTCATCTTTGCCGATAGCTACAATTTACAACCACAGCAATTATTAGCCCACACCAACATGCGACTCAACCATGAATTATAGCACCGTTAGCGTAATAAATCAAAATATGCTAATATTGCATGAGTGCAGTGCAGGTTAATTTTGTTAGCTCCAAGTCACAAACCCTTTGACTTGGTCGCAAAGTTGATTTTGTACACAGTAGGTAGGTATACACCAATAACTAGTGCAAGGGTGTTTTCAATTTTATTTACAGCCCACACTCGGTTCCATGTGGCCAGACCATTATAATTGTTTTGTACTTCAGATTTACTGCAGTTCACACGGCAAGTGGGGAGCATGCACTCTTAACCCACGAACAAGGGTGCTGCAGTGTTTGGCACACTACAACTGATCCTGTCAATTAATCAATAAAATTTAATTGCACAGAAGAGAATTACACTTCATTATATGACACATTATTTCCGACAAAAATGCCGCCCGGTGCGGCCCGGTGATGTCACTCTTTCGCAACGTGCAAAGTGGACCGGACACACATGCTCGAATGTGGAACAATAAAATCGTATTTATTATACTGAAAACTGAATGCAGCTATTAGTCGTACGAAATTGTGCTCGGTGTTTTTGTTATTCAAGGATTCAAATGACTCATGGTCGCTTCAATAAAAATAAATAAACTCGAATGGAGGCAGGAGCGGGGACGACTCGCTGCATACAAAACAATAAACTCCACAAACCGACATAAATCAAAAGAGTGTCTGTTTAATAGCAGACTATATACAGGAATGGGTGTAAACAAAGTGCAAACGTTTGTTTAAAACGGAAGGCGAGTTATCACAGAAGAGGAAATAAATATAAACAAAAAGTCGTAGGAAAACAATTTCCAAGAGCTATGTGGGTGCTATGAGAGATCCTTGTGTGGAATATCAATGTGTATTTGAGTTTGTATGTTTGTAAGGATTTTGAAGTTCACGAACTGCATCAAAAATGGGAGCAGCCGTCCAACGAGTGAACGTGAACAGAACCAATTACTAGTTTAATAGCTTGCACTGTTTTCGTACAGTATTTTTCTTCCCTATCTAGCCGTTGAATTTGATCTTCACGTTCAGATCAGGCGGGAGCTTAAGTGTCAATTTGGTTAACCACTGGAGTATCTTTACCGGAGACTGAGACACATTCTTCCAATATCTTTTATTTAGGGCGTGCTGCTGTAGTGAATAATAATTTTGTAGTTTCTTCTTTTGTCTTGCCAGATCAATAGCTTGTAGATTTCATTCACACCATCTTTGCAGTCTACCTTTCAATTTTCTCATTTCTTTGAACTGTCTGTTGTGAACATATTTTTGTGTTGGTAGTCCGGACAACACGAACAGTCGCGATCCACAAACCCACGAATAAAAATTCGCTCGAACTTTACCTTCAACAATGACTAAAAAAGTTTTCCTGTGAGTCAGGATCTACGAATATTCGCTTGTTCGAAGTTCGCAATTCGCTCTCATATGAATAGTCGTTCGTCAATTGTACTGAAGTTTACAGATCTGGTATCACAACTTTGTAGCTCCGCACAGTGATACCAAATCGTGGGTAATTACCCATTTCGTGGGCATTTTGCCGTTCAAAATACCAAAGGTTAGTACGCTGCTCGAGCTAACCTTAATTTAGTCTGGTCTCAAACTTTTCTCTCCAAACATCAGCTAAAGTCCTAGCTAAAATTTTACATAGAGAGCGCTGTGTATAAATGTGACAAAAAACAGCTGTTCTTGGAAAATACCTTACTTCAAAAATTCAACTCTCACTGATTTCATCCGTATCCAATTCTATGTACTCCTCGTCGAGCTATTTATTCAAAAAACTCATCTTTGCTTACGTCTCCCATTCTTCGTAATGCAAAAACGCAAAAAAAAAAAAAAGAGAACGCAACGATCTGTCAAATTTTAGCTTGAGAAAATGGCCCGACCCATTAAATGGGCGCGCTAAATCTTGACAGATACATGAAGTTCGTTCTGGAACAAAAGTTTGATTATTTGGCTCGAGCTGCGTACCACTCAGCTAAATGCGTTCGCTTAAATTTAGCTCAGCTAAATTATGGAGAGAATTTTGTATGGGAGCGAAATTTTAATATCTTAGAACAACAACAAAAATTGTACTTTGTTGTTTTTCAACGTCGGCATGGGGTCATTTTTGGGTATATTTTTATTAAATTTTATATTTTTAACTATTTTATAATTAGTTATTTTAAATATTTTCACAGCAAAAAAATCGGGAAAAATAGTTATTTTTACTCCTTTTTCTAATACATAGTTATTTTAACTATTTTTTCAGGAACATTAAATGGCAATGAAAATTGTTTAAATAACTATTTTCAAGATTTTTACTATGGAAAAACTGCTTAACGGTGTTCCCGAGAATAATTGAGAAAAAAATACCATAAAGCATTAACATTTTGGCAAACATTATGTGTCAAGTGATTACTTAAATATATTTCAGTTGCTAATTGAAAATTGTTTAAATATACTTGATATTGATATATATCGGAAAAGACTTATGAGTGCAATTTGTAAGTCGTGCTCAGCAACGTTGAGAGGGGAAAAATGTCTTCCCTGCAATGGTAGTTGTGTCTGCAACCGGCGTTTTTTAAGTTTCCACCAAAGAATGTAGTTCAATATTCAGTATAATCGGTGTTTTTTTTTTTTTTTTTGTTGATGTGCCAATGGATGTCGTAATCTTCTAAAGATGAGGTAGCCCAACATGGATGATTCTCAAGCCCGAGTAATCGTTGCCAGGAGTCCGCCTACGTACTAATCGACACCACTACGTCCTTCAACCACTCTCACCGTGGGACTGGCGGTAGGCGTTACTTAGCGGTGCTGGTTAGCTTTTTACGCTGCATCTTGTACTATGTCAGCTGCTTCTGACGCTTCAGCTGTTTGTAGTGCTCTTCTGAGCTTTTATATTCATCGTAGTTCATTTTGAAGGGGCGTTACAAGACTGCACAATGTCATCCATTTGGCCTTCGACTGCAGCATGTGGTCTATGAAAAGCTCCGGGTTAGGCAGATTCCTTTTTCCATTTCTGGAGTGGAAAACTGCATGCTCCGTATCTTTCTCTTGTTCCGGACAATCTGGGTAACCCAGCGAGTTATCGTGTCCAAATCGATGGAGATATTTACGATAGTCGCCGTAAATACTTAGGATAAAATTGGAAATAAAAATGACCAACTGTAGCTAGAAATGACCAGAATAATTTAAGTCTTAAATATTTGGAGTATGGAGACGTTTCCTTTGAATTCAGCAGTCAAATAAATACAGGACGTGTTGTGTCCACAAAATTGTTTTATAGTCTTATTTCCGCAGTCCACTAGCTAACTACACAACCCACAGCTAATTAAACATTTTTTCCATGGCAGTTTCTCTCAATCTCTTTTTACTTTTTTCGTAAGATATTTGAACATTTCTCACATAGTGATTTCGTATACATACGATCTTCCTAGCAGTGAGAGAGCTCGACAACATAACTGGACTTAAGCTAAAAAATATTTAAATACGGTTCTAGGCTTAACAATTCAGAACTGACCCAAGCTGAAATAGTCTCTGCTGCGCGTCACTCCACTGGGAGTAGAATATCGTTTGATCTGAGGGCTATCCTCATCAAAAATGTATCCCGTCTAATGAACTTATGAAAAAAAGAGCTCATTTTGTCGTGACTAAGACTCAGATGCTTCGTCGTCTTCTCAGAACTACACGAAAAGGATTTTATTTTCTTGGTATAGCTCATTTCTCATTTCTAGATGCGTTATTTGCGCCTTTTTTTAAGAAATCGCCACCGGTAATGGACTGAGCTAATAATCACCAAACACGTCCTGCTTTCTTTGTTTGCGCTTTCATAAAACATCAGACTCAATGAGAATCACCTTTTTGTTATTTTGTTATTACATTTTAGCTAATCTTAAGGACATAAATAATCGTTGGTGGGGACCGAGCAATAACTGTCAGCCGACGATGTCAAATAATAAAATAAGCCATTAACACGAAAGAAATATGTTTCGTTTACCCCATTTTCGCCACTCACCCTTATGTCCTTGTTGTTTATTTATTTTTTTCTATGCAAGAAAATTAAATAAACAAAGCAAAACTAAATTATACAGAACCACCACCGTCAGCACCACCACCATTAGAGAAATACATTCCAATAAAAACTACACAACTATGCCGCGATAAGGTTAAAAAAGGGACCATGGAACAGCGTCAGCAAAGAAATACCGCCTGCGTTCACATTCCGAGGCGGCTTTATGGGCCATCGTCATGATAGTTGTTATTTGAGGGCTTCTCATTTTTTTATTACAAAGTTATTATGTTAAAATGCCTGCTTACGTATAATTTGATGTTTCAAGCTTTGTGTCCCCCGGGGCGGATTAATGACTCTATTTCAGCGAAGGCAGTCATGTCGTGACGCGTGTACATTTTAAAATGTCTTGAGTTGAGGGCGAAGCAAGATGGCAGCTGAAAAGGGAAAACACTCCCATTGCCACAATGGAGATTTCCCAATAATTCAAATTCTTTCAATTCTTTTGGGCGCATTCCACGCTTTCATAGGCAAAGCACTCTTATCTTGGCCAATTACCTCGGAGCGGAAGTTAGTATTTTTATGCTCACCTTATGAAGAACTGGGCAAATTGCTTACATGGCTGGCGATGATGGAATTTTTTGAATAAATTGATTCCAGTAGCGCTTTGCAGAAATAACCGGGCAAAATGTGATATTTACAGATACAGTACACGACGGATATAAGAAACACTCATTCAAGAAAAGATCGCATTTGGAAACACCTTTTAGACTTCTTTTTCATATGCCTGTTCTCATATAAGAATGAACGAGACCATTTTTTTTTTTTTTTTGGATTTTAGAGGATTTTTATATCCGTCGTGGACTGTATTTGTATTTAGATTTTCAGATCATTTTATTAAGTATACGGTGCGGATGGTTTTTAGCATAGGCATCAACAGAGTTGTTGAGGTCTTGGACTGCATAAGGGACATTCCAGGGAACTCGAAAAACATGGAAGTACTACATAAATTGACTACCCAGATTGACTATAGATTAATCTCTCTATATAGACCGCTAATAGGTGTCTCATCTAATATGGGATCATGCAACAAATGTGGGCCCTTATCACGTGACTTTTGAGACGGCTAAAGTCCAAATGTTAGACGCCCAAAACTAGCAACTAACTGCAAGAATTACGAGTCTAAGAATTTCATCTAGATGATTCTCCAAAAATCTATTGAAAACTTACGATAATCAAAAAAAAAAAAAACACCTGAACATAACTTATTTTGATCATCAAATTTTCAAAACCGATGCCATATAGACTCTAGACTATCATCGTCTTACTTGATCTGATACACCCAAACAAGAGGAGGGAAAGACCCTTCCATGACCAAGTCTCTCTCTCTATATCGTTGCGACTATTCTCTTACAACGACTTTGGAATCTTATAATAGCAGCAGATGCCTCTTAAGAAGTTCAAATTGTAGGTCAATGGCTCGGGAGAAGACTAATTCTATAGATTTATGTGTTATCACAAAAGACTTGAGCGAATCAGCCAATGAACAGACTTCAAGTCAAATGAGACCGGTTATTCAACGTCCCTGCAGATATACCTATCTTTTTATACAGACAGATCAAAAAAGGATACCTGGGTAGGGTCACCAATTTTCTCGGAATACCTAGGTAATCCAGCTGTGGTGATCCCTATCGGGACCGGACTACTTTGATCTACTTCGCTTTTCGCAACATCTCTGAAATTTAAATCGTCACTCCGCAAGGATAACAAACTACTTCGATTTTTTTGTGAAAATTATTATTATGTGGCAGCACTAATTTTATCGAAGATTTACTTTTGAAATAAACTTCAAATTCGCTTCGCGCTACCCAGCAAATGTTTGTCTTACGCTCGTGTTAGACTTAGTCAAGTTTTGGCCTCTCCTTATCCGAGCATAAAAATAAGGTCGAGGAATTTATGTTTAAGAATTTAACAGAGATCATTTTTACCTTAGTTATCTTACTCCACGGCTGAAAGAAAATTCTCCGAAATTAATTTAGTGAAAAACATATTCCGAAATAGATTAAATATAAAAACAGTTGAAAATGTAATGTTCTAAGGATGTTTATTGGAAAATCGGAATGATGATTATGTTCCGCCGCTTAATTTAATCTTATTTTTAAAGCAATTTTAAATTTGTTGATGGTGAATTTATTTATACATAATTTTTAACCTTTAGATATCATACAGCAATCTACATGTTTTCGTTATAAAAAAAAATGATTTAATAAATGCAATGAAGTCTAAAATAGTAAGATACGCAATATACATTTACAACACATTTATTTTTAGTTTTGGTAACATAAATGTGCAATTTTGCCTCTAATTTTTTTTGTGTTGAATTACCTACAGATTTTATTCGGAAAAGTTAGATTCGGTTCATTGTTTTTTATAAATCCAAAAATCTACTTCCAAAAAAATTTAATTTACTTCGCTTTTTCTTTTCATCTACTTCGAAATATGATTTCTAAAGTCCAAACCCTGATCCGGACTTGTTGGAAAACTTTCCTGTTCCCGAATTTGATCAGTCAGAATAAGACTGTGCTACAGCAAGCACAACAGTTTTACCGGGCGAATAATGTTGAAAAGTGCTGGTACACATTTACGATAAACAGACCTACAAGTATTTGGTCCGATTAGCCTTGGAAAACAACTTTACTGATTCTCGCGAAACATAAGGCTCGTTTTATTGAACATCTATTCCAGCAAAACAAAGTAACGAATCTTCGGTTCGCAGTTATATATATAGTATATATATATAATTTTTGTTAAAAGGATGTTAGTTAATTAAAAAATAAAACAATTTCCTTTTTAACTTTTGAACATCTTTTTATTTTTATTACTTATTAAAAAGCTTCAGATCCCTTACCGTTGGTCGGGGGAAATCTTAGGCTATACGCCGTGACGGAATTCTTAGAACTGAACTTATTGAGATCAAGTGATCCCTTTTTATACTCTTCGTGTGTTTATGTATGATGCAATGATACTTTTGTTCGGATTCATATGCTGAAGGCAAAAGTGTTACTTTGTCAATGTTGTTATACTTTTGTGCTGAAGGCGCAAAGTTCTGGTGATCGGTTTATTGCATTTTAATGGCCGCATCATTGTGTTTATGATTTGAAATCTCGTTATGGTATTTCACCATCGTATCATTGTATTAAATGGATTTTCTATCATTGTATTTAATGGATTTTCTATCATTGTATTTAATGGAGTTTCTATCATTGTATTTATGATTTGAAATCTCATTATGGTATTTCACAATCGTATCATTGTATTAAATTGACTTTAGTTAGTTGAATTTGAAATCGAGGGTTTGTGCACAAGTGTGCTCTGATATAACACCTCCCCCCTTAGAGTCATCTAATGGTCGGAAAGTGACCGTTGGAAGATTTACATTATTTATAATCTTCTTATTTTTATTTCTTATTTTTATGTAAATATAAATGATTACAATGGTTATTATGGTTACAAAGATAAAGTATATGGTTAAACTTGACTTTTTGTGTTTATATTTAAGTTCTTGAATTTCTTTTAAATTGTTTATACTTTGATAATGTATTTCTTGGAAAGTTAAATCATCTGTTTTTGTATAATTAATATCCAAAATGGTATTTGGAATTATTGGTTCATGTTTATAGTTTTTCCTTTCATACTCTCTATTATTTATTTTAATTTTACAATTTTCAAATTTGATGAGATAGTTACCTTTTATTACAATTTTCTGATTGTTACAATTTTGAATTATTTCCTGTAATTTTATGTTAATTAATACAAAATTATTATTTCCTATTTCTATTACATCTTCATTTATATTTTTTTCAAGTTTACAGTTCATTGATTCTTTAAGTATATTTTCAATACAATCATCATTTATTTTACTTAAATTTGTTACGTATTTTGTGTTTTCATAAACAATTTGGTCTTTGGTTAGATACTGATTTGTATTTATTTTTAATTGTGAATTATTTTCTTTATTTGGGACGGGTTGTTTTTATTTGTTGGTATTTTTTCTTTTTCCTAAATTGATCTTTATGAAGAATACGATTAGGATTTTTCTTAAATCTGTTTCCTTCTTCCAACGTGTATTTTTTGTTGGATTTATTAATTACCTTTACCTTTTTATGTTTTGGGGCTATTTTGTTTTTTATTTTCTCGGGTTCTGTTATTTTTGCATAATTTTCATCTATGCTATCATTCTTCCTATTTATGTTTAGTTTATTTAATATTTTATTTTTACGTTCTTCAATACGTTTATAAATTAATTCATTGTTGATTTTATTAAAGTGAACATCAATAGGTTTTTCTTTTGTTGTTAAATGGATGACATTATTGTAAGTGTCTATGGCTTTGATTGTATGTTCAATGGGTTCAATTTCTTCACCTGATTCTTGTATTTGTGTTAAGATTCGGATATGTTCATTTAGTGTGCTGTGGAGACGTTCTATGTCTGAATTACCTGTATGGCGATTAGCAGTACAATAATGAATATTTATTTCATTATTTTCTAAAAATTTTTTTAATGTTTCAGAAACAAAAGCGTTTTCATTGTCGAGGGTAATTTGTTTCGGTTTTTTCATATATGTAAATATTTTCATTAAAGCATTTAAAACATCGGTATATGTTTTATGTTTAATAGGTTCTACTGCTGCATATTTACTGAACTTGTCGATACATGAAAGGTATTTTTTCTTATGGCTTAAGAACCATATATCTATATGATAGTGTTCATTTGGATTTTTTGGAGTTATGGTTTTTTCGTAGGGTAACTTAATTGGATTTCTTTCGATTTTAGTCATACATAGATGGCAATTATTAATTTGTTTATTTATTAAGGTTTTAAAATTTGGTATGTAATATTTTCGATTAAGATCTAAATATACTTTTTCTATGCCTATATGGTTGTTATTTTTATGTGTTTGGAATATTATCTCGTTTGCCTCGTTAATTTTTAGATCTTGCAAGAGTTTTGTGCTTCTGTGTAATATTTGAATTGATTTCGTATTTTCTAATTTCCATTTGTTTTGGAAATTTGTAAAGATTTCCTCATTTTCTATATAAATGCCATTTAATATTCTTAGGTCGACTTCTTTAATAATATCTTCGAAATCTTTTTCTTTGAATTCTTTCCTTGTAAATATAATTCTTCTTTTCCCAACATGTGGATAAATAATTTTTGTTTCTTCGTCATTTGCATTGACTTTGAGAATTATTTGTCGATTAAAAATATTAATCGGTTTTTCACTAATAGGGATTAAGCTAAAATTATCCGATTCAGCACTGTGTTGAGTGTATTCGTCGTCATCGTTGTCGTTATTTATCATATTGATTTTATTTTCAAGTTTTACCCGGGACAGTGCGTCTGCAACTTTATTTTCTTTCCCTTGTATGTATTGTATTTCGAAGTCATATTCTTCAAGTTTGATCTTCCATCTTTGTAATTTATTATTTGGCTCTTTTAAATTTTGTAGCCATACTAATGGTCTATGGTCTGTTTTTATAATGAATTTGCGTCCATATAAATAATGTCGAAATTGTGCTGTTGCCCAAACTATTGCTAACAATTCTTTTTCTATTGTTGAATAGTTGCATTCATGTTTATTTAAGGTACGTGAAGCAAATGCTAGAGGTCCATGTGATTGTGACAAAACTGCTCCGAGAGCAAAGTTGCTAGCATCGGTTGTCAATGTAAATTCCTTCAAAAAATTTGGGTGTCTGTTTATTAGATCATCCGACATCAGAGTTTTTATTTTATAAAATGCTTCTTTATAGCATTCATCTTCTGTATTTATTTTTTTATCCTTTTTTAAGCATAGAGTTAGAGGTTTAATTATTTTCGCATAATCATTTATAAATTTTCTATAGTATCCTGTTAAACCGAGGAAACTTTGAATTTCTTTTACATTTTTTGGTATAGGGAAATTCTTTATTGTTTCAATTTTTTTCGGATTTGGTTTTATACCATTTGATGTTACTACATGACCTAAAAATTCTGTTTCCTTGCGTAGAAATTCAGATTTGTTTAATGATACCTTAAGGTTTGCATTCTTCAGTGTCATTAGGATTTTATTAAGTGAATCCATATGTTCCTGTAGGCTTGAGGAAAATATTATAATGTCATCTAAATAGACATAGCATATTTTTCCTATAAATTCTTTCAGAACTTCATTCATGAGTCTCTGAAAAGTTGCGGGCGCATTTTTTAAACCGAATGGCATTCGTACGAACTCATAGTGTCCAGTTAATGTACTAAAAGCGGTTTTTTCTCTATCCTTAGCTTCTACTTCTATTTGATAGAACCCTTTTGTAAGATCTAATGTAGTGAAATACACGGCATGTCCTAGTTTATCTAATATTGAGTCTATGTTTGGGATAGGATATTTATCTTCTTTAGTTACGTTATTCAATTTCCGATAATCGATAACGATTCGCCATTCTTTATTACCTGCGTTGTCCTCCTTCTTAGGTACCACCCAAATTGGAGCGTTATAAGGTGAAGTGGAATGCTGGATTATTTTTGATTCAAGCATTTCCTTTATTTGCTTATCTACTTCTTTCTTGTGGATTTCGGGATATCTATATATCCTCGTGTATATAGGAGAACTGTTTTCTGTAGGGATGTTGTGTTTTACGTGGTTAGTAAAAGACAAATCATCGCCTTTTCTATAAAATGCTCCGTTGCATTTTTTTATTACCTTAAACAAATTTTGTTTTTCTTCTTTATTTAAATGATCCGTTCTTAGGTCTTTAATTATTGTATTGTTAATAATGGAGTCCATAGGAACAATTTCATTGAAATAGTTGATGGTCTTTTCATATTCTTTTTCTTCATATTCGTTGAAGAACAAAGGTATGATTTGGTCATTCAATCTCAATGTTTTTTTTCTATAATTTATTTCTCCATCGTTTGGAACCAAAATGTTGTTTCCAATAATTCCATTATACTCTTTACTGAAAGTATATACTTGGAATTCACAATCGTATTTAACTGATAGTGCAAATATTGATTTTGGGATTTTTACGTCTTTTGTGACGACTATTGGAACATTGCCTGCTGTGCATATTGTCATAGGTTTGACACGCCATTTAGTATATTCTGTTGGTGAATCTTCCTCACGCAAAAGACTATTTGTTGCTCCTGTGTCAATAAGTAGTCTTATATTTTTATTTCCTTTCCCTAATTTAATATAGGGAAGTGATGTTCCGAGGCTAAATGCCGAAAATTTGCTTCACTTTCTATATTTGTTTGTACATCATTTCTTTCAACATAATTAGCTTTAGGTACACGTCTCATTTGAGATGATGAAGGGTCTATATCCATAGGCTCAAACCTTTGAGGATATTGTCTATAATTATTATTATTATTATTGTTATGATAGGGGCGTTGCTGTTGGCTATTATTTGGAATGTATTGCTTTGGTTGCCAATTTTGAATTTTATTAATATTTCTGTTGTTTGGTATAAAACTATTTTCTCTACTGTTACTATTTCTGAATGGATTATTCGGGTTTTTTATAAAATGATTGTTATTATTATTTGGTTTTTGTTCATACTTATTCTCAATTTTCTTAGCATTGTGTCTTTGTTTGTCGTTATAGTCTGTATCGTGATTCTGTTTTGTGATAAGTCCTGCGTTACTAAGCTCGTGTAAAGCTATTTCCATGGTATTGGGTTTCAATGCATAGAGTATGGTTCTCATATGTGTTGGAAGCCGTTCTTTAAATATGTTAAGTGCAGTTTCATTATTGCGAGGAATATCTGTGCTATTACTTTCCTGCAAACATTTCTGATTCAAAAGTGATAGGGTGCGTTGTATGTGATTGTAAAATTTTAGTGTGTCGCCTCTAAATTGAGAAGCTCGCAAATCTTCATATAGCTGATACGAATTTTTAAATCCGCCGAAATTTTCTAATAACATACCTTTAATATCTACCCATCTTGTAAGATGTGTATGAATTTCTATTGCCTGTCTAGCTCTTCCAATGAATTTACTTTTTAAAATATTGATGCACATTTTTTGTGACTGTTCATTATAAGTGAGTAATGTAGGAATTATATCGTCTACATTAGAAATAAATATTGGCAAATCTTCTGTTTTACCATCAAAATTTTGGAGTCTTTCGATATATTTTAAAGGATTTAATTCTAGGCTTCTTAATATATTATTACCTCCTGCTACCGGTGGTTGTTGTTGTAACTGTGCTGCTACTGCGGGCTCCATCTTAATTTGGTGAATGGTCCTCTGTTGGTTGAAATATTGTTGTCTTAGTTCGGCACGTTGCGAATCTCGTCCAATTCGTTTATTACTGCTTCTCATTTATTAACTCGTTGGGGCTTTCGAAAACTTGCCACTTTTTGTTGGGTTACGGGGTTTTTTTTTTTTTTTTGTGAACCTATGTTTGATAAAAATGTTCGTATTATATTTTTGATTCAACTTTCACTTCTGTTTTCACTTGAAACTATTTTTCCTCTATGGAATTCGTAATATAAGTCATATGCGTTGACTGAATTACTAAATAATTTCTTAGACAAAATTGTCCGATATTCGTTCGAATAATTTTTCGTCACTGGTTTGCTAAGTGTAAAATCGATATTCGTTCGATTTTATTTTTCACTTTTCGCATAACTTTTTGATCGCGAGAAAATTAAATTTTCGGTTCGATCACTGGATTACCATATCTTCTTATAATTTTCGTTTATAGATCTGATTGGTATCCTACCGACTGCGCCATTTTTGTTAAAAGGATGTTAGTTAATTAAAAAATAAAACAATTTCCTTTTTAACTTTTGAACATCTTTTTATTTTTATTACTTATTAAAAAGCTTCAGATCCCTTACCGTTGGTCGGGGGAAATCTTAGGCTATACGCCGTGACGGAATTCTTAGAACTGAACTTATTGAGATCAAGTGATCCCTTTTTATACTCTTCGTGTGTTTATGTATGATGCAATGATACTTTTGTTCGGATTCATATGCTGAAGGCAAAAGTGTTACTTTGTCAATGTTGTTATACTTTTGTGCTGAAGGCGCAAAGTTCTGGTGATCGGTTTATTGCATTTTAATGGCCGCATCATTGTGTTTATGATTTGAAATCTCGTTATGGTATTTCACCATCGTATCATTGTATTAAATGGATTTTCTATCATTGTATTTAATGGATTTTCTATCATTGTATTTAATGGAGTTTCTATCATTGTATTTATGATTTGAAATCTCATTATGGTATTTCACAATCGTATCATTGTATTAAATTGACTTTAGTTAGTTGAATTTGAAATCGAGGGTTTGTGCACAAGTGTGCTCTGATATAACATATATATATATATAGTTGGCGCAACAGGTCTGTAGAGACCCAAGGCCTAGCTTCTCACAACCATTCGTTTTGCGTGAGTTTCATTTTTGGGACGAATGGAAGGGATCTACAATTTTATGCCGATTCCAAACGGCTAATTGAGAAGCTCTTAAGACAGTTATACTCTCGGATGTTTGTCAGACGTTCGCGAGAGGCGGCGCAGTGGAAAAAACCCTAAGTTGGAATTTGGGTTTTTGCGGGAACTTCGGTTCGCAGTTACAACAACTAAACTCTACTTCACACTTCCAATTTCGGAACCAAGGATTTTATCCAAAGTATAAGTTACTTCACAGCAGCATTCAATGTTGTTACCATTCTTGGTATTATGTTCATGAAACAATTGCTGTCAGCGCTGATCACAATCACCGACCGGGAACTAAGCGTATACGTCAAATTAAAAGCCGTTTTCATTAACCCACCAATCAACAGTATTAATAAACCAAGAAAAAAGTATAGTACGAGCAAATCAATTCCTCTTATAACTACAATCAAGCAGTTTCTAGTAGCCTTGCCTTCGCCTCGCTTAAAAGCCAAATGTTCACAAAATGTTAATAGCAAAACCTGTAAACTGTAATATGCTATTAAGCGCACCCATTAGTTGGAAAGAAAATGTCCCAATTCTCGTCATCGCTTGTTTTCGTGCGACTGAATCCATTTCGAATCAGCGTGACACGCAACGTGCGCGACGAACGATTTATGTTGAAGGATAACACAAGGTTGACTTTATCCGTAACAATTAATAAATCTAAGCGCCACACCGGCCGGCCGCAAAAGTGTGGTTGTGAAACTTACAGCGGTACTGTATAGTGGTTAATTTATCGTCAAACAAATTGCAGCAGTGAAAAAAATAAAAACACAACACCACGGAAAGCTAACTGAAGGAGTACAATGCGAGTTTATCAGGCGAGAACATGATCCAAGAATTTCTAAGGAAATAACTAACGAGAAACCTCTGCCATTAAGTGTTCACCTGGGGGCACACCCAGCGCGAGCGCTGGTATTACTGATGGCGTTGGGGTTGGGGTTAGTTGCAGGATGTGTATATGCTTGTGGCCTAGGCGAAAGCATGCTTTTGTAATTCCAATGTAGTCCCAGGGCGATAAGTTATAATTTTGCCGGTTAAGTTGTACCTCGTGTTCAGATTTAGACTGTAATCAATTAATCAGTAATCTTGTATATGCGACGCCTGATGTTGGGAATCGTCGTCGCATGGGCGAAGTGAGTGCGCTGTTTTGTTTGCGGAAGGAATGACAGTGGCGCTTTGTGGACATTTGGACATGACGAGATTATTTCATGGTTTGTTTTATTATAGGTACCTAAATATAATGAATGAGCGAAGTGCAACTTTGAGAAAAGCTGATGAAATCATTTTGGAAAATTGCTGGAAAATCGCACCAGTTTAAAAATAAAATGTAGCAGCTGGCAGTAAGCGAAATGAAGAAGCATTCCGGAAAGGTCGAGGGAGAACTTGATAAGTCAGTAAATAGTAGTGCTCTTCTACTATTTCTCAGTAAATACAGCAGTACTCCGAAAGTTTTAACTAAAATTGTTTTCGCATATTTGTCAGGACGAAGTCTACTATATAATCTGTCAATCTGACTGTTAGCATAATATTTATCTGTCTGCTTCTTCTTACAACACATAATTATGTAATGCTGAGAAAGTCCACTTAGAGGCTGCTTTTTACTAAAATAATTACAAGGGGATAAGTATTATTACAAGAGGACCATCTTGATCTTAAGAATCATCTGCTTACTTTGTTTATTATAGAGCTTAGATTATTTAGTTGAAATAAGTCGACGTCATGCAACAAGCAAATTGAGGTCTTACTGTAAGATCGACCAAGGAAAAACCCTCACTATCTACCCTTCAAAAAAAGATCCGTTCCTAGCCATTTTTTTTTATGTTGCTACACTTAATCATTGTCCTTATGGCAACAATCCGGCGACGTTAGAGGAGCTCAGAGCCAATATCGAGCGAGATGCAACATGTGTTGAATTTTTGCCGTGTATTAATATGCCGCCCACTTTAGCATTGGGAAAACAAAACTTGCATGTTTTACATGTAATTCAAAATTTTAAGTCATGTTTAAAAAATAATAACAAAAATTTTTTTTTTTTTTTTTTTGAAAAAATATCCAAGCTGGGGGTTTTTCAGAGTTATCTGGGGGAAAAGATCAACGCTGGTCTAGAAACCAACTCCTTATATAGTTGAAGCCGGTATGAACCAATAAAATGCTTTTTCTCGACTAAGAACTGTTCTCCATTTTTGAGAAATCTAAAATCGTATGCCGACTCCAAACGGCTAATGGAGAAGCTCTTTTAAGACAGTTATACTGTCGGATGTTTGTCAGACGTTCGCGAGAGGTAGCCAGTAGCCGTAATTTTTCTCAAAATTATGAAAACCTACCCCAATCACAGTAAGAATTATCCTACAACCACTTTGGGATAGAGCTTTGAAAAATGTTGACTACTATTACAAAGTTTGCCGTAAATCCGACCAAAGAAATTGACTTTCTCTTGCAAGTTGTCCATACCCAGACCTACCGCTTTAGGCCTCGCCCCCTATTTGGCAAAAGTCAATACCTTTCGGGGCATGTTTCAGTTTCCATAACCGCGTAAAACTACACATCGCTGCAAAAAGCGATTATAAAGATAGTAGCCCTAAAGATAAGTACATACCATTTACATTTAACCCTTCATAAAGGGGTAGAGGAAGTTTTAAAAAATAACGAAATATCCATTTAATTATTTCTACTTCTCCAGCTAAATTCAAAAGTTCAAGTAATCGTTCCTTACAACTATTAGTGAGCTCGAAAAGAACATGCTTGTCAGTCATTAACAGCATTTAAATTACCCCGTTTAGAGGAGTGTGTTTCACCAGCAGGCCGAGCTCATATAAGTAGGGTCCGAGCGGTTGTCCACGAACCGTGATTTTTTCTAAGCCCACAAAAGACTGTCACGGAGCTCTAAATGAACTCAATCTAGTTGAACCAAATCCGAAATATTTTTATTCATTTTGTGTGCTCATGAATCAACGACACTTGTTCTTTATCTTACATAATTTACACCGTCCAGGAGTAGTACATTTTAGATCATAAATTCAAGTCGGCAAAACCCGATTAACTTTCGAGTGGGCCATATAATCAAGATGTACACTTGTGTCATTAAATGTTGGTTTGATATAATGCCAACTTCTTCATTTAATCATGTCAGAGCAAAAGTACCCTTCGCTAAAATAAACAACCAAACATCAAATAAATCCACCCCTCACTGTGCTTCGAAATTACATCGTACTTTCTAAAAGAAAAAGTCGCACGCAGTAGCGACAACACAAAAAAGAAAAGATATATATATTTTATATCCTCAAGTGCAAACCAACCATAGGAGCATACCAATTCCTGTTCATAAACAAACACCCAGGAATCGCAGTCTTCCTTTCTTCCCCAAATCCCATCACCCGTTCAAAAATTGATAGCGTGCTTGTTAAAGCCGGAATGAGAATGAAACCTTGGCATAGGAATCAGAATGTGGGAGATGGACCAGCGTTCGACGAAAATGGATTTTCAACTCTCAGCAGCGAACGATGATTGCGATTTTTTTTTTTTTGTTTTGTTATAATTTTGCACGGTATATACTATACCTATACGTCTCTCGACTATGGCATCCTTGATGATGGTAATTCCTAAAATTAAGACGAAAACAAACGCCGCCGTGTTTCCTCTCTGTCTTCCGCTTCGGTTGCCTGAGGTGTAGAATATCGAACAAATAAGTTTTAGAATGAATCCGTTTCCCTAAATTGTTCCGCTCTTTGCCTGGGAAGTTCCCTTCATAGCCTTGCTATCGCGCTCGTCTCATCTTCTGTAATAAAGTCATAGATACGGGATGTACCCCATAGCTTAAAGTAAAACATGTTTCCCAGGACCGCGTGGGAGAACCGATTATACGGAGAGATAAATTACTTACGTGGTGGCAATTTAGGAAGAGAAAAAAACACACCCCCACTCTGCGTATCTCATTTAGAGCAACATCGACACTCACGTTCCTATAAGCACAAAACCCCCCACAGATAATAAAATAAAAGAACAGACAAAAAAAAAAAAAACAAGGCAGATGAGCCATGTCATATGCATATCAGCCGGTTAGACAGAAAATGAGGCGTGGCAGCACTATGCTTCGAAACAATTCCCTTCAAACTTATTTTATTATTTATTTTTCCAAAAGCACCGTCCCATTCAATGCCAAAGCAAACAATGTGCCAAAGCTCGCTTTGAATAAGTACCTCTTGTTGTCCCAGCAGCGATTAAGTAGTAAGTCCTCGAATTCAAAAATGTTTTCTCAGATTTGAATACCATATTCGACCCCTTGGAGTGGGAGTACACCTTCACTTTCTGATCAAGTACTAGGTAAGGACATCCTGAAATGCTCACGGAAGGGGCAACATCCTCGAAGACGTTATTTATAGTCAGCTGAGCCTGTAGGTGAATTCGTTGGCGTATTAAGTTGATTAATGCGACTCCTTTGGTTTTTCTTATCATTAAGTTGTTGATGTGTTTTTGTTTACTTTCGCCTCGGGCCATTGTATTTGATTCTGTGATCCTTCAAAGGAGAAAGTGAAACATGCGTGTGCAGCAGATCTGAGGTATGTGACACAGGGGGATTTTAAGCGAGTGAGTTTGTCAACAACTGCGTAAAAGGGATTGCTTTGGTTTGGAGAAAAATCCATGCCGATTGTCGATTGTCGAGATAAAGATTGAAGGGACAACTTTGATAGAATTTGTTGTTTATTTTTCGTGTAGACATGCTTTCGTTTTATACTATACCCGGCAGTAAAGACCTATCCTGGTGAATAAACAAGTACAAATATTGACTTTCTGAATATCCTTGTACGTGGGAATATAAATACTACAACGAGATTACGTTAGAATTATTGTTTGCAGGAGTTTGAGTAGCTTTTGATCTGAATATCATACATAGACTAAGGCTCCGCAGTAAGATAAGGATAAGAAGCCGAAGAAGATGTACAAATGGATGAAAATATATGGTCCCAACGAATGTCAGTCTGCCAACACAGATAGTTGCTTTGTGGGTGAGTAAGGCACTGTTTGCATTCAATTGAAAACCTTTATAACTTAAAAACAACTTAATCGCAGATAAGTAACTTATTTTGAACCTGCTTGCTTAAGAACTTTTTTAGATTCAAAATAAGTAATCTGTAGCAGAAGTACTGAGAAAAAGTTTTCCAGAAGTTGTTAGACCAGTGCTTGGCCAGTGCTTCCGTACGATTATGAAGCTTGACTACTAAACATTAACTAAACTTAATCGCTTCCTTACAGGAGGCTTTCACTGACCTCTGCCTATTCCATATGTAATACCATGGCAGATGTCTCCGGAAAATCAAACTAAATGGATGAGTACCTAGTAAGATCAACCATTCCGTTTGGGTACCGAAGGACTAGCTTCTCAGAATCATTCGTCATGTGTGAGTTTCAATTTTTGCAGGCAAACAGAAGGGAAGCACAATTTTATGCCGATTCTGAACGGATGAATTGCTATGCTATGCCAGGACAGTTCTACTCTCGGACGTTTGTCAGACTTTCGCGATAGTTGGAGCAGTAAAAAATCATTAAGATGTAGTTTCTGTTTTTCCGGGAATCGGAATCTGACCTGTGATCCCTCGGTCAGTGGTCCAGCACTGAACACTTAACAACCTGCGCCCTCCTGCGAACTAAAGGAAACTGTTTCTTGAAATTCGTCATAACTATAGCAACCAAATCTCGAGAGTAAGAAGCCTTTTTTACATTGCAGAGGACTGCAACTTATACAGGAACAACGATGTACCGAGGTTAGCTTGGGTAATATCATGATGAACTATAAAATCGGAGTTAAAGATAAGTAGTGCAAATTTGAGAGATGGGGAACATGACTTGGAACCAAGCATAAGGTCCATAAAGCTCTAAAGCCTCTATATCCGCAAATCTCTGTAAGATTTTTGTTTTACCAAATTTTATCCAATTGTTGGCGTATCCAGTTGACTAGGAATGTGAATAACGATGGCCTTCCATTCTATGTCGTACAGTGCAAGTTTGCAAGCTGCCTAGGCTATCGCCATCACCTTCGCTTGAAATAAGGTGGGCAACCTTTAGGTACGTCATTGAGGGAAGACTCTGTCTCTTTTTAACCAGTGGAACCTTTCTTGTAACTAAGCAACTAAGGTTGCTTCGTAGAATATTAGAAAATTCGCCAAGTGCTTCGTTAATATTAATCTCTTCCAAGTTAAGATCGATCTATTATGGGAACTTTACAACTTTTGTGAACAATACTTGCTCTGTCTTGGAGAGGTTGACCAAATTCAACCATATCCATCTATTTCACAAGTGAACTCCATCAGATAGCATGTGATGCTCTGAAATTTTCCGCAAATTGCAATTCCAATGTCATTCGCATAGGCTATAAACCTTGCATCTCTCATTTGCCTACGATTGTTGGTGCTAGGCTTGCTATAATAAAATCCAAAGCATTAACTAGAGCGCTCCTCCCTGGGGGTTAACCCCTGTGCACTGAACTCTTTGTATAACAGCTCCCGAGATGAATACAATCTTAATTAAAAGGCACAGTCAGTGGCATTGAAGGTAGCACTTCTTTTAGCCATAGAAGACCAAACTGACTGCCCCTAATAAGCTAATCATTTGCCGATTCGACGAACAATACTAAAACATATTTTTTATAAAGCTTTGTGCAATACATATGGCTGTTTGAGTATGAGTTTTTATTATTAAACAGTTTTTAAAGTAAACACAGCATTTTTAAATCTAAAATTAACATGTTTTCAAAAACTTAAAAAAAAAACATTTCTTCTTTGGTAATATTGAATTAATAATAACACATTATGAAGAACAAATAATAAAAATTAGATAAGGTAGCTAATTTTTCCTTGCGCAAGATCAGCAAAAGTCCGAAACGACGAATTCGCGCGATCAAAAAATAAAAGCATCATCATTCACATGAGCGCATCGGTGACTAAGTTTATTACTGAACACATTATTGTTACTATGTAGGTAACCGGGTTGAAGAGAGACAACAAGATTACCGAACCGACGAACATTAGCCTTTTAGAGTTAAAGAAGGCGCCTCCAATGTACCTGTCTGTTAAACTGCTTACACCTCGAAAGGCACAAACCCAATTGCGGACCTTCCAGAGTTTTTCTTCATTGGTTCAAATCAGAGCTACAGTCGTTAAAATACAATTCTAGTATACTTCACACCTAAAACCTTGTTTTGCCAACCGCAAAGTTACAATCTACCATTTTACAGACAGCTACAAGTAAAAGTTTTCTTAAATCGAAAATCATCATACTATTGATGATATATTTAGTCATTAATTGTCGAATTAACTTCCACCTTTGGAATTTTGCTAACACAGCCCTCCTTTCATATAGACTATAGAGTGGTCGAAATTGAAATGAACATAAATTTACCAGCGACCTGTAAAATTGTACAAGCTTTGCCAGTGGCCATGTCGAAGTGAAGATTCGTCAATTTTTCCTTTAGTTAGTACGATTGCAGAGCAGCGACCTAACCTGAAAACAAAGACATTTCACCTGCTATTGCACAGACTCGATCGAAGCCTGTCTACAAGCGATTCATTGTCCATCCATTCTAATTAAATTGATAGGGCGCCATTCAACGAGCAACTTAATTTCGCATCTAGATATTGGTATACTAACCAACAATTCAATTCAGAATCAGTGAGTACAAAACGTAACGAATCCAGGTGGTCTTTGTCGTAAAATTGAAAACGCCCCCCTGCAGCACGAGCACCACTCCACATGAGAACCCTCGTTTTTCTTTTTCTATCCACCAGAAAGCAATTGCACTCTGTTCGATTCAAGTGTAATTACACTAAGGACGAACGGAGTAATCATAAAGTGCTTCTGTGAAACGCGATACACACAGTGGCGTGCACTAAAAAAGACAGAACATATAGTGGTGGTGGTGGTATACCACCTACTGCCAAACTGTAGCACATTCGCAATTGTTTCGGTTAACCTCAGTTTCAGACAAGAGGCAGGTGTACGAATCGTAGAAATTGCTATTGCATGTGGAATATGGTTGCGCCGATATAAAAGCTACAAATCAATATTTGTGATTTCGTATACATCCAGTATACCTACCTACCCAAAAGCATGTTTCAATGCTGAAATTTTGAAGGAGCACACCAGGATGTACAACAGACTAGCAACAGAAAAAAAAAATACCGAATATTCTAAAATATAGATTTGCAGAGGTTCTATCGATGGCTGCTCTTCTTTAAAGCGCCAAAGGATACCGCCATACCTATATCACCTTTTGCATGTTCTGCACATTCAATCAGGGCGTACAAACAAAAAAACAACAACAGCAACAAGCAACCATTTCGCAGAAATTGCTAAAAGCTTTAGGAGCTAAGCGTGGAAAAAATAACCAAAAGAGACTTAAAAAAAAAAAATAACCAATGTTGTGTGAGAAGGAGAACTTCCACCATTGGAATATTGACGGAACAGCCGTCGTGCATAGAAGCCATTTATTCTGTGAATGCATGGGAGACAGTTGAAGATTGTACATTTCGAAAGGATATAGCGACAAAAATTGATTCCACCTCTGTGAATCGTTTTGCGAATTGAACTGGCGTCAGTCAGTGTGACGTTCATTTCACCTAATCCTTGAATGATGAGTGACTTGGAATAGGAGCCGAGGATAGAGTTTCGTTGATGGTGAAACTTGTTCGATTTAAATAAATAAGATTCCCCCATACCTTAGAGTGGCCCATTTCTAGTTCTATGACTTTGAAGCAGACGATTTTGTTGAGGTTTGCGAGACGATATTCATTTTCCTCTTTCAATTGGCTTGGGAAGACTGTTGCTGGTATAAAAAGGAGAAGCTGTACGTATCACTCTATTTCCATAGACTCCGCAAAGGCTAAATGTCAGGGAGAGTACCGCAGATCACCTTCTGACTACTTTCAAAAATTGAAGGATCTGAAATGGATGCTATTCCCGTAAGGTGTCAATTTGTAGTTATTGCGATGCCCGAAAGATGTCAAAAAAATAAAAATAAATAAAGAGATGGCGCAACAGGTCCGTAAGGACCCAAGGCCTAGCCTCTCACAACCATTCGTTTTGTGCGAGTTTTTCATTTGTTTGGAGAATATATCCACTGTGAACTACTAAAATTTAGAGTCCAAACTAAAAATGTTTATTGGTAAGGCCCAATGTCAACAAAAAAGGGAAATAGAATCGGTTTTGATGCGTTTTATTTTCGACCCCATTTTACTTTCCATCCGATTTTCTATTACATCCGCTAAAAGCCTGTGCAAAAAGCGTCTTGCGACCATGGTTACATCAAATTAGAGATACAAACCGAAGAACCAGGCAGAGGCGAACCTTAGGTAGGTAGGAAAGGCTAAGTTATCAAAATTTGGTGGAAAGTGCGGATCTATAAAACAAGTGAAGTTACACGCCTTACAATAGATGTTTCATATAGGCGGTTGTGACTTTCAAAGCTTAAGCAACGCCTCGAACTGCAAAGATGTACTAGTTCTGCGCCTGAATTCTTCCAAGTTCGAAGGGATCTTTAAAACACCTAAGTATGACCTCGTGGTAGTCAGGCATTCACCGTGCAATGATGGCAGTGCCTATGGGGGTTGTAGAGTTAGAAGTAGCTTGTCAAACATCGTCTTCGCTTATCCTGGTATCAATTTATTTTTTTTTAAATCGGATTCCCGAAAATTGAGCACTCGCATATTCAAGCTCGGGCTACTACTCAAAAACCTTGTATTTGGACAGTTGCAGTGTATTGCGGGGCTCGAATCTACACCGCTCAGGTCACAAAGCAAACACTTAACCCAGTACAACCCACTATCTCCCGGTACAGGTAAGGTTTCCATGTGGGTCGCTGGTAACTTGTGATTTGTTAAGTGGCTAAAGCTACTTGTGGTTAAATTGCACTTTTCTGCTTTTAAAATGTTGCCAAGTCGCAAAAATCTCTGTAAAACGTAAAATATTTAAAAATAAAATTAAAACGTAGGTATTTTCACGAAAAAATAATGAACTGTTCATATTAAACATGAAGGAAAACAGCTCAACGAACGTCTACTTAGGACTTTTTGTACATCTGAACGCATTCACTCATTTCGTTATTATGTCTAGTAGAAAAGGATATTAATGTAAAGGGTGGCTAAATTTTACGGGCCGATGTTGAATGTGAACCACACCTAAACGTCAAGTTTTGTTCTGCATTTCATTTAACTTTTTTCAATTTCAGACTAACTCAATTTGAACCATGGAAAGATACACAATCGAGCAACGCGTTAAAGTTATTCAGGCTTATTATGAAAATGGGCGTTCAAATCAAAATGCATATAGTGCAATTTTCAAAGAAAATCATCTTTAGTGATGAGGCACATTTTCACCTCAGTGGATTCGTCAATAAGGAGAATTGCCGCATTTGGGCGAATGATAATCCAAGAGTGAATGTCGAAAAAACAATGCACCCACAAAGAGTGACTGTTTGGCGCGGTTTTCGGGCTGGCGGCATCATCGGGCCGTATTTTTTCCAAAATGAGGCCGGTCAGGCAGTTACTGTGAATGGTGTTCGCTATCGTGAGATGATAACGAGCTTTTTATGGCCCGAATATGTGATTTCAACAGGACGGTGCCACTTGCCACACAGCTAACGAAACAATGGCTCTTTTGCAGGAGAAATTCAATAGCCGTGTTATCTCACGTCGTGGCGATGTTAATTGGCCGCCACGATCATGCAATTTGACACCGTAGGACTTCTTTCTTTGGGGTTATTTGAAAGAAAAGGTGTACGTCGAGAAGCTAGCAACAATTCAAGAGCTAAAGGATGAGATAATTCGGCACATTAACGGCACAGAACCTCAATTATGCCTCAGCGTCATCGAAAATTTGGACCAACGGATGGGGGTGTGCCGCCGAGGTTGCGGCGGCCATTTGGCCGATATTTTGTTCCATACATAATTGAACCATACCAAAATTATCATAATAATTTCAGTAATTTCATAAATAATTTGTTTTATTCAAAATCAACATCGACCCTTAAAACTTAACCACCCTTTATAACATGTGTATTTTTATTTGAAATGCTTTTTTTAAGCTTGTTATTAAGACCAGTTACAATTTTTAAAGTTTACCTTATGAAAACAAGTCCAAATTTCACTTGGGGGATTTTTTTGGAATTTATGCTGTCGTTGCTCACCTTCATAACTGCTGTCATTGACCGCTTTGAAATCGATGAATGGATGGTGAGTATCGCTTTAGACTTCCTGTCACTTTTTCAGTATTATGTCTAGGTGTGGCAAATTTTTTTTGACGTGGACATTCCTGTCATATACATATATAACCGCAGTCACATGGGTCTTTTTCGAAAGGTCTTTTTCGAAGGCTTTTGGGCACAAAATTAGAAGGATTCATCGTTTTAAGCGACGTAAGGAGTTGGATGCCTCAGACAAATAGGGATGCTAGTTATTTGATTCGGAGAGTTGCTTTTCAACCCACAGATTATAATCTCGCAAGAAAAAAGAATATAGGTTAGTTTGGCTAAGGTGACGTTAATTCCTGACGATGATTTTAAGTCTCGTAAGTACTCCAGATCAAGACGTGCTGAGGAGATTGCTGCTAACCATCGAACACATGAGTATGTCATGAAACGGTGAGACGATTCTTCCAGAATCAAGTACCTAAATTGTCCGCTTTTCGAAATTTCAACACATTTGCTGCGGTACACAGGTTTATAATATCTGACACCTGATTTGTGTTCATTTTGGTCTACCATTCTACCATGATAAGACTCACGTCTGCCAATGCACCTTAACCTATATATGGATATGGACTTACCAGCTTCCCAACAAATTTGTCAACAATTTGACTCCCATGTGACGTTCCCCACGGCATAGACATACCGAGATTGCACTTAACAAGAAATGGGATAAAGCTAATAATTGTCTTCCCTTAACGAGAACCCCTTACTGCGATCGAATTGATGCGAAACTATTTTACACACAACAGTTGCTGTTGTTTGTGCAGTTTTTTACTTCAAGGGATATCCCAGATTTCTCCTTCTTCAACCATGTTGACGTTCAATAATCATGTGCAAACAGAATAAATTAATTTAAAGTAAGTCTTCGTACCTACCTCATTAATTTTAGCCCTCCCCATAATATTATCAATGCGAGTGTGGTTCACAAAACATACGCGTTACAACGTGAAAGTGGTTAACGAAAATAAAAGAATGTAAACATGCATCGACTACCTATCCCACCAGCATCCAACATCATTCCAAGGTTTTCAAGTTGAGCAAATGGCAGACACCAGACAGTAGGAGAAAGCTAGTTAAACAAAAATGCCATCCTTCTCTTCTGCATCTTTTCCGTGCGTAGGTAGACGGTGAGCAGTTCCGATTCTGTGTGTCATGAAATGGAATCACCACAAAGTCATTTGCTTCATGAAGTGAAAAGGATTCAATGACAGGGCGGACGAACGAGTACAGGAGTGGGAAGAGTTGGCGTTGGCTGATGACGGGTGGAAAAGCGTCTAAAGTGAATGACTGTGTAACCAATATCCGAATGGAGACGCACCGTTTACTATACAGTACACACACATATATATCTCTATCAAAATTTACGTCTCCATTTCCTTTTCCCGAGTTTGGGTTTTTTTTTTTTCTTTTTAGTGCACATTAAGGGAATTGTTGATATGGAGGGGGTTTCTTCCTGAGTGATCCAGATATCCTGGTAGATGTACCAAGGTTCGTGTCAGTGTGTATGTTTCAATGGTATCATCGAAAAGTACTTCAATCAAAAAATCAAACGTCAACAATCAGGCAAAAGGTACATTTCCCTTCACTATATTTTTGAGCCGAAAACCTGTCTCTTGGTTTTCTGTTCTTGCGTTCTTGCACATTCTTATTGCTGTGGAAAGGCACACAACCCGATATGCGGACGAAAAATGGGGGAGCGAAAAATAGCTTTTGTCAACACGATATATATTTTTTTCATCTCAAGGGTCTATCAACGGCATTCATATGGATAATGAATATAATATACTTTTGACTCTGACGGTTTTTTTTTTTTGCATCTTTTGTCGTTTTTTTTTATGCTGTTTGTCCGTGTAAGTGTGCTTGGATTTCTGGGACACCCGCATGACTCACAATAAATTTGAAAAGACTTGCTATTGGATTGCGTCTTCTTTTTGTCGTTGCTTTCTGTAATCATTGCCGACTGTCGATGTAGTCCTTTGGAGTGTCATTTCCCCTCAGAGTATAGGGTTGATAAACATTTGAATTTACTCGACTAAAAGAAGTCCTCCCAACATGGGGGTTATCGAGTTAAAGGTTTCAATGAGACTCTAGATGGGGTTAAGGTATAATCTGTGTGGTTGGGTCGTATTCTTGCGGGTTAAATTTTGCGTAAAAATGTGTATTGTCATTCTATTCTAGAGTGAGTGGCAAAAGGTGGGGCTTGGTGTTGGGTCTTAGATTTCACAAGACATCGGTATTGTATTTAGGTAAGGGAAATGTCAAACGCCAAGTGTTTGGGTAATATAATGGTTTTGGGTCTCCTATTTCTGCTTGAATATTTGTGTAAATCTTTCTTGTTGAGTCTGCAGGATGACAGGGAACCAGGACATCATATATTTGTGTTTGCAAAGTGCTAACGCCTTATTAAAGCGGCTTACATTCTTTTTATTGTCTGGGGGGAAAACATAAGTCATGTGCGTACAAGGGTCGTCAGGGGCGAACTGAGGCTGCAATCAACATGTCCATGGGAGAGCGTGCGGTTTTTTTACTGCTGAAGAGCAATACGCGCAGTAAAATGTAGGATTCGCCTCTTACGAAAACGGTTGATTGCACCTTATATCGTTAGGTTTTATGGGATTTTCATGCGGCCACCAAACTTAGCTGAGATTAAAGTGCTTATGAGACTGAGGCACATACATTATTTGCTATGTAAATACTTTCTATGTCCTATCAAGAATGTACCTATGTAGTATATTAATGTCTTTCTATGTAGCAATCAAAGGATTAGTAGAATAGTTACAAATGAGCTTGCCTTATCCGACAAATGGACTTGGGAACAAATATATACAATAGACATTCATTAAAATTGCCAACTTTTAAGGTAAGTCCTTATATGGTTTCAAATAGTGGAGACTTTGCCAGTGGGCTGGCCAGGAGAGAAGTGAGTCAGAAAGAGATTATTGAACATAATGTACCGTGCCGGCAATCTTTCTGGGGTCCTTTTCCTTGCTGCAATATTATCCACCGATTTGATACCTATAGAATAAAAGTTAAGTTTCAACACGCTAAGTTTCAAGTAACCAATCAATTACCCTATTTCTAGAAACAGACTGTAGGTGTTGGCAGATCTTCAGGAGTTATCATGTTGTTGAGTCGATTTGTTTACGTTTGTTGTACTTTCGAGTACTGCTGCCATTTGAATAAAATCAGTTCACTCATCGAGAAGAGCAATGAAGTAGGTAACATTTACTTCACTGATGGTGACGCATGCAAATTTTTGCAGGGAGTATCCGAACTACTACCATAGGTACGAAAGGCCTAAAAGGACTGAAATAAGGAAATTCCGACAGATTCTTTTAGGAGAGAAGACAGTGAAGAAACAGTTCCTGGCCATTGGACATCTTTGGCAATACATAACGACATCCGAGAACAGACATAGAGGCTACATGACTTTATGGGAGGTAAAAAGGCCGCTTTTAGGCATCTACAAAAAAATACATATGGCTAACTATTTCTAGTGTTTATTGAAATTGAAATTGAAATCAATTGCAATGAGGGTATGAATGCATTCATGTGATGCTTAGATGCACGCACATTCGGGGAAGACCTTTTAGCAGGCAATGTACCATCATGCGCTTAGCGTGAAAGAAGCATCTTGCACCCAAATCGAAGTTAATTCAGTCCCAAAGCACCAACAAAATGCGACATTTGTGTTTAAATAAGTTAATCTGTTTGCAAGCGAACAACAACGAAATCTTTGCAAACCGATGATTTAAAAATTTCCACCCAAACCGAATGGTGCCTTCGTGCGGCTGTTGCCAACAAAAATTAGACCAAGACGAATACAATAAAAAAACGAATGCATGATCATCGGCAACGACGATGAAAATCATCACATTAAACAGCCATCAATGTAATCTTAGAGCGAGAGTGGAAAACAAAATCCGGACGAAAGCCAACAACAGGTGTAAAGAATTAACTACCTGCGAAATATCACGGAAGCTATGGCCGGAATATAATCCAAGTCGGACTATCAAGCTTATGCGGTTTGATAGACCGTCTATGTATAAACTGGTAGGGGCCCTAACGGGTCACAACTTCCTAAGATACCACACAATGAAAATGAAGCTCAAGAATGACGATATATGCAGGGTTTGCGGAGACCCTCTGTCAATGCCCTAGTCTCTGTCACTTGAGGAATAGAACACTTGGAAGATATTACTTCCATGATATACATGAACTTTCAGAACTTCATTCGGCGAATAAACTCATGCGGGGAAACAGCTTTGCTGCGACGAATGCTCTTTATCTAATCTTTACAGGTTCATAAACACATCAGGATGGCTGGACAAGGTCGAGTAACCGAGAGGGAACAACGCTAACTCCAACAACATCGGCTAACCCCCCAATAAGGGCATCACAATGGGTCCACATGGACCTAAGTGGGGTGCGGCAGGACTCGCTTTTGCCGTACCCACCCATAAACCTAACCTAACCTAAGCAGCCATCAAATGGAATAGATTCAAAATAGGCCTCACACATTAATAATAGTTGGCGCAACAGGTCCGTAGGGACCCAAGGCCTAGCTTTTCACAACCATTCGTTTTGTGTGAGTTTCATTTTTGAAATGAATGGAAGGGATCTACAATTTTATGCCAAATTGAGAAGCTCTAAAGACAGTTATACTCTCGGATGATTGTCAGACGTTCGCGAGAGGTGGCGCAGTGGAAAAAACCCTAAGTTGGAGTTTGGGATTTTGCGGTATTCGAACCTGGGACCCCTCGCTTAGTAGTCCAGCACACTAACCACTAAGCCACTGCGCCACGACCTCACACATTGCACATGTTTAATTCCAAACACACTTCACAATCTGAGTACTTTTGATCATTATTTACCCCCCGAAATTCGAAAACAAATACGCTTTTTACCCATAAGTGCAATTTGCACTTGATTTCATGTGCACAAATTAAAAAAAACGTAACCGTCTTTATTATCAAGCTTAAAATAAGAATAAAGCAAAAAATGTCCTATATTAATTTTAAAAGGCAAACTCATCACTTGGCTTGTATTGGCTACGTTGATTGCACGTCTCGTTACAACTCCATCTTTTTCACCACTCACCCACGTAATCTTCGCCGGCCCCGTTTGTTCTATATTCCATTCCACCACACCAAGGTTAATTATTTTTTGAACTTCAATCGCAAAACCTACTCCCTTAAATTGGATCCCCTTAGCCAAACTCACCTTCAAGCCCCAGTTATAAGTCCTACATTTCATTGTTTACTTTGAATAGTGTTTAGCCACTACTATTCATTTAATAGTCTCAGCAGGGATTTAATCCATTACTACATTTCAAAAAAAAAAAAAAAAAAAAAACTATCAAGTTTCTTAAGACATTCCTTAAACTAATCTGTTTCCTTGAATAATGTCCAATGTGTACTAAGGCGGAATCCTTCGGACATAAAAAAAAAAAAAAAAAAGCCATTGGATAACTCCACATACCAGTAGCAGGTCCTTTGACATTGGCGACCAGTGGGTTGAAATGTCTCATAATGTACATTATATCTAAAAATGGAAACTACAGACAAACATTAAATCGTACAAAAATTGCCACACGCCCTCGCCTGAGTATTTTTTGTTTTTTTATATTCCCAGAAATATGTTAACAGAGATGGCATTCTTTTTTTATGGTATCTAAACGACTGAAAAACATGAAATAATATATTCAATTATTTTTCACATGGTGATGCGAAGGCCTTTTGCCATAGCCATACCCATAACTCGGGAAGGATAATATCCGCATCGTGCCAGAATACTTTGTGTAAGTATTTGAACGAAAATACACGAAGCATGTCGTTACGCCGCGCCATAGCGAGACATCGTTCATGAAAAAGTTGTCCTTTTGTTCGTTATCACAGACAGGGAATGTGGTGGTATGTTAGATCTGATATACGGTTAATAGAAATCGAATTAAATTACTTGTCTCCTGTTACTTTTTGAGGGAGTAATATGTGTTTATTAGCATTTTGACTAAATGCCATATCAGTTTTATTTTTATTTTCATACACATGACAGTTGACAGTTTTCTTGCGTCTTTGATGGTATCTTTTATTGCGGGGCAGAGAAAGTTTTCATTGGGAAATATAAACGTCAGAACTTGAGTGAAAGTTTTGGATGTTTGATTGTGAATCGGAATACAATTGGCAATAAGTACCTATGTGGATGTAGAGATTGTGCGTTGCGGATGATTTATTGAATTAATACAAGGGGTCCAACATTTTACCCACACAAAGCTTTGCCCATAAATATGCAATGCATTATTTCTTTTCTTTTATTAAAGCGTAGATAAATGGAAAGCAGCAACTCTGTTTCAGTTCTTTATTAGGTAATCATTATATTTATTAATAAGTGAACATGAAAAGTTTCCGAACACTTTCCAAGTACTTATTATGAAATGGGGAGAATGAAACTTGGATCATTCGAAAGGTACTGTGCCATAGATGTTCACAAACAAAAAATTGTGGGTATGTGTCGCCATTAAGATTGGTAAAATTGTTATTAATTCCCCATACAAAATGCTTATTATTTAAATGAAAGCATTTTAATGAAACTCAATTTGTCGCCGCCATATTCCCATAGCAACGTATTCGAATATAAAACATCTTAGAATAGAACCCATTTTCAAAGGAAAGCAATTACCTACAACCTACCCCAAAAAGTAAGCAACTGTATAATTTTATTTCAATGATTTTATTATGCAAAATATTTTTCGACAGCAATTTGTTGCTCTAAATTTTCATAGTGAGGTAATCAAATGTAATTCATGAGTAAAAGTTATTGTCAATCGATATTTAGATGTCGCTTTTTCGTTTATCAAAAAAACATCATAAATATCGAATATTGTGGTACGTTTTGAGTAGATACTACTACAAACTTATAAAGGGTGGGGTCGATTTTCGAGCACAAGCGAGACTAGTTATTAATATCGTCTGTGACAAAACAGTGCATGCGGGAATTGGTCTACAGAAATTGATCTATCATTTGGTACGCACAGTAGAATCTCAGAAAGTTGAAGAGATACCTACCTATATTAAAGAGGTCCCGTTCATAGTTTCGAATTTTTTCATCTTTTCAAGCATCAAAATTTAGTTAAAGAAGAACCTATATGTTGGTTCCTCATTAATAAAAAAAAAAAAACATAAAAATATTAAATACAAAAAAATAACAACTAATTTTATTTTGAAAGAAAGAAGAAACATAACAAAAAAGAAAAATTAAGTATAAATGGCATAAAAAACCGACTTAGTTGTATGTTTTTCTTGAAAATATTTTTTTTATGGTAGACTGTCGCAACACTTCAATGGCGGAAAAAATGAGTTCATCTTTTGAACTTTATATCTTCATTCTTCATAGACCGTTCATGTTTCCGAGATTCTACGGTATTTCATTAAATTCAGGCTCGAAATGGGTTGAAAGAATCTTTAAGAATGCAATACAAAAAGGTAACCCATAACATTACAGAATCTTTGTGATGAACTAAAGGTTAGAACAGAAACCCAGAGACTGAAATTCAAAGAAATTCTCAAAGGAGACTGCATTGAATATTCTAGCTGAAAATGCACTTAACAGCCTATACTAATCCCAATATAGATACTTACACTTTGTTGCAGCTCCTCTTAATGGCATTCTTATCAGTTTTTAGCTATCAGGCCAAGATAGGCTTCTGCTTGAGAAAGAAACTGGATATGGTGAAGTGTTTAAACAATTCAAATAGTTGGCAATTATGGACTTGGCTAAATTGGGGGATGTTTTAAGAAAAGGGTAAATACTGTGGTGAATATAGAACCAAGTAGGACCAATAAAATGAAAATCCTCCCACATGTAAATAGGCGGTTAGAATGAGGTAAATGTTTAAGGGTTATGTCGAAAGTCAAACCGAAGTTTTTGATCTCTCAAACCACACATCGAATGTGTCCTTGTTTCTAGTAAACAATCTCTTACAAATCACAGTTTCCTTTGAAGGACATAACCCATTCAAACCGCATTTCTTCAGAGTCCACAAGATGTATTTAGAAAATTTTCTGTATGGACCTCTCACTTGAGAAGCACTACGAACTAAAAGAGTTCCTCTTCAGCCGTGACCACGTGGCACGAGCCTTAATTATTCTTCACATCGCCAAGTGTCGCAATAATAACAGTAATAATGGTACAGGCAGCTTACATTTACACTGAAGCTATATAGCGTTGCTGCTGACATCGTGAGAGATGTAACGAGCCCAGCGGACACATAAAAGTAACCATAAAAGTGGAAAACTTCACGACATAAAGATTACCACCTTTAAATTTAAAAGGATCAAAATTGTCTGCATATAAAAGTTAACTACTTCCAGTCGTGTTCCGTCCCAAATTCCTCCCGCGCACACGGCGTACATTGCGTCTACTAACTTCCTCTGTCCTTGCTATGTATAGTTGCGTTTTGTTCAAGGACCGCCTTTGACTGTCCGATCGCTTGGCTCTTTCGCATTTAATAAAGTTTATTTATCTGGAAAATTTTAGATTATTTTTATAAATGAGGTATAAATAACGTCTACTTGACACTTTTAAGCTCTGTTCACTAGAAAAGTGTGCAAGTGGAGTGGTGTACAACGTATAACTCTGTCCTCGCAGTATACCTACCCTTCCGCCAAGCTCTTCCTCTCCATGCTTATATCGGTCTTCTTAGGTCCTTTTTGCAAACTTTTCTCAGATATTTTCTTTCCTTTTGTATTTTATATGCAACTGTACGACAGTCCTCTGCCTTGGCCTTTATTAACTTTGAAGGAAAAAGTTCACTTCGTGCACTGCATGGGGGAAGAGATGGACAAAAAAAATGTTCCAACATGACGCAATATACAAGGACACAAAATCCAAAAAAAAAGAGAGGAAAATGGGAGTTTTGCTTATCGGACCCAACTTAAAACAATAAGAAGAACGTAAATGCATCAGTTTGCCGTAGGTGCGGGGGACAGTAAGAGTAGAGTAACAGATATGGTATATACAAGATTGTCCATGAAAATGGATATTGTGAAAGTAAGGTGCTTATTGCCGCGAATTGAATGCACATTTGTTGAGCTTCAAGTTTCCATACCGTAACGCTTTTCCAGTCATAAACAGAAATCCTCTATACAGTGGTGGATAAGAGGATTGAAGCAGTTTTTCAATTTCAGAGCAATTCAACATTTCGAATTGTGTACTAAACATTAAAGACAATCGGAACAAAGTGAGGAAAAGCCTACAAAAACAATGGATTGACTAAAGCTTCAGCACCCGCAGCACTATTTTATTTACAAGCACTCGTTGTCCTTGTTTATGAACCCTAAGGCATGCTTGAAAACAAGTTGATCTCTTTGCCATCCTGCCCTTCGTAATAATTCCTTGTTCCATATACCTGCTTCCTATAACTCAAGTAGTCCGCCCTTCTCTGGATTAGCGAATTTATTGATCTAATACGGCGGACTTTATTCCAATAATACGCGATCTCTTTTTCTCGCAGATCCTCATTTTGTCCATGCCATTGATTTTTTTTTTTTTTCATAAAAATTAGCGTCTATGGATGGAGGTTTTTTTTACACAGATCGAAGCAAACGGTATTGTGCTTCAGATACGTCAGTAAACGGCTATATAGATATCCCGAATGGCTGCCTCATATTTATGGACTCATGCATCGACAGATGACATAAAGGGCAGTTGCAAATTTTGCTGAAGCTACTGGAAAGAATCCTATGAGCACTTTCCTAAGGGGGACATTAGAATCGTAGCTTGAATGTCAAAGTACGAAAAGAGGGCGTCTCTGTCAGTAATGTTGATGTTTATTTACATTACAAAGCCTACACTACTCGATGGCTTAGAGCGGACCAAAGGTAACTTCAGGGAAAATAAAGCGAGAACGAGTTTTCCGCATTTCCAAATTCCAAACCTGCCGCAATCCATTCACGAAATACAGATTTATCACAAGCGATCGACGGAAGGCATGCATCGACTATTTTAGACTTTGGTAGCAGCCGAAGTACCCCTCCCGAAAAATGCAAAAGCCTAAAAATTCAGAATACTATAAAAAGTTTGAAAGGGTATTTTTTCCGCTCGCATTTTCCGTAAACAGTCAGGGAGACCTATGGCAGTATTGCGAAAAACTTTCCGATTTGCCTCATGGTTAAGTGTTGGAAAGCTGCGAGTTAATGCACCCAAGCAAGAGCTAGGAGCTAAACTGTACTTCGAGAAAAAAAAGGAGGACATTCAAAAAGCGCCCAGTATTGAGCTGACAGAGATTTATAACTACAGAAATATTGAGATTCGAAAGATGGTAACGGCTACAAACACAAAGCCTAACCCGAAGGTTTTTCTAAATAGCAGACACAAACATTTGCAGTCAAGTCAAACTGGGTTCTTGGAATTCAAAAAAAAAAAAACAAACGCTTTTGCTGATTCAAAATAGATCGTGTGTGTCATTCAACATTTATGATGATCCCCAAAAACACCGCCATATTTAAACTTAGGTTCGGAAATGTTTACCAGCTGTCGTCTCATTCGCAAACGTTTTTAAAGCTGGTATGCGAAGGCCGCCTGTACCAAATCATCTTTGAAATTACACCGCATCCAAGTAAAGGGTGTTTCTTTTTAGGTATAGCACCTTAAGTTGGCAACCTAAAATAGGCGGCCATTTTGTCAGCTGTCAAGTGATTTATTTTTAGTTTGGTTTGGCATTTCAATATGAATAGACTGACGCCTGAACAATTCCAAATTGTGTAAATTTATTTTGAAAATCATGGTTCTGCTCGAAATACCTATCACTACGTCCATTTTGTCAACATAATCGTCCATCCGTGCAATTAATTCGATTAACTATGGGACGTTTTCGCACCACGTTTACTCTAAATAATAATACGCATCCACAGAGACGTCGTACAGTGCGTTCTTAAAAAACGTTGCTGGCCAGAACGTAACAGTCAGTGGTGACCGCTACACACAGCAAAAACCACCACATAAAATAGAAGAAAAGTAATGATTTCTCTACAGTTTTCATCCAAGAAGAAAGTCGTATTAAAACAATAGGGGAAATCTTATTAAAATGTTGGTGAATTTTCTATATGAAAGCCACGTATTTTTAATAAGACATCTTATTCAATATTGACATGATGGCATCTTGAAATAATACGAAAACTAATTGAAAAGTATGTGAAAACCTTTTAGCAGCAATAGGGAAAAGTTATCGAAAGCGCTTGAAAATATATGGAAAACTTATTAAACATTTATTTGGTAAAATTATACATATTAAAGTAATCTTAAAAAAGATCTTATAAAAATGTTGTATTTAGAATTTCCTGAACTCCTGGTCTCCAAACGACAATTTTCCTTCATTGTAAAGAATGGCATCTTTATTTGTTCCATGTTGTATCTTTTCTGGAAGCGAATAAGTTGAAGCATTGAATGCAGCTGGAGAGACGTGATGCAGTCTTTAGAATCTAGGAAAAAATTAAATTATGTAATGATTGATGGGGAAGTCGCTAATCTACGCCAATAATCTCGAAGCGATTGACCACTTGGAGGACAGCATTCGCCGCGTTTTTGCCAATATACGGCCACAAATGTTGGAAAAAGTCAACGAAAATTGGACCTCCCGATTAGACTACGTCCGAGTCAGCCGTGGCGATCATATGCCAGAAATCATATTTAAATTAAATGCCATTATATTATTATGTTTCGAATAAAGTAAATTTCATGTCAATTTTCTTTGTTTTATTCCATTTCAAAGTTCTATACCTCTAATAAAACACCCTTTATAAACGATGCATAGCATAAACATAAGAATGGCATAGATGAGTAATGTCAATAGAGGTGGATAATGGAATGATAATAGATCAGCAGTAGTTTTGTCGCTCACTGTAAATACCTACAGCTTTTAGTTTTTGCATAATATTTGCTGCAACTTTCAAGTTGGCGAGACCCGGGTGAGGAAAGTTATTTGATACTTTTGTTCGCTAACTATTTTTTTTTTTTTTTTTTTTTTTTTTGAGATTATGTGCCTTGTCCTCAGAGGACGCAACTTCATTGAAATTTTCTTATTCCTGATCTTTTTCTGACTATTTAATTTTATTTAATTGCTGACACAAGCGTACAAAACAAAACTAACAATCTAGTAAACTTAAGACTAAATACAAAAAAAATACAAATATTGAAGGTAAAAGTAGCAAACACAACACATAAACGCAGAATGATTTAATAAATATAACAATTTATTAGATAAAAGGAAATGAGGAATTTTTGGTGAGGATATTTCACTGTGAACTTATTCTTTGAAATTAATAAATTAATAAACAATTTGTGAAGCGCATTTTTAAGAGTTGCTTTGGTGCAATTTAGGTCAAATAAGTTGGGCAACATGGTCAGCACGGTGATGGGGTAAGTGGGCACGAGTGCATTTATATTATTTGCACCGTTATTTCGATATTGATTTTAATCAAATGAGGACCGAATGGGAGAGGGGCAATCGTATCTGAATTCCCACAGGAACTGTTTTGTCACAAGCGATTGAAATAAACATTCACATATAGTTTTTTGATGTACATATCGATGCAATAGAATGAAATAACCGAAAGAATGCATTACCTCCGGTATGATCTAAAGGTAACAAGGTATAGACACAAAGCGAGTACCTAAATGACGTTTTTCATTTCGATGAGACTGTTTTATTTTTCAGTACGACTGAATTTAAATCTTACAGAAGAATTCTTATGACCCGACGTACGACAATTAAGTGGGTACATATTTTCGGTACATCGCTGCGTCGCCTCATGCCATTAAAGCTTGTATTTTTATTTACAAATAACTTTTGCAGGACCTCCTATAGGATTCAGTCTCTTCCCTAAAGCCTGTAAATGTTTAGCGGCTCATGGAATCGTTCCAACAACCTTTAGGTACCACTTGTATTAATGCTATGAATGGTGAATTTGTAGTTCACAAACCAGCGGCACTAACGTTGTTTACAAAATAAATATCAGTTATCTGGCAGTTGACTCCGAAAGTCTTGGGGATGTTATGTGACTACGTATCCCTTATCTGAGTAGTTAACAATTGACTTTGCGTGTGTGTTTCAGCGAAGCTCGCACCGCTCTCCAGATGACTTTGTTCATTTAAAACGCCAATCGCTTCGAGTCACTGCTACGTATTCCAAATTGATGCTGATCCTATGTCTCAGTCAGTGATAATAAACAAAACCGTAATCTCAGATTGAAAAATCCGTAAAAATGGGACAACTTTCGCAATCCCCTAATCACTCCCACATCCCATTGAGTACAGGCTCTATCAGTTCTGTGTGCCACAATAACTCGAATCGCATCGTTTCACTGTTCATTCAACAACCCCCATGGTATCTACCGATTGACTTCCGTATCAATCCAGTCTACCAGTCTACCGACCTCGCATCAGGACTTTTTCCCATAAAGTTTACTTTCTTTTCTGTACCTCGCGCCGATATAGAGCTGCTATCCTGTATCTGCCTATTCCCAAGCCCAAGGAGCCTGGTTGCTGCCACAAACAGTATACCTACTCGCTAGTTGGCAGTATTTTGTGGTCTGCGGAGCATTTTGTGAAATCAGTAAACCTGTGGCGGAACGATGGGAAGTGGGAGCTGGGGGCACTTTTTCACTACTCCAAGCATGCTATTGCTAGTCGTTCCCGTTCGTGTGTCTTTGTGGCTTTCCTTCCATCTGTTTGTGTTGGGAAGGACAGAGATTTTGTAGGTTAGTGTGAGATGATTTTTTTTTTGCGTTGGCATGTCCTGAAATTTATGAGGAAACTAATCTGGGGTAATTTTCGAATGGCATTTACAGATGTGAGGATTTGTTGTATGCCAATAGTCGCACGTAGAGCTAATAAAATATTAATGCGCAGTTAGCAGTGGAAAGCAAAAGCAAAAAAAAAAAAACATCATATAAAGCAGTGGGCGAGGACGATAGCAATTTAGATAATTTGTAGAAGCGCGGCACGGTTCGCTGTGTGTAACGGAGATTAAGTGCTGACGGAAGTTGTATTTACTGTTTGTCGAGCTTTAGTTATGGCCACAAATTGGCCACAAAGTGTCATTTATTTGCCTTGGCCTACAGATGTGTAGTATTTTTGTCTATCTCGGTGTATTGTACCTACCCAACGAATGAATTCGTACTCAAAATTAACGAATGTTTTTCCCGTAATCATATCATTTGGTATTCATGTCATTTCCCTGGGTCCTCGTACCGCAAATCACTTTTGTACCCACCCAAATCATTCGTGTGTGGGTGATGTCGCATACCAAATTGCCGAAATTAGATTTTTAGTTCCAACGCAATTAGAAATAATGTGAACATCAAACAGTAGCTTAACTTAGATAATGGCCTAGTGGGGTTAGTGTGTTGAGCTACTCATGGAGCAGAGTTGCCAGGTTCATACAACGGAATAATACAAAATATTTACAACTTGATGCTATTGTTCTTGACGGACCCCTATTTTTATTTTGACGGAATAATAGATATGCCCTGATTTTTCTCACTTTGAGGACAATCTTGGAAAACGTCCAACAATTTGATGTTGATCCGCACAATTTTTTCGTTGATCTAAAAGTCATATTACTTAAGGCGTTTTAAACCGCGCCAGCTCTCGCGAAGGTCTGACAAACATCCGAGCGCTTAACTGTCATGAGGTTAATTTGGTTTTAACAATTCATTCCACTTCGGAGGATCTTAGTGAAGCTAAACAATGAACCCTTCCTGTATTGTTCACCTGCTTGCGTGGCTGTAGTGGTCTTTTCATATGCAATTACTTATATTTAATTATGTAATCGGTTGACATAAGAGAGTGTAGTGTGATTGCCCTGTAAATTTAAACATCACGTTCCTACGTGCTCACATTCAGTCAGGTTATTTACATTAGGGCTGGTTAATTTTATGTAACAATATGTAGCAAACACACGCCGAAATAGTCCACTACAAAGAAGACATGGCTGCGAAATGTAACTTCAGAAAGATGATATCAACATCTACCTATTGACCGTCTTCATCATTCTGGCGCATATACATAAAATACTCACGCAAAATAAGTGGTACACTTTTATGCTGTTTACGACCTTGGTATAAGTATGGGATGGTGATAAGCACAGGCGATGAAAATATCCTTATTTTTAACACTATTGACGCCACAATAAAATCTTTTCAAAAGAGTTTCATTTCATTTCCATTCTTTTATCTAACACATTCTCAACTCTTGTATTCGTCCTCAGAATAGTGTGTAGACGCGATTTCCTTAAATTGTTATCCCCATGCCCAGATATAGAGGAAATGAATGGCGCCAGAGTGTTGGGGGAAAATATGATAATCCAAACAGCAAACTCTGTGCGAACAGCATTGACCGAGTAAAACTCAATCTCATATACGGGTCACAGACCTTGAGCTTTTGTATTTTCGGCATAGTCGTAAACATTGCAATATTCTTCTCTGGTAGCCTCTTTAAGACAAAGTTTGTTGAGTATTTCTTTTCAAGTTTGTGTTGTGAACTTGTTTGGTCAACAATAGGAAGGCCAATGTTAATTTTGAGAGCATTTTTGTTTTGCCATGAGGTAGAAGTGAAACTTTTCTTATATTCGGACGCCTCGTTTTCTTTGGATATTATTTATATCGGACTCACTTTTTGAGGACATTTCACCGAGTAAACCAAAATTGGATTGAATTGAAGGAGACACATATTGTGAGGTAATTTTAAGGAGAAAGATTTGAGCTTAAGCTATCCCAAATTACTCGTAGCTATGCATGGAGAGCATAATCTTTGAAACAATGAACTCAGACCCAAAGTGCGTCTAAAAATGATTCATAGTTGTCGCAATTGTTTAAAAAATTAAATTTTTGAATGGAAGAGACTTTCGCAGGACAAATGTTTGTCAAACTTTGGCAAGGGGTAGCCTGAACTTGGAAGCCCGGCGCCCTCGGTAGTGCATCAAGCACTGACCACTGAGCCACGCAAACTTACTTGCTTACGCTACCAATATCCACTTAAAACAACTTGTCCATTAAAAGCAGTGAGGAGATCGAAAAATAAACTTCCTTCACGATGGACAAAAGATCTACAAAACTTATAGAGGAAAACTTTTCAGTGCTCTGCAAGGCTTGCATTCTTGCAAGTACAGACTGCAGTCAAAAAGCACCCAAGGCACTCTTTTCTTCTACCGTTAAACAGTGAACCCTAATGATGCTTAAAAAACGCGATAGACCTATGGATTTCAATCTGAAAAACTATTTCAGCTTAATTCTTGGATACATTCCAAGTTCGTAGCTTACTTCTTATAAATTATAATGACTGACGATGAAAATCAAAACTTATTGATGGTCTAAACATCACAATTGCATCGTAAGCAAGTGCATATTTTTGAAAATAGAAATAATAACGGGTTCATTTATTTCAGAATAAATTAATATCTCACGTAAGAAGCTATAAGCGTTTTAAGAACCTATCGCTTCCGTTTTTGAAAATAAATACAACTTGACCTATTTAAAATTGTATGTATTATATATTACTTAATTCGGGAAACTTAGAAACCGATAAAATCTTAAATTCACGAAATCTGTCATGTTTCCCCTTCTATGAATTCACAAATACTCTCGTACTACCTGTTATTCCTAAATTTGTAATTTCGCGTGTGTCTTGCTGAATGCTGTTAATTCTATTCTTATATCGACATTTACCGCGAAGTCAACCTTTTCACACCAACTATTTTGTTTCATTCGCGATCCTCACACTGTTTTTTCAAAGAGTTTGACAGGGGTATGGTTTCAGCCAAATATCTGCACCGCCTGAGGCACTACTGAGAATAATGGGTCGCATAAATAATTGCTTTTGCTTTTGTTCAAGAGAAATGTAAAAATCGAGGCATTTGCTACGTTTCGTATGAATAAAAACCAATTTGAGTTAGTTCCAACTTTTGACTTGTTCGATAAGCGGAGGCACTGACCTTTTACTCAGATCGGTAAGAATAAAACTTATCAGAAAAAGCAAATGCTATGCACATTCTAAGTCTGCTATATAGTTGACTCAGAGCTTTTGCTAAATATTTTGTACGCACATTTATAACATAAAACAATCTTCGAATTTTGAATTGTCATTAAGGGTATTCACTTAAACGCTTAAAACCCCCATAAACCTTACAAACTGCAGATATTTACCACCTCGTCTATGAACTGTCAGATTTTGTATGGAGAATAGTTTACGCAGGCCTCATAATTTTCCGCGATCAATTAAGGCTCGGCAATCGGGAGCGGAAAGATACACAAATTTAAAAACGTCAAATTGTGACAAGCGTTTTCCTCGTTGTGTGAATTTCTTGTCAATATTTAAGAGTTGCATCAATGACGGTAAGAATTTAATTAAAGAAATATTATTTCTATTGCCTTATCGCTATTTGCAGCGATTAACGCAATGACATTTCCGAGGTGCGTTCACTTAAAGCACCGCACAAATGTATGAATTTACTAGCTGCATAAAATTATGAGATTAAGTGAAAACTCTTTTTTGTTTTTTACCAATAGTTAAGTTTAATTCTGTTTGTACAGGAAAACCAACAAAATGCTTACGAAAAGAGCAGCAATTCTTTCGTTTCACGCGAAGTACGGACTGCGGCATATTAAGCTAATATTTCTTTCAGATGGAAATTTTTAATTTAAGCTCAGTAATTCATACTTGTCTAGTGTGTTTACAAATTAAAATTTCCAACAATATCGGGTACAATTCCCGGCGTCTGAAGAACAAATGAAGCATCAACAATCTATTTGTCAAACAAAAATCATATTTCCCGGTGCAATTTCTAAATTTAATTTTTATAATTTCAATTCCCATAAAAGTCGTTAAAATCTTAAGAAAAATTTGAATTTACTGGTCAAGTTTGACAGGAACTGTAAGGCAAAGTACACGTACAGCGAAGTAAATGCTATGTTCAAATTTTCGAACTTACTTTAGCAAAGTTGATTTTTAGTCATGCCAATCAAATCAATTGCTAAGGGCTTTCACTTTGCTATAACCTTTTGCTCAAAGCAAATGCTATTTTTTATTCATACGACCCAATAATGTATTGTTGGAAAAAGTAGGTATTTTATTCTTGGAAAGATCCGAAACTTATATAAAATTTATTTTTTAAGCATCAATTCGTTTCTTGCATCCTTTTGGAAAGACAACCATTAAAAAAGCAAGCACTAGCGGCTAAACAAGATAAAGCAGAGAACATCATTAACCATTTCATTCAATAAAAAGTTCGTTGAAATAAATAAATATATGCACAGAAATATATATTTTTATGGGCTTACCAATAAAACAAAAATGTAATATTTTTCAGTTTTCTGCATATCTTTGTACAAATTTCCGACGAATAAAATCAGAAAACATTTACCGTTCACTAAAATTAATTTATAATAATTATAAGCGCTCAGGCTTAACAACAGGGTAATTTATATTCGCTCCCATTACGAAATTCAATACGCTCCTCTTCAAAATGGCATTAAGGGAGGATTATTTAGCTAGTGCCCGAAATAAACATGGCTTTCTCAACACTAACATTTGACCCTACAGTAAGCGATATTCTGGCACCTATATTATTTGTTTAATGATAAAGGGATTTTGGAAAGTGTGGAGTCTTTGCGTAAGCTGCCAGACTAAAGTTGATTATTGGTTAGGCCGAATATGTATTTTATAACATTAGATCATTAACTGTCAGCTGTCGAATTGTTCTTGGTTGTCAGTGGAAAAAGTGTACTGTTCGCAAAAATATTGCAGTCACATCTACTGTAACCACCTAAAGATAGGCAACAATTATATTCAAAATAGTCACACAATTTTCTTAGTTTTGTTCTTCTGCTAAAAGTATGCGCTGACGGAATGCTGTCGGCATCTCGGCAATACTGAATAATGGGCAACTAGCATGAGGGTTTATGTCCTCATTCCAAGCAAGAAATTTGTGTTTTTTTAGCTATCGGATTTTTATTTTTCTGTGCATCTTTTCGGAGAATTTCACCATAGATTCTGCACAACTCGTGTTGTCATTAATGACAGATGTTTCGACGACGTGACGGTCTTCGATCGGCCCCATCGATCTGTCTTTAACGGTATATAACATGGACTCATGCAAACTATTGAAGTGCACTGCACTTGTATTCATGTGCATCGTAGAATGATATTTATACCGCCGCACCCAACATTTTCAATACCTACGTGCGCATAAGCTTCTTTGGCTTGTTACCTACTGAAACTGATGGAATTTTTGAATTCAATGATACACATGACCGAATGAACAGCAAGTTACTACAATCGCAGCTATGCATTTTGACTGTTACAGTTTTCGCTTCCCAAAGGAAAGGAACGAAATGCCACGTTCATGATATTATAAAGAATGGGCAATTCTTCGCCAACATTGCTATTCGTGGAAAATGAAGCAAAGTTTTAAATTGCGAGTGTACTTTGATTATACTTGATGTGCGATTGTGAAGTCTGAAACCTCGAAATGGATTTGAAAAATATCTTCTTTTTTTTTTTCTTAAATTGAGTTACTCTAAAGGAAAGGCAACGCAGTCATTCGAGTTGAAACAAATGTTGTCCTTAAATATTGCGAATAGAAAACGTATTCCAAATGAGCTTTTAAGGGTTAAACAAAACTGGTTTACATTATGTTGTATGGGGTAGGAAATCCCGGAGCATTTTCGAAAGAAAGCGTTTTAGACGCGTTTTTCGGCGCACTTTGGAGGCATTTATGCAGTCTTTTTTTTAATCGTTTTTGGGCTCGCTTCTGGACGTTTTTGGACTGGATTACGCGTTCTTGAGCGAATTTTGTGACTCGTTTTTGAACGCATTTCAAGACGCGCCAATTTTTGAGCTTGTTTTAGATTTGTTTTTCGACGGATCTTAGGCCCGTTTTCGGACGCGATATTGGACCAATTTTTGACGCGACTTTCTTTGGAAGTGATTTTTTGACTAGATTTTGGACGCGTATTTTGAATGGTTCTTATCTGTGAATCTTGACGCATCTTCTACTACATTTTGGACATAAAGAACCGATGCTATCATATTACAAAAGAAAAAAAACTGCTGCACTAGATGTACCCTGAACGCAAAAAACTAGATTTTTAGGTAGCGTCACGACGTTTTCTCCGTCAGCCACTTATACGACTTGTCAACTCAGTAGCCAGTCTCGAAATTCTTTATTATGTTCCTAGGCTATCCCTCCACTGACGTCAACTAAAGAAAACTCTCCGTGTGATCGGTCTATGCCAATCAAAACTGACAATAGTCAAGTTAGCCAGCTGTCATAGTTACTAAACTAGTAACTTGAACCAACCATGGAATTTAATATTTCTTTTTCAAATTGGTTAATGCGATTCAACTAATTAAAAAATAGGATTTACGCTATTCCTAACTTGTGTATTAATTTGCATAAAAAAATACTGTCTGTCTGCCTACAGTAAAACTAAATTTAGTCATGGAATTATTTATTTTTAAATCACATCACAACCGTGAGATAAAATAAACATTTTAACTGAAAAGTCAACTGTTTGATTTTAAAAACAAATTTTGACCCATAACACCACATGTTTTTGTCTATGGCTCGCTAATGTTGTGGAAATAATTCGCCTTTTGCCATTGCCCACAAATCCCTAATTAATTTTAAACTGAAAAGATTACAGAGCGAATTAAATCGAATCAAACAGAAACCTATTTTTTAACGTCAACGTGAACCTTTGAACTTGTTGTAGAGAGTCGTTGAAAATATGAAATGAAATCAGGGCGACAAAATAGAATAGTTATATAAAAAATTATAAATCAAACTTAATTCAACGAGTGATGCTCTAGAAAAAGTCTGCTTTGTTTACCGCTCTTGCTATTGGATGGCACAATATTTATTATCCGCCAACAATCTCTATTATTTAAAATCATACATTTTATATTATTTTTACTAAACACAGATTTAGTTTCTCATCTACATCTTACTCTTTGCTTATGAAATAATGTGGATACCTAAATTTTTAGGCAAATGCGTTTGGGTATTTAAAACAATTTCTCAAACAGTCTTGGTCTCTTCAGCTTATATATCCGTCGTGGATGCTGTCGCTATCCTCAACGATTTGTTCTTGTCCTCGGAATACTTAAACTCGCAAACACTATTCGGAAGGTCTGCGCCCTGTTCGACTTCAGATACAGGTGTCACATTGTTGACTGACTGTGATCTCTCCAGCACAGCATTCGACTTCAATAGAGATGAGATTTTAAGTTCCTCTATAGTTTCGGCGAAATCGCCACTCTGCTGAAGCCCGTTGCTTAGAGACGTTACACTGATGTTCCGCAAATCAGTCCTCGACTGTTGGCAGCATACCTTTTCGGCGCATTCATTTGCATTGCATTGCACTAAGCATTCGAGAGAAGCAGCCGACCGGGGGTCTTGAAATTCCGGTTGTATCGTCACAATTGTTATGCCCTGGTCATAGAAAAAGCTTCGCACTTCCTCAATAATTTTCGTGTAGAGCTGTTGACTTTGGAATTTTATGTGAACCGTGGACACATATTTATTGGCAGTCATTTGCCAGATATGTAGATCGTGATAGCTGATGATTTCGGGAAACTTTGTGGCCAACGTCTTTTCAAAGATATCCATGTCAATGGAACCCGGTATTGTTTGCAGCAAGATGAGGCAGGACTCTTTCACTAAAAAATAAACAAACACAATTAACATCTAACGAAAAATGTGATCAAACGTCAATTATACATACTGTAAGGATAGCTGAGCGACACAAGCACTATGCAGGAGAATATGGATAAAATAGGGTCGATAAACTTGGCAGTGTGCTCGTCATTGGACATATAGACGACGAACGCACATACTATGACAAATATGGTGCTGGATACATCACGAAACATTTCAACTACAGTTTGTTTGTTCTGTTGTATCCCAGCGGTGTCTGTCCCAGGACCTTCTACTACCGCAGAAATGGAAATATCATGAACAGCTCTTCCAGTCTTGTTTGGATTGGTCGCTGTTCCGTTGTCAAGTATAACGTCGCCACTGTAGGTCATATGCAAAAAGCTACTCTGATTCCTTGTGTATCCTCCGATGAGAAGATAGCATATTCCGTTAAGAATCAGACCCACAAATCCGAGAATCATGACCCAGATTGGTAAGTGCATCGAATCTTGGTGGTCGATGTGCACAAGCGTTTGAAGCGCTTCCACCAGCAGCGAAAACGAAAGTGACGCAATGATAATGCAAACTATTAGCATTGTAAGGACGTCTATTCTTGCCCATCCGAAGGTGTTTCTCAGCTTCTGCTCACGACATTCAATATTGCGCAAGGATTGCTCCTCAGCACTGAGGGTTATGCAGGTAAATTTGCTGTCGTCGTTACTTAAACGTCTGCTGCAGTTTATCGATAAGCCGCAATTGATGTCGTCTGTGTCTGTCCGTTTGCTGTGCTACAATTAGAGGTTATATTTATTAATTATACTACCAAAAAAAAAAATTGTTGCTTAGTAATTATATATTTGTCACCGTCTAAAGAAGGACGGACTTTTTCGTTTTAGTTTCATTAATACGAAGTGCTAACTGTGCCCTTATGTCACTTTCATTTGCTACAGATTGTGACTGCCGCCTTTCAAATCCCGTATATTAGTTATTAAGAATTTTGTCTTTATATAAACTCATATAAAATGTAAGTCAATTGTTCTTTTATTTAGTTCCAGGCCCAGCAGCATTTTTCCCCAAAAGAGACACGGCGTCATAAAAATTATGAAAGTCGTTTTATATAGGGTAGAAGGGGGCAGCTTTGAAATTCAATAAATAAATTTGTCACTTATTAAACACTGATCCCCTTCAGTCGGTTGATCTCTTAGTCGCCGTCGGATTGAAGCCAGGGGTCAGATTCTGTAAGACGAAACGTTATATCGTTTTCGTGTGCACGAAGAAATTTGCTTGTATAAAATCGGGCAAATCATTCGTGAGCACGATAACGTTCGTTCGTTTCGCCTTACAAAATCTGACCACAGATGTGCAAGCGTGCATATTGTACGTTAGTTATGGTCTTCTTTTCATTTTGTTGAAAAGTCCCTAATTTACCTATACTCTAAGTTCAAAAGTGACCCCTTCTCCCCTATTGAAAGCACTTGTCAAATTGAATGCCCCGCAGAAGGTGTAAGATGTAAAACGAATCGGAATACAACACTCTTCATTACACAATCTTAATTAGTGCTGAAGAAATGACCAAAATTGCAAGGGTTATTAGACTTTGCCAGTGGCATACGATAATCGTCGCACCGCCTCGCACATCAAAATGGAATCATGTTCCTGGCTTGACAACAATTTGGTCTGAAAGGGCAATAAATCGTTTTGATAAAAGTAGCTGACATTCCATCACAAGCTATAGACGAAACAAAAATGATTAAGTTAGCTAATTACTTGTGTAGGTGATTGAAGATAGCATACTTTGTGCGTTTGAGATAAGAATACTGGTAATAGCTAGATTTAAAAAGGCAGTCAGTGATCACCAATAGGTAGGTACTCGAAATCTGAGCGGTTGTATGTGTATCTATGTGTATTTATCAAATCTATTAGATGGAATACAAATTATGTCTGTTAGATGGACAGAGGAGTCAGGGTTGGACAAGGTTCAACGAAGTTTATTAATACCTGTAACGAAATTGGCAGGTAATGTGAGAACTATTTAACATGCTCATAAACGCAAAGCCACTTTATACGATAAAATAAGTCTGATGACTTCCTAAATGGTTCTATGACATCATTTATCAAACACTCATAGATTGGCAGATCATCAAACTTATATTAGAGGGTAAGCCTCTTTTTGACAAACGACAAATATTGGTATACATTCTCCATATGACTTATTAAATGGAATCTCCGCAGTTGTAGTGACGAAAAAGTAATACACTTTTTTGTTTGAGGAGTGACATGAGTTCGATCACTGGATTTGTGATTTTCCACAGATCATAAGATAATAACTCACATGACTTCTAAATATTATCGTGTAAGGTTGGCTTAAGCACTACGCACAGTATAAACAATAGAATTGCTTGCTGTTTTATGTGAATACCGGTTCATACACTTACAGTGTTTACAGCTCAATTATGTAAATAAATCTTTTTTGTGTTTTTCACCCCGTACCGATCGAATCGCAGCTGCAAGTTTCGCATTCAATTCGCTTTCACCTGCTATGCTATTGGTATTAAATCACCCAATGCCGATCCCAAATCCAAGTGATCACATGTGTTCATAAACCTTAAAACTGAAGTGTGTGGTCTCGGTGACATCAGCTCTAAGGGGTGAGTAAAAGGGAAACAATGTTCGCATCAGGATGCGGTAGGTGTAGTAGCAAACGACTCCAATTTTCAAAAGGCGGACACGTAAAGTTGCTGCCATATGGGATGTGTCGTATGTGCGAAGAGGCCTGTCTGCTTTGAAATATGAGAGTCGTACTTTATACGCTTCACAACTGTAGAGGTCGCGTGTTTGTATTTTTTTTTTTTATGCGATTTTGGTGAATTTTTTTGTTAAGAAAAAAAAATATAATCACAATGAGTTATTTTTTCAGTTAATATTCTTAGGAAGAGACAGGGCCGCCCCCTGCCAGTCGGGCGCCTAAGGGAAATTTTGTTCAAGGCCCTATAAATATCCTATGCGGATAATAAAGGGTGTTATTGTTAATGAATAAAGAGGTGTTATTGTTAATGACCCGCTATTTCAGTAGCTGTCACTTTTGAAGCTTTTGTTCTTAGACATTTGACAAGTAGAAACTACGCCATTACTAAAAATGGAATGATACACTCTTCAACAACGCACTGAAATTATTAAAATTCACTACAAAAATGGGGAAAATCTTGCAGTCACAGTTCGCAAAACTAAAGCATTTGTTGGTCGTCGTGAAGCACCTTGTCGGACCGCAATACAAAAATTGGTGGAAAAATTCGAGCTGTTGGGACAAGTTAGTGATATGAAGAATAAAACCCGAGCACGTCGCTCAAGAACAACTGAGAATATTGCTGCTGTAGCCCAAAGTGTTGAAGACAACCCAGGTTTGTCCATTCCTCGTCGTTCTTTGGAATTGGGCATGGGCATTCCACGTCATTACACCGTATTTTATGGTCGGAGTTGGATGGTATTGATCTGAACAACGTTTACTTTCAACAAGACGAAAGCATTGATCTTTTACGGGAAAAGTTTCCGGGCCGTGTTATCTCTCGAAGAGGTGATCACAATTGGCCACCGAGATCTTGTGATTTAACACCTTGCGACATCTTCCTTTGGGGCCACGTGAAAGATAAGGTCTACGCCAACAGCCCAGCGTCGATTCATGATCTCAAAGATAAAATTCGTGAGGCTATCGAGGACATAGGGCAGCCACTTTGCGATTTGGTTATCGAAAAATTCATGAAAAGGTTATGGTCCTGTATGCGTGCTCATGGTGGCCATTTGGCTGATGTTGTTTTTCATTATTAACGGCATACCTTCCTCTTTATTATGAAATAAACATCCGATCATTTATCTCAAAAAATTGCATTTGTCTTTGAATACCAAAGTGCAGAATATAGGTGCAGCCAAAAAAATTGCGTCGCACGCTGGATTTTTTTCACCACATAGGTATAAGAGGCAATACGATTTTGGAAGCCACTGGTTTGATGGCAATTTGTAATGATGATGATGGTGGGCACACTGACGTCAGCACGCTGCATCTGAGTAACACGACTGTGTCTTCAAACTGACAACATTTATAATGACTTTGAAAAAAAAAAAAAAATCGGTTTGGCAAAACAAACAATCACTTGAGACCTAAAGTCGCATTTTCGTTATACAGAATATCGATTCCTTTGAACCAATAGCTATGAACTAGAAAAGGCACAGCAACAACGCACTATAGGGAAATACAAATTTACTGTCAACAGCAGTCGCTGTCGTATAGGCGAAACACAATAAAAAAACTGCATGGGACAACCTTATGTTCTGTAAGTGTGAGAATTATAACTGATTAAGTCGCGCCAAATGGACGCCCATCTTACCCCACCCCAAAGCCGGCACTGAAAACAGGGCAACTTAAAATAAAAACGTCAATAAAGTTGAAAGCCAAACTGCCAACATAATCGGAGTCGATGTGAATATGTACACATTTTTTAAATACTAAATCATACGTTTTTTTAATTTTTAAGTAGAAAACACTTTAATTTAAAATAAAATAAACGAGTTTTTTATTAGATACACATATACTTGAATATTTTTTTTTTTCCATCAATTTAATGTCAGTTAACATATCGGCATTTATAGGAACAAAATGTTGGTTGAATGTTTTTTTTACAAAAAGAACTATTTTAAGTGAACATTTTATTTCTTATTATATGTGTAAACAAATTCGCAGCGACCTACAAAAAAAATTCCTGGGCATTTCCTACTATAAGAACGAATATTTCTGACATTAACAATTTGGTTTCTTAAATTTCTTGTATGAGGTAAACTTTAAGACTTCAATTTAATTGTGTTTAGGAACTGAAAATTGTTAATTGTTCTGCCACAAAAAGAATTATTTTTAATTAATCTAACATCTATTCTCAAAGACAACCTTCGTCTCAATGGATTTAAATAGCTTAATTTATATTTACAGCAATTTTCCCGCGAAATGAAAATTCTCAGCGCGAACGACTTATTTCTTCACAATCCACATAATACTGTCGCGATCCACAAGTAAAAATCTCACGAATAAAGAAAATCGTTCGAACTTAGTGCGAGTACCTACCTATCTGCGACTAAAAAAAAAAAACTCATGTGAATGAAGTGTCAATAATTATTGGCTTGCGTGATTGCATTCTATGTACGCGAATGAACAACGAGCGAGAAATCAGGGGATCTGCCCTGAAAGTACACAAATTGCAGCTTAAGATCTTTCCTACTGCTCGATCTCTCGCAAAGTTCTGAACCTATTGTAACTGTCCTTCTCAATTCAGTTATAAATTTGTTTTCATTTTTGCTGTCGGCAAACTGAGAGTTAAAATTTGTATAAAAATTATATTAAAATTTCTTTATATAATTTATAAATTAGCAACATTCCTTAGCAAAAATGTTGTTCATAATGTGACTGGTTACGTGGAAGTCGAACTGGTAATTTATTTGTGTGTTTTTTGTCTGGCAATATGGCTTTCATCCACAAGCATAGCAACATCTGGTAAATTTGATTGACACATTAAATGTGTTAACTGTTTTTGGCGTACAAGAAATCTTATAAAGAGCGAACTATTTGTTTAGTAGGTAGGTATATCAGGTTTTGTAACTCACCTTTATTGTTATTATGCATCCAGTTAATGCGAATATGTTGCACAGCATGTGATATGAAGACATAAGTAAGGTCAGCGCATGTGTTATGTGACTTAGAATCATCTGAAGACTAAAGTAGCAGATTGATAGTGTTAGGACAATGTAAAGCTGCGCGGGTCTGAACCGGTATAGAATGTCCTTGATCGCCATTGTTAGATGGCTGTTTTCTGTCCAATTTGTGATGTATACTCCTTCAAAAGGCTATTTCATGTTCTGAAATTATAAATTCTTAAAATTGTTTCTGCCAATCAAATTTTTTTAAACTAATTGATGTAAAAAATAAAATGCTTTCTTGACAAATGCGGATACTTTTCGCATTTTAATTCTTCCGCTTGCACGCAAATATAATCGACTACCTAGTTTGAACATTTGTATTGTCAGTAGCTGAAGTGATGCAAAAATTTAAAATATCTTCATTGCAACATACACTCACCGATTATTGTTATTACGTACTCGCATTTGATCACTATTTAAAACGCTACGCATTTTTAGATCGCATGTCGATGTGCATACTAATGATATGATTTACGAAAATTCCCGACATGCACGAATACCGTATAGTGTCTTTTGCAGACATACGAGAATAATCGACGCAAGGTCGATTGTTTATGTCGCTACGTTGATTGCATATACTATTGGACTTGGCAATGGATGAAATTCGGTATCGGTTGTCTGCTTCGGTTTTGTCTCTGAATGACTGAGACTCAAGGTTTGTTGTGTACAGTCCCTTCATGTAGTAAAACTTGCAGTCAATTATTGTCGACATTAAGTGTGTGTAAGTGGCAGTCATTTTGATTTGTATCTAAAGGGCATTAGATCTTTGAGGCCAAGGTCATGATGACTCAAAATTGTGAATTGGTTGTAAATATGTTGGGCTTGTACGCATTTAGCATTAAAAGTAAGCTATATTCTGTGTCAGTAGAGTTAAATGTGATCCTAGTGCAGCTTAACATTGGAAATATGTTCTTGGTAAAGAAATTTCCGACAAAATCATCAGGCTTATAACCACCGGGCACCGCCACCTTTGGTAATGCCAGTCGTTAATGCCAACGTCGCGTTGAAGTCCAAAATGTTTTCCAATGTTTCACAGACCATAGAAGCCACACAGACACAGGAAATGGAGGCTTTTCAGCCCGAAACACTTCGAAAAGTTATGGGAAGCACCGAAACAGGAGCACATAGAGTGGCAATCAATTCTTTAATGAATGCAGTGCGATATTTGCACGGCCTTCGCTCTACTGGGAGGTGATCTGCTAAATAATTCGTAAAATTTGAGACTTCATTTAACTATTGGACACAAGTGGTTAAATCAATTGCCTACACATACAATGAAGGACCAACAAAGTTCAAGTTCTATATCTGCGCTGTATCTGACTGCATAGTTTGTATTTGTTATCTAATCAAGTTCTCGTCTGCTTAACTATATTTTGTTATCAAGAGCAGACTGTTAAACTGAACGTTTTAATATTAAAACCTACAAGTGTAGGTTTTGGATAGAAGATTGGATGATAATACAATGCAGGTACACGCAAAGTTTTAGTCTAGTCTTTACTTTATGGAAAACAATATAACATATCATATCATATTAAGATTAACAAGCTTTTAACATCCATGAATACTAATACTCATTATCATGCCGTCTAGAACTCAAATTGTGCTTTGCGTACAGTGAATTAGGTAATGATATAATTTTCCTGAAGATATTTGTCCACGAGCACTTTATAGATTGCATCCAGAACACCTGGAACAATGGACTAGACCGTTGACGCAGGAATGCGGAACAGATATTGCGGGGACCGCAAATGTTCCCCGGTAGCTAGGTATCGTAAATATGCTCGCACGCATATTTGTTTCTTGCTTTTGGATATGCGGAGTCACTAAAGCAAGACGATCATTGAATTGTTTGGAATACATACTCAAACAATTGCGATACAATTGTGGCCCTCAGTTCTTTTGGTCGGGCCTTGTTGCTCTCAAATACGTACACGGCCAAAACTATCGCAATTGCATCTTTTTGTTCCATTTCAATTCACCACCGAAAGAAAAAAAAAAAACTATGTTCTATTTGTCTCACAATGCCCGCAAACGGATCTGCAAATATTTTGTGAGCAAACATCTGCCAACCGTGTGAACTGGCAGTTTTCTACCTGAAAACGTTGCCTGCAAATGAAACTGTCAGAGTTTGGGATAAAACCTGGCAACCGTGTGACTGGCAAATTGGGATTTAAAGGTATTTTGCTATTATCAGATCATTTGCAGCTTATTGCTATATCATTTGTAGACCGGCCAATATTGACAGATCTGGCAATCATGTGAACATAGCTTTACACTTCGGTTTTTATGTTCGCGAATTTGTCAATAGTAGTGAACATTATTCAAAATTTCTTTAGTTCTATCCTAATTTCAGTGCTGTATTTGACCAAGAATGCAAATTCTATTTTATGTCCAATTTTGCCGAGAAGCCTTTCCTAGGTTTCTACTGTCCATATTTTTGTCCTTATAGGCTGGTTCACAAAATTATCAGTTGGTTTGAGACAGCTGAATGACTGACGGCTTACGATGCGTTATATCTGTCCATAAAATAAAGCCCACTAAAAAAGTTTTGTCACCATGTCAGTGGAGGCTTAGTAAAAGATTAGATATCTGGCAGTTGACTTACAGTTTATATCAATTTATGGTTTAAATACCTTCGAACGTACTTCCCATTTCAATTCTTAGACGTGCAATTGTCAAATCGCATCTTCCGTGAATGAGCAGTACGGGACGGCACTCGTTTTTTACTCATTTGACTCGGATCTTGCATTATCTAATCGATGGATTGGCTTTCAAAAAAATGCTACCTCGTTGGCTCACCAAATTAAGACTTTGAAAGTCAATATCAAAATGTATATTATGTATATCATAACGACCTTAGAACTGGAACTAATAGCCTTCCGATTCTGAACGCCCTCCATCACATTCATGGTAGAAAAATGTTGAAGGTCCTTTCGTAAAGTGAACGGGAGGTCGCAGGTTGTTACCAAACGATGCCAAAGCCACGGATACAGCGACGAAAAAGCCGCATGAATGCCATTCAAACTTAAGTCCCAAATTGAAATATTTAAGGCACTCCAGGGACTAATGGAAGAAACAAGCTTGAATTACTGTTGAATCATTTAAGAAGAAAATGGAATTTGAGAAGATTAACACTGACTTCGAAAAGCATGCTCAACTGATGTCATTAACGAAGGGGAGAGAGTGCAAATATGCCTCACGCTACAAACTAACTCGAAATTGAAACACATCATTATATTAATACGTGAACATCCAAAGTTTCCGTACACTTTTTTATTATTTATCATGAAATGTGAAGAATGAAACTTATGTTATTTGACAGGTACTGGCCATAGATGTCACAAACAAAAATATATCGTGGATATATGTCGCCATTAAGGCTGGTAAAATTAAGTTATGAATAGCTACCCCATACAAAAAAGATATCTGATTGAAAGGATTTGAGTGACATTCAATTTGTCGCCGCTATATTAACAAAGTAACGTGTTCAAATAGAAATCATCTTAGACTAGAACCTGTTTCCGATGGAGCAGCTCATTTATGTATTTTTTCGATATCTAGATGTCGCTCTTTTCGTATACATAAAAAAAAAACATAAATAACGAAAATAATTGTGGTACGTTTTTTTAGTATTAGTATTAGTAGGAAAACAAAGAGAACATATCCAATCAACCCATAGAAAAGATGTTGATGGTAGTACCAAAGAAGCCATTAAACACTCAATCGTTATGATAGCAACAACAACAAGCCCTTTACTTAGATATCAGATGTGAGGTAAGTACCGTCAACTGCCCTAACAATGACCGGGCAAATGTTTCTAAACTAGTTTATTAATAGTGTCTTTACAATTTTATTGGTTTTTGTAATAAATAATAAGCGATTTGTCATTTGATGTCATATTATTGTGTTGAAGGGAAATATTAAACATATGTAAGTTCCTAAGTGGTGTGTATACCGTTTGTACCTGTAGCAAAATAATAATAAAGGGGAGAAGCTCAAAATTTTTTATAATAAAAAATATATTTGTTTGTCTTATAAATAAATGTCTAGTATTCTTATAGACTGGATCCTCACTTTGACCACTGTTTCTTTTTAAATTTTTCAAACAATTATCAATATGTAATTGAATATATTAGCCTAAATACTTTATAAGACTAATTCATCTTAATTTAATTCAATTTTAATATAATATTCTTGTAATTCCATAAAAAATTTCATTTATAAATAAATTTCATCATCTTCAGCTATGGGAATTACTCGAATTATAACTTTTATATACCTTCCTCGTTCGTCGCTATTTTTCTTATGATTTCGTCACGAATAAGGCTGAATTGTATCTTATTTTCAACGCGTTAATTTTCTTCTTATCTTCTCTCTTCAATACATCCAATTTCTCAACACAAATGCAATATACACGCTAAAAAATTGGATCTAACAGTGTGGTTTCAGCTCGGTTAGAAAAAAATGGGTTCAAATTAACAAAGTCTATGTTGAAAAACACAGAGTGTTCGTTGTTAAATACTTCCGACATAAATAGGTAAAATGCATACTGTTAAAAATAACACACTTTATCAGTTGATAAGAACCTAGTTTCTAGATAAATATCAACCAGCTGGTTAAATTCAACAGAGTTAGTTTGTTATTTACAACCGTGAAAAATTGTAAAAAGATTACTTTTAACCGAGTTTCCTTATTTTTAATCCACTAACTCTGTAGGAGCTCAAAACAGAATCACTTGATAGTTCTTAACCGAAAGTTAGTTGATTTTAAATAAGCGATTTTTCTGCGTGTAGTGACAAAAACCAAACTTTAGAGAAATAATTTGCAATAACATAGCGGTTTATATTCAGATTCACTTCCTATAAATCTTGAATGTAGGTATACTCACTTCACTTCAGTCTTGTTTGAATGCACACCCCCAGTCACAGTTATGGTGGGAGCATTCAAACCACAATTTGACAGTCAATTTCACTGTACTATTCGGCGAGAGAAATCATCAGTGCATAAAGCATGCGCAAACACCCTGTACGTGTACACATCCATGTAAGTACCCGTGTAACGCCATATCGTTGTACATCTATTCATCTTATAGTGATAAAAATAACGAGGTTCAGAAGACACCAAACAGTAAAGCGCACCACTAAACAGACAATCGACAACGGGAATCTGTGTGGTTGATCTTCTTCAAGGTTTCGAGTTCATTGGCATTAACAAATTTTAATTAACGTCATCAATTATTTGTGTTCGATAAATGTGGTCACATTTACACACATACGTTGGTTTACTTTTGCCTTAACCGACGTAGACGGCAGACCGACTGGGATTTTTGTTCTGTCACCCACTTGCAAGGTGAACAGATGAACTGGTATTGTCTACATGGGAAAATGGGTCTTCCAGTTTTGATAAGTAAATATTTGTGTGGCCCATTATAGTAACGTTGATCTTAACTCTCGTTGTTTACTTTACTTGTAGGTACGGGAACATTTATATCTATGGGATACAGGAGAAATGGGCCACTGGCCTTTTCATGAACTTGCTTTATTTTAGTTTTATTGATCTCAAAAAAAAAAAAATCGCTAGCTTGTATCCATCGGTCCACAAGGCAGTTCGTGTGAGCAGTGCAAAGAAGGAAAATCCTTGGGTAGATTTATTAAAAAGCGATTGAAATCCAAATTTAAATGTGCCAGAATGAAGATGTGGCTTAATTGGATTTATAGTATGACATGCTAGACTAAACTTCAATTGAAGTGTGAGTCAATTTTGTTGATTTCTTTTTTCCATTTTTGTTTTAATCGTTGTCTTAAATTTTATATTATTGTTCTTTTTTCAAGCAGTTTGACTTCTTTAAATATTATACACTAAAGAAGGCAGCAACCCCTGCCGAAGTGTCAGGAAAAATCAATGAACTAACTTATTTACAGAACATGGGCCCAGGTCTCCTGCGTCTAGATAAGTGTTGTGTTCACGGTTGAAGGCTTAAAACTGTACATTAAAAAACCTAACTAAGCTCACATTATATAGGTATGTTAAAAGCGTAATATATGTAAGTTACCACTAGCAAAGACCCAAATCAAACCAGTGGCATGTATTTAACAATTATGTTTTGCTATTAAAAAAAAATTAAAAGAGCAAGGAACAAGAGATTCTAGGTTTGGAAACAAAACAAACCAGTGCTAACAACAGGACTTATTATAATCATCATCGGTTTCGCCGAAAGCGCGAAAAATATTCCATGAGTACTTTAACAATCTTATGTTTGACAAAAGGTTTCGAGGAGTCTTCATCGAAAACTAACTTTAAAGGCTTTGACGTCGATTTTATTTTATTTTTAGTCAATTAATTTGTAGTTTACGAATTAAAACAAATGTAGATAGATATAAACTTATTTTATAGTAAAAACAAAAAATAAGATATAACACTAGGTGAATATTCCAAAAAGTTTCTTATAGAAATGAAAAGTGATAAAATAGGTACAAAAAAATTACTTACTGATCTTGAAAACCCTACAGTATTTTATTATTTAACAATTTTCACTCCTTCACATATCAGCCACTAAAACTCATACCTAAGCAAACATATTTTAATCTGGCTCTTTGAACACTTTTCCAAAATATTTTGTACACCACCATAAATAAGTGTGTTATTGTCTATACATAGTTATTTATAATATTTCAACACCTTGTGGCCGAGTTTCGGTCGGCAATCTCGCCTCCACTTTTAGTTTGTCCGAATAGTAGTACCTAACCTATTCATGTAGGTATAGTGTCAGTAAGCCGGTTTCTTTAAGTCGGCATGAAGTTTTAAGCAATATTCGCTTGAATGCGTCTCGAAAAGGATCGTGCGGACGACACGTTTTATGTATATTTGGCTGACCTACTAGTTAAATGTTTACAAATTCACACAATAACAAAAAAAAAAATCACGAATATTCCGCAAAATTCAACTCACTCGCATACAAATGGGAAAATCATGTTTCCACTTGGGACATAAATTATTTTTGCATGTCGCTATTAGGAAGGTTGCCATAATTTTTATAAAACGAATTTAATTCAATTATTTTTTCTTCTCTGCACAAGGCACCTGATTCTGAATTAGTAAAACTACTGTAGGCATCACAACACTACAGCTACTGCTACACTTTTCATATCAATCATATTCAGTTGATGTTTTCAGATTGTTCTTGTTAGTTGTCTAGTAATATCTAGACTGATTAGCATTAGTTAGGAATAACAACGTTGTTTACCTACAGTATCCTATTTTTGAATTTCGTATTTATTTATATTTTTTTTTTTTTTTCTTTTTTCAAACCGATACACGACACGCACTACCTGCGACTGAATGCTAATCGGCCAGACTCCCATAAAGCGAACTTGCAAACCGAAAACGAAAGCGATGCGACTTTCGATGTGTTCGTACCTAATGATAAGGCGCATAATACATGTACGAATCATGTGGGAGTGGGCCTGGTCATACAATACATTATAAAATGAATCTGAATCATGTGTAGCGAAAACGATTGAATGTAAACAAACTGACCAACGGCGACGACCGCCAGTGGTGAGCTCGTGAAAATTTAGAATTTATTAAAATTGTTTACATATTTAAATAGACACTGCCTGTGCGTGAGCCATTTAAGAGGGTTTTGCTCTCATCTATGAAAGTGTTTCAATTGAATAATAAGAAATGGAGATATGACTAGCTACCTAACTCCTAACCTATACTTATAACTATTTATCAAAGAGAGTGATCCAAAACGACATCATCATCGTTATCGTCGATCGGAACGACACTGTGTTGTGTTTTGTGCATTGTGAATTGTGATCAACAATAATATGGCATTTGTCAATGGCAAAGAGCGTCGGCGTTGTCGATCGGTTCATGTATTTACTCATCAATCAGCGCTAGGAGAAATTGAATAATAGATGTGGGTTTTATTTTTGATTTAAATTGTGCCCAGAAGCATAATCGGTGATGGTTTTATTGTTGTTGGTTTTAAATGAGGTTCACTCTTTACAGCAATTGTAATAAATTTGATACACTTGTATTAACTTCTACCCAACCTAACTAAGTCAGGGATGAACCATTTTGTAGATTGTATTATTTTTTTTTTTTTTGATAAAGGTAACAATAACTGTTGGAAAATGTTAATATTTTGAACTCTCTGTATTTTTATAGTTTATAAACGAACTTTCTTAGTATTGTATTGAATTATCTTTTATTATTCATTATTGGAACTAAAAAAATACTATATGGAAAAAATGGATGTATGGATAACAGACTTTGCTTTGACTATCTATATATCTAGGACACATTGGCTATCCTCATTCTTAATTTACATTGATCAAAGTTCCTTTCGTCACCGTCACTAGTAATGAATGATCCAACGATTCTTACAATTCTTAACGCAATCCTTACTAAGGCTAAGAGCTATGGAAAGTTCTTCAAACTCTGATATGAAAGCAGAGGGCCGCTATCATATTCAAGCTAAGCAATTGTGACAGCGCTTTGAGTTCGATTCTTGGAACTTGTTTTTGGAAGTATGTAGTACCTACATTTTCTGTAAAAACCTTAAGCCTTTCAATAGTCATTTTCTCTAGTTAAACTAAGCTACCTAGTTAAGATCACATTATTTATTTTGGGAAGCCTATGAAAAACTGATTAAGTTAAACCGACGTACCTACCCATAAGACAGCACGCAGTCATGGGCGTTTACGTTTATTTTCACATTTCACATATCATTTAGAAATTTTCAAAAAATATCTCGTATGGTAAAATGGTGACCGACATTATTGCAGAAACGGATTAAAGATAAACAAACTCAAACTTGATCGCAGAATATATTATTTATTTTAGTACACAATTTTCTATTTCTATTTTGCAAAAGCTTTTACGAAATTGATAAATTTTTGGTATAAGAGTTTTTTGAATAATGCGACAAGTCTCTTCTTTCCGCAATCGAACGAATAATGATATTAATAATAATAACAGGAGAACCACATCGGGCTTATTTTTCTAGATTCTGGGATCCAACACTAAAATTTGCAAAATTGCAACTGAATGAGAGAAAAATGATCGTTAAGATATGAATTTTACATAAATCCATTATATGAAGTAAAGGATCATTCACATGAGCGCGAAAAGCGCATAGGCGAACTGCGAACAAATCAATTTAACTGTATATGTATATGAATTGAAAATTCTATTTGTTTTACCACGAAGCATTATATTCAATTAATCTAACATCTAATCTAAAAAAAAAACTGAGTCTAAATTGATTAAAAACGCGAAATTTACAATTACAGCAATTGTCCCGCGAATTGAAAATTCTTGCCGCGAACTCTCACACTTTATTCACAGTCTACATACAACAGTCGCGATCCACAAACCCGCGAGTAAAAAATTCGTTCGAATTTAACCTTCAAATGCAATTTGCAATTTTCATGTGAATGAAATGTCAGAATCTACGAAAATTCGGCAGTTCGCTGTTCGTGAATGGTCCTTAAGTGTTCTAAAATGTTGTGAAGCCCCAAGCATCTCATCATCATCTTATATATAAATAGGCGAAGGCAAATAGTTAAGATCCACTTTCACTGCCTTAAACAGAACATACATATATTCGCTTGATTATTTTTTGATTGTTTAAATTTCTCAGATATGCATTATGAAATGCTGTTTGTAATTCGTTTTCTAATATTTTGTGTACAAGCAAGCTCACTAAATTGGTATAATTTCTACCACTGGGTGAACACTAGTAACTATTAAACGACCTAGTTTAGATAGGTATTAGTCACTAAAAGAGACGATCTTTATTAGTACAAAACTCAAATGTTCATACCTGTCGAAATGGTTTTACCTACTCATTTCCGAGAAAATACATTTTGAAATAAGGAAAATAAAGAAACGTCAGCATCGTACATTACTAAGGATGCAACGACCGTTAACTTTTATCAATCGGCTTACGAACTCTTACATAAAAAGTTTCCGTTTTTTTTTGTTTGTAAATGATCGACTTGAACTTCGGAAAAAAATATTCCAAAAACGAAGAGACTATATTTTCTTAAATTTGTTGAAGATTTCAATATACTGAGCTGGCCTTATCTCTTGGTGCTGATGGTAATAAAAATATAAAAATATTGGAAATCATAAGATTCACATGTTTATATGATTGGTTTTAAAATTAGCATCTAATCAAATCTAGATAGGTAGAGAGCTTTTAAGCAATAGTCATTGTACTCTGTCTCAATTTACAATTGCATACTTTCAGGAACTAGCAATATATTTCATACAGTAGCGGCCTCGGGAAAAACAAATTAATTAACAATAGTTTGTAAGGCTCGGGAAAAATGAGTTAAACTTTTGCTTGTTTAACAATATCGAACTCTTAGACTGCCAATCAGGCAATGCGACGGCATGTAGCTTCCTAACAAAATCAGAGAAAAATTTCCCAAAAATAGAAAAAAGTCCCAAAAAAACAAACGAGACAAGCTTCGCATAGCAGCGATTATAAACTAACTATAGAGTTAACTAAAATTATAACTGTTTGTTTTACAGACAATGAAATTCAGATCTAGAAGTCGAAAATTTGTGTAACTGGTGTGTGAGGCTCTTGTTAATTAACATGTAATAATCAATGTCATCCTTAAAGTTCAGTGGGATAGGGCCGGCAAAAGAAAGCTGAGGCTGTGAGAGCTGTCTCAAGTTGAAATTGTTGGTTATAGTAAAGGGTGCGCCATCTAACTTCTTTTTTTTTTCAACTAGTGCTTATTTCGCGAATGGTAACACTTGCCTCATGTCTGATTTGACAGATAATTAGTTATATCCTTCCGCTGAACGAATATGGTAGTGTATACGCTTGAACAACGCTGGGAAATATTGCGACATTACTTTGAAAATCATGGTAATGTTGCAGAATGTGTGCGAAAATTGCGCACGGAATTTTGAAGAAGAGAAGCACCGTCAGCTCCGTACGTTCGTTATCTTGTGAAAAAAGTGAAAGAAACTGGCATCCTCATCGATAAACCAAAGCGTGAAAAGCCAAAAAAGTGCGTGCACTGTTTGGTGCGGAATTTGGTCCAGAGGCATAATTGGGCCATTTTTCTTCGAAAATGAGCAAGGAGTGGCCGTTACAGTCAATGGCGATCGTTATCGGGCCATGTTGAACGAATTTTTGCCCACAAAAATTGAAGAGGAGGCTATTGGCAATATTTGGTTTCAACAGGACGGCGCTACGCGCCACACATCCGAAGCTACACTCGATGTTTTGCGCCCTGTTTTTGAAGATAGCATTATCAGCCGCAGAGCTGATGTCGTTTGGCCACCTCGAAGCTGCGATTTGACACCGTTGGACTCTTATTTGTGAGGTGGACTCTTATAAGTGTTACGCCGACAAGCCAGAGACAATTGACGCTTTAAAAGACAATATTCGTGAAGCCATTAGTGAAATACAGCTGCACACAATCGATAATGTGATTAAAAATTGGACCGATCGTGTAGGCTACTGCATGGCCAGCCGAGGCAGCCATTTGAATCAAATTATTTTCCCTTATTAACCGGAAGGATTGTACTTTCAAATAAAGAAAGAAATTTGAGACAATATTCAGTAGTTTTTTTTTATAGCATTTTCAAAAAAAAAAGTTATTTGGCGGACCCGTAGTTCCACTTCTTTTACAATCCAACTTAATTATTTCGCACTTCATTTATTGTTTCCAATTTAATCTCCTGCAGTTTATTGTAGCAAAATCAGAAAGCATCTTAATTTTTCTCCTACTTAAATATTGAAACGTCGAAAAGCAAAAGTACAATTAAAAGATTATTCGATGTTGCACAACAACGGCATATAATTTCCAATACACTATTTGAAATGAAATGTTTAGAGGGAAAACTCATTAAGAGATACGTGTTCTTAAATAATGAAGTCTCTTAATTACAAATTTTGATTCTTCTTAGATAAATTCATTCTTAATCATATTCCCTTACACGCTTGGTGTGCAATGTCATACAATTCTTCGTGCTAGCGGCCGCCTACATTAAAAGGAACATGATTGTTGCTTGTGCGAGTATAAATATCTGTGTACACCTACAGCCAGTGGTATCAGATTCAATTATACAAAATCTCCATTTTTTGCTAAAAAAAAAAATCGTCAAAAAATCGTCATTACCATAAAAACAATAAATTGTAATAATTATATTGATTGGATTTGGGGCGTAGGAACATGATTAAGAAACACAATTTTTTCAAGCTTCCTTTATTTTCTAACAAAAAATTTATATTTTTGAAATAGAGCCTTCTGCTGGGTACAATTTAAAGTATTTTTAGTGATGTTTGTACTTGTAAGATGCCTTGCATGTTACTAATAGAAAAAGTAAACATAATAAATAATGACAAACAAATTATAGCACTTTTTGTTTATTCCAAATACATATTGGAATTGAACTTCTTAAGAAGTGTGTCGTTTTCATTGAGATCATAAACAATCCACAGAATAAAGTAAATTAGAAAGATTAGACCTTTTTATTAGCTGCACACTTAGCAAGAAGCTTTTAGTTTTCGCCTTTGCAAGTGAATACACACGAGGGAATATTTCTACGAGCCTCTCGGCAAAACATAGAAGGCAAGACAAATTCTGTCATAACTTCAAAACATACTTGCATGGTCATAATTGGAAACTATGATTACAATTTGAAAGTCTGGAAATTTGCAAAACTCAAGTGCAAATTTTCTGAATAAGATGACAAGACCTGCAGAGTGAAATGGCAAAAGCACTCTGTCCCGCCTGAGGTGGCGTGCACAAATGTAATGCAAACCATACAAGCTTGCGAAAATGTAATAGATAAACATATAAATGAAGACACAGAGTCATTGATTGACGTTACAATTACTCAGCAGTATAGAGCTGAGCCATTACTAAGGACGATTCAAGGCCGAATCAGTCGACGACAAAAACGCGCTATGACCCGTCTCAAGAAAACAAATATACGCGATTAAAATTCTGCCCATCAAAACCTCGGACGGTATATAAATGTAGGTATTCATTAATTTTCATTGCCCATATAAATATGCATTATGAAATTCTAAGTGGCACTGCACTGACTCCGGCAATTCCCATTGAAGAAACACTCAATTAAGTAGGTACCTACTCCATTTTCCACAGATCCGCTTTTTTAATCCATCATCGGAGCGTCGACATATTTATCTTCAGCCCTATTCAAATCCCAAGAGTATGTTTCATTTATGAAATAAAACCATAAAATGTCTTCAGATAACCAGAAAAACCCTCATACATATTATTAACATTAACAACTCTCGACCAATTTTGGCAATCACTTGTTTTGCCAACCCACTAAATTCGATTACCAGATCCCACCTCCCTCGCACCCAATGCATATATAGTTCCCTTTATTCCTTAGGATACCTATACGTAGACCCTCCTTGTATTCGGATCGGATCCCAACGAATTTCACTTTCAAATTTCATCGAGCACCCTCCTACGAGTATCTGTATTCTGTGCCTCATTGTGAGGCATTTCGTTTCCAGCGCACCCACCCTTCAGCCACGACCGACCGACGCCACGGCTTGGCGTAACCGCCGCTTTTCACCATTTCATTCACTCAGGTGAAATGGTGGCGCAGCGATTTATGCGATTGAAAATAGGCAGATAAAAGGGATGCCCAATCAGCATGAATTATGCAAAAAGCTCCAACACGATTGATGTGGTTCAATTTCGGGTTTTGAACTTTCACCTCCAGCCGAGGGAGCCTGATATCGGATTTTTTTTTCTCTCATTCTTTTTTGCGCTTCGCAAATTTTTGTGTACAAAAGTGGAATATACAGCACAAAGCCTGTCGATAGACAGGAAGCGAAATCATCATCAACAAAAAATAAAAAAAGGGTCTGAACTTAGACCGCGCCTATATCTATGAATTTTGCTTCTATTGAACCTTTGGAATTTATTCATTTGCATAAGGAAGTGTAAGGTTGGCTGTGGGCTGATGTTGGCTGGCAATCGCAATTAAGAACGCTCTTCAAATGCAAATGGATTTATTTTGTTTAGTTGACAAAGAAGAAGAGGAAGACGCAAATCGATTTAATTTGAAACTTGACAGGATTCAAAATGAATACCTAAATATTTACTATAATCTCCCACCCTCATGCGGATGGGGCATCACAATCTTGTTCAATTGCAATCAATAAATTGCGTGAATAACGAATCGCTGATACGTACAAGGGTGGGGGTGTTATTAATTAACATTCAGTAAACAAAAAAAAATCAAGTTGCAATTATGTGTCATCGAGGCAGCGAAGCGTCGGCGGTGGTCAACCCAAAGGAGGTTTGGAAAAGGTAACTTTGAATTTCCTTCCAAAACTGATGTAGACATTTCTAGTGCGACCGCGTAAGGCTTCCTAATTTCCCATGTTAATGCGGTTGCGAGTGGAAGGTAACGGGGTCTCGCATCTAATTGGCTTCAATTATATTGCCGAATCTGTATCAATATGTTGATTGGGTCTTGACGAATTCTCTGCAAACAGAGGACTGATTGATGGAGTTGGTGTGCTTGATGGAGTTTCATGAATATTAAGGCTTTTTTTTATATTTTAATCTTTGGATGGTCAGATTTAATATTTAAATTACCGTTCTCAGAATAATTATCTATTATTTAATAATTATCATGGATAACATTTTTCTCTCACTTTGTGTTTACAGCGGTTGGCTTCTAATGCAGTGGTTTTGTTATGTATAGGAACGCCACTGAGTTTCTGGTTTACGGTGTGTCATGTTGCATACTTTTAAGATACTGTGCCGTGTTATTGGCCGCATGCAAAAAAAAAAAACTGTACTGTTCCATTTCGCTATCGCCACTCACATTTACATTACCGTGCACAAAATGACAATGTTGAATGTTTCGAACCTGGAATTTGAAAAAGAAAATTTATGTTATATGGATAGCCAAGAATTCTGTTGAAAACCGAAAACTTAAATAGTGCGCCTGACTATCTCCTCCAAAGCAGCCGATGCTGATTTAAATATCGCCTGACATTCGGAACGATTTTCATTCCTAAACGGGGTATGAAGAAAACTACGAAAAAGGACTAATTGAATCCTGAATAATAAGAGCACGTTTGGGAGATCTGAAAACTGAAACAAATGGCGGGTTTTCTTGAACACTCAGCAAAGTTGTAGAAGTAGTGAAAAACACAGAGGGGAGATGATGGTCGAGACTGGCTTCGGCTTTGAAACGGACATTAGGTCTTCCTTTAAATTTTCTGCGAATCAGAGTAATGGATGGCAGGATATTGGTTAATTGGTAGGGCTGGATTAATAGCCTTTTCACACAAAGCCGAAAACCGGGTTTTCGTGAAAATACACGAAAACTTCATCGAAAACAGAAGTTGTCCCATATATATTTCATTTTTAAAAACGAGTCGTTTAAGGTCGTTTTTGACGAAAACACCACGAAAACGACTTCCAATCGTTGGGTTGTTGAAACAAACACACTTTTGGCAACTTTCAGCAAATTCAGCAGAATGGCGGACCGAACAATTGTCACAACTTAAAATCATTTTCCATTTTCCATCCAAATTCATTTTATTTGTTAATTAATCGAAATTTGTAACCAAAATAGTTTGCACCGCAGCTCAACCTGATTGAAACGTCAAACGAAAATTTGTTGGTAGTCGGTGTGAATGCACCGACGAGTTTTCAACGAAAACTCGATTTTTAGCTCGGTGTGAAAAGCCTATAAGATTGGGATAAGCGTCGTCTGGCATTCGCTCCGGACGCTGACTCAGCAACATGATTGTGGAGTGTCGTTGTTATTCTCCTATTGTTTTTTCTGTCGAACGTTGCAAGAGGAAGTGTTCAATATCGGGTATATATGGATGGTGTATATAACCTCGGAAATGTATTCATACTATTTTTTCTGTTTTAACTCATACCCCAAACATTTAAATATGAGAACAGATTGTATCCCATAGGAAGCTTCTATAACCAATATCCCCTTTGTCTGAGTGTTGCATCTTAACATGAAACAAAAGTAAAACCAACTTTAATAATTACACCCGCATTACAATCTCGAATCGAAACACATTTTATGCACTCGCAGACAAAATCCGACGGCATAACACAAGAGCCGGCGGCAAAGCGCATTTACCAAATTCCCAAATTATTGCTAAAGTTGGGAGATCATATAATTGAAATCCTTTTGTACGTCAGTTTTTTGCGAATGTACTTGCGATACACTGACCTTGCTACGAACCTTATCAAAATTCGACACGACCCATTTGATACTGTTTCGCAAAATGAATTGCATATCCGCAAATCCATATATCCCAAGAGCCTTCATACATAAACATACCCCTTGTGAAGGACTTATATATGTATCAACCAAGCCAATCATAGGGATATTGGCCATAATACTATTGTAATCTTCTATCGCCCAGCATAGTTGCCTAATGGGCTGAGAGCTGCCAAACAAACAAAGAACTATACACATCTACAACTTGTATAAAATACGAAACATGTGTCCTTCATCATGTTGTCTCTAATAATGCGAACTGTAATTTCATTGATTGATTATTGTATTTCTTTTCGCCTTTTATTGGCACATTACACAAATATTGATCGCTTTTATCGTTCACATCTTATCTCTCCTAATTGTGTATGGGCTTCTGTTGTGATTATGTATACGGTTCTCTAATAATTGCTGTGATAATTGACAGATATATGTACTTCGCATTGACTTGATTGGGTATTGGTATGAAACGCAATAATTCAAGGTATCTGCGTCAGATGGGAAAGTGATGTTTATTTTCGTATACCAAAATGGGGGAACTAAGATTATCTATAAGACGACGTTCTGAGAGCTGATCGCTTGCACATACTTTCGATATAAGACATACAGAAAAGCTGCTAGTTTTTAACTAGCTTTTAATAAATGAAAACTATATCCATTAAGTTGGCTTTCTTTAAATATGTATGTATGTGAGATGAAGTGTCATTATGCTACATCCATACATTATCACAGACGGAATTTCCTGCCAGAGATGTGAGAGTGAGGTAAATTTGATCGCAAATCAGTGTGATTGCCAATCTGAATAATATGTAAGACAGAAGTAAGCACAAGCTCCAACGAACATCATATGCACTGAAAATAATACTGTTCATAAAAATTATAAAAACCGTTTATTGACTTATTTTTCATTGTCGCAATAAACTTTTTACTGTCACAATACACTTTTATTGATTTCAGATTTCCGTAATCAATAAACTATTTATTGCGACAATTAATTTGAGTTTATTGAACTCGAAATCCGAAGATTAATAAACTATTTACTGCCGCAATGAACTTATACATTGTCGCAATAAACTACTTATTAATAATCCAAAATTCCATTTCAAAAGACAGTTTAATTTAAATAAACCAATTATTGTTGCAATAAACTGTTTATTGGTGCAAACAATTATTTATTGGAGCAAACAACTATTTGTTACAGTAGTTAACCCAAACGCACAATTAGAATTGGCTGACTATTCAGTCTATTCCTTGTTCGTGTCGTGAGTAAACGTCCTCGAGTTTATTGATGAAGTTTTAATAAAGTGTAACAAAGTGTAACAAACTGTAAGAAAGTGTAACAAAGTGTTAAGAATAAAACAATAAAGACAATTAATAAATTTGAATCAATTCAAATTCAATAAATCGTGTGTGAGTTGTTAATTTCAATTCTATGTAAGTAAGTTTTTTGCTAATTATTGTCGTATTTGAATTTCTTCTGGCCAGAAAATGGTTTATTGAGAATTTTTTAATATTAATTTTCCATTTTAAAATGGTTCACAAAACAACACTTAACATTTAATAAACAATTAATTCGTACAATAAACCATTTATTGCCACAATAAACCATTAATTGCCGCAATAAACTGTTTATTGATCTAGATTTAGAGCCGATTTTTCAGAAAACTATGTATCCAAGTTTTCATTCTTATTTTCAGAGTGCTCTCTTGTGGACACTTCACGGGTACTCAGTACCCACATTAAAGTTTGTGCGAAAGGATCGGAAGGGAATAAAAACTACAATGAAACCAACTATCAAGGACTCCCAAGAATTATCATCTTCGTGGCAGCATCAATCCAGACAGTTGAGGACAACATCCAGCACCTGCAACAAAAACAAGACAATGTCCAGCCTTTTTTTTTTTTGGTGGGTGAGGATATAATTAATTTTAAGGAAACATTTTTTATGTTTCGATGGGGTAAAGTTTCCCTTCATTAGCTTCATCCATGCAGTCGATATTGCTTTTAAGACTTTTTTCCATTTTAACTTAGAATTTCCTAATCCAAGTTCCAACTTTTGGAACTTTATGCAATCATTTGCGCATAGCCCTAAACAACCAATCTTTAATAGACTATCAGCTCCCGTGCACCTACCCGTACCCGATTATCCTCGCAATTTTTGAAAATGAAATTCTCTCTTAAATTCCCTATCTGTGAATTCATGTGTAACAACAACAAAATTCTTAAAAAAAATGGATCTGCGCAATCACTTGAAAACGTTTGCATTTCTGATCTGAAACATGTCTTTGGAGAGTGGTAAATAGTTGCAGTTATTTAAACCAACAATACATTTATTAACAAATTCTCATCCGTTTACTACTTCCAGAAGCCGTTGTGTTTTGTAGGAAATCAAATTTCCGGTAGCCTTCGCCAGAAAAAAATCTTCATGCAGAACCTTCCCCTAATTCGTGTAGCGTAAACAAAATGGCCGGCCGTTATACGTGTCACGTATTTTTGTGTGCCAGATGGATATGCCCGTTTCACTCAGACGGCGCAACCTGAGGTAGGGTTTTTCTCTGCTACAGTGCCACGTAGACGTAGAGTCCCTCACGAGTGGACTCAAGTCTCAAAGACTTTTCGGTCTGGTACGTTGTTGTCCGTGTCCATATACGCTCCACGTGTCCCAGCCATCTCGCATCTCAGCCGTTGTATTCTCAGCTTTTTGATAAATCCAGCGTCACGTCATTAAATGCTTGCTTCCATACACTCTATGGACCCAAAATGGAGGAAATATCGCCCGAAGAATCTTTTTCTCTAAACATCTGCATTCGCTTTTGACTGAGTCCAAGTTTCTTTAACATACAGCAGGAGAGGGCTTTATACTTCTTAGATGCCTTCTTAGCCCGAAGGAGCAGCGATGGAAGAGTGTTACTTTGTTTGATCTCTGCGCTGACGCCTTTTTGCGATGTGATATTGGAGCCTAGGTAGACAAAGCCTTAAAGTTACTTTGAAGAATTATCTGTCCATCGTGGCGTCGATGCTGAGAGCCCTTTCTCGTTGACGGCATATACTTCGTTTTGTCTTCATTTACAGCATCGCCGCCTCCGTTTCAATATTTGCGAATATTGATTTCCACATTCAATAAGGGATGAAACCTACCACACTTGTTTCCTGTATACGTATAGGTAATGGCGCCCAGGTATTTCCAACTGTCCAACGGAAGATACTGAAACATTAATTAATTTTGCAAAATAAATCAATTTTTTATTGCAACCAACTATGAGTAAGAATACTTTTTCATTAAAAACATCAATTCTTTTACGCGACCCAACGGTGTTTATTAATATTTTTAATGAATAACATTATCACATGTGTTCCCGTAAAACTGAATACAACTCCGCTGCTGGCAAGGTTGATGAACTGCATCTGTCTGCATGAAATATCACTCCAGACACGCGTGTACGCCTCGTGCGCGTAAACTCTTTAGTATCATAAAGGGTGTCACTCTGGTCGGGTAGGGAAACTCGGTGCAAGCCATAATGAAATACCAGGACCATCTGAATTCATTGGAAATAATGAGAAAAACATTAAAAATCCATTAGTCGATATTTATTGATGGTCCGGGACTTCAACGTTGTTGGCACTGGGTTTTGTGGTTTTTTCGTCAGACCCTTGCGTTGCGGGAATGTCATGAAAGTGTAGAGAGGAAGCAAATATAAATGCGAATAAATATATTTAATGGATCTGAGATGGCAGTATGTTCATGGGACAACTGGATAAAGGACCCGTTTTCGCTTGCAGAACTGCTGTATATATATGCGCATATTAAATTGAATTTAAGGACAACCGCAATTAAGACATCTTGTATAGTTTGGACATCTTGTATAGTTTGTTGTTTGATATGTTTTGGTAGTTTCATTTGCTCAGTTGGCTGGTTTTTGTCAATTGGGTGGAGTCATTAAAAAGCGACGCAAATTGCTAAGCTTATTTCTTAAGTATCAACTATACATCGAAACTGAAGTTGAAAAAAGACTAAAAAGTCGACAAAAATCGGTCCAACACATCATTTTTTAGGTACATTTGTTTCAATTTATAATTTTCACTTTGTGGAAAGGTCTTGTTTTTTAATTTGCTGAGAAGCAGGCGAGATTGCAACGAACCGACATTAATACGCAAACTTTTCGATATTTGATAAGGCTAACGTCACCTTTAAGCTTTAACCTATAGGTATAAGTTTTTTCATGACGGATAATAGGGATTTAGTTAGACATCACCTGCTGAGGTTAAATATAAGCAGCGGGATTTATTACATTTCTATACTATATTTTTGAGATTATCATTATTATTAACACAGATTTTCCCTAGAGTTATGTAAATTATGTAAAAACGTGTTGAAAATTTCATCAAAAAGGCTTGGAAAAGCACTCAAAAACCAGTCCGAAAATGCGCCAAGAAACTAGTTCAATGTTGATTCAAATATGCGCCCAAAATCAATAAAAACACTCTTTGGAAAACGCATGTCCAACACCGTCAAAAACCCATCCAAAAACATGTCGAAAAATGGTTCGAAAAACAAGCTCAAAAACGCGGCAGAAACTCTTCTGAAAAGCCGGCAAAACGCACTGTCCATAACGAGTCTAATTCACTACATAATGCAGCGCTATTTTAAAAATTTAAACATCCCTTCGGTTTCTCTTTCGTACCGCCAATCTTCAAAGAGCGCTATTGCATTTTGTGTTATTTTGTTCTGCCTTTTCTCAGAATGATTGTACTCTTTGGTATGTGTGGCTTTGGGCTATGTGCACATCCCCGATTCAATCAAAATCAGGATTTTTGCATTTTTTTTTTTAATAAATGTTGTTTTTAGGTAGGAATAGGAAGATGAATGAAAGCTCAAAATACTCGGTGAAGTATTGTCTATTAACATTTTCTTTTTGAAACCTTCTTTTACCTCTTTATTTAAGAGCAAAAAAAATCGAAACTCCCTCTTTATCGATCGCCTTGAGCACAAACACAACTAACTTCCATGTCAAATTTGATGTTTTTCAACTTCTCTTGGCTATGTCCGCCATTTTTGACTTTCTTTTATACTCTTCAAAGGATGTGCGCTTAAATTTAGAAATAGCGGAGCATAGAAGTGGCCTTAAATCGGTCTCAAAATTTAAAGAAAACACTCTTGAGTTAAGTGAAATGCTCACTCACGACGCACGGTTTCATTGCAATCATAAGTTAATAATGTTCGCGCATATTAAGCATCTATCATTTTAAATCAATAGGTACCAATTTCAAAGCTAAAGTTGGTTAAATCTTCGTAGATTAATAATACTTAATTTGGAAACCACTTTAAGTGTACACACACACGATAGCTACCGCCTTAGGGAGCTGGACTTCGTCTAAGGAGCTTAAATAAAATGCCAAGGACAAACGTGTGTATCAAACAAAAGGGAACAGAGCACTTTTGAACTCAAATGCGCACAAGTGCAATGTGATGTTGTATAGAGACCATTATATAGATACACAGCCACACACATCACTGTTTTGGTTGCCCCACCCCTGTTCGAATATGACATAAATACAGATCACAACCCACGCTCGTGATTGTTTAGTTCTGAGTTTCCACAAGCACACCCAGTACCACCAAAGGACACAGTTGACATATTGGCCATGTTTTATAATTATTTCCCTCCTAATTAGCCGAAGACCAATGTACAGACACAGGGCAAACATAACCGTACATTCGCATGTGGGAACTACTGGGTGGGTATCATCTATAGCTTTGCGTATGCTGACATACCTACTTATACCTCATGGCAACACCGCCAATTACGTATTCCTTTGGTGCAATGCAAAGCAGGATGAAAGGATGACAAGAACGATGATGATGGTAATAGCGGTGATCACATCTGCACAGTACAGAGTACAGAGTGTGTGGGTTAGTGGAACGCAAACGTTCGTGCTTGCAATTGCAGTAATTTTTGCGAACTGAAGTTAGCTTTGGCCTTCCCTCCCCCAGTCTCCACCCAGAGACATTTTCCCTGCATGACGTGCAGAGCAGGGCGAGAAACATAGGCGCCCCAATGATGAGTGTGCATCCAGATAGTTGATTTGATACATACCAATAATTATAATTTGGATGTCCTGGTGGATAATTACGGTAATGATTATATTTACTCAGGTAGGTACTTAAAACTCTTTGTTTGCTTTTGTTTTCGTGTGACATGTGAGAAAATTTTATCGTGCTGTACCCTTTTGCTTGTAACTTTATTTTGATTTGCGAAAACATATTTTGCTATGTATGTTGCATAGGTTTGAGGTAACTGAAATTGGCAGCAGCAGTTGAGAGTGTTTGTACAGCTTAATAAAGATTCGAAACACCATATTGTGCTGATTATGAAATTGCCCGAGGTTAGCGGACAGACATATTGCGGTGTCCGGCTGAGAAATAGGAAGTTTTTGTAGAGTTTTATCTGAGATACAGGTACGGCGGAGCCATATGTCCACAAAAACACAGGTTTTGTCGTTATTTTCTTTCGCTTGTCATGAAGCCAGGGTGACGGCTGTAGTATTTTAAAAGTAGCAAGAAAATGAGAGAATGAGAGAAAAAAGTGTTATTTTTGAAGGAATTCTGCAAATTTAGAATTTATTTGAACGATATTTAACAAGAATTTCAAGTTTAGTCGCACAACGGTCACGTTGCATGGAGCCATAGCTCCCTCGTCGGGTTTATTTCATTGTGCTATCAACTGCAGCTTCTTTGATGGGGCTATTCATTATTCTATTACACTCTTGAAGTACCCTTCCATCAATCTGTGGTCTCGCCTTTGCATTTTTGTATGGCTAGAGGTGGTATCTAAGTATTGAACATTAAGGACGTGGACACATCCATATAAGTACATAGTGTCACCATTGGCAAATTGTGTATCATAACTGACGGCATAGTATAGAAAGAGGCCAACTTTCGTATACGTTATGTCAGATGATAATACGTGGTGTCCACCGGGAAGGTATACTACTTTGTTTTGCCGCCATTTTGGTAAACATTAGTCTTGACAGTTCATATTTGGCAGTCGTGAAGTAGACACGTGGCAAATTTATTATGGAAAAATATTCGATAAACCAACGTGTTTTAATCGTTAAAAATTGCTATCAAAATCAATCATCGATTACTGTGACGATGAGAAAGTTACGTGAAATTTTTTGAATGATTTCGAAGAAAGAGGGTCTGTAGGTGATAGGCCAAAGCATGGACCACAGCGTTCTGCAAGATCGGTCAGGAGGAATTATTGGACCTTACTTCTTTGAAAATGAAAACGGCGTAACGGTAACTGTGAATGGGGAGCGATATCGTGATATGATTGAAAACCTTTTAAGGCCACAACTTCACGCTTTGGGCTTGATTAACATGTGGTATCAACATCGAATTCAGCCAGGATTACAATGAAATTACTGCGAGACCTCTTTCCACAACAAGTTATTTCAAGAAATGATGATGTTGATTGGCATCCACGGCCGCCTGATTTGACTGCTCCGGACTTCTTTTTGTGGCGATATCTGAAAAGCAAGGTTTATGCAAACAAACCACAAACGCTTGAGCAACTCAAACAAAATATTCGTGATGAATTTAATGAAAAACCGCGTGAAATGTGTGGCAATCTAATGAAAAATGTGCTCAAAAGGGCTCGCATTTGTGAAACTAACAGAGGCGGACATTAACCTGATATTGTATTCCATACATAATTGCCGACATTAAATAAAACATTTATCAATATAAGATCCATTCTCTTTCATTTAATCAAAAATTATAAACAAACAAAGTAGTATACCTTCCGGCCGGACACCCTGTACATACACGCAGAAAAATCGCTTATTTAAAAACAACCGACTTTCGGTTAAAAACTACCAAGTGATACTGTTAATATAGCTCCTACAGAGTTAGTTGATTAAAATAAACCGAGTCAACTTGTTTAACGAAACTCTGTTAAAAATAACCGATTTATCAATTTCCCCTCCAAATTTGCTCGGTCGTAAATAACAAACTAACTTGGTATAATTTAACCAAATTACTCTGTTGTTATTAGCCAACCCAATGGTTGAATTAAACCATGTTACTCTGTTGTTATTAGCTAATACACATGGTTGAATTTAACCAAGTTACTCTGTTGTTATAAGCGAACCCACTTGGTTGAATTTAACCACGTAACTGTGTTGTTATTATCCAACTCACTTGATTGAAATTAGCCAACCTACTTGGTTGTATTTAACCAACTAACTTGTTAGAATTTGACCTACTTAGTCTGTTGCTATTAGCCGACTCACTTGGTAGAATTCAACATATTCAATCTGTTGTTATTAGCCAACCCACTTGGCTGAATTCAACCAAGTTACTCTGTTGTTATTAGCCAATACACATGGTTGAATTCAACCATGTTACTCTGTTGTTACTAACCAACCGACTTGGTTGGATTTAACCATGTTACTCTGTTGTTACTAACCAACCGACTTGGTTGGATTTAACCATGTTACTCTGTTGTTACTAACCAACCGACTTGGTTGGATTTAACCATGTTACTCTGTTGTTACTAACCAACCGACTTGGTTGAATTTAACCATGTTACTCTGTTGTTAGTAACCAACCTACTTGGTTGGATTTAACCATGTTACTCTGTTGTTACTAACCAACCGACTTGGTTGGATTTAACCATGTTACTCTGTTGTTACTAACCAACCGACTTGGTTGGATTTAACCATGCTACTCTGTTGTTACTAACCAACCGACTTGGTTGGATTTAACCATGTTACTCTGTTGTTACTAACCAACCTACTTGGTTGGATTTAACCATGTTACTCTGTTGTTACTAACCAACCGACTTGGTTGGATTTAACCATGTTACTCTGTTGTTACTAACCAACCTACTTGGTTGGATTTAACCATGCTACTCTGTTGTTACTAACCAACCTACTTGGTTGGATTTAACCATGTTACTCTGTTGTTACCAACCAACCTACTTGGTTGGATTTAACCATGTTACTCTGTTGATACCAACCAACCTACTTGGTTGCATTTAACAATTCCAATTGGTTAAAATTAGCCAACTTTCTTGGTAGCATTTAACCAACTAAAAGTTAAATTTACGTAACTTACTCGGTTGGAATTAGCACATCTACTTGGTTGAATTTAACCAAACTACTTACTTCTTATTAGCCAGTCCATGTGGTACCAATTTACCAGTTTACTTGGTTGAACTTGAGTGCACCTGAAAATTGAACCATCTAAAAGGGATAATTTTATCGTAAAATAAAAAAAAAATCTTTTTCATATTAAGTACATAGATTTTTTATTATAATATCGTTTGTAATGTATTTTTGAATACAAAATATATGTTTTCTGTTTATTACATGTTTTTATTAATTTTAATGCAAAACTTAATTTTACTTAAAATATATGGGTCATAAATTTCATCATTTAAAAAGAAATGTGCAAAATTGTGTATTTTTATAAATTAATTTACATAATATTATTTTAATTAGCATATTTATGAAATCTGCAGTGTTAAAGCGAAATCATTTACATTTATAATTTAATCTATTTTTTATTTATAGTGGACTTCTTAAAATAACGTACTGCTTGGAGTTAGATAAAATATTTAAAGTGTTAGGAATTGGCGATAGAAAAAATTCAAGTGGAATAACAATTTGTTGAGGTATTAATGGAACTTCTACCTCATATGCATAGTAGTGTTCATCGAAACATTTAGTTTTAAGTACTATACCAACAAAAATCAATTGACTTGAGTCATACAAATATATTTTTTCCAATACAAAAAAGTCGTACAAATAACAATCTGAACTAAGACTTTTTACTAAGACGGATCCCTTTTTATAATGTACAGAAGACATGGTCGCCCAACTGACCATAGTCAACGTTTTATTAGGGTCCAGTGATAGCTGTGATCGTATATTATCAAGTTCAAATAACATGCCATATTTTTTGGGTCCAACGTCAAGTAGATTAGAAAGTTTTCCCCTTAAAAACATTTCATTAAGTTGAAGTTGATGTTTCATTGCTAAGGTTAAAGTGATATTCATTCGGTTACATGATGATCTAGCCGACATTTTGGATTGCCTATGCTTAGCTTCGAACCTCATTGACCACAAAGATGTTAATGGGCCGTATTTTTTAAAAGCGGTATGGTAGTGAATGAGATTGTGGAACTTTGGCTTAAGACAGTCCTCGGTAAGTGTAGTATATTGTTCATTAAGTTCAGCTATTAATACTTGCAAGAAATCTTCTGTTCCAACAGAAACATTTATACTAAGAAGTATGTCAACAATTTGTCTTAATTTTATATACATTTCCCAAATAATATTACCCCTCGGCACAAAGTCACCTATAAGTAAACCCAAAAACCGCAAAAGAGTAAGCGTTTCTCCTGAAGATAAACGCACATTTCCCCGCCTAAGATGTTCTCTTTCGATAGGGCAAGGTTTGTTTTTAGTATCAGGGCCATATGAGAAAGCTAATAGCTTATCATTGAAAATTGTTAAAGAAAAAAATTTGTTTTTTTCGGTATACTCTGAAAGTATAAAACTCAAAATGTATTTGGCAACACCCTCTAGCATATCATGCATAATATCGACGCCCACCTGTTGAAACAAGTCGAAGTTGTTTATGCCCAGAAAAACGCACTTTTCCTTAATGCCGGTTAAAGATAAATTATTTAAAGCCAGATCTGCTTCATAGCTTGCCATTGTTCGAAGAAGTGTTGTATCTTCGTAAAGTTGCTTTTTCAATACATCTTTTGTAACTTTGCACACTCTACAAGAAAAATTTGCTGAAAAGCTCTCTACGAACCCAATCAGAGAGTGTATTCCTAAATTGTCACCAAGAATCAGAGCTAGTTCAAAAAATAAAGATCCCTTGAAAGATGGAATATCTATTTCTATGCCCACTTCGCTTAAAAAATTAAACTCATCAATAATTGGTTGAAATATAACATTATTACCAAAAGATACTCTGTCGGATGAATGAAATAATAAAATAAGGAATATGTTGGACAGAACTGAGGAGCGCCAAGGTGGAAGACATGGAACTGAGACGTACACAGCTCCTAGTTTGTGAACACCAGCATGACTTCCTAGAACGTTTCCGATTTCATAATCATCGAAGTACATAAATAGAGGTAACACAATGCGATTTGAATGGTGCTTAAGTCTTTCTTTCCAATGTGAACCTTGAATAAAATTTTCCATTCCATCTTTATTTCGAAGACTGTCCATATATTCAAAAGTTTCCGAAAGTACGTTCTCGAGGGAGAAAAATCTTTGCAATATATCTCTTAAAGATATAAAATGTTCTTGGCACGGAATAGGTTCCATACGTGTTATTCCACCTTTTTTGACATAATCGAACCTTTGGCCGATTATTATTCCCTTAGGCTCAATGTATGATTTTTGTTTTGTGAAATAAGAAATTCTTTTTTGTTCTGTTCGGAAACATTCTAAGGGGGAGGTGATTGAAGGAACAAGTGCTTGCATTAATTGATTTGAAACATCATTAGATAGAGAATGCTCAATACATATATTGTCTACACAGTTCTGCAAATTTGAACTTAATGAACCGAAATATTCTGCTAAGCCATCAATCACTTTTTGCACTACGTTTCTAGGCAAGATCACATTTGCATAAAGGGATGCTATAAAAAGTGATAGTGATTTATCAAGTGACAGGGTTTCTGTATTTTCAGTTTTATTGGTTTGTTCTAATTGTTTTTCTGCAACAACACTTTCATTAAGTATATCCGCATTCTTCTCAGAATTTGTTGGATTATTTGAACATTGAAAATCGTGTTTTTTTTTAAAGTGTCTTCTAAAGGAATTGAAAATTGGAAACGATCGCTTACAATCTCCTTCGCGACATTTATAAGTTGTGAAGTTATGGTCACTGTGATTGAAATCAAAGTGGTGCCTTAGAACTTTGAGATCCTTTAAGTAGGATCTGCATAAGAAACAAACAACCATTGTAAGAAAATGAATTGGAAGGGGAAAACTCTAACTTTCCTTGACACCTAACTCTCCCAACAAGGTATTGGCCGCGGTAGATTCCTTATCGAACTCTGTCTTAATTTTAAAAAATGCTTTTTGAATAAACAGCCAAGAACATCTACTCTCTGGCGGATATTCAGCATTAATAATAAAAATTAGTTTGAAACAAACATCTACTGCCTCTAAAATGGTAGGTAGTAAATATTTAGTTTCATCTACAACTACAAAATAGGACCCAATAGCATCGATTGAGTTACCTACTACTATAATGAAGGGCTGTAATGTAAGGCCAATACCTTGTAGTTTTTCTCGCCTGCTGGTAATTGCTGCATCTATCTCTGCATCCGTTGCAACTCTCGTTATGAATCCATCCCTTGCTTCCGCCTTAGAGGGTCGCCAAATTTTCTGCTTCGATCCTTTGACCTTAACGTTTGATGTGGTCAACAATGAAGGGATTAGCAGGAATGCCGCGAGGTTGCTGATCTCTTCAGAAACTGAGAAAATATAAAATAATAAAACAATTATAAGTCATATGCGTCCAATTAATTTTTCTACACAAAATGTGTGCAAATCTGATTCGAAGAATTATACCTATATAGAGAATGCGCTAAAAAATATAGAGAAAATATGATGCAGATTTGTTTTTTTCTTCTAAAGAAAACATAATGGTCAAAACAAAAACAAATTTTTCGGAACAATCTAGTAAAGCTAAAATATCCACGCTTTTTCTGAAATTCGATCGAATCGGAAATTCTTCGATTTATTTCGATTAGCAGGTTATGTATTTATTAACAAATGACGTTTTCTTACGATTTTCCCGAGTCAGCAGGTGAGCGAAGTATTTATCCTTTCCTCTTACTCCTTTTCCCTTGCTTCTAGCAAGTTGGAAAATGTCCTTTTTTAATTTTGGAAAATTTTCAACCAGTCCGTTGCAGTTGTCGCTGTATATTTTATCGAAATCCCTTACCAGCTGTAGAGAAAAGAAGAATTACATAATATTATATGTAAAGAAAAGCCTGAACTATATCCAAATAAAAAGAAAAGATCGAAACTCATAGATAACGCAAGCATTTATGTGACAACTATGAGTAAAATCTGAACTAATAAATATAAGAGCTTTTACTTGTGAAACTGTAGTTCACGTTAAAGACTAAATATATGTATAATGTATTTCTGATATAATTATACTTCTATGAAATATTACCAGTTTAAATCCCAATGGTTTTTTTAAGGCCGGATATTCCTCAAAATACTCGGATATGCTCATATCCTTTAAATGGTGAAGTCGGGCATGGGTCGTTTTCTCCCATTTGTCCTCGGTTGTTTCCCATGGATGGCTAGAATTTTTTAGCCATTGGAGATCTTCTTGGAATTGTCCTTCGAAGTCTTCGAAATTGGCAGCTGTTGCTAGGCGCTTTATAGGATGTGATACTGATGCGGGAGAGGATACTCGACTGGAGGAAGGTGACGACGTCGCAGAAGCGGAAAACGAACGCTTCCTTTTAGTGATAACACCACTTTCCCGGTATTTTCGTTTTAGATTGTGGATGTGATCTGGCAATTTTCCAGCCAATCTGTTTACAACCCCACGACTCGAATTTATCAGCTTGTTGTGAAAATATACCGATCTATTCTCGGTAGGGAACAAATGAACAATCTGATTTGTCCAGTGCCCATAAATTTGAGCTGTGATATTTTTTTCCGGGTTTTTCTTTAAAATGTTGGTGCAGACAATACGCACCAATCGCAGTCGAGCAACGTTATCCAGCGGTCGAGTTTTATCCAGCGACAGTAGACCGGTTCCTTCCAGTGAGCTTTCGAGCAGCTTGTTAAGTTCCTAGTAACAAAATATTTTAATGTGCATATAAATATAAAAAATTAGTGAAATATATTAATAATTAATAAAATAAGTGAAAAAAAAACCCTTTGTACTATCGGCTAAAGCTATTAGTGGCAATCACCTATTATAATCACCTTCTCTTAGTTGATTATAAATGCAGTGTTTTTTACTCAAACTGATAGATAAGTCAATTTATTCTGATTGATCTCTGAATGCATAAAGAAACGCAAATTGAAAGCAGAGACCATCAATCAACACTAATCACCTTTCCGATTTAAACCCTGTACTTACATCTAAACTTTCGCTGAATTGATCATCAGCAACAACGCTTGAAGGGGAATCTAGTGCATCCCCTCTGTCGCTAACAGCGAAATTTGGCAGAATCTCACTAAAAGAGAAATTAAGGCAGTCGTTTTGTTCTTGTGTGTTTGTAGCAAGAGATAATTCTGAAGTTTCAAAAGTCTGAAAAATAAAAAGACTTTATTTCTACCATTTCAAATGGTTAAATAATATGAACCAACCAAAGTCGTGGACGCATTAGGGTGCATAGCTTTCCGCCATTCTTCGAAATTCCGTGTAAACAGAACCCGATGCCCTATAACTGGGATCATTTCCTTTATCTCTCTGGCACCAAGCAGCGCCAAAGACATTGAAGTTATAGCATTTTCTGTTATAAATGAAAATTAACCAATGTCACGTAGTTAATCACTTGCAAAGTATAGGTTTTTATCAGATATACAAAATGGCGCAAATTTAATCACCCTTTCGGAAGATTTTATAATTTTTGCAAATAGCTTCGTAGGACGTCAATCAAATTAATTTAGCAAAAAAGTAATTCAAAAACAAAATTGGAGGATTAATTTTGCACCACCTTGCATAAGAAAGTCGCGTATAAGAAAGAATCGTCTGTGAAAAACACAAGCTTCTAAAAAGCTTTTCAAGCGCAAAAGAATTTTCGTGCCGTAAGGAATCGAAATCAAAAATGCAAAACACATGTGTAGCAAAAATACTTTAAGCAAATTACAACTTTCTTATATGCGAATAATATTGTATAAATTTACGTTTTGGTATATAAACGAACCTTTAAAAATGTCTACGTAGGCTTCCAGGCCCCACTCCTTTAGTAAGGTTGACACTTCTTCATCCATTTTAGATAACTGTGAAGCACGTGTTAATATGAGCATGTGCATATCAAAATACGATCATTTAATTACTAAATTACTACTGACAGAAACATTGAGAACTAAGGCTATGCCTGGTTTTAAGACGATGTTCGCCATTTATTGGTGACAAACGATTCGAAATGATGAAAACATAGACAGAAATCATTTTAAATAGTTCGTCCCAGAAAAGTTGCGAACATCGCCATAAAAGAAAAAAAAAGCCCAAGAAAAACAAAACTAATGCACTCGCTAATGAAGAACCTGAATCCCAGAAGAAAAAAACATGTCAAAACACGATACCAGACTGAAAGGGTTGATATTAACCGAGTGTTTCTCAACTCGGCAATTATTAACCGAGTACTAGGTTGAAATTCTTTGCTTTGGTTCTATTTTTTTTTCACTTGAATATCACCAAAATTGACAATAAATTGTTTAAAACTCGAGAAAAACAACATAGTTAATGCACTCGCTAATAAAGAACCTGAATCCCAGAAGAAAAAAACATGTCAAAACACGATACCAGACTGAAAGGGTTGATATTAACCGAGTGTTTCTCAACTCGGCAATTATTAACCGAGTACTAGGTTGAAATTCTTTGCTTTGGTTCTATTTTTTTTTCACTTGAATATCACCAAAATTGACAATAAATTGTTTAAAACTCGAGAAAAACAACATAGTTAATGCACTCGCTAATAAAGAACCTGAATCCCAGAAGAAAAAAACATGTCAAAACACGATACCAGACTGAAAGGGTTGATATTAACCGAGTGTTTCTCAACTCGGCAATTATTAACCGAGTACTAGGTTGAAATTCTTTGCTTTGGTTCTATTTTTTTTTCACTTGAATATCACCAAAATTGACAATAAATTGTTTAAAACTCGAGAAAAACAACATAGTTAATGCACTCGCTAATAAAGAACCTGAATCCCAGAAGAAAAAAACATGTCAAAACACGATACCAGACTGAAAGGGTTGATATTAACCGAGTGTTTCTCAACTCGGCAATTATTAACCGAGTACTACGTTGAAATTCGTTGCTTTAGTTCTATTTCTTTTTTCACATAAAAACCACCAAAATTGACAATAATTTGTTTTAAACAAGAGGAAAACAAGATAATAATATTATGTACTCACCAATAAATATGAATTTTTTATTTTTCCTTGTCTTTTTTGTTTTTTTTATTTTCACTTATCACAGATTTCACACCACCAGCCACTACAAAGGTTCAACACTTAATGACTCAATTACTAGTCGCGAGCAGCGTGCGTCGTTCATAATTCGCGATAGTATGCGTATGCGTATAACACGATGTATGTGTTAAAATCAACCGAGACACACTGTTTTACAGATGAACGAGAAGCCTTGTGTTTGTAGATATTAACCGAGTTGACTGTATCTGCAGCCACACACATATTTCTACCTACCAGGAATGTAAAACGAGTTTTTGGTATTGTACCCAAATGTTTTCCATTGTTCGTGAATGATCTGTATCAACAGCCACACACATATTTTCTACCAGGGATGACAAAACTGATTTTTTAGGTGCTGTACCGAAATGGGTTCAATTGTGCGTGAATAATTTGTGATCGCAAAGGCCTAGCAAAGGCAGCACAGCAATGAAAAAGACGATTTATTCAAGGCTGCTCCTGGAAGTCGAGATTGGTTACCAATACTTCCTTGGTTTCTTCAAATTCTCCTAACTGTGCTTTACAAGATGGTATATATAATTTTCTGTTTGTATCTTTATTTTAAAATGTGTATGTACCAATTGCATTATGAGTTTAGTTATTATCAACTCTCACAAAACGCATAGTTCAAAACAAGTCTGGTACTAACAAATTTTGAAATAAAGTGATAAATGCAGGACTATATATACCATATTGTAGAGCACAATTAGATGAAATCTCAGAATCTATCTTTTTGATTCCGGACTCTGCCGGACGCTTCTTTTTGCCGCGTGGAAAACGATATAAGTTTTATTATTATCATCTCTCACCAACGCATAGGTCGAAACGAGTTTGGTACTTACAAATTTTGAAGTAAAGGGCTAAACTAAAGACTATACCATTTTGTTCAGCATGTGCAAAAGTGTAGCTTTTTTCATTAGCTTGGTTCTCAAAATGATTGAATCGCAGAGTGAAAAATTACTTAATTTTACTTCATTATATCTACAGAAACAGATTAGATTAATATTGCGTTAAGGCCATTATGTCAATTGGACTCAATAAAAAGCTAATATTTATTTTGCATTAAATTTGTACCTTTGGCAAATTTTCTTACAATTAGATACCTATCTTAAATTAGTTTTCAAGTGCCTAGCTACAATTAAGAGTAAAAGCCATATTTTATCAGACAAAAATGTAAAAAAAAAATTGTTGCTTTGGCCATTTTTGTCTGTGTTCTTTTTTTCCTATTGCAAGCCAAAAAAGTAGTAGAGAAAACTTTGTTTTTAAGGCTGTATTAGCCTGTTTAGAATTTAGTTTGTTCGTGAAATGTGAATGTACTAAATTCGGAAGGAATGTCGGAACGTATTTTCAGAAGTAGAATATATTCATCAAAGTTCTGAATTTGGGCAAATCGTACTTGTATATATCTTTAAATCAACTGTGTCGATAAAAGTACAATTGCGATTATTTTTTCATCCCTGGTTTCTGCGTTTTGAAAAAGCAGCGTCGTAATTCGTGGTGTGCGTATAACTTGTTAAGAAACAACAGTATGTGTTTGTTGAAATTTACCAAGTTGAATGATAAAATTAACAGATACACAATTTCTACGTATAACAAATATCAGATAGGTACATATTTCGATGAAAATGTTTTATAGAATTGTTTTATGGAAAAATGGAATGTAAAATAAATCGAGGAGAATTCTCTTTTTTTGAACAGAATGTTACTTTATTTTTGGGAAATTCTCACGAGTAAAAGGGTTAAAAACAAACAAGTCATTGGTTGTATTTAAGCAACGTTTATTGGTTGTTTTCAACAGAGAGCTTGTTAGATTTTAACACACATTCGCTTGGTTAAATTCTCACGAGTAAAAGGGTTAAAAACAAACAAGTCATTGGTTGTATTTAAGCAACGTTTATTGGTTGTTTTCAACAGAGAGCTTGTTAGATTTTAACACACATTCGCTTGGTTAAATTCTCACGAGTAAAAGGGTTAAAAACAAACAAGTCATTGGTTGTATTTAAGCAACGTTTATTGGTTGTTTTCAACAGAGAGCTTGTTAGATTTTAACACACATTCGCTTGGTTAAATTCTCACGAGTAAAAGGGTTAAAAACAAACAAGTCATTGGTTGTATTTAAGCAACGTTTATTGGTTGTTTTCAACAGAGAGCTTGTTAGATTTTAACACACATTCGCTTGGTTAAATTCTCACGAGTAAAAGGGTTAAAAACAAACAAGTCATTGGTTGTATTTAAGCAACGTTTATTGGTTGTTTTCAACAGAGAGCTTGTTAGATTTTAACACACATTCGCTTGGTTAAATTCTCACGAGTAAAAGGGTTAAAAACAAACAAGTCATTGGTTGTATTTAAGCAACGTTTATTGGTTGTTTTCAACAGAGAGCTTGTTAGATTTTAACACACATTCGCTTGGTTAAATTCTCACGAGTAAAAGGGTTAAAAACAAACAAGTCATTGGTTGTATTTAAGCAACGTTTATTGGTTGTTTTCAACAGAGAGCTTGTTAGATTTTAACACACATTCGCTTGGTTAAATTCTCACGAGTAAAAGGGTTAAAAACAAACAAGTCATTGGTTGTATTTAAGCAACGTTTATTGGTTGTTTTCAACAGAGAGCTTGTTAGATTTTAACACACATTCGCTTGGTTAAATTCTCACGAGTAAAAGGGTTAAAAACAAACAAGTCATTGGTTGTATTTAAGCAACGTTTATTGGTTGTTTTCAACAGAGAGCTTGTTAGATTTTAACACACATTCGCTTGGTTAAATTCTCACGAGTAAAAGGGTTAAAAACAAACAAGTCATTGGTTGTATTTAAGCAACGTTTATTGGTTGTTTTCAACAGAGAGCTTGTTAGATTTTAACACACATTCGCTTGGTTAAATTCTCACGAGTAAAAGGGTTAAAAACAAACAAGTCATTGGTTGTATTTAAGCAACGTTTATTGGTTGTTTTCAACAGAGAGCTTGTTAGATTTTAACACACATTCGCTTGGTTAAATTCTCACGAGTAAAAGGGTTAAAAACAAACAAGTCATTGGTTGTATTTAAGCAACGTTTATTGGTTGTTTTCAACAGAGAGCTTGTTAGATTTTAACACACATTCGCTTGGTTAAATTCTCACGAGTAAAAGGGTTAAAAACAAACAAGTCATTGGTTGTATTTAAGCAACGTTTATTGGTTGTTTTCAACAGAGAGCTTGTTAGATTTTAACACACATTCGCTTGGTTAAATTCTCACGAGTAAAAGGGTTAAAAACAAACAAGTCATTGGTTGTATTTAAGCAACGTTTATTGGTTGTTTTTAACAGAGAGCTTGTTAGATTTTAACACACATTCGTTTGGTTAATTTTACATGAGTAGCACGGTTATTAATAACCAATCAATGTGTTAAAACCCCAAATTTAGTAGGTTTTTCTTAACCAAGATACTTGTTTGAATTTAACCAAACAGGAAAACGAGACTGGTTGGTTAATATTAACGAAGCAACTTAATTGATAACAAACATTTAGTGTGTTATTTTTAACAACATGTATTTAACCTTTTTAACACGGTAGTTTTTAACAATAATAACTCATTTGTTTTCTACAGAGACTTAGTTGATTTCAACACATTTTTTTTTAACCGAGCGAAAATTCCACTCGGTTAAGGTCAATTTTTCTGCGTGTATTTGAATACGTTACCACTGTTGCCGAAAGTAATCCAATATCCGTAATCCGACGGTGCTTCAATAGGACCTCAACTCTATTCGGGAGCCATTGGAAAGCCGTTGGAAAATAGTGTTGACCTTCCGGTTGTTGAATTTTCACCAATCCCAGGTAACCTAGCTACTTTATACAAAACTATTCAAGATTCCTTAAGTACGGATCAAAAATATTTGTTTCAAATGTGTGACGCTATAAGCAAAAGTTCCTGTCCTATAGATCTCTCCAACAGAAACCCGGCAAAATGGCCCACTAGAGATGGTTAACAACTGCCAATATTGAGGCTTTATGTAGCCACATCGAGTCCAAATGATAACATGACAATACTTGCTTAGTATATATTAAAAGTGTATGGTCCAGTTTGGTTGAGTGTTAAAAAAGGCAGTTCATTTAAATATGGCCCAAAGCATGTATTCAAGTTAATAAGTTTATCAAGATGTCTTAGTTCTGTTGTAAGGGAAATAGTAGACCCCGTTATTCAACGCAGTTCATATTTTGCACACCCAGAAAACATATTGTTGGCAATGCTAAACGATGAAAGACCTTATATCAGAGAATTAGGCTTGCGAAGAATCATCTCCAGCTAGAAAAAAAAAAAAAAAACAGCCAGTTGGGGGCAGAGTTAGAATTTTTAAACTTCCAAAATTAAATTTTAATGCAAATGATTATCTTGAATTAATCATCTGGGCAGAATCACAAGTCACATCACCCCAAATTGCTGGATAGAATGAGTGATCAGAACTTGGACGAACAAAATCTGCAATTGACATGTCATTTCCAAACTACCCTTGCCACACTCATGCTGTTGAGCGCTGTGGGAAGATGGTGAGTGAAGCTTCAACCACAGTAGTTTGTGAAAAGGCCAGAGATGGACTTATTAGATCAAAAATATTTTCTCGAAATATATTACCATTTTTCCAAACAACACAAAATTAGAACGTGAAAAATTAAAGATCTATGTTTGATAGCTTTTTAAATTATTATGGAAATTTCTTATCATTTCTTATAATTTTGAGCCAAGGTAGAGGGCTAAACCTTTATCCAAAAAAAAATGTTTGAATGTCAAATTATTCTACTCATCAAAATACAACGAATTGGAGATATTCGAAACTGATACATGAACTTTTGTTTTTCCTCCATACGTTGACGCTCCAACCTAAATTGATGGCACGCACACACAACAAATCGGACACAAAATGTATCAAATAGCAAACACAGTTCTGCAGTACCAGATAGGTTCACCTGCTTGTAAAACAAGAATAAGTTCACGTTAAACATAAACAAACTCATTCCCGGCCACACCAATTACCCTTATGTAAAGACACTCAGTCTTTGGACAAAGCAAAGGTCTCAAAAATTCCCCTCAAATGCAAAACGAATATTCATCCGATTCCAACAGAACGTATAACCGTTTCTACCAAGAGAGAAGTCGTTACTTATAAGCCGTATACCTTCTCCCCCACAATTATGAAGAGGACAAAAGAAGAACACAAACCACAGTTGTTGAAGACACGTTTCCGATGCAAGCCGAAACGATAACAACAGCCTTGGGTCTAAAACTTATAATCATCATAACAACTATAAAGTATCTGGTCCTTTAATATTCTCGAAATGCCAAAGGAAAATACGGTCACATCCTGTTTTAACGGAAGCGGTCCCGAGTTGGCATTTTCATTCCATATACCAATGAGCTGTTTCAGTATGCCACATAAAATTTCCCAAAATGCTGCCCTCAAAAACAAATGGACACCACCCCGAATGTTGTTCGAATTTTTGGGAATAGCAGTGCACGCAATCCGACTGCAACAAGGATAATGGTCACAGTCGCAGTCACAGGAAAGAAAATACTGTACGTAGGACCACGGTACACACAGCTTGGTTGGAAGTTTTCGTATTTATGTGCGGTCGAGTGTTTCACAATAATTCCATGTCCACCGGAACTCTGTTTGTTAACGTGTGTGTATATAGTATGCATTCGGATGGTTTGGGACTGCGTGTGCTGTATGTGTCCATATATCCTGTCCACTGTCCAGTGTGTCTGTCCCTTTTGGGCGATTGTGCATTTTCTGGAAAATTTAACAATAGGCCACAATAAGCTGATTTAAACGCAAAAAGAAGGGCAGGGGATTGGTAGGATCAAAGATGTCGGATCTGTGTGTTGTGTCTACCGAATTTAGAAGAGCGATAGTTGCAAAAATGGTCAACTTGGTTTGTAAGTAGATTTGCTCATCTACGAGTATATCCCTCACTCTATTCTATATTTTTTTTTTTATCTTCGTTCTTGTTATCAGAGCAGGGTTTAGTTCCATGCTTCTGGGAGTATAAGGCATTTTGTGTCCTTAAACATATTGTCTGGATTAAATAGAACGTGCTTGTGGACATGTTTGAAACTGCAGATAGAAGGATATCGGCTGAGATTTGTTCGATTTCAACTGGGGGCTTATATTTACGTGCGCGAGATATGTTCCGATGTAGACTGTGCTTGTTGATGGTAGACGAATTTTCAGAAACAGGGATGGTATAATTACCGTAGTTATCAGGAAGCAAATCATATCACATACCGACGAAGAGTTGGTCTTCAGTAGATGCATCCTGAAGGGTCAGACGGTCGAAGCCTTTGCTCCCTTTTGATTTCCACTAACTTGGGCACCACCAACTCTATGTATGTTCCACGAAATAAGCACACAACGCGCTGCGTTTGACATCCTTTACGCTTACGCATGAGCTACAATCAAAGGCGATTGATACTACTCCACTCACGGGAGCTATTTTCAAGCAATCATTGGATACGCCAACCGATCTGTGTGCGCATCTGAAAGACTTGAACAAGGATCCTTTCAAACCGAAACGTTTATTGTACGACTGGCAGTATTCGTATCGTACATGCGTACGTAGGTGTACACGACCTCATTTCGCTTGGAAACACCACAATTAAGACCAAAGTGAGTGTGATTCCTTACAGTTCTACTAAAAAGGCTCCCGTCGAAGTGGGTCATGTTTAACTTATTTTCAGCGAAACAGAACAGGCAGCCACACGAACCACTGGAATGCATTCAACAGGACCGCATAGATTTTAAGAATTGATTACTACCCCAAAACACCGGTCTGCCATGTATGCAGGCAACAGTGCTGCCTACTCTTATTCAACGAAATCCTTGCACGCTACAATAGATTAGCTCTGCAAATTAACTTCCATCGCATAGGTGAAACCGTACATACGCACAAGACAGTCATAAATGCATAGAAGGCACCATCGGACCCGTTTTGCGTTCCGAGTTCCGACTCTGATGTTAGCCGTATTGTAATCATTACTGGACCGAAATGCCAATTGGCCTATGCATTTATCCCATCGACGTGTGCGGCAGTGAATATCCACACAATGCAGGCAAATGTTGTTTCCGACGACCGCATGCCGATGACATTGGATACAATTTCCGTCCCTACTTCCAACACTAAGTGGGACACATACGGATTGGATGGGGGAATGATGGGCATCGCGTCGGTTAATACGGGTGCGAGGACCACGAAATATCGGCCATTCGACAAATCATTATCCCGACGAACGAAGTGCTTTATTTAATTGAAGCCCTAGATCAGAGTTCATTTGTGGGCAGAGGCCTTTTCAAGGATTAATTTCGAAATACCGAAAGAGTGCATTTGGCGCGAGAGGCGGGTTCGAACAGGTCTATATGGTGTGCCAGATGGCATTAAATTAATTTTCAACATTAAAACTTATCAAACTTAACTACTCTTGTGTGGTGTTACGTGCGTATGGCCGCTGTGATGACGCTGGACACGTAATTATACTGAATATAAATTGAGTTTTAAGCAACACGAACGCACGATCATTCTTGGCTGTGTTTCATTAGCGGGTTTAAATGCGTTTTACAAGGACTTTTTAATTAATTAATTTATTTGTTGTGTTATTTAATTGAATGGAGTGAATGTGGCAGCAGGTGGGCGAAGGCGAATGTGAAATTAATTTACAGTGCCGAAGAGCACGCCATAGGTATACAACTAGATTTTCCGCAATTTAACTTTTCAAAGCCAAATGTATCCTTTTTTCGACCCTTGAAGACAGCGCCAAGTATAGTCTGACCTCAATGAGAGAGGTACGATTAAGACGGCTCATAATGTTTTTTTTTATATATAAGAAAACAGTTTGCGAGGCTTGGGGGTCTGAGAACTACCAATGTATGCGCTGGCTTTATATACATTGAAGGTAATGCTCACAAAAGACAGACAACAAACAAGAAAACACCTTCGGTAAACCAGCAGCAGTTCAGTAAAAGTTAGGCTTAACCAAAATTGTACGTCATCTTTCTATACGTAAACCTTTCTGTTTCAGAAAAGCCCCAGCCTTACTAGAAAAATACTGCCAGGAAACAAGGTACGAGGCAGCTAAGACAACTAAGTTCGACGTGAGACCGGAGTCTCTATAGGCGACTCAAAACACAACAGAACGCACGGGCTATAAATTTTGAAGCAATATGACTCAAAATATGTATACCAAATGTTGGTCCGCTTGAATAGCACCTTCTCATAAAAACAATTTAAAAATTCTTTTTAATGTTGTAGAAATTTATTAGGGACATAATTAAGATTTAAAGGTTCCGCCATCTAACTTTTTTTTTTTCAACTAGTGCTTATTTCGCGAATGGTAATACTCAGCTCGTGTCTGATTTGACAGATAATTAGTTTTATCCTTCCGCTGAACGAATATGGTTGTGTATACGCTTGAACAACGCTGGGAAATATTGCGACATTACTTTGAAAATCATGGTAATGTTGCATAATGTGTGCGAAAATTTCGCGCGGAATTTTGAAGAAGAGAAGCACCGTCAGCTCCGTACGTTCGTTATCTTGTGAAGAAAGTGAAAGAAACTGGCATCCTCATCGATAAACCAAAGCGTGAAAAGCCAAAAACAGTGCGTACACCCGACAAAATTGCTGATGTGGCATAAAGTGTGCGTGAAGCATAATTGGGCCATTTTTCTTCGAAAATGAGCAAGGAATGGCCGTTACAGTCAATGGCGATCGTTATCGGGCCATGTTGAACAAATTTTTGCTCACAAAAATTGAAGAGGAGGCTATTGGCAATATTTGGTTTCAACAGGACGGCGCTACGTGCCACACATCCGAAGCTACACTCGATGTTTTGCGCCCTGTTTTTGAAGATCGCATTATCAGCTGATGTCGTTTGGCCACCTCGGAGCTGCGATTCGACGCCGTTGGACTATTATTTTTGGCGTGCCGTAAAAGATAAGTGTTACGGCGACAAGCCAGAGACAATTGACGCTTTAAAGGACAATATTCGTGAAGCCATTGGTGAAATACAGCTGCACACAATCGATAATGTGCTTAAAAATTGGACCGATCGTGTAGGCTACTGCATGGCCAACCGAGGCAGCCATTTGAATGAAATTATTTTCCATTATTAACCGGAAGGATTGTACTTTCAAATAAAAAAACAAATTTGAGAAAATATTCAGTAGTTTTTTTTTATAGCATTTTCAAAAAAAAAAAGGTATTTGGCGGACCCTGTATTTGACGAGCGGTCCAGATCTGGGTGGTGTTGAGTTTTCATTCTCAGTATCACAAATAGTTAGCAGTGCCGCAGTAGGTTTTTTGCTGACGATATTATTTTAAAGTGTTTCGAACATTGATGTGAGCAAAGTACCCCGAACGGCGATTTATTTATAAATAGTAGGTTCGCTTGTGGTCGAAAATCGACCCTACTTTTTATATGTAATATCTACTAAGAAACCTTACACAATTTTCGATAATCATGGTGTTTTCTTTTTATAAGCGAAAAAGCGACATCTTCCCTTTGAAAATAGTTTTACTCATGGTCATGATTAATATTTTAATAACTACGTCAGTCACTATTAACATTTAGAGGAAAAATGTTCTTCCTGTAGTAAAATTTTTGAAACCAACCGTCGTCAACACCTCGCAGATTATATTCCCCTGAATTAAAATTAGGTACCTACACATTTGCTTACTTTTATGGCTAGCTAAATTGCATTCGAAAATAGGTTCAAATCTAAGATGAGAATACATAAATTGGAACACGTTACTATGGCAATATGGCGGCGACAAATTGAATGTCACCAAAATGGGTTCAATTAACTGATAAGCGGATGCAAAATGGGGAATTCTTAATTTAATTTTACCAGTCTTAATAGCATAGCAAACACATACCAGCGATTTTTTGTTTGTCCACATCTATGGCACAGTACCTTTCGAATGATATAAGTATCATTCTGCTCATTTCATAATAAATACGTATACAAATATTATTGTGGAGCCCAAATCGGTTATTGTTGGCCCGCACAGCACAGTGCTTGAAGAACGACACAAGATTGCTAGCATATGATGAAAACGAAGCCCATATTAATCTGAAGGGTTACTACAACTCATATTAATGTTCAAAAATGGAAGCACTTACTGCCGAGCTAGCTCTACAGACTAAACTTCTTATAGGGTTATCCGAAAGTGTAGGCTAAGAACCTATGGCAAACCTTAAAAGGGGGCATAAAGTCTGATAATACAATTTTCATACTTAAAGAACTACCGATATCATTTCTTGGCGGACAGTAAATTACTGGCATAAGATCGAAAACTAATTGAATGTCGTGTCCTGGGTGTAGTTTCGGGTTTTTTTTTCAGTCCAATTGGATTGATATTAATTTATAAACGGATCTCAACAAAGGCCATATAGCAATTCCCAAGAGCGGATTTTTTCCACTCTAAGTCCGAACTTGACAACTAAATCTGCATTCTCTCAAAAGTAACCCACAGAATATCCATTAGCATTTTGGGTACATCCCCATAGAATTGAAAACTTTTCCGGACACAAGGCTCCAGTCTTCTCGATTCCATTGTTCATATAAATAATGGTTTCCATGTAGATCCGCACGATATGTATACACAATGTACAATCATCGATGTGTTTACAGAGGATTCTTAAGGTCGCTGGAAAGAAAAATGAATATGGTGGTGGCCAGGATAGACAAGCTATGTAAACACACATGGCATCACACGCAAATGAAACGCCCTGACATATAGCTTCCTTGCCAATGGGTTTAACATCGGTTTCCGTGTTCAACCAGGGAAAATATCATTCCCTTATTATATCCTTTGGTATTATTATATTCCTGATTTCTGAAGCTTCTTTTGTTACTACCGATACCGACCACACCATGATGCAATCCTCTTGCGCTGTGTTCTTGTGTGTTAACCGGTGTTCCTTGGGGAGCCTGTGTGGCTGACTGTAGTTCTTATTATTATTATTAGTTTCTTTTTTAGGGATATGTTTCATTTCTTTTCTTTTTTTTTAGTTGGGTTGGCTGTGTTCTTGGGTTTCACGTCATTCGCTTTGTCTGTAGAAGAGGTCGTTGCAAAACCGGATGAAAATTCTAAGTGGAACGTATTTAGTCTCGGGAGACTAATGTGCGATGTGCCTCTACATTTCCCTGTTGGGCGGTTTGTATCCTTTAGTGCGCGCATACATCCTTCTAAAGATTTATGGAAAATGGATTTATATCAGCTGCAGGAGGCTCGGTGAACGAACCTGCGATTGAGTTTTATGTGTCAATACCGGAAGTGGAATTGGCTGTGAAACCTGAAACCCATTGATGTTAAGAGGGAGAGACAAGTTTTCTATATGCACTGGAGGTGAACACGAAGTCAGCTGGGATTCGTATTCAACCCGAAGGTAGGTGTGCTGTGTACAATTTTTTTTCCAGTGAGCTCAGCTGTCAGAAGTTTGTGAAAAAGGACGAAAGCACTCTAATTAGGTAGAAAACAAGCGGTCTTAAATCAATTGACAGAGAGCATCAATGACGACGGGAACATTGCAAGTCCTACAAAGCAACATATTTTCGCATCCGCATACAAATTATAAAATTAAAAAAATCATCCATTCTTTTAACAGCATTGGAATGGAACCTACCACCGTAGATTTTTTTTAGATTAAGAGTCGGGAGAGCCTTCAAAGGGCTCTGGCACTGCGGCTACAAGAGTAGCCTATTGTGCCTTCCCAAGTAGGTTCCTAGAGCCATCTTTTCACTCCAGAGGCATTCAGGAAAACAAGAATCTTCCCTGGATGTAGGTCAGCAAGAGTTGCTGGATCGATAATCTCATTCCCTAGGATGTTTTTCCTAAGGCGACATAGGGCCGGACAGGCTGTGAGTATGTGAAGAGAGGATTCATCACTCTCAAGACAGAGCCTGCAGGTAGGTTCCGGTGAGACGCCAATGCGGTGGAGGTGTTTTTTCACGTGACCATGGCCACTGATAATTCCTGTAAGGATCCTCAGATTATTTCTGTCCAGATTAATTAGGAAGAGCGATTTTCTGGGGGAGAAATTAGGTAGAAATTTTTTGGTGCAGGTCTGCCCAACTGTGTTTTCCCAAATCTCGTTCGACTCGATGCGAGATAGATTCTTGATATGGGACCTGAAAAGGTGTTTGCTGACTCCGCAGAAGGGTTCAGGACCGATAAGTGGAGTGGAAGCTCCGATTTTGGCCAGCGAGTCTGCTGATTCGTTACCCTCAAATCCTCTGTGGGCTGGTATCCAATGGAGGATGACTAGGTTATTCTTAGAGAGTTCGTGGATGGCTAAGAATGTTTCTAAGATAAGTTTTGATTTTATTACAGATGAGTCGAGAGCTTTGAGAGCTGCTTGACTGTCTGAGAAGATAAATATGGTTTTACCCCGAGTGTTAGAACTAAGATTTATTCTAGCGCAGTGGTAAATTGCAAGGACTTCAGCCTGGAATATGGATAAGTTTTTACCAAGGCTGACTGACAAGTTCACCTGGGGCGACTCACCGTAGATTCCAGAGCCAGTCCCTGACTCCATCTTAGAACCATCTGTGTACCAGATGATATCCCGATGAGATGGATTGGGTTTGTATTTCTCCCATTCATCCCTAGGAGGGATAGTTATGGAGAAGTTCTTGTGGAAACCATATTTTGGAAGCATGTCATCAAGAGGCATGCTAAATGGGCTTGAAGGCTCCATGGTGCCGAGTAGAGACAGATGACCTCCCTGATAGCTATATGGGTCAAGGCAGTTCGAATGGTACAGGCGGTGAATACTTAGTCTAGCCTCCATTTGAATGTGCGTTTGAAGAGGTGTTAGACCAAGGATGACATTGAGTGCCGTTGTTGGAGTGGAGCGAAGACAGCCCGTCATGCAGATTCCAGCTATACGCTGAATGCGTTCTAGTTTTTTGACTGCAGTGACTTCGTTAGTCTTCGGCCACCAAACCACAGCAGCATAGGTGACCGCAGGTCTTACGACGAGCGAATATAGCCAGTGTATCATCCTAGGTCTAAGACCCCAGTTTTTACCGCAGACACGGCGACAGATCCATAAGGATTTGGTGGCTCTGTTTACGGTACGTTCAATCTGCTGATTCCATGAAAGTTTACTGTCAAGTATGACTCCTAGGTATTTTGCTTCCCGAGAGAATTCAATAGTCTCGCCGAACATGGTAGGGCGAATAAGGAGATCTAAATTCCTCCGTTTTGTAAAGGGGACAACCGTTGTCTTCTTTGGATTTACAGAAAGACCTTCTTTATTGCACCATCTCTGAACAACAGATAAGGCGAATTGCAGTATTTCTGAGACCGTGCTTTCGAATTTGCCACTGACAACGATTGCGACGTCGTCGGCATATCCTATGGCATAGATCCCTTGATTTGTCAAGGACTGAAGTAGGTCGTCAATGACAAGGGACCATAAGAGGGGCGAGAGGACACCCCCTTGAGGACACCCTCTAGTTGTGAGAGCTGAGATTTCCACATCGTCGATGCGGGTCTGAATAATTCTACTATTCAGCATAGACATTATCCAACGTCCTATGATAGGAGATTGGTTCATGTTACTGAGAGCCCTACTAATGGACTCAAAAGGCGTATAGTTGAAAGCTCCTTCAATGTCCAGGAACGCAACGAGACAGATTTCCTTACAATTGATGGAGGATTCGATTTTGGTTACTAAGTCATTGAGTGCTGACTCGGTGGATTTACCTGGTTGATAGGCATGTTGAGATATGCTTAGCGGAAAAGATTTTAGGGCTACATCTCTAATGTGTCTGTCAATGAGTTTTTCCATGCTTTTAAGAATGAAAGACATGAGACTAATGGGGCGAAAGGATTTCGGACTCGAATCCAAATTCCTCCCTGCTTTAGGTAAATATTTAACTGTTACCTTACGCCAGGCTTCCGGTATGTGACCGTAGGCCAGACTACAGCTAAATAGTTTGGTGAAGATGGGTGAAAGAATTTCAACTCCCTTCATCAGAAGTGCCGGAAATATGCCGTCTTCTCCTGCTGCTTTATAAGGCTTCAGGGAAGATATGGCCCACTTAATGGCATTCTGATTGCAAATTTGTTTCGCAATTTTCCAGTCCCCTCTCGTCGGCAGGCCGGTCCGCTCGAGTCGGGGGGATAGGTTTAGCGAGAGAGGATCAATTATAGTTGATCCGGGAAAGTGTGTTCTAAGTAAGAGATGAAGTGTCTCTTCCTTATTTTGTGTTTGACAACCGTTCTCATCGGCAAGTGTGCCTACTGAGAAAATTCTGTCAGAGGCAAGAACTTTATGAAGTCGGCAGCTGGAAGGAATATCAGAGATATCTTCACAAAACCGTCTAAATGATTCTTTTTTGGCCTTCTTAATAACTTTGTTGTAGTTGGTGAGAGCACTAGAGTAGGTTTGCCAGTCACCATTTCGTTTGGCTTTGTTGAAAAGTTTCCTTACTCTCGATCTGTGTTTTTCGAGATCTTTGCTCCACCAGGTGGTTTCCCTCTTAAGCTTTTTTATCTTCAGGGGGCAGTTTTCCTCGAAGGCAGATATGATGGAAGATCTTACCAGTGCAGCAGAGTGCTCTAGTTTTTCTAGGGTATCAATTCGAGATATTTTACCTTTGAGTGACTGACTTAGGTGCTCTTTATAGGAGGCCCAGTCTGTATTTCTCTTTGGTCGGAATGACGAAATTGTGGTATTGGGTTCGTTAATTTCAAATCTGATGTGTCGGTGGTCTGAACATGACGGTTCAGAAGACACATACCAGTTGGATATTAGGTAATCAGCTGAGGAAGTAGCTAGAGTAAGGTCTAGAACTTCTCTTCTGACTGCGTTAATGAAGGTTGGTTCCCTCCCGATATTGCATATAGTAAGGTTATTGCATGTTATAAAATCAAATAAGGACTCACCTCGATTGTTGATGTTCGAGCTCCCCCAGGTTGAGTGATGTGCATTCGCATCGCAGCCGATGACAATTTCTGTCCTGGTGCGTTGCGAATAGCGGAGTAGGCTATCTACTTCTACTGGAGGGCATACATTGGAGTCACCGGGGAAGTACGCGGATGCTAAAATAACTTCCTTGGTGTTGTTGATCTTCACAATGGCAGCTGTGATGTCACTGGAAATGAACTCTGTCAATGGGAAGAAGTTCGTATTATTGGCAAAAATAATGCATGTTCTAGGTCTACTGGATGAGGTGGAATAAAGAATCCTACCTGTAGGTGTTGAGAGTCCTAGAATTTTGCCGTCTGTGCTAGTCCATGGTTCCTGCACGAGAGCAACGTTAAGACCGTTGGAGTTAATGGTCTTGGTTAAGACTGCCGAGGCAGCCTTAGCGTGGTGAAGGTTGATTTGAACAACCTTCATGTCTTCCTTTGAGTAGGGGGGGCTTTTTTGTAGGAGCCCCCTCTTATTCTGTCATCCCGGCCCTGTGGCGGCCGACTCTTATCAGGGAGTCTTCGGGAAGAGCCAGACAATGTCTGTCTGGAACCTGATTGAGCCGGCTTGCGATTCGGGTCGCTGTTGCGTGGTCTGGCAGAAGAATTGGTTGAGGAGGATGGCCTGTCTCCTTTATCCTTTTTCAGCGCGGGTGGAGGAACAGGCTTGACCGTTTCTACCACCGGCTGAGTAGACGTTTGAGTAGATGCCAGCTTGGTTGGTTCAGGAGTGGCAGCGGAACCTAACCTACCACCGTAAAGCGTGTGAGTAATGTGCTTTGTTTCCGGAGCATTTCCCCCCACGAACTTTCTTTATCTCAGTTTTTGAAAACTGCATGGAGGATTAAATATTTCTAATAGTCTGCCAAATGTTGTAGAAATGGAACAAAACTGTAATATTCAAAAAACTTTTTATTGAATATGTTAAAATTAGATTTACATCAGTATGTAATTTGTAATGATTTTGTAAATGGCAAATTTTGCCAAATAAAATTATAAGAAAAAACAACAAAAAACCATAGATATAGTCTGTCGCGTTAATCTGTGAACATGCGGCTGGCTTTTTTTTTTTTTTTGGCTCACAAATATAGGCAAATTATGTTAAAAAACAATTCTAATGTTTATTCAAATACAAAGCTGTATCCTATTTCCTAATATGTCTTCCTTCCCGTTTGTTTCGAGCAGTATGGCAATTTTGTCAGAAAAAATGCGCTTCAATTTGCTAAATCATAAGGTTTATTCCCGTACTTTTGTATTAAGAAGTGAAAAGACTGTCAAAATCGAAGCGGTAGGGATAAATTCTCTCACAGAGAGAGGCACCTACAAAAAAGTTAGCGAACGCTTTTGTAGTGAAAATTAACAGATGCATAATTCAAAAATTCGAAAAATCGGTACGAAAAGTCCTAAAAATATTTGTAGAACTCGAAGCATTTGATAATTTCCTAAAAAAGACACACTATTAGAATTACATGGAGGAGATTATTCCTTCTTACAGCGAGGAAGAATTTCGTCGCCACTTTCGCAAAGAACCTTGAGGAAAACATTAAATTTTATTTTTCCGCCTGGTTGATACCATTTTAATACGCATAAAATAAAAACTAATGCGCACATTTGCCAAATAGAACAAAAAAATCCAAATCAGCTGTTAATTGTAAGGTGACTGAGACTGACACCTTTTACAATTCTCACATCAAAAAATTTGTCGAGTAAAAATTCCTAAGATACTCAGAAATCAATGGAGGGATATTATCTTGCTCTCTCCATGACACTCTCTTTAATGAGTTAGGGACAGCGTTGCCACTTAAATCTTTAACAAATGTAGTTCGTTAGCCAACAAAATGTAGCATTTTCAAACAAAATGTAAAACTCGTTCATTTAGGATATATTTGTTGTCGTCTCATACGCTTATGGATGTTAACTCCCAGTATCCGAGTCCGAATCCGAAACTTCTTTCAAAAACCGAATCATATTTCTTATTTGCAGTTGTTTGCGGGTGCAGCACAATAAAACCAATGAGCAATAGACAGAGACAGACGCAGAGCGATGCCAAGTTTTTAAATCTATTTATTTAGCTATAAAAGCAAAACGGGCAAAACTCAGAAAAAAAAACGAAAGTTAGACTGATCATAAGAAATGTAGTACTTTAGGGTAACGAAGTAGTATGAAGTACGGCGTAAAAAAATCCACCAAATAAGTAACAGTTCTACATATGTAGTACAAATGGTAAAGCTGGTTAGGGATCATTGAGTAAAAATTCGTAAGAATTAGTAAAATTTCGAAAGACTTAAGAGTAAAGGAACAGAATTATAGTGTAAGGCCAGACGGAAATGTTCGCTTATGTAATAAATGAACAGTCATAATATTAAAGGCGAAATTTCTTGCGGAACTTGAACAACTTGACAAAAACTGCCTTAATGCGTATAAATGTAAAAGTATGTAATGGAAATTTGGATATAAATCTACTACAATATGCTGTGTTCACAAAAGAAAAAAAAACGAGCTCACCAAAACTTTTTCGTATCTTAAAATAAACTTAAACTGTAAGATGCAGTTTCGTGTAATTTGTTTTCGGTTAAACTGATTACTTATCCATCGGGCTCCGTTCAGTTCAGGATTCATTTCTTTTAATTATCCATAAGCTGCAGATATCTGACAGTAAATTTATTACCTTTCTGTTTTGTAAATAAGACATAATAATAATATCAGCGCCGTCACTTTTAGCATGCCTACCAGTTTACTCAAAAATTGTAAATGCAAATTGTAGATGCAGATAAGTTTTGAGTCTGCCAAGGTCTTTTAAAGTCTGCATTTGAACGTAACATTTTTTAAATACCCGTTCAAGTGACAGAACTGCAAGGTGCAAAGTTGGATAGAGTCTGAGGGAGTTTTGGAAAAAAGAACGTTGGCTGTCCTACCACATCCACATTCGGTCGGTTTTATTCCGTCCTACATCCCCAACAGTTTAATGATGCTGAATTACAGACTTATAGTTAAGTTGGGCACATATATATGTTATGCAGTTGTAATAGGAGACCCACAGTTGTGTCAACTTTCTCCAACCCACGATTAATATGCAAATCTAGAAAGTTACTCACATCGTATAAACGTTTATTTACATTCCCCAACAAGGACAAAAATAGGAAACAAACAAAAGTATACAAACAAAAAAGGAAAAACGACGACAAATTGTAAACAATCAATGCAAAACTTTTCCTGTATATAAATTACAATTAATTCAAAATGCAAACAGATTCCGACGAGGACAACACGGTTAAGTACACACAAAACAAATTCAATAACAGAAAACTCAACACAATGTATAAAACGTTTCATCTTGACGGCCTTATAGTATAGCTGGCATCCATCTGTTTCGTTCAAGTATACTCAAGTCCTCGTTGGCTGGCATGTAGAAAAACGTAATGCGTATTGTGTCGCCTCTCTGCAATAAAACTGTATACCACTATCATTTTGCTCGTCTCCTCTTCCCTAAGTACTTAATTAAGCATCATGGCATCTCGGACAAATTTCTATACTTCTGCCGCGCTTTGCTTACACCGTCGACGATATTATCTGCTGCTGTTGTCGTGTTCGAATCCATTGTTAGTGTGAGCTGAATCCATCAAAATTCTATTATCTTCAACAGTGATGATGGCTTTGTTATCCTGTGATTCTTCGGGAGTTCTGATTTCAATTCCCGCCGCTTCGGAATCGTCACCGTGCTTCAACCAGTGCGGAGCTAATCGTATCATTAAGATAGCGCCTAGTGGGGCTGTGCATATAATAGCGATTACGGAAATGACAAGGACATTGCTAGCCAGCGAAAGGATGTCTTGGCCTGAATTTAATTTTCTGGCCAAATCCAGAGCGATAGGTCCAAGTGCTGCCTGAAAAAGAGCAAAAGGACAAGGAGTGAGTTCGAGGAGCGTAAATAATAACGTAAACAGGAAGGAAGCGTAATAAAAACAGTCGTAGAAATAAATTAAATGTGTTTAGTGTTTCTTTGTAGATTAAAATGAAATATGTCCTTGTGCTGTTGTACAATTGACATTTATCTAGTTTCGGATGGAATTTATGCTAAGCAGTCGCAGAGAGTATTGATACGATGATTTGAATAATAGAGGGGATGGTATTCAATCAATGACAGGCAGAGGGTTATGGATAGATTAAAATTACCCTCTCTTCAGTCCCTTTTAAGTCCTTTAAGTGGCTTCTCAATGCGACCTATGTACAATACTGGTTTTGTTAACTTCTCATCATTAAGTTAATGGGACTTTTACTTTGTTTCGTCATTAATGCAGTTTAAATTTTATTTTGCTGAAGCGACAAGTTCAAACAATCTACAGTTAGACAGAATGTGGCGCTGCGAACAATAGCTAATTGAGAATTGAATGTCAGCGAACTATCTGGCCAAGCGTGCTTTAACATGACAATAGGTCTGTCCCCTTACTTTCTGGTTCAATATTGTCAATATGTCACATTTCTCTCATTGCGAGATAATTCGCTCACCGAAATGATGAATTTTTTAGGCGGCAATATTCAAATATCAGTAGAACAAAGCAAAAACATAAACGAAATGGAATAAAAAGTCAGTTACAAATTAGCATTTGAACGATTTGACAACCATCGGTCAGCAATAACCAACTAGTCCAACTCCTTGAGCTTATATTTGTAGGTTCTTTATAGAGGTGAAATGTTTTGTTCTTTCTTTTTGGCTCTCTTCTGCCCAACTTTTGCGTAAGGGAACGAAGTTTGACTAAATTTGGCTAATGTGTTCGAATGCATTATCGTTAGGGAACAGACAACGAGTATTATACCAAAAGAGTTGCCAATAAGATTTAAATGTAGAAAAGGCAAGCGTGGAAATGACCTAGGCGAAGCCCGCTCTTAATATCTCTTCTCTTTCTATCATCTGAATGCTTGTCCATCTGTCTGTAAGTCACACCTTTATTCATCCGATTTTGATAAAACTTCATGTGGGCGGTATTCAAAAAAGGGGAGTGGTACTACCACCAATTATATATTAAAATCATTCGAAACTTCGTTAAGTTGCCAAAATTTTTTGACTACGAGCGCAAAAATGCCTCAAGGACAATGCACAATGCAGTATGATTCTGCAAACTAAAAATTGAGGAATTAACTTAGATTTGCAAAGTTTTAATGTTTCAAGTGCACCTATACTCCATGAAACTAGATCGGCAGAGTTACCTCCCAGTTACCTACAGATCGTTAAGCTGATAACATGCTGTCAGACGTTAAGGCTACCAGACCAAGTTCGTCATCGTCCGCAGGCATTAAATCTCTCTAAAAAAAAAAAAAAGTTGAAAAATTCAACTAACGCAAGACTTGAAACCTCCGAACCAATTCCTTATAGCCACACTGTATTTCGATTGCAGGGCAGTTTTTCATAATTCAATGTGATAGACTTATTAAAGACAAAAAATCCTACAGTCTGTGCTCAAAGTAGAACAAAATATGTTGGTAGGTACCATTTTTAGTGCAAAAAATAATAATCGACATTTCGTTATCATCCAGCTGATGTAAGACTGCCCTTAAATTATTTCACATGTGCAGAAATTCTGGACGCAGCGCAGAGTGCAGTGCTGCAAGTAAAACAGATGTGCAGAAATTGTTTGACACGCATTGCATCGGCTAATCGGCTTACAACCAAAACAAGCACGATCAGCAGTGTCAAAAGGCGGTGATGCCAAATACTTGAAATTGAATTTGATGAATTTTGCAGCAAATTTAAAAATAGTGATGTGTTGCAGTGCTGCAGAAATTTACGTGTGGCTATAGCGATATAAACGTGTGTATTCTAATCTTGCTGCGCATTGAATTCTGCACATGTGTTTTGGGCATAGATGTTAAAATTCTGGTACCAACGTCAACCGAAATTTGTTTTTGCTGTGAAAGAATCCCTATGAATCCGCAATTCAATCTTTTCAATCACTACCCAAAGCTTATGACCTTGTTTAAGAGCCGGCAGAAACACCGAATTAATGAGCCATTACTTGCCGTTGATTCAGGAAAACTTATAACTCCCTTCGCATTGCCAAACGAATCGGGCGTAATGAAACTCCACTTGAATACAGAATACTTGTATAAGAAGGAAAAAGGTTACATTTGAAAAACAATGTCATGGCATGCAATTGAATTTGTGGGATAGGAATCAATTATTATTTTAAAAAAGAAATCAATTCAACATTTAAAGAGCAGTTTAAGTTTTTCTTTATTTTATTTTGTGACATCAAACTTCGAACACAAACTATACGCAGTGCATGTGTTTCAACAAGAGTGAACCAACGTGAAAATACGAAAATAGAACCTGCGCTATTTATTTTCTTTCCTGTTCGTAAACAATAAAGTAGGTATGCAAGCAACCAGTGCACAATAATCTTTAACAAGGACTCAGGTACAGGAAAGATAATCAACTATTTTAATTCAATTTTAGCTTGTAGAACGTTGTGCAAATTATCAAGTTTCAATAACACAAAATGACGTTTTCAATTAGCTGTTATACTTTGTTGAATTGATGCCGCGGGCTAAGTTTAACTGTCGTGAATTCCATTCCTCGATATCTACTATACGATGGCTTGGGGGTTGGTGTTTTCGAGCAAGTGAAAAATACAATAAAAAAAACACTCACCTTTCCACCTCTGATTTCTGTTTTCGACTTTTTGGCAAAACTGAATGACTAAGTCTTTAGACGAAGACTTACTTACAGAATATTTTCTGTTTTCTGCTGTTTTCAAATGACCTGAGTTACGCATACAAACAGAACGCAAAACTTACTTGTACTGTTGCCTTGGGGAAGCCGGCTATTGTTATGTATCCTCGCTCTCTAGGTGTAAGTTGAGCTCCAGCAGTTGACAAGTATGCCATACCCAGGCGGAACTACAATTATGAAAATACAAAGTAATTTAAACACTTTGCCAGCACAAAGAAACAATTTCCGAATTGTTATACACATACCAAACATCCGACGGCAATTATTATGAGACCATAGCCAACGGTTTTAGCATCTAACACCGAGAAATTAATTTCCTTGCCAATGAGTGCAAACGACACTGGTTTCAAAAATGTCCACATTAAATCCAGACGTTCGGTAACACTGACCTGAAAATATAGGAAGTTTGTTTAGTAACTATTATTCAAAGAAAAGTCCTTGTAGAGAACTCGTATTCTCTTTTCCAGAGAGCGGACACAACATTAAGTACAAGACTATGACTTTCATATTGCAAACGTTTGAGCCGACAGCGGATTCTTTTTTATTTGCTAAAGTGGAAACAGTGCAGAAGAGCAAATTTGAACTTTTTACAATTGAAAAAAAACATCACATCAAAACTATGAGTATAGACATTGAGTTAAGGCGATGAAAGCAGTAACGGGTGGAGCAGTTCCAGCGATGATGTCGCACGGAGAGAGAGGACGATGCTACCACAAAGACTGTTTCTACGAGCTCATAAATGTGAGTAAGGCCCTTGATGTACAGTTTAAGCGGTATATACCCATAACAACTGCGACAGGGTGTATTGTGTGGGTTACCGCGGAGTGACTGTTCGATCACCAGGGGACTGTGGAGACCGCTGATATTGTGCTGATATATTTTCGTGCTGCGACTATAAGGTGGGTTGATTTTTTAACCTTCTCGTACTCTGGCCACATCCACCAAGCATAACACGATTCTTTTCCTTTCTCTAGCTTAGGTTGCCTCCAATATAAGAATTCAAGGAGACAGCCTTGAAGTTATATGGACTGAGGCAGCTTGGCTGTCAATAAGTATGTCTGACTTCTGGTTCGGTGTTGCATTTGATCTGTAGTTCGATTTTACTACACCTGAAAGTGCTGGCCATTTTCGGAAGCTAACACGCAAACTCCACAGCCCATTTTCGAACAGTCATTTAGTCTGTATGGTTTTGTTAAATTAAAAGTCAGCCGTCCGCCTGGACAATCAAATACGTTTTTAAGAAACTTCTTTCCACTTACATTTATATTCATGTTGTCATTCTTCTGTTTTCTCCAAAGAGTTCCTGCAGTAAATGCGACTGTCACACAGCCTAGAGCACCAGCCGAAGGATATCCCATCGCTCTGCTGCCCATAACCGAAACACAACCGCCCAAAACTGTCATCGTGAATCGCAGACCAGTTGCGAATTTCTGAAATAAGGAAAGAGGCAAATGGTTGTCATTTTCTGTTTTAAATGAAGTTGGAATAGATATAGTAAAAAATTATACAAAGGTAACTCTTTTCACCATAAATAGACTATCGCCAGACAATGCTATAACTGCTCGAAAAATACTGTCAGAGGTTAGACTTTCTTATTGCCGTTTATTCGATGCATGTTTCCAATATCATACCTAGTTAATGGCGTGAAATTGTCTTTCCAATAAAGTCAATAACCTTCCTTTTACCAATGAAGAAACTTTGCAGACGCACGAAAACGTTCCACCCAAATGAATGCCGTGTCCTTTTGTATCCGCTTGAAATTTTACTAAAATCATCAAACAAACCATCTCAGACAATATATACAAGGGACTCATCATATCAAAAAGTTATCCAAGTCGCGCACAAGGAATTCTGGAAAAAGTTCACACCCCTCCAAAGGTATTCCGCTTGGTTTTTTTCTACAAAAGAATCACGATTCACCCAAGCGAGTGTCACGATGACGATGGTGGCTCTGAGGTATTGTTCAGTTAAATTGCTTTTAACCTCAAAACAACTTGAGCGACGAAGGATAAAATCAACATCTCCCGCTGCGCTGCTGTTTATTACAATCTGTGCAACTTGCACTACAATAGAATTTGCCATCTCCACTCTATCGTGCTGATCTTTCGGTCGTCTTTTGTTCGCATATTTTATGGATTTTATTTATTACACCGAAAATATCTTCAGGACAATATGTGCCAAGAAGGACATTGCTGCTGTTGTTTGGCTGGCAGTGCAGTACCACTCTATACCAGTTAACCAGTGCATAATAAATAATTTTTAATAAGAGGCTACCGTAGCACCCCCTTTGGGGATATATTCGCAATGGTATAGCTATACCGCTCTCTGTGAACTGACTAATAAATACTGGTGCGCTCTATCAAGCGAATCTCTATGGCAAACATCCATTCGTCCACGTCGACATCGTTGCTGTCTCCCGCTGCATAAATGAAGACTGGGGGGTGATGGCAGATGATGCACTGCTCTGCAAGGTGCGAGATCCTTCACTTCACACTGTAGAACTGTTACTGTATATAGTTAAGTGAAGGTGTTTTAGCAGGAGGTCCCTGGGTTTACTGTACACTTAAATGTAGGCGAAATGGAAGAGGTGTAGTTTTACATAAATTATGCAGTCGACAGAGGAAAATCCATTTGCATATTTTGTGAGGTATGCATGGAGCAAAATAAGGGATTTATTCCGCTTTTGAGGATGATATCAAAGGGGTTTTCTATAAAATGCTTGATGAATCGACACTTGTTACCAATGAAATTGAGTGCAAAGTGTAAATTTTCCATTTTAGTGGTTGAAAAAAGGATTGAAAGGTCAGCACGGGCTTGAACAATGATAGCCCGACTAAAAGAGCAGAGATAAAGTATGCACATGTACACGTAGTTCGAAGTTGTCGGTGAATGTGTGTGTGGGTACATTGCATATAAATATATCACCTCGACATGGAAGTTCCTTGTGCAGACGGCCTGTCAGTCATAGATGCTGCGTAGCTTGTGGAAATAGGCTGGGCGAGGCTAATCCGGCATAAAATTGGTTGGGAACCACAACAGCGGCACTAGGAGACAGTCATTTTGGTAAGTCGCATACGTATAGCCTTCAAAATGGACTCGGCATTAAGTTTATACCTAGGCTCACTTAAAATATGCAACTAGCCCGCCTTCTATGTTCGTACTGTTCCGGATGGTATGCGGTGAACGACAGCATTCAGCCGTAGTTGTCGTCTCTCTTTGTTATTTGCATGAGCAAAATAAGATCTTTGCTTTGTCCCGGTATGGTATAATTGCTTTGTTATAAAGTGTCAATCGCATCTCTTTAAAAAGAACATGTTCCCTTTTTTTCCGATCCTTTTCACACAACTTTATAGCTGTCTCGATTACGTTGTAAGAGAAATATTATAGGACTTACAAATAATCGTTTTTAACCTTCACCTTATCACCAAGTTCTGGCACTACACTTTGTCGAGTTCTGAAATGAATCTTATTGCCATTGACTCAATAGATTGTCCTCGCTACTTGTCTAAGACAGCCCAAAGAGCCTTAGGAAAATATGAAGATGATTCACCTATGACTGCTGGTGTGACTGTTGTGCTACTACGAAATGTAGACGTAAGTTTAGGTTTTGTCAACGGATCCTTAGGAATAGTGAAAAAAAATTCATGTGATGTAGACGGCAAGAAAAATGCCAAGGGGTAATGATTAAATTTAGACATGGAATTGTTTATGATTTAATGCCTGTTAAAACGAAATTTTAAGTCATAAATAGAGCTTTCGTATATACAGCGAACAGTTTCCTATCTGCCTCGCATATGCAATCCAAATACATATAAGCCAAGTCTTGAAAATGCTTTTATTGGGTCATCCTTATTGTGTTGCGGACAGGCTTACGTAGCTTTGTCTAGAGTTAAGACTTCAATAATTTTGACCCAAGTCGAAAAAAAAACAACAAGAAAGTGATATTTTCGAGTATAATAGATTGAGAAGTCTCTATAGACCTGATTTGTCCTCACTTCCAGTTTAAGAATGCACGTGTCCAAAACCGATGTGACCGAGATTGGACCATCCGCTCTTCAAAAAACATTCCAAAAGAACTTCTTCTTTGCCAAGACAAGAAGAAACAATTGAAGCGCAAATCAAAACAACCAATAAAAAAAAGAAAATATGCCACATGAAATAGGAAGGCATAAACTGACTTCAATTTACTAGAGTCCACACCTCTATCTTTCAATATCTTTCGAGATTTGGACATGAAAAATAATTAAATAAAAACATAAATGTTAAGAAAAGAGCCAAATTCATCAATATAAAAACCTATGTAACAAATCAGCCGTGAAAAGTACTGAGATTTAAAATGAAACCAAGTTCTTATCAAGTTCTTCTAAAGGTTCCATACCAAATATAATAAAGTGGAACAATTCTGAATAACTACAAACTAAGAGAGAATTTTAATAATTTAATGATTACTGACCTTAATTTGATTTGCTTACTTTTCCAGTTTTCTTTTGATTGCGCCCAATTCGATAGGTTTTAAAGACTTGACAGTGAACCCAATAAATTTTAGTCAGTAATTATTGAGTAATAAAATTGCCGATTATTATCAGTATCGCGGATTGTATTCGTACACGAGATGTTAATTAATTCTGGCATTATACTGATAGAGGAACTCAACAAAGTGGGTCTGGCAGTTCCATCCATCCAACAAGTGCATATATACTCGTATGTCCCTAGAACAGGGGAAGACATTCGACTTACCGATTTCCGTGATGGTAAATACACCAACATCAGGCCAAAGATATAACCATACACAATGCCAACGACAATACCAACAGGTCCTTGCAGTACCTGATCCGAGAATTTACCTGCGCAACGCAAAAACCAATTGTAAGTTAGTTTCAATCAATTTCACTGTACCTACCCGGGTTGAAGATGACTCCCAGAATGACGCCATATGTAAATATCGAAACCACATCGTTGGAGGTAGTCATTCCGTAGATTAAAGTGTGTATGCCATTGTTGAGGCCAAGTTTCTCTTCCTTCAGCTTCAGCATCACAGTGACAACAACATTGGGTGAGACGGCTGTAATCACGAGGCTGAAAGTTTAAGAACAACATAAGAAGTCGTCAGCACTATAGCATAGAGTATACGCCTGGTGGTGGTTCAGCACTCAAGACACAGCTAGCTAAACACAATTTTAGGCGTTTTGTTGCTTAATGAGTTTATCTTTTATGGAAAAGTTATACCTACACTTCTGTGTGACATACTAGAGCAACATCAGTGGTAGGAAAGTTGTAAAGTTGTTCGAAATTTCTTTTAGCTTTTTTTTTTTCTTTTTTCGTTCGTAGCTTGGTATATCAAAAAGCCAAGCACAAGTTAGGTGGTGCTGATGAGAAACTGCTGCTATCCGCACGCAAGCAATTACACAGGACGTATTACACGATTGTTGAAAGTAAAGTTGTTTTGCAGTTATTTTCTGGAAATTTAAATGCGAATGTCAGCGGGAAGTTGTTTGCGACCGGCGGATATAACATTCGTCCTGTGAAAGAGCACGCTGCATTTTGTTGACGTGCGAAATTTCGCACAGAAATTAAACTCTGTTCTGCTTATTAATATTGGTTTATTATATTGGGAAGATGCCGCTCGGGAAATACTGCTTCTGTGCAGTGGAAATCAGATAGGCATTTGTTTGTGGAAGAATGAATTTAAGAAAAGCAACCATGTCTATACTAGGTGCTATTGTCTGGACTAAAATCGGGACCAGTTTGAAGTGGACATTGGATTTGGTCAAAATAAACGAGCTTTGTATGTACGTATATAAGGTCTTTATGAGGATAATGCTGCTACCTAGGCAAGTGAATGTATAGCGTCAAAACTGACAAATGTGGCGCAGTGGCTTAGTCGTTAGTGTGTTGGACTACTAAGCGAGGGGTCCCAGGTTCGAGTCCCGCAAAAACCCAAATTCCAACTTGGGGTTTTTTCCACTGGGCCACCTCTCGCGAACGTCTGACAAACATCCGAGAGTATAACTGTCCTTAGAGCTCCTCAATTAGCCGTTTGAAATCGGCATAAAATTGAAGATCCCTTCCATTCGTTCCAAAAATGAAACTCGCACAAAACGAATGGTTGTGAGAAGCTAGGCCTTGGGTCCCTACCGACCTGTTGCACCAACTATTATTATTATTAAAACTGACAAATTTTAACTTAAAATTGTACAAACCTTTACACAGTACGACCGTTGTGCAACTAAAGCAGTGATAATGCATTCAAGAAAAAAACAATACTTAAATAAAAGAAGCACGGCTCCAAAAATGCCCTACCGACGTAAGATTTCGGCTACAAATCTGTGAAGAGCAGCCACATACCCCGCGAAACTAATCATAAAAAGAAACGCAAAATGGTAATCCTTATAAAAAAAAGTTTTTGCTTGGTAGCAATCTTTGAAAGTATATATAAATTAACTAATGTGTACTGATAAAGAAGTTGTACCCTTTTGTAAATCAAGAAAGAAAAATAAAACAACATTTGAATGAAAGTCAAATTAATTTTAAATAAAATTTTTAAATTTACTATTTTAATTATTGTTTTGTTAGATCGTTAAGTGTTTTGTTCTGTTTTTCCAGTTGTATTCAAAATTTCAATTGCACCCTTTTCGTTCATTTGCTTTCTGTATTTTGGCTATTTCAAAGGTAAGTTAGTGATTTGTGAAAACTGCGTGCGATACGTTAAGAGCGCTACGTCCAAATTATGGTCGTCATCATTTCTGGCTGAATGGCTTCGTCAATAAACAAAATATGCAGTAATGGTCAGGCAGAAATCCACACGTCCTCCATGAGTCATCATTGCATCCCGATAAAATTAGGGTTTGGTGTGGTTTATGGGCCGGCGGCGTCATTGGGCCGGACTTCTTCCGTGATGATCAATGATAACCCAATTGGATGATATGGACTTGGAAGACATGTGGTTCCAACAGGAAGGCGCCACAAGCCACACAGCGAATGTCACAATCAATTTATTGGAAAACAAGTTTGGAAAACGTGTTATCTCACGAAATGGTCCAGTCGCTTGGCCGCCTCGGTCGTGCGATTTGACGCCGTTAGACTTTTTCCTGTGGGGCTACGTCAAGTCATATGGTCTATGCCAACAAGCCAGCGACGATTGATGAACTACGTGAAATTGCAGCAGTATCGGCCGATTTATGCTTGAAAACCGTCGAAAATTGGGTTCAACGTCTGGACTTCTGCAAGCGTGCCCGTGGTGGCCATGCAAAAGAAATCGAGTTCCATATATAATGGCATCGAACGGACTTTCACAGGAATAAAGAATTTCATTGATATCCAAAACCGTTTTTGTTTTATTTAAAAAAACGTTTGTAGCGCTCTTATTGAAAAACCCTTTACATTATCTATTCCACATATCTACATAAATATAATATAATTATAACTCGATATCCACTGGGCCAATTGTCATGATTCTTTCTTTGTTTTATTCGTATTGCTGTATTTAAAAGATAGGATGAAATTGAAAGTCGGCTCAGTTATAATTTTGTTGCGCAACCTAAATGCTCCGAAAGTTTGCAACGGAACGCATTTGATCTGATTGTGAAGAATCTCAAATCGAATGTCATGCAGCAAACGATTTTGAGGGAAAAATTCAAATCCCAACATTTTCATTCAGCGGAATCCCCTTATTCAGAACGATTTGCCATTCGTATTTGAGCGTCTTAAATTTTCCGTGTGCCTCGCTTTCACTATGACAAATAGTCGCAAGGAAAATCGCTGGATATTTGTGGCATCAATTCAATTCCCATGTTTCTCACATGGTCAATTGTATATGGCGTGCTCACGTGTGAGCAAACCCATCGATATTGCTATAATATGTACTTCATTTATTTCATAAAGCAGCACGTGCATTCTGCATGCTCAGAATTATTATTTTTACTAGGTACATTAATGAATTTGGGCGGAACGAAGTTCGCTGGGTCAGCTAGTTGCTGTATATATTTTATTTTATTTTTATTTTTTATTTAGAAAAGTTCGTTACATTAAATACGTGGGCGGAAAAAGTTGCAATAGAATTGTGAATTCAGGGTAAAAGGTATAGACACGTAGCAAGATCTCAAACCTAACTCCTCTTAATTGATAAAATAACTTTGGAAAAAAAAAAACTTACAAGTTTCCATTTATCTGGCCTTTTATACAAAACTTGAAAAATACCTACGTTTACAGCGAACGGTTTTAAATATTAAAAACTTGCCCTTTTAGAGTCGAAAATACCTTCACGTACGGATTTTTCCCTACGTGTATTATCACTGGACTAAAGTTTCAATTTGTCACTTTTCGAGCTCCGGCCACATTTTTTTTGCCATTTTGGCCCCTTTTTTAAGTTTGTTAAAAGTGTTTTTAAAATTGTTCAAATGTTGTTCTGCTCAAATAAAAAGCCTTAAAATATAACGCAGTGGCCTTTCACACAACACTATAGTGTATACAGAGCCAATGCTTGTTAAATATCGTTAAAAAATTCTAATTTTGGCAACTCCTACCTTTACGTCCAATTCTTAGGGTTTTGAATGAAGATACAATCTAGGTCATTAATAGTCGAGACTCTGTGAAGAGCAGCCACATACCCTGCGAAACTAATCATAAAAAAAAACGCAAAATGGTAATCCTTATAAAAAAAACGTTTCTGCTTGGTAGCAATCGATTTCAAGAAACAATCAAAAACAGATCGCAACTCATGTGCTGGCCTTCACCTGCTGCTGTTGTGTATGGACAAAATCCAGAAGTAAAATCTGCCCAACAAAATCGAAGACATCTGTCAAACCGACCAAAGTGAAGTGAACATTTCGATATCATAATTTAAGGACTAGACGGGCAAACAGCCAAGGCTTTGAAATAGCCCGAAAAGCACGGTTGCCACTTGAAAATAAAGTTTCTGTCCAAAATTGGAAATAAAAATGACCAATTGTAGCTATAAATGACCAAAGTAATCTAAGTCCGAAATATTTGTAAATCAGAAGAAAAGGTTGCGTAACAATTGAAGTCGAACGTCTTTTTTCACTTCGTAAAAAATTACCAAATAGAATAAAAAGGGACCATGTGACCAAGAAAAAAAATATGACCAAATTTGGTCACAAATGACCAATGTCGCAACCGTGCCCAAAAGTGCAGATTGATACCTATCATGTTTTTGTCAATGTTAAGGCAGCAATGACAGCAGCTGTAGAGATAAGTTAAGCATCCCTCCCAAGCACGCCAAGCTCTGCAGGATAACAACATTAAAGGAAGAAACAACCTCAGCGAGATCTTTGATATCACAAAAGGATTTTGACAAGTTGATGGGAAAATTGTGCGAAAGTAACAAGTAACTTAACAGAACTCGACTATCACTGGTTGGCTTGCAAAATTTAAGGACAGAAGGTGCAAAAATGGGTACATAGTGTCAACGAGAAGGGACACACAATATCGGGAAATCGAACAGATTGTCATAATAGGCAGCTATATCATTGCAGCATTTAGTTGAAAAATACATCTCAAGAGAAATCAGGTGAGGAGAACGCTTGCCAACCACTGCTTTATAGCTCAGAGAAGGCAATGAAGTAGTTATACTAAAAATACTCTATTTTGTTTTGGACTGCAACGTATAACTCTTCGGGCGTACGACTCCAAACCTGAGAAACAACGCTGTAAAGGAAGAACTGAATTTCTGGACTACAAAGCTAAGGGATCTTAGGTTCGATCACTGGGAAACAACTTAAATTACATCGAAAATCCACGGCGCCACCCCTCCGAGAAAGAGCTTTTCAGTTCAGTCATTCCGACTCTATAGCACTTTAGCCCATTCACACGAGCACACTAACAACAGCATCGCGTTTGGCTGGTAAAATGTTACCATGCTCATCAGACCCGCACTCCCAAAATATTAAACTCAACAGCGTAATTCATTTTGAGAATAAATTATGGCCCCTTAACTGACTCGCTGCTTAACCCTATGCGTCTAAAGCCACGAGAGGAAAAAAGTCCTTAAGCCTTTCATACCCAGAAAACAATATTATACTCGAGAACAAAGCTCTAAAGGAAACTATAAAGAAAAACCTTCCGGAAAGCACTCACGATAAACCACAATTAAGTATATCCTTGCAGACTTGAGCTTACATTTTAATTGAATAATTTACAAAACTATTCTCACACATGGTGCCGCTCGCCATTCCCCTGCCACAGGAATTGAAGCACTCCCCAGCGAAGGCATTAAGCACTGTAACAGCTCACATCGTGCTTTAAGCCCGTCCCGACCCTTCGACCGACCACTATTCACATGTCATTGCTGCGCGCAGTCTTTTCGTGTTTGCCTCCCACTTTAATGGGACCGAGGAAAAAAGAAGCCAAAGTTCTTCAGAGATGAAGAATCGTCCTCGCTCCCCACAAAAGAGTGCACAAAACGAATAGAAAACAAAATATGCAATACCAGTGCGAAATTGCTATACCAACGACTTAACCGCAAGGCAGACAGTAGAAAGTTTTCAAGAACCCAAACTGAAGGAAAACCGACGAAAAAACTGCTTAAGCTCGACCCCGGTCGACTGCCATTAGGACTCTTCTCGGTGGTGTTGCTGGCACATAGAAATTCTCATTTGGCATCGTGCATTTAATTACACGCTTGGTGCAAGCTACCTGCAGCGCCAACTAATGAATATGTTTAAAGTGTTGCATATGTGTGCATTAATAATAGTGCGGTGAAAATCCGCACCAACACATTGCTGGGCCAGTTTAGGACTTGTGAAAGAGGTACAAGTGTACATCCTGTCCACTAGAGGGCTACAATAATAGCTTAATTTAAACGCAACAAGAAAAAAATGCACAAAGTTCCGCAAAAGGAAATGCGAGGACGAAGGCAAAATCAGAGAATCAGAATTGCTCACCGCCTGCACACGGCTTTGCTACTTGCTTTTATTCTCCGGACGCTGCTGACTGTAGAATATCCCTTTACCCTAAATATCCCTTTACCCTATAACGAGTTCGTTTGAGGTTTGCAGATTTAAAGTTGCCCACCCCACCTAGTGGGGTAAATTGCTGTTTTCTCTTTATAACATAAAATCAAAATGTATGTCCTCGCAAGCATCGCGTTCAGGTGCAATGCATAACCTTCCGAAGGGTACACATTTGTACTGTGCACTACACTATAAAGTACACACGGAAAAGGAAAGGACCAAATAATGACATCGGTATGCGTATGTTTGCATGTACAATTTTGGAATAGAATTTTCAAGTTTGAAATTTTATGCTGATTTATGCACCTTCCAGCATTATGTAAGTATACACACACCAACACACAGATCGTTGAAGTTTTTGAGTATTTCATCAGCGTGAGTTGGGCTTCCTATTTTGCCTGGAATCATTTTTCGGTGCTGCACAGCAAGAGAACAACTCCAAACGAAGTATATTAGCCGATGTCCTTCGTGTTTCATGGAAAACTATATTACACTTAACGAAGCGAACAGCTCTGATTGTGCTCCACATTCAATTGTTCATAATTTCTTTGGAATACCATGCAAATTGATTCGGCAGTGGTGCACTGAGACAAATGTTTCGACAATTTTCCGAAAAGAAACGGATGAACATGGGAATTCTTTGTTTTGTACGCAAATTTAGGAGAGAGTTGAGTCATTAGGAGGTCACTGTTGCCCATGTAAATGAATCATCAATTTCTGGGGTCACTCACTGCGTCTGAGTATACAGTAGGTATACACACGTGAATGGGAAGGTGAAGCTGAACTTCGAAACATAATGCAACACTTGCTTTGCTCTGCTCGCTACTTCGTTCACACAAACCACTGAAATTTGCACCGGTGCTGTTTTATTTTTAATACGTAAAGTCAAAATCAGCGTTACCCCTGAAAATTTTCAGAAATAGTCCAAAAAAAGAGTCCCGACTGAAAAAGGAGTCCCATAGTAATACCTCTGAAAATAAGTATAAATAGTCCAAAAAGAGTTCCGACTTAAAAAAATAGTCCAATTTCGATCTAAGCCTTCTTTATGCGAGCGCCGTGGACTATGACCTTCGAGTTTGAATACCCTTATTATGATTAAAAATAAAAAGAACATTATTTATATACGTTATATTTTTTTGGCAAATTCAGGTAAAGAAGATTCGTTCAAACAAATGAAGCTATAAATAGTACAGACAAAAACCAGTTAATTTAAAGTAAATTAATAAATAAATTAAGTAGCCAGCTATCTATTCCTATTAATTTGAACTCATACTTATAATTTATTTCATAAACAATCATATTTTACAGTAAAAAAAAAAAATTATTTAAAAAATAATAAAATTAAGTAATATTTTCAGGTAACACAAAAAAAAAAAAATTAACATCTTACATATTCGTTATTAGGAATCTTGTTATTGTATACTGCTGAATTAAATTCGAGTCAGGAACCCAATCTTTTAGTTGGTTATTTTCTAGTAAGTTGACCGCTAAAAACATTGACTTACAGTATTCTACCTTAAGTCGGTTGGTAAGTTTGTTTTTGGTAAAAGCCAATTTTGAAAATAGCCTCTCAGCAGACGCACAGCAAAATATTGATTACAAAATCGTAAAAATTTTTGAACAAATATTCATCCAAATGGTTTCTTAAACTGCATATGGCGAACCAAAACTTTTCAACATCCTTGGTTACAAGAAAAAAAATTTAAAACGATAATCAATTAATTTCAAGCACTTCGTATTCTTCGATAACTTTTTCTGAATGTTTTCTATGATCCACAATTTCGCTGGTATAAAATTCCCGCCATTTTAGTGAATTTCTATGAAGATGGAAGAATTGCAGGTTAGTTCAAATCGATTCTATTTGCTTTTATCTCCTAAACGCACAATTTCTAGTAAAATTACGGAATTCAGATTCTAAAGAAAAGTAACTTAAATCTGTTGGTATTTTAATTACATTTGGACCTTAGTATTGTAGAACTGCTTTTAATAACATTTACCTTACTCTCAGAAATATATGATTTTTTAAATAGATTTCCAATTCCAGTTTCCATTTCTCATTCCCATATCCAATTTTTTATCCATTTTGTCAACGACTTTGTGCAAGAAAAGCTGCATTCTACCTTGTACGTATGTGTGAAGTTACAATAAACTTCACTTGCACAAAGCCATTAACAGAATGCATGAAGATATCCAAATACAATTAGGTAGGTAATTAAATTTTAAAGAATGACTCTATTAATGCATCATAATTTTATGGTTAAATTACAGAAAAGGAGTCCGATTTCACTGATTTTCAAATAGAAGGCGTTTACAAAAGAGTCAAAAGGACGCTAAAGCGTCCCGAAGGTAACGCCGCTCAAAAGCACAGTATAAATCACCTACCCACTTGAAATTTCTAAGAGAGGAAGCAGCTTACGAAGGAAAGCAACGCGTCAAACGATTACCACAAGTCCATGTCCATGCGCAAACATTTCCCAATGAGAGTTATCTGACATCTAATCGCAGTAATAATAATGAGGCTGAGTTAAAGATCAACAGGTTTCACGTAAACTACGTCAAACTTGCGAATGCTAGCTACTGACGTCTGCCGACTAACAAATTAGTGAAGCTTTGTTTATTGAAACAGAGGTTAGACTACAAATTATTAATAAATATATTTAATTTGTATTTTGTTACGATCATAAAAAAGAATGGGAACCTTCAAATGTGTAAAATTCATCGATCAATTCTCCAAAGATAGCGAAAATTATTTGTTCTAAAATCTTTGGAATATTTTCGTTTACAAAACAAGTCTTTAAAGAAAAAGCAAATGTCAGTTTCACTAGGAAAAAGTTAGTTTTATGTATTAGTTCTTTATCTATTTCTTCATATTTTTTCATAAAAGTTGCTTAGGCTGTGTACATTCCTCCAAGATGGTTTCAAAAAGCAGAATGCGTTGACGTTTTCATCGGGCTTATTTATTTGACGGACATTTTTATATTCGGAAGACCGAGCTTACATGTAGGCGTTTCATATTCGTACTCGAACGTAAAATATGTTAAAAATATTTTTTTGGAAAAAATAGCGAAGTCTGGGGCGTTTTCAGATTTATCTGTGAGGAATATTTTGATATTTATTTCTTGTTTTAAGACCACCAATCTCAAGGAGTTTAGATATTTATTTCTTGTTTTGGGACTGCCAATCTCAAAGATCTCCTAAGATTGCCTAGAGCCAACACCTTTTTATCGACCCAAAATCAGGGTCATTTCATAATTGAATTTTTTGAAGGGTGAACTAGTCTTGTAATATTGTGGGATCCCCTTTTGTGGCAGTTTCGATGTCCGAAAAGTGTCGAATCGTGAGAATCTGACAAAAGAAAAGATTCAAACTATAATTTTTTGCTGACATTCCATCAAAACATCCACATTTCACCAATTTTATGTCCATAAAAAAAGAGCACAAATGTAAATCTTCTGTTAAGAAAATTTACTAGTAATACAAAACATTCACAGTATTGTTAAAAAACTGCGATTTTTATAGGTACATACCTATATAGGAAATAGGTGCATACCATACAAACTAGCGAAATACAGAATTTTTAATTTACAAAATAATATCCACCCTGGTGAAATAAATAATTCGAAACATAGGCTACACTCTTCTTTTTTTTTTGTTGCCCTACCGATGGGGCTTTAAGTTGGAATTTTGACTGCTGTCGAATGCTTTTAAAATGCTCAGTTTTTGACGTTAGCATTATAATACAATCTAAGAGTAGGCATCAGTGGGGCAACAAATGGGTGTATTGCGATCGAAAATTGCAGTTTAGTGAGCCATTATCATATAATGTTGGGTTCAGAGTTTGAAGCTATATCAGATTTTTTAAGACTATACCTTCCAGGGAACCACATTAAAAGCTTATACCTACTGTACATTTATGTCTCTTAAAAAAAACTGATTCGAAATTGCGTTGAAAAGGTGAAAACATTTTCGTTTCACTTTTTCACAGAACTATAATTGATATATATAGTTTGGCAGGTCCTTAGAGGAATAGTTTCTCAAAGTCATTTATTTCTGTGAGTATTTTTTTTTTAATTATTTTCAAAAGTATCTAAAATTTTATCCCGATTCTTAACAGCTGAATTGGGATTTCCCTGAACAGAAAAACTTGGATATACTGTCAGACGCCCACGAAGAGTGGTATACAGTTAAATGAAAAATGTGTTTTTCTCGGGGGTTGAACCCGAGTCTCATTATTAAAATTTATGTGTAGTTATATTCGTCTTAATCACTGAATTTGTGTATCGAGTTTGTTCTGATATGAACTGCGGCAATTAGTGATTTCCCAATTTACCGAAGTAGAGTAGTCGGTCGCAAGTACGATCCCCCGGAAAACACGTAAGCAACGGTGTTACATTTACATCCACTTATAATAAACATTCGAGAGTATAACTGTAATGAAAGAGCTTTTCAATTCAGCCGTTCAAAGTCGACGTAAAATTTTAGGTCCTCTTCATTCGTTCCAAAAGTAATATCTCACACAAACGAACGGTTGCAGCTATATGTACCTGTTGAGCCAGTTTCTTTTTTTATCCGTAGACAATAGACATCTCCAGCCCTTGACTTCAGAAGAAAAACCTCTGCAATATCGAGTTGCAAGGAACAAAAATAATAACCGTGGACCGGAAATCTTTTTTCGTGTGTAAAATATTTCTCTCCGTGCAATATTCTATTTTTTACATTTTGTGTGTGAACTCGAACTCAATGGTATTCCTGCACCTACACCACTCCAAACTCTTCGTGTAGGTACTTTTTCTATCCCACATTCCCAACTCAAATCGACCAAAAAATATTGCTAAACTTTTTGTTTAAATTAGGAAAGTTACTTGTAGTTTTTTTATTTAATGTTTCTGCAATTTGTGTGTTTCTCGCTAATAGTGCAAGCCAGTTAGGTATCTGAGTTTTATTTCCGTTCATCTGTTTTAAATGAATTTTCCATCAGCATTTATTATTTTAGTTTTCTCTGCAAGTAATTTTTTAACAATTAGGTACGAGTACTCTCTGAAAGTTTGAGCGTGAGCTCAATAACAGTTTGCTGAAAGTACAATAATGAATTCAGAGCAGTTTAGATATTGGGAACTTTGGCACAGATAAGATTGCGTAAAATTGGAAATTGATTGCGATTAAGAATAATGAGCTATAATATAAGAATCCCAATCGCCGCGAATTAAAGATTGCAGCTCTGGAGAGCACCAGACAAAAGAGACTATAACGCTGTCAAATGAGTTTCAGTTTGCGGAGTCTTTGGATAACTGCCTCGTTGTTAAGTTGGTTAAGGTTCCGATCACCTATAAGGCGAGGGACTCCTCTACTGCGTTGCCCATTCATAGGGCATAAGGATAATGTATAATCAAAGACCCTTCGGATCAGAACAGTTGTGCCCATTCAATGGCACTTGTGTGATAAGGTGGGTATCCTTTTACAGTTCGTAGAGGTCGCTGTTAAGGCTCCTCCAGATATAATTTTGCTCCCGAAACCACTAATGAGCTCTTAGATGTAAATGCTTCTATACCACACATTAGGGAGTGTATAATGAGACTTCCTATAGTGTAATAATATTTGCACACTGTGACTGTGACAGCTTGCTTAGTTGTCAATGACACCAGTAAATGTATTTAGTTGCGTATACTTTTCGAAAAAAAAATTTGCTGGTCCCTGAAATCAGTTTTCAGTTTTGCTGATGCTTGTAGGTATATTGAATGGATGCAATATTTGAAAGCCACAAGCAGGAATCAAGGTTCCACCTTTGAGTGTGACATTCGAATTACGTAGAACTCAGACCCGAACACCGAGCCATTATAGGGCATCGTTTGGTTAGAATCAAGCGCAGTTCTGATGGTTAAATGACACAAATCAGCTAGAGGAGTGTTGCCAGCTCGTAAAACAAATCAAAAAATAGAACAACTATCCTTTTCGTATAGTGCCTTCAAGACTTAATATCGGCCAACAGTTAAACGCTAATACTTACCCCAATAATAGCCCCCAGAACCATGGCATCGCTAAGAGAAAATGCGCCAGCACACAGATAATCAAAACTTCTGCAATTGTCGGCACCAATGACAGGCGCAAAATCACAAACCAAAGCTTCTTAAACGATCCGCCATCCAGGCCAAAGCCAGCCAGCAGCATAATATTTATTAGAGCCAATTCTCTAAATAGAAAAAAGAATAATTAAAACCATTAACACAAAAATATGCTAGTTCCGTGCCTCACCTCAAAATAGCCTCCAGGTCGGCGTATCCACTAAAATTTGCTAGACCCAAATTAGTGTAGAGCACACCAAAGAACAGCATTCCGAGCATATCGGGCAAATATATGAATGTCACCAAAATGCCCGAGATTTCTGCGCCGACAAACAGGAATGTAATCCTCATGATTGTTGTCTCGGGTGCCGCGTACTCGGGTGCATGCGAGTATCCCATCATCCAAAGGAGCAGAAATATAACCAGTATTGCCAGGGGCTGTGAACTAATTGGCCAATTCCTAACGAAATTTCTCCATCTGTTGCGATCCGCGGTGCGAGTAAGAAAGGGTAAAGAAAAGACGTAAGCAGGTGATAATACAATTAAATTGAATGAAGCCACGGATGCATGCTGTTCTATGAATCCTGAACAAAGCGAAGAAAGAGTCCATCCGTGCATTCCCTGTAGCAGTGCTTTTCATGATGCTTTTTTTTACACAGCAATGCAAGGATTCATCGAGATGTAGCCTTAGAGCTGGTTGTGCCCACCAAAGGATATCCAAAGAAACGACCACTTTATAGCGTCTCATTTCGCACTACTCGTGTTCGGTATCCGTGGTATCCACACTCAGCTCCGCTTTGTCAGCGGCATCACAGTCATTTTCTTATGCTATACACATATATATACTTACATCGCTGGTCCTTTATACTCTTCGGTGTGGTGTGAGGTTGGATTTAATGAAGGTGACGTCAGAGTGATTGTAGTCTTGCCATTTGGATCAGTGAACGTCTTGTGCTCCTCGTTGGCTCCTCCATTGACGCCGGTCGTTTGTTCACCACCGTCGCTGCTCGGCGTGGTAGTATCCTGCATTTGGTCGGGAGACCTTAGCGCACCTAATTGGAAGCCCGAATTTTCGTGCTTCAGCTGACTCTTGTGAGGGCTGTACGTTGTCATTTCACTGTCACTATTATCTGGAAAGAAGGGAAATTGACAGAAAAAACACACACACTCAACAAGATGGTAATTGTCGCCGGGAATAGCGCAAAATTTCGAATGACTCCTGCTTGACGGAATAAATTGAAATGAAAACTCAAAGTGGCTAAACTAATTCCGTCGCCGCCGATGAGGGGTGGTCGTAGCTAGGTATCTGGGTGTGGGTATATAACGTTTCCTTGGAGCGGAAATAAGGTGTTAAATGGACCTTAACTCGTTAGAGTTTTATATGGGTACTAAGCTACGCGACGAGTAGCGAAAGATGTCCGGAATTTGGTTGCTGTTTGGCATCACTGTGACTATCGGGTATAGGAACGCTGGCGAGCGCGATACGCTTGCTATCGCACTTATCTAGGTGATAACTGATGGATGACATTCAAACCAAATTTGATCATCGCACTGATGGGCAAATGTTTACTGAAACAATTGTTATGTAGCTGCATGCGAACATATATCGTTCGAGCGAATTTTTTTTTGTATTATTCGTAAATTGTGTGTCACGAAATCTGTTGTAAGTCAATATTGTTGAAATGGTGACAGAAAATGTGGTCCAGTCACGTGGGCTGTAATTATTTCAAAGCCATTGATGTGTGATTAACGATTTGTTTTTATTTGTTGTGACGTGAGTTTGGGTTTGGCTGAGAATAACTAAACAGGCGCATATCGACGTCAACGGCGCATAAGGCTTGAGTTATGCTGAGCACCCAAACCGAAGAAGACCGACGGATGATGGTAATTCAAAGTTGAATCATTCAATGGTAAATATTAGTAACTAATAATCATAATCAAGTCTGGCATCACTGCCTCAGGTTGGTAAATTTACCAGGAAGTGTATTGCAAACACTGCTACTGCAATATTTTTGTACTCGAGGCATCAGTTATGTTAGCAAAATATAGTTCACAGAAGAAGTACTCAAAATATTTCGAGTGAATTTAAGGAACAAAAGGTTGTTTTTGTTGGGAAAACATAAACAGAATTATAGTACACACGTTGTATGGATATAGCCGCCCGTAAGTTCTGCACTCACTGCAGCACTGCAACATGTATCTATTTCTAAATTTGTTCCAAAATTCAAGGGTACCACAACACAAAAGAAAATAAATTTCTATTTATTTTACATGCAACACTGCACTCTGCGCTGCGCCCAGAATTTCTGCACATGTGTTTTGGAAAGCAGCAACCGAGCTCATTCAGCGCATATTTCAGGCACACTGATCGAAGTTTCATAAAGCTGAATAAATGATTATCGAGATAAACTTTCCAATATAATAATTCTTTTGAACAAGTTCGTATGTAGACACACAAATAATGCTGAAGTTAAAATATTGTGCTCGGAGAATAGCCTCCAAATCTTTAACGAGTTGACGGTATATTACATTGTCATGGCACATGTCTCCCATTCCATCCCACATCCGGGAGCATTATGGCAAAGTGTAACAAGATATGTGTACACGTAATGAGGAGATTGTATATGGTTCCCAAATTGTGAACTTTGCAAACAAATTTCGTAGAAATTTATCTTTAAGGGATTCCGACTCCAGGGCCTTTTTTTAAGGTTAACATTTTTCCAAGAAGTAAAGGTATAATAAGCTTGATTTAAAATACAAGTACAGTCTTCAGAGTTCGTCGATTTCTTGGAATCTCCATTCTCAGGTATTCAGTGCAGACTTTAGGCAAGAAAGCCCATGGGAGTGGGAACGATGTGGAAGTTATTATAAATTATCAATAAATTTACACCACAAATTAATAGAAAGGTAGTTCCAATTAAAACATGAAGACCATGAAATCCTGTAGTTATAAAAAAAAGTTGAACCATAAACAGCATCAGCAATTGTAAATGGAGCTTCAATATATTCATAAGCGGGATTTGGCAAGTCAGCTTTCATGAATATGACTTCTTATCCACAGTTAATTGCACTTTAGTTTTTGAGTAAAATAACTAGGTATTCTTGTATGTACTAGCAATACTAATGTTTCATTGTGTGTATTTCAATCAAAATCATGCAATCCTAGTTGCGAAAAGTTTACATAAAAGTTGAGTAGGTACGTCTGATTGAGTTACTATACTATCTAGCCGGTAGACATTTGTTGAAATCAAAAGTGGGGTGCGAGTGGAAAATGAAAGGCACAGATATTTTGAAAACATCAACTTTAATCCAGGTATGGATTTTGAACGAAATCGTATTTCTCCGTTTTTATGGAAATTTAATAAAAAATTGGTATAATTTAAAATTTTCCATGCGATGATGTAGAAAAAATAAAGCTCGTTTTCAAGCCATTTTTCCTTAACATGATCTTTTTTTTATTTTTGCGAAAAAAAATGTAAACCGAATTTCCAATTAATAAATAACTTTTAAAAATGTTATGATAAATAATGCTTAATTAAAAAAAAAAAAAAAAACAGCTAACAGGAACTTAAATAAATCACATAGGTTCTGACATGTCTATTGTTTAAAGTTCAGTGTCACGGTACAGGTGTCCTGAAAAAGCGTCTCAATTCATCCGTTTCGGTCATTCGTCATAAAAGTAAATAATCATACAGCATATACAGGGTCCGCCAAATAACTTTTTTTTTTTTGAAAATGCTTTAAAAAAAAACTACTGAATATTTTCTCAAATTTCTTTTTTTATTTGAAAGTACAATCCTTCCGGTTAATAATGGAAAATAATTTCATTCAAATGGCTGCCTCGGCTGGCCATGCAGTAGCCTACACGATCGGTCCAATTTTTAAGCACATTATCGATTGTGTGCAGCTGTATTTCACCAATGGCTTCACGAATATTGTCCTTTAAAGCGTGAATTGTCTCTGGCTTGTCGGCGTAACACTTATCTTTTACGGCACCCCACAAATAATAGTCCAACGGTGTCAAATCGCAGCTCCGAGGTGGCCAAACGACATCATCTCTGCGGCTGATAATGCGATCTTCAAAAACAGGGCGCAAAACATCGAATGTAGCTTCGACTGTGTGGCACGTAGCGTCGTCCTGTTGAAACCAAATGTTGCCAATATCCTCCTCTTCAATTTTTGTGAACAAAAATTCGTTCAACATGGCCCGATAACGATCGCCATTGACTGTAACGGCCACTCCTTGCTCATTTTCGAAGAAAAACGGCCCAATTATGCCTCTGGACCAAAATTCCAATTTTCTCGGGTGTACGCATTGTTTTTGTCTTTTCACGCTTTGGTTTATCGATGAGGATGCCTGTTTCTTTCACTTTTTTCACAAGATAACGAATATACGGAGCTGACGGTGCTTCTCTTCTTCCAAATTCCGTACGCAATTTTCGCACTCATTGTGCAACATTACCATGATTTTCAAAGTAATGTCGCTATATTTCCCAGCGTTGTTCAAGCGTACACACAACCATATTCGTTCAGCGAAAGGATAAAACTAATTATCTGTCGAATCAGACATGAGCTAAGTGTTACCATTCGCGAAATAAGCACTAGTTGAAAAAAAAAAGTTAGATGACGGACCCTTTAGTTACAAGAAACTAGCAAAACTGATGCTCCAACTTTTTTCTACTATTTTTTGTAGTTCCTAGGTAAAGTATAAATATTTTTTTGCTTATTTCACATCCAAAATGATAGTCGATTTTGTTGCCGAAATAGACATTGTTTCCAAAAGCTTTTATTACATTTAATTCATCCGAAATGTCTTCAAGTTCGAAAAAAAAAACCTTTCAAACATTGATTTTGTGTTTCATGCCCAACGGTATAAAGGTACCCTACATGCTTGGTTTTGCATCATTTGCATCATTTTAAAATATATAGAAATTATATTTGTTTCGGGCAATATTTGTAATTTATTTTTATAAAAGATATTAGAATTAACATTTAAGTAACTATACCAAAAATATTTATGTACATAATTATTTAAGTTTGCGATAAATTACACAGATATGTCCCACGAACTATAAGAGTTCATCTTTTTGCGACTTTGAAGTCTTTTTTACAGCATGGAAATATTTACAAAGACATTTGCAAGGATGATAAAGATATATCATTGTGGGTTTTATTGGAAATGGAAAACCGAACAAATTAAAGAAATATCTATTATCACTCTTTCTTCAATAGTATGAGGCAGATATGTCTTTTCTGCATTAAAGGGTTAAAAAAAACTTTATTTTCGAAAACAGTCCAGTTTTTTAAACACGGCATGCAGTCATGTCTAAACTGAAAATACAAAAACATACTTCTTTCAAACCTTTATATGTTGGGCGTAGGTACAGTAAGCATTGGGGCTAATATGCAAAATAAAAAAGTTTCGAAACTTTAAGCCCGCGCTATAACTATACGGAATTTTAAACAAATTTGTCCAGCCGCTTATATTGAAGGCATAAGAAGCAGACAGATAGTAAGTTCCAAACTTGCCTGCATTAGTTTTTGTTTTTTTAAAATCATGTGAATATTCCATTCCATTTGTCAGATTATTTCTTAATAATATGGGTGCATACTGCATAATTATGTTTTATGATCGTTTAATTTAATTTCTAGGTGTTATCTACACAATTACGAAGGATATTGACTGATTTTAAATTTGTTTTATTTCAAAAAGATAATTTATTTTATTTGGTATTTAACTGAAACTTTAAATTTGGAATTTCGAAAATAATTTTCGAGAAGCATCAACTTTAATCTGATTTTAAAATTGTATGCAATCAAAACTATGAAATTGTTAATAAAAAATGGATGCGCCCTAACGCCCAAGAGTCAAAAATGCCCACTCTGTACCCAAACGACTCTCCTTGCTTAAGCTCGGATATCATATATAAAATGAGTTTAGTTGATCTCCATTTAGATGTTCTAAAAAAAACAATATATAGTTGGAGTGAGATTACATACAAGAAATATATAACATTTACAGTCGTGAAACTCTTGATCGCTGTCTTACAGGTACTATATGAGAAACTTAATCTTCACAAATATTGCTTTACAAATCGAGTTTCTTATTGGAGACAGTGTTGGAACCTTTTTGAGCCTCAGGACCCTTGGCCCCCACTTTATGAAAAATTATCACAATGGCCCCTCTTTCAGTTTAAGTAAGATTTTATTCTTTATTGGTCGAAAAAGAATGCAACCATATGAAAATAAGTTTGTTTGTTAAAAATAAATGTCTTCCTTGCTCTGTTTCGGTATTTTTTTTTTTTTTGCTACATTCGTATTTTTTGTGGAGGCCCCTTTTTTTGGCTCTGGCCCCTTTTAGTCCCTTTTTTGAAATGTTTTAGCGGTTGGAGTTGCAGCAGTTTCGAAGCTGTCACAAAGTCATAACAGCGTCGCACTTTCTACTTTCGAAACAATATACCTACGCAGCTGTTTTAAATATTACAAATCACAAGTATGTAGGTAAACTTTTTTTGCATGTACCTATATAGCAATTTTATTTTATGTGTTAAATGGTGTTTCTGCGCAACACAATTCGCAGAAAAAGGGGCGGGTTTCCAATATGCGCACTGAGCAAACATTTTTTTTTATTTTTTTTCCAGCTTAAAATGTCCTAAAAAACATAAATATAATATTTTTTTTCTGAGGAAATGAAAATTTTTTTTTTTTATTAAATTTTAATAATTTTTCTTTTTTTGAATGAAACCATGTTTATGTTATTTATACACAGAGATCTTAAGCCTTTTTTCCGAAATCTCAGTAAAAATGCACTCTGTCAATCTTGATATTTAACTGTTACAACAGTTTACAAAAGTACACCGTTACATTTTACGCATGTTTTTCATTTATTTATAGTTGAGAACAGTGTTGCCAGATTGATTGAAAATCACCTAGCGCTTTAAGCGAAGTTAAGTAGTTGAATAAGTGTATACCAAAAACTGTCAGACTGTAAGAAAGTATGTTGTATTTAAAGTATGAGGTGCGTGGCTCGCTTCGCTCGCTAAAGGATTTTAACCCTTTTTTTTCGCAGGGTCTAGCCGCTCACGCGACTTCGTCGCTCCGCTAAGGGTATGTCAACAACTGTCAGGCAGGAACCTGGAGTTAAAGTTTATATATATATTTACTTTGGGGTTTTACGCAGTATGTATAATATTTTCAGTCAAAAAAAAAAGATAAAGTTAACCTAAATTGTTTTAACTTTTTGACATATGGCAACAGAAAACACTTGGCACAAACGTTATGCAAAGTGAACGTGTCCATTTGTGCAGTTTGTTTACATGCACTTTTCAGTGAAAATTGAAAACTTTAAAAATTAAAAAAAAAAAATAGAAAAAAAAGTTTCCGCAGAAAAATTCTTCTACAGTACATCTTAGAATAACTCAATTTAAATAAAAAAAATAAAAAAAATGAATTTACTTTGTGCGCATATTGGAAACCTCAGCCCAGAAAAATATTAATAAACGTGACTGTTCTTCTTACTATATCCATGGGCAACGAAAAACTGGCTAGTGTCAAAAAAAAAAAAAAAAAAACACCAGAGTAAAATATTTCACTATCGATTGTTGAACTATAAAATGGACTACAATGAATGATGACAAAGCAAACTCTAAAGAAGTCGTCTTAACGCACATACTTCCTAATATGTTTATCAAAATCCAGAACAGCATGCCAAATTGAACTGGCTTTTCTATCATTGACCACGTACACGCATATATTTCAATTAAACTCATAAATTAAAAAGAAAAAAAACTTTTCGCAGCACTAATTTTTTAAAATACACAAACGCAGGCGGTTCTTCACTCCATTTTAGTTTCCAAAAAAAAAATCACTAAACATACAATCAATGCAAACACTTCATAGCACGTTCGCGATTCACTCCTATTTGCAACTGCAAACGGATAACAATAAAATTTTCCAGAACATCAAGCTCATTTTCTCGCACGATGGAAGAATTCAATTTGCGGTGCTAATAAACACAACGAATTAAGCAAATTCTATCCAAATCAATTGGATAAACACAGAACGTTCGAACGTTGGTCGCAATGTTAGCACCTCTGGTGTAGAACAGTAACCAAAGATGCCTCTGTTTTTGTTGTGTTTGGCTGGTTTTTTTTTTTTTTGCGGTGTTGGTGTTGACCTGCAGCTAAAAAAACAATCCACTGACACTGGCGACATCGAGTTAATTAAATACATGTGCTCCTGTGTTCACGTGCGGAGATTTCTTTGAACGTCAACCTAATAATTTGTCGATTCTGCTTCTAATTAAGATGAAGCTGAAATAAAACATTTAAACAAATAATCGTGATATGGTCGAGACGAACGGCTTAAAACACGCTACTAATCTAACATTAATTAGTGTTCCGCACACACTGCACCACGTACCCTATGCGATAAGAGGAATCTGTGAGAAACCACCTTATCGATGAAGTTTGCACTAGCTATTCACTGTTCGTTGAATGTCAACATGTTATACGGAAGCCAAACGTGAAGTATCGGTGTTGCTTGTACACCAACATGACGTCATGGTATTTATTATCTATATCTTTTCACATCGCGTCTCCTAGTTGCTCACCTCTTTTTAATATTTTTTTGCTGGGTGTGTTGTTGGTGTTGCGGTCCACGCAAGAGTTATTCTTAAATGCACTTTGTCATGAGCCGAGACTTATGCAAACAAAAGAAACCGCACCAATTTCACGATAACCACAAAATTTAGTTGATTTTACTTGACATTTGTGAACGGCTACTTGCTGGAGCATGCGCCTCTATGCAAAGTTTGCAATGAATTTGAGAGTCGGCAAACGCGTTAGTCTATTTGAATTTGAGTACTAATGAAATATAATTTCCAGAGTAGTTTGCTCAGGGTAAAATTATTGATAAAGTTCTGACTGGAAAATTGAGCTTGGTCATTGGGAAATGTGGGGGTTTCACTGACATAAAATGTTTCAGCGAGTTGAATGAAAAAAAAGCTTACAAAAGTCAGCTTGAAATCTATTCCAGCAGGCAGGCAGTTCTCTTGGTTGGACGCAGGTTTCGAAAAAAGTTTGCCTTTTCCTTAGGCAGATACTCCAATGAGTAGGGATAACTTGCCTCATACCATTTGTGACATTAGAAAGAGTTCTGTTGGAATTGCTAGCTGAATGAATCTCTAAAATCTAACGTACGTCACCTTACGAAGTAGACGTACGCCGCATGTCGTCAATAGTCTGTTAGGGTGACAGAATAATCCATATAAGTCACAAACTGCTAGTAAACAGACCGCCAGCTAAAAGCAAAAAAGAGTTATGGCCTACAAGCTTTCCCCAGACTCATAAGACTTAAGAGTACCTATAGGCATTTACCAAATTTACCTAACAGTCAGTTCTGACCACGTGGTCATTTCTGGGAGTTTTCGAGTAAAAGTCGAGTGAGGCTTAAGACTTGTAGCACGTTGAATTTAGTAGGAGTAGGTGCTTGATGTGGTAAGGTGCAATATCGATGGAAACTGGCCGAAATAAAGGCTTTCACGGCGAGGAACCAAAGAAATTGGATGCTTTTGAAGTAAACAGACTATGCTTATTTGACGGAGCTTTGAACTTAATGGTTCCTAGCAAATGCCAGTCTAAGAATAATTTTGGAGTCCTAACCGACCTCCCACCGGGACAATGAAATGCCATTGACCTCAGAGGAAAATATATATCAGATGAAGTATTTGATTGGGCTCGCCACTCATTATCATATTCATGAAATAAACTGCCTTTAAAGTAAATATTCCTGCCAAGGCTAAAACAGCACAAGGGCAAAGGAACACAACTCTTAAAAGTAGCATATTGCTAAAATGCTGCTAAGGGGGTCGAAAAATGCCCTCCCAGGTAGAAGCAGATAAGTTCGTAATGTATAAAGCTCTTTCTATTAAAATTGTTGACAGAGCCCTTTCAGTTAGCAAATCTATTACTTCCATCCTTAAGAGGAACTGTTTTACTTTCATTCCCTCAAAAATGTCTACTTTCGACAGCTCTGATGCCCAAAGTGTTTCTGTCTTGCTTTACAAAGATCAGCCGAAGCAGTTTTTTTTTTTTTTGTCAGTTCTTGCCAGCACCTGCACATGTTGTTTTGAATTTTTTCTTTTCAATAAAATTGGCACATTCAGAGGTGAGACTTTTAAAAGATTTTTTTTATATACCTTCTTAGGCTCGGATATTTTTTCTTTCAAACTTAAACATTTGAAAGTACAGGCATCAACGCAAGCTTTCTGAAATTTTATGTCTTTAAGGTAGCCCAGAAGTTTGCGATATTCTTTGTAAAAAAATGTTTAAGAGCTTCAACGGCATTTAGGAAAATGAATACTTTTTCAAATATGCTCACTTAGGTGTCGCTACATTTATATTCCGCGACGGACCTGAGCCCTAAACCATTAATCCCCTTTAGCTAGCTCGGTCTTTGGCCGAACGCTCGAAATGGAAAACATACATTTAAAGAGCCATCGTTCCCACGATTCAAATTTTCGGAGAATAATCAAGCAAAATTGAATCAAAACAAATCATTGCTTGCATTTACCAAATGCAGCAGATCCAATTTACAATCTGCAATAAAAGCTACCAACAAATGGGCTATGCGGTTGACTGCACTATAAATAACCCGCCCCCAGCAACATAGGTAGGTACCTGTACCTCTTGTAACGAGCTTATCCTGGATTCTCCAAAACTCATTCTTGAGTTAACACATAATTTGTTGATATATCAAAAACTCTACACTCAAGCGGAATCCTTTCCCACCTTCGAACGGAAGTGATGGTGCGCCCGACCTAATGGCGTGCAACGGATGACCTGCATTGATAGTAAAATGCAACACACACTAAATTGAAATACTATCCAAGTTTCAGGTGATATAAATTATTAGCAAAAATATTTCAAGTTCTTGTGGGTACAAAATTCCCTAAAAGTTATTGCATGCGATGGAGCCGGGGTCCTAAGGAAACGGAAGTTCATCATACATAACAGTGGAGGAGGCAAGACAGACGAGCAAAACTTCTCAAAGCTATAAGAAACGAGATAAGATTCTCCCGTGGGTGGGCTGTGTGTGTGTGTTTGTGGTGGTAATATTTCAGAATTGTGTGGAGGTGTTTTTTTTTAAACTTTTAACGTCTAATGTAAGATATGCAATGCGCCATGGTGGTGAAGTGAAAAACGAGGCAAACATTTTTGGTTGAAGTTAATTTGCGAGTGAGGGCAAAAAGTTATCGTCCTGCTCCGATACACATACAGCACAATCATATCCGATTTGTTTTATAAGATTTAATTAGAAATGGACTCAGTAGCTAGTTCGAAGTTCTGAAATAATTCATTTTATCTGATTAGCATACAGTCGATAAACAAGGCTGGCACATACATTTTGGGAATGACTAGCTTCGGCAATGACAGTGGGAATGAGTTGAAATTCAAACCTGTTCAGCAGCGTTTTCTGACAGTTTGACCTGTCAATTTAAGGAATCTTGTTCGCACATCTTTTTGGACGGCACTCACAAATTTGCTTCGTGGTTTGAGACGAGGAATTCAATTTAAATTAAACGCTGAGTGTGGTGGAAAGTTTTAAATGGTTTTCGCTTTTAAATTGGGTGACCGGTGACACATTTGTGTTTGGTGTATTTGCATCTCTCTCTCTCGAATGAATGCAAGTTTCAAAATTATTACCACTATTTACCAATCTTTTAGGTAAGGTTAACAATGTTCCTCGATAAAACCACGTTTCGATATGCGTTGGTAGACTTGGACATCTAATTAACGATAACATCTAATTTTACACAATTGTCGACAAAAAACAATTCTGACATTTCTGAAGAGCTCCTCGGAATCGTCGACGCGTAACATATAACATATTAAACAGCTTTCCAAGGGTCAAACATAAGAACCCACACTAACCGCCCACCAAGCAGCACTCATTTCGAGAAAATCGCAAGACCACAGTCCAACTGTGGACATCATTTAAGTTAATAATCCATCCCATTACAAAGTTTACAGAAAACTTTGTGTAATTTTGTAACTCTAACTTAGTATGTAAAGGTAAACGCCCCGAAGGCTGTTCACCCAACTGGTAAAATGCACGCGTTTCCGAAATCAATATACCTACCATCCATAACGTCAAAGTTTTGTATTCGCTTAGCCAACAAACGATTTTATTAAGCAACTTCTGATAAGTAAATTTCAGGCATCGAAATTACCCAAGACACATCCCCAAGGAAACCCAACAAGACTCCGTTCCCTGCATACTCAGTCACACGAGTCTAACTGTGGATATTGTTAATTACCAGAAAGAGTTTCTCCTCTAACGTTAAATCGCACCAGGCCAACAATCCACTCTGAAGATTTATTCAAAATGTATGGTTGTAAAGTTATAAGTAAACATAATTTAAAATTTATACATGGGAAACACAAGTTAAATTATTGCAGCAACACCTCCAACCTCCAAGATGCCGCATCCCGCCGATCCGCTTAGCCAGTCGTACAAACGCACAGTCAGCCGTTTATCGTTTTGGATTAACTCAATTTGTTGTGCTATGCGCCTAGTACGGGAAGGTGGCAATTTTAATTAGGCGGCTTCATTAAATAGACAGCCTCTTACACACACCACCTGCACTGATGCTCCGCATCTAACTAATTCCAAAGTCGGTACCCGGTAATTAAATTTTCCAAACACAAACACTGTAAAATATTTACAAAGATAAATATGCCGGCGACTTGGAAAACTGGCTGCCGTTGGATTGGTTGCGTGTGCGTATCGTATTGTCTTCTGTTACACACAATGGGCAACATTCATTGCCAGCCTTGGGCGCACAAACTTATTAAAGGGTTTCTATAGAGCCTGCTGCTAAAAGTGTGGATCTGCTCGCTACGTATACCTACTCCCATTCATATATACTAATTGCAGATAATTAGCGGATTTCATTAAATGTGTTTATAAACACTGATGGAAAAGTTGCTGCCAAACACTAGGCTGGTGGTTATAGGGCGATGGGTTTTGATTTAGGACGGCTGGTGAATGTTTGGCTTTTTATGTAGGTATAATTCGGACTATTTGTCCGATATACTGTTTGTCACAGTGTGACTTCTTATCTAAAGATAGATTGTCGGTAATTTGTCATATTTTTGCTGACTATATTTGAGGTGTGAACGGATGTCTAACTTATGCGGGGTCAATCGCAGCCACGCCGAAGGGGATGCTTTTTGTGCAGAGTGTTGCACAAAACTATTTTGTTGATACATGCATTTATACAGGTCCAAAGGAGTGTTGCCACTTCGTGGGGAATTCCCCTTTTTGTTGGGGATTTCAATCAAAAATTTGATGAAATGGGAAAAGAGGAATCTTCACTGTTCTACAGGGTGGTTTATGAAAGCCCCTACCAAAAAAAAACTTAATAACATTTTATCTATTTAATGAATCTGGTTAATTTTTTTTTTTTATTTTACAGATTGATTTTTAGATTTAACAATTCGGATAACTGGGACACTGAAACAAGAATTTGGATTCTCCGCCGCTATCACGCACTGGAGTCCGTAGTTTCGGTTCAAAGAGAGTATAGGCGCACGTTTGGCGGCAATCCTCCGAGCAGATGGACCATAATGAGACTTGTTAACAATTTTGCCGAGCATGGGACAGTCGAAAGAAGACCTTAACGTCGAACCCTTCAGTTCGGACGGAGGAAACAATCGCTACTGTAGCTGCTGCCATACAAAACAATCCAAGAGTTTCGACAAGAAGCTTATCTTCTCCAATGGGTATAAGCAGACGGTCATTGCAGTCAATTATGCACAATGATTTGCACTTCTTCCTATATAAAATTCAAATGGCCAACAAGCTGAACGCAGCAGACTTGCCGATTCGCTTGGAATTTTGCCAGAAGATGCTTCAAATGGTGGAAGAGGACGGAAACATGTTGAACTGTCTTTTTATGTCTGGCGAGGCCCATTTCGATTTAAACGGCAACATAAACAACCAAAATTTCGAATATGGAGTGCGTCCAGCCCACCCCATGAGACGGAATTGCAACCACTTCGTGTCACAGTGTGGTGTGCAGTTTCATCACGCTGCATTATCGGGCCTTACTTCTTCGAAGAAAACGGTCACACCGTTATACGCTTACTGGAGACCGTTACTTGAGCATGTTGAGAGAGTTTTTCTATCCAGAATTACGCCGAATGAGAATTTCTTTTCACACAAAGCGAATTGGCTCACATTTGTCTCAAGACTTAAACATCACTTTCTCAAAAAAAAATATTGAAAAATAAAAAAAAAACTATAATCAGAAAATGGGAATTTAGTCGACAGAACGGCTTCACAAGAAACAATAGCTTCACACTTGGGCTTTTTCACTCACTTCTGAAATAAAGTCAGCCTTTGCTGTCAAGCGTAGTTACGGTCTAGTATTTCAGCCATTCCTTTCGACCCATTATAGTTTTCTAAGTGTATCTTCACGATGTCGAGGAAGCCACCTAACCTAAATTCTCCTAAACTAATTTTTTTAAATCAGTTTCACTTAGAATTTAAATTTGCCCCTTTGGTAGACAAATCTGGACCACGTTCTGACTCACCCCAACAGCAAGTCGACTTCAAACTGCATTTTTAAAAGTCGTCAGCAAAAATAGAGTTTTTAGAAATTGAATGCAATTGTTGGTGAATAAAACAAAGGGGGCTTGATAAATCACGTGTCGTAAGTGCAGATATCTTGGATTCAGTAGCAAATGTGCGTCTTTATACAAACGCCAGCATTTTCAACAGACGCGCTAAGATCGTAAAGTCATTAACTAAACGTTCGTTTTGATATATTTATAATATTTACCGAAAACTAGGGGTCTTCACTGTTCATGGCTCAGGCGGCCCTGATTTTTCTATATATCAATTTCTTAAGCTTTCAATACCATAGCCTTATGCATATTTGGCATACATCAACGGTTTTATTTGCAGTCGCACTGTGGCTAGAAATGTCAAAAGTCGTTGCAAAAATTCGATGTTTCTATGCTAGCTATTGTGTTATTGACTTAAACAGGAATAAAAACATAGTTTAAAAAACCAGCAAACAAACAAATATTCTGGTAATTGGTTTTGATCTCTTTTTTTGAAACTATTGCAAATTTCATGAAAAGTTTTGTTTAACATTTTTCGTTAATGTTGCATAATTGCTCATTCGTTCGTATATAATAGAAAATTTTATCTAGCTCTATCCAAAGCATCAAAAAAAAAGTCTTGCTTTAGTTCCAGAGCACCAGGAATGGTGCACGAAAATGAATTCCGGCCTTAAAATCAGATCTACTTATAAGTTTTTAATGGAGCTATTTAAGAGCTAAGAATGTCAGATTTATAATCTTGTTCTTCAAGTAGAACACATTTTGTTGAATTGATCTCCGCACGCCCCTTTCTGAGTGGATTGCTAGCACTTCCAAACCAAAGAGTGTTCTCAACACCAATTTGGTAATTGAAGGTCCTGCAGTTTCCATTAGTTCTGATTTGAAGTTCACTGGCATCTAACCAAGTTATTTATGCAAATAAATTTTACAAGTTTAATAAAAACACTTTGAATCTACTAAAATATAAACTTAGTTATAAATTCCTGCCACAAAGTCTCCACAACACTCTGGTCCGTGGTGGTAAACCTTTTCTAGGGAACTTTCACAAAGAAACAAGATAAAAGCTACAATATTCTTTCACTGGACTCTTTTGTTTCATTTGTAGAGAGCGTTGAATTTAACAAAGTTCTGAAAAAATAGATAATAATAGATCTTGCCACCAATAATTTTTAAACTTCACACTAAATATATTTGTGTAGGTCACAATCAGCAATTTTATATGAAAAATTTCGCATTTCTTAGTTCGTAAAGTCAAACCTGCACACTAAAATTGATTATAAGTATCGCCCAAGAAGCCAGGAATTTTGTGTCTGAAAATAGTAATCCTTTATTGTAAGAAAAAAAAGCTTTCAACATAAGACGTCCTTCTCTAAGGATTCTACCGACATTCCAAGGCATTCCAAGAACTTAGCATCTTACACAATAAACACATTGAACAGACGAAAGCGGTTTTAATTTGAACATGGACATTTACTTCCACGCTAAGAGCAAGGCAATTAATTGAAAAGAAAAGTCCCCCTTTTGGAAAATCCCAATCTACTCTTCAAATTGCACCAAAAATTGATATCACAAAACAATCATCGCAGTGTCGGTCTTTCTGTAAAAATTAAATCAAAATCCTCTCACGTGCAACAGCATTTTATTCATTTCAACAACCTTAATCAATGCACAAGGAGTGGTGCAAAACCAAACACAACATATCCCAACAGAGTGCTCAGACATATTCAATTAGCAAGCGGACTATGGACCGTACCATCTTTTACCAACTGTCGGAGAAATGCACTTTTTTGCTATTGCCATAACTGCATTTCTTCGTAACACAAGTAAGTGCGTGCACTTGCATTATGCCTTCTATTTTCACAGACACATCCTGCAGAGGCTGCTTGCTGGTATTTCTCTCTCTTTTGGTTTATTTGTCGAGCCTTAAATATATCTGCGGTAGAGAATCACCTTCTGACAAGTGCTTCACTTGCTCATCCATCTGATGCACTCCTCTCTGTCCATAGGGATATATTCATTCAGCAGGATGTCTTTCTTTATCAAATCTATTCTTAGTCTAGGCGTAACGTGTGGATAGAAGTCAAAATAATGATGCCGACAAATGTTCTTTGCTGTTGTTCATGATGATGATGATGATGATGATGATGACAATGATGACGACTTCGCCCACACATGTGGGTAGTGAGCAAACTGTGGCTTAGAAAAAGATATCCACCCAGATGCAGATTCTACTCTCGTCGTAGACAGACTCAGCTGTAACACATGGGGATTCGTCTAAGTTCATTTCAATTAAGCAACTTTGAGTGCACGAACTCAGCAGTCCTCGGATGATGTACATGCATTTGTTTTAATGGCAAGGCCTTCGTACATCTTTGTGTGGGTGTGTGTGTGCTGCGCTGGAATAAATAAAATAAAATTTACGAAAAGTTGCCACAACTTAGTCTTGGTTGTAGTTCTTTGGCCTTCGGGGCCGTTCATCACCCGCCACCCGATGTTTGCAAAGTTAAATTGCCGGTTTCATTAAAACAAATTCCGACAACCGAAATTTCGTTTTGTTGCGGCTGCCAGATACGAGTAGTTGTTAGTGTTGCAGACATAGAAGGATAGTCGACTTGTACAATATCTACGAGTACATTGAATGCAACGGGTAGACCGTGCGGTTTGGTGAAGCTCAAAAACAGCACCGTATACAACAGCGTATCTGGAATGTGCTCGCTGGGCGCAATATTGTTATGACAGTTAAACTTTTGCAATAAATTTCAAATAAAGTGGCAATCTTCAATATATTTTTAATTTAATTAATGCCGCTAACAGCACACACAGTGTTTGTTAGGTTTTATGCAGTATATTCGTTGCATTGCTTTTGGCACCAGGTGATGTGGCGTTTAATAGGCGATGGAGTTTCGGTTTAGTTTGCGTGCGAAGAGATTTGAAGTGAAATTGTACACATTTATGACCCCTCCACGTTTAAGCTGTGGTGAAGTTTTATGGTGGGACATTGTGTGGGGTTGACCTCCGGTTTCGTTTGACTAAGCCGGTCTCTAATTATTGTTGGGATGGTATTCGTATAGAATGTACGATTTGGTTTATTTTTTCCCAATGTGATCTTTCTTTATCTGAAGCATGTCATTGGAGGTACTTCCGCAAAATAAAGAATTTATAGGTATATGCAGTTCTATATAAGTTCTATAAAAAAAAAAGTACGTATGCGCCCCTGCATTTCATAAAACCTAGCTTTTTCAAATGCTTGTGATTTGTTTATAATGCCAAACTGAGGAATGCAAGTCGGAAGAAAGAAACAATGCAACAGCTTCAATGATGTCTATCGTTGGTGACAGTCAAACGCTCTTTTTGAAGAAATAAAATCCGATAGTTCAGTTGCGATTTTTTGGTGAACCATGTCTTGAGGGTACTCCTCGCTGCATAGTTTTATAGCAAAAACATTTATTTCTGTACGGCAAACGAAATAAGGCTTGTTGAACATCAGTGAACGACTGCATATTATGCTTAACCAGTCAATGAAATTTTTGCTCTTTGAAAACGTTTCAAAAACCGCTTCCAAAGGTGGAGTAGAACTAACGCCTTTATTACATTCGCAGACATTAGCTAGAAACTATATGCAAAAACGTAGAAATGGATGCGGGTCGATTGCAAACTCTGTCTTCTCAGAAAAAAATTCTGATTTAGGAAAAATTCTGCTTTTTTTAGTTCTGCTTTACAAAATTCTGATTTTCAAATTTAAAGCAATAAAATTATGTTTATTCTGTTTCTTCCACCTACCAAACGTAAACGACAAGAAAATAAAATTATATTAAGAAACAATTTTAGGTTTACAAAAAAATTTCAAAATTTAAACTTAAAAAATTATTTTAACTATCTAAAAATAAACAGTAAAAATTTTATGAAATGTTCAAAGCAAAATTTAAAAAAAAAAAACAATATCTGTTAAGAAAATGAAAAATTACAAAATAATGCGCAATTTAATTAAGAAAAGAGGAGTTAAAATTAAAAATTAAGAAACAAAAATGTTCTCCCCATCTCTGCTTTACAGAATGCTGTTCGATTTCCGAAAAGCAGAATGTGGAAAAGCAGAATTTGTCAAAAATAGAGTCCACTCCGTTGCGGGAGCAGTACCGAATGACTGTTTGATAAGAAGGCATGGCCGTAAAATGGAAATCCAATAAAACGATAGGAATGCTAACCGCCCTTGAAGATGCATAGCCGTTTGATAAATTATAAAAGTAGAAGACCAGAATCGAGACAAACCGGGTTGAAAATTCGGTATAAATTTTAATTGTCTTAAGGAACGATAACGTAATTTTTTGTCGATGCAAGAATGTACGTAGCTGCATACGATTTCGGTCACGAGGGTGGAATGCTTCATTCACAACAGTCTTCTACTTCCACAAAAGGGTAATAGAAACACTGACGCGCAGCCAGAAACATTTGTAGCACACTAGCAGCAGTGGAAAACTATTTCAGTCACCTTTCGTCTTCCCAAAGACAAATGAACTATATCGAGTCACCTCCGCCCTTACCCTTCTTCTAATCCTAAATGTGGTAGTAAAAATGTGGGGTGGTTATTTCATTCACCCCCGAATTTTGTATGAGAACCCTAGGCCACGCTTAATTGGTATCACTTCTTTTCTGTATGTTGTCTTCACTTAGCAAAGACAACCCCCAAAAATTTCCTCACCTATTCATCATTCTTTAATGTAAGAATTCCTCAAACGACTTTATTTATTTAAGAGTCACGAAGACCCACCTTCTTGAACCTTCTCTGGAAGGAAATGCTACGGGGCCGATGCTAATGTTTTCTAAAACTCAAAAGCCTTTTTGCATTGATGGCAATACAAGTTTGGCAGTACTACCAATCGCACATAGCAACAATCCAACTGCCATTAAACTTTAAGCCCTGCTCCCATTTGTAGCAGAAATTCCTTTGACGCCTTTGTCTTATGCATGTATATGTAAGACTTGAAGCCTTTGCTCGAAAACATACACAAAATACTCACTTTAAGGAGAAACCTCAGTAAGTCATTCTATTCGAAGGAATTTCCATTCGAAATTATGCCATGCCCTTAAATGAACACTTTGCTCGGATCCTTTCGAGAGTTCACGCTGAATGGCTGTGCATAGAAAAGCAAATACGACTTCTTTTCCGTGTGCAAATAAACTGTTTACAGTATCTAGATAGCTTCCATTCGTTTACGTGCTTCACCTCTGGTTTGCCACACTCTTTCATAGATTCTGCGAGAATTTCTATGCAAGCCCTCCCCGTCCTCGATGGAGACAAAACTCAAACATCTGAACTGAACTCGGTAGACGGTCCAATGAATTATAAAACGACAACACTATGCTAGATACAAACCTCTTCACCTCAATGCTGTAGGGTATACGGCAACGGTAGGATATATCTAAAGAGCGGTTTCGGTATTAGCCTCGAAACGTGTAAACACATTTTCCATTCTCCATATTTGAATGGGTTGTGTCAATTGAGTAGATATGCTCGAATTGTGAGGCTTAACAGTTATGCCATACATTGCACCGCATCCCTTCTGTGAATCAAATTCCTATTTGCATAGGCAAACCGCACAGCAGCGCTCACATCAGCATACAGTTAGGCTGGTAAATAAAAAAAAAAAAGTCACATGAAATGAGTTCACGAGATTACGAATATTAAAACGGATATAAATGAGTGCTTTGGAGAATGCATACACTATGGCCAGAGTCATCGTTCAGGATGCACTCAGCGTTTGTGGATGGGTGTATGTGTGTGACTGTGTGGCAACCTCTATTTGATGCCGCTAAAAACTTTTCCATTTCCTTTTCGTTTGATCGTGAGAGCTTGTTTTGTTTTTTCCAGTTTTCCCAGTGAATTGAAATGGAAACATTCCCTCAGTGGTATTCAATGTTCCCATTTTAAAGTCATACATATATACATGGAGTCAGGACCTGGAAGAGTGAAGTTGCATGGTTAAAAAACGTCTTTGTCTAAGCCTTTGAATGCGTTTAGCAATGAAGCGAGACTTACGTGTAGTGGATTTTATTTGATGAGTTTTTATCACGATAAAGTTGGGCAGAGTGGAGATACTGCGCACACCGATAACTTTCCCGTGATTGAAAATAAATTCGGATCTTGTTTGACCAAAAAACACGCAAAGAGTTACTTAATACAGAGACAGAAAAGTGTCGTTCAAAGTGCTTTAAAAAGTGACCGAAAAAATTCCGACAAAAAAATCGGGTCACATAACAAGATGTTGAGACTTCACTTTTTTTCAAGGAATTTCCCAGGAAACGATTGAGTCAGCCGAAACACTCTTGCTTATTTCTAGTATTCTTGGAGTTTTTTTTTATCTTTTTCTCATTGTATTGGGTAGGAATGAAGGTATTCAATAGCTCACGATAAAATGAACCATACGTACACATCGTACGTAAAAACGATTTGTCGATATTAGCGAAACTCGAAAGGTCTCACCATTGCCATATGAAGTGTATTTGCTTTGCACCCTGACAACAATAAGCTGGTTCTCGGCCACATCCCGCGGAATGACACCAGTTCTAGCCCGAATGATGCCAAGACAAGTGGTAAACACAGGGACAGTAACTAGCCCTGTCCAAAGTCCCGATTAAAAAATATTGTGTCCAGTTAAAAGCTCAAAGGTCTCGGCAAAACAGATTTTTCCACTTAACGAAACTTGAATCACTTTCAAACTGAAGTTGAACCCCACTGTCCGAAGGGTTAATGAACTTAAATGAACAGTAACAGTTCTCAGTATACATTGGCTCTGGTTTAGCCTGTTTTTTATTGCTTTTATTGATCTTCCAAAAGCACTCATAAAAATTGTATATCGGTTGAATTTGTAAAAGACATGCTTGAAATTATCACTGTAGATTAGATTAGATTAGAACAGACTTTGTTTATATAAAAATATACGAAAAATTCAGGCTTACAGTAATTTTGTTTGGAAAGTCTTTTATGACCTGGCTAAAAAAACCGTCGGTCAATGTAAATATGTATCTGAAAACTAATGTGGATCTAATTTGTTTCTTTTTTTTTAATTCTCGATTATTGTTATTTAAAACTCGATGTATTATGTATTTTTCTTTACATAGAATACACAAAATAATATCTCCTTTTTTATAAAAAAAAAAAAAAAAAAACCGTTGAACTTTTAAATGTCCAGACGAGTCCTGGAATATCACAATAATGTCCAGATATATTTTCATTTCGAACTGACAGCCCCTTCTGAATGTCCTGATGAAGAAGAAATTCCATTCCACGCAATATTGAACTGCTTTTACACAATGGACAAATGTTGCTATAGCCATCTTAAACACCGGACTTTTCTGACAAAATCGCAGTCCAAGTAGAGTTTGCTGTTAAATCTGCTTCAACCGAAAATCATGTGTTGTACCTATTAAAACTAAATGTGCTGACTTTCGATATTTTTGGTATACAACTAATGCTGAGCTGTTTGAAAAATTGTGTAAGCCGTTTGTGTTACGTCTGCTCTAGAAATATTTGCGTGTAGGTACACAGCTACACCACAAAGGGCTGCTTTCATACGTTTATCTTGCTGCAACAACTTATTTTCAGGCACATCGCACGTCATATTTTTCCGCTTTAAAACAAACCCACCCATCGGAATGCCAGAAATACCAAACTGAAAAAACTTCACAATAATTCAAAAATACAAGGAATATAAAGGATTTGCATAGCTTTTGTATATTGTATACCGAAACAACAACGTCGACGTCGAGGGCTCAAATTACGTATTTTCCTTTGGCAGTGGTCTGCTTGCCACCCTTTATGCTCGCCGTTGAATTGCAAATTCCATTTCGCTGGATTTTTCAATCGGAAATGTTTTCCTTGTTATACGAACGTCATTTCCGTATGAACATGTCTGACGTCTGAGACTGAAATTTTACGATCATTCTTAGCATGGAGTTCTCCGAATGCGGTGCGGTTGTTGAGGGGGTAAAACGCGTCAAAGAGCGGGTAGTACCTATAGTTTCAACAACTGAACCTTTTACAATGTGCGTCGTCTTTGTGAACATTTTTGTGCAACCCAGAAACAATGCGTTTTGGTTGAGTTAATAATCCTTCAGAAATGACGGCGTGTATAATGAAAATAAATGGAGGGGAATGGAAATGGTATGGCACGGTGTTTGTTGAGAAGGGATGTAGTTATATGAGAAAACTATTTGGAAAATGCGTTAAAAGTTTGAAACTCGATTTAAGTCTTATAAGTTATAGCGGAAGCTGTTAAAGTGTGGATCAATATACGGTTTAAGTGTGGCTTTTGGCAGCTGCACTGTGGGGAATGGAAAGCAGCATGCACTGTTACTTCCGGTTGTCCAAGAGAACACACCGAGACATAAATACAACTGTGATGTCATATCTGTTTTCCGAAAGAGTTTAGAACCTAATGCCGGTCGTCCACTGCGTGTGCGACACGTCAACCAATTTTTGTTGAGCTCATTAGTCAAACAAATTAGCTAACTCATACAGTGCGCCTCCGCTACTCATAAATATGTGTTTCAGCAACAATCTGCAACTGCAAACGCGTTAGTTGCATAAAATTGTGAGCATCGTACGTTCGAGTTGAATGTAATGCATTCGGAATGGATGCTTAGACTCTCCTCGATGTTTGAAAAAACGATGCAGATATGGGGGTAATCGACTAATTGATCTTCAAAATACTCAAATTCATTTTTAGAACGGTGATAGTCATAAACTAAGTACAGTCGACGTCGAGTATAACGAGTGATATAATGTTGGATGTCATTCACTATATCCATCGACTTTTTAGACTATTTAAAAAAAAATTGTCATTGGAAAATATGTTTATTTAAAAGGTTTTATTTGATTTTAAATTGAATAGATGATGGTCTCGGTGGCACTGATGAACCCTTGTGGGCGGCTGTCAGGCGCCCATGGACGCGATCAGGATGGTGACCAATCGATGAGATTGCTCTCCACCCTGATTATAGGTAATTTAGGTTAAGTAGCTTAGGTAGTTTTAAGTAGTTTTAAACAAAACAATAATAAAGAATTCAAGTTTCTAGAGTTTCTTGAGAATTACAAAACAAAACAAATCATAGATATTGATAGATTTAAGGCCGAAAGGCGATAAATCTAAGGATATTGATAAGTTTAGAGCGCTCGCTTAGAGCCAGTAAGCTAGAATAAGAAAAATGTTAGTTTTAAATTAGATTTAATCGTTTTTGTATAGATGTAAGTTTAAAGAAAGAAATTAATAAAAATCAATTTAAAATGTAAAATGTAATGTGTTGGACTACTAAATATAAGCGAGGGGTCCCAGGTTCGAATCCCGCAACAACCCAAAAATTGCAACTTAGGGTTTTTTCCAGTGCGCCACCTCTCGCTAACGTCTGACAAACATCCGAGAGTATAACTGTCTCTAGAGCATCTCAATTAGCCGTTTGGAATCGGCAAAAAATTGTAGATCCCTTCCATTCGTTCCAAAAATTAAACTCACACAAAACGAAAGGTTGTGAGAAGCTAGGCCTTGGGTCCCCACGGACCTGTTGCGCCAACTATTATTATTCCCGCACACCTACACCATTCTCCCCGAAAATTTTGAAAATAGAACTCTCCCTTCAATTTCCTATCTGTGAATGCTCGTGAAGCAGCAAAAAATAATTCTAAATGGCGGGCGGTGTAATAAAAGAAAAAACAAAATGAACTGTCAGGTTACTATGCGCAAGTGAACCTATACGGTTACTTTAACATGGCACACACGGAACACGGAAAATAGCTTGTACTTGTAGGCAGTTTCTCTTAAGTTTTCTAAGCTGACGGTTTATTTAATACTTAGTTTGTGGTGATAGTATTCCCATCGAGCTCTCTCGCTTCCTAGTTCCTACAATTCTCAACCAAAAAGGCTATTGCTCATCCGTATGCAAATTTTAAACACGATTTAATGACTCGAATGCATCGGTTCAACTTTCTCCGGCAATGCTTGGTAGAGAAACAATGCCAATAATATCTAGAAAATTCTTTAAAAAAATTAATCAATTAAAGAACCACCCGTTCTTCACTGTTTTGCTCTCTAACCCACTTCAAATTTACGTGACAACCACTTGGTTGCTTACACAAAATTGGTCTAGTCCTTTTCTGGGTGGTTAATTCAAATTCAACAAAACCAACAGCCAAACGACTTGACAACAATTCGATACAACAACAGAAATAGAAACACTCACCCTGTTGCTGCTGCTTTTTGAAATTAACGCCAAAGTATCGTGCTTGTTGTTGTTGCCCCTTTAATAGCCGCTCAAAGACTTCGCCGTCAAGAGCTTCACTTCCACTCGAGTGCTTTCCAGTGTTTCTACCTCCAGAGTCGGAATAGTCAATGCTGTCACCGTTTGTACCACCGGCACCACCAATAGCACTCCCATCAACAGCTGAATGCAAAAATTATGAAAACACAAGGAAGCGAGCTATTGATTCCGCTTTAGTCACTTTGACATTTCGAGTATTGCTATTGACTTGCAAAGTTGAAATGGAAGAACGCGCCAAGCACCACAAATCAACAAAACAAAACAGAAGCACACTTCAATGCGCGCCATTTACCCGTTCGATTGGAATTTGAGTTCTTGTTCATTGTTCGAAGGGGTCGGGCAATTGGTTAACTTAAATTTGTAAAAAGAGTGTTACTATTTACACAGCCGTTGCTTTTGTAGTCCTTAAAGCACTTCAATTGTTTAGGTGGATCGCAACTAATTGCCACTCGAAGCCGACTGATTGAACATTTTTTTTGTTCATTCACTTTTTGCGAGTAGTTGAACTGCTGCTGCAGTTGTACTCAATTTACGTAATGGAAAACGATTAAGTCGCGTGACGTTCACCTATCAGCTGAGGCTGACCATTGACTACACACAACGCAACTTGTATTGGTGAAGAATTTTATTAATTGCACATGCACTCGTATGTACGATATACATTTATTCTACATTCAATACTTTATGCACAATTGCACACTCCTCATAAGATATTGTATTTATTGTTGAATGCAGCGAAATAGTTGTCAGCTTATTGTACTAGAATCGTGATTTTCTATTTGTTTATCAGGAGATCTTATTTGAAATTGTGTTGTCCCTATAATAGTTGTCAACTGTAATAAATTGAAAGTTCATTAAATGTTGTCTTTATTGACATTTTTATAAAGGAATGGTTATTGGGTTGTTGAAACAAACACACCTTTTGTTATGTTCAGCAATTTCACCAGATGATCTGACCGAAATAATGTCACAACTTAAAATAATTTTCCACACTTAATTGATGCGCTTATAATATTTTTTAATGCTCTGAATTAATTTTATTTGTAAATTAATGCGATCTTATTTTGTAACCAAAATAATTTACACAGAAGTTTCATGACTAATGTCTCAGAGCTGAATAAAATGTCAAACGAAAACTAGTTGCTCTTCGGTGTGAATGCTTCGACGAATTTTCGGCGAAAACACGGTTTCGGTTCGGTGTGAATAGGGAATAATTTAATGTCAAGCTGAAATAGTTCGAATTGTTTCATCTCAAGATAATGTCAATGTTCTGGGCGGCAAAATATTTTTAAATGTAAACTGTCCAAAATTGACTGAAAATTGGAGCAATATCAGGTTAAGTTTTGAGGAAAATATTCACCAATCAGAAGCTATTGAAAATAAAGAACAATCAGAAGAAACTGTGCATCTATCCAGGTTGGGTATCCAGAATTCTGTATGGGGTGCAACCAGTGTTGTTAGGACTCTCTCTTAATTTATCCCACCAAGCGTATTCGAATTTTTAAAATCAAATTTGTATTACAAGGAAAAAAATATTAAATTAACTTTTAGTATCAAAATCGCAGATTGTCTACTACTACGACTATTTTTGGTGGTACTAGAAACTTTTCATAAAAGACAATTTACATGGGCAGTTTTTTATGGACATTTTTTCATGGTAAAATGCGAAAATTTTGATGAAATTGCAATTTGTTAGATTTCTAAGAATCTCACGTTTTCGTGCAGTTTCCCTTTATCCCACGGAAGGATTTTAGGACATCGAAAATCCCACAAAAAGGGATAAATCCCACTATATAACAACACTGGATGCAACTGAAACTCTAGAGACTCATATCCAGGGGCCCTACTCTTATCAGTTTTAGCATGAAACCCCCAGATCACGGATCTCGATTGTTGGAGGGAGGGAGGTGTTTGCAATGACATATTAAATGTTATCATTTAGGCCCGTTTGCTGATACTACTCATACCGAGTTAAGTTCTACTTAAATACCTTATGGGCTACTTTTTCTATGTCATAAACTGTCAAGTGGAGTGGAACTTAAATCGCTATGAGTAGTATCAGGAAACGGGGCTTAAGATACTAAGGAATGTTTGTGTTTCACACCGGAGAGAGAATTTACATATTTAAACTGGCTGACGTCCAAGGTGTGCCCCGGAAGCACATTCCATTCTAAAAGCGCTTTATTTCTCTACAGATAGAATTTTAATCCAACTGTGTCTTTTAGTATTCTAAGCAATTGCTTTTTTACACATAAAACAACTAAAATAAATTTTAATATATTAACAGAATTTTAGATATCGTGATAAACATTACTTTACTGTAACCTTACAGTATGTGTTGTGCATTCGGAGAAAACATTTAATTACAGAAACTGCAAAGAAAAGAAATTAAATAAATGGGTGCTTTAAATATTTTATGTGTTGATGTATGTTCGATAAAAGTTAAAATAAACAAAATGTCTTCTTCTTTTGTTTATACATGTGTTTCATAATTTAATATAGTAAGCTATTTAATCAGATACAATGTGCCTGAGAGGCTCACCTTGGTATGGCATGTAACGAAAATTCCTTGGTAGGATTAGGGTTAAATATTGATCTTAAAAATGCCTATCATCTGCAAAAATAGATACATCTGAATTCGTGTTTGTATCTGTAATTACTCTCTCAGAAAACGATTGGAGGGATGGCATGGCCTATAACAAGGTAGAAGACACTTACAACCTATGAAATATTGCTTTGACTAGAATATAACAATTTTTCCAAATATATTACTTGTAACTTTTTCAGACAGTTAAAAACTCTCAGTATCTACCTGTGGTTTCCAAAAACGGTAAGAAAGAGCCGTAATTGCTATAGAGCCATTTTACTCGAATTATTGTGTTCAAAATTTAAGAACATTGTTATTGAAGAGATGTGGTTCCACCAATTGACGATATTATGTTCAATACCCGTAATGCCACACTCGATAAGCTGAAGGATAAGTTCTGCGATTGGATCATCTATTAACGACGATTGCTGTTCGTTTTCAGTTCAGCATAATATTATAGTTCCCTTTCATTGATCCCAAAAATAAGAACTCATCATAGAAACACGTTGTAGGCAGTTAGGCCTAGAGTCAGATGGATGCATGTTGCACCAACTATCTAGTTACGTTTTTAAAAATGCAATGCTTTCGGTTCAACAATTTTAAAATCACTGCACTTGAACATAAAAAAACCAGTACCACATGGGGAGTTGTCGGAATTTTTTTGTATATTCTTCGAAACATGTCTCGCCTGTCTTAAGCAACTAATCAACTTAAGTTCATATAAATAAAGGATGCTAACTGGTAACAAGGTTGTACTCACAAGCTGATACAACTCTAAAAGGAAAAGCAAAGTATACTTAACCTCATGCCACCACCCTCAAATTCCATTATACTATTTAATATGCATCCCCAAGTATAGACAAATGAAGTCGAATGAACTACGGGTACCAACTTTATCCAAACGGAGGCAGAATAAAACAAAAATCCTCAAAACGAACATCCGGTCACTCTACTCTCGTTTGTCGGAATAAATTTTATCCGCAAACATTTGGAACGTAAATAATGAAATTACTTAGGAAGAAATTAAGAATTCAAAACTATCAATGTCCAGCAATCTAGATGACTCTATTCCGTTTCCATCTATATCTACGACTGCTCTGGGTGAGTCCACAGAGACCAAAATTAGACCGATGGATAAAGTTTTTCATTGATAAGCCCGTAGTTGTGCAGCTAAAGTAATTCATTTGAATCCCTTAGTAGAGAGTCCTTTTTGCAGCAACAGCCAAGGCATCGATTTCGAGACACGTTTGTATTCTACCAGGGCTAAGTGTACGACGAAAACTTAGATTGCATTAGAAATTAGAGCAGCACATAAGCCCGGCCGATCCCTGTGTCTGGAGCTTCGTGGCAGATATCTTCTTTCCATCCGTTATGAATTCGACTCCATGAAAAGGACGAGAATCGCAATTAGGAGGGAATATCCCTAAGCGAAAATAAAAATCGAACTGGATTCGTATATGTTTGTAGGATAGCCGACTCTTATTCCACATCCTCTGCGAGTCTTTGGATTCTGTTAAGATGAGTAGAATAGGAATTAATTAAAAGATATCACAACCCCCTCTGCCGGGGGGTGGGGGAGTAAGAGATTCATATTCAATACCGATGTGAAGGACTGGTGAACCGTACTCATCACAATCTGCAATCCTATATCCTCGAACCAGTGAAGAAAGGAGTCCTGTGCATGACTTTATCTCCTCCGAATTCGACACCATAATATGTTCGAATATTAATGGTTATCGGAGGAAGGTCTTTCTGGTCGGTTTCTTTGTCGGATGGCTGTGTGTGCAGTGTTGTTGGCAGTGGGAGTGAAATTGAGAAGTTATTGGCTTTAACGAGCCATCTTCGGATGATCGATGCAATATGAAGGAACCTTCTACCTTTGGCAGACTGTCTTCGGGGTGTACCTACTTTAAGGAGGAAGGAGAAAATTATTTTCCGATTCCTTTTCGAGAGAAATGTGTCTAAGTATAGGTACCTATCTGGTTTCTGATTGTGGGAAATACCTTTTCTGGGACTTTAAATTGTGCGCGAATTTTGAATTTGAAATGATGAGTAGGTGACATTGTTAAGGGTGAGATGTGGATAGGCCTATTTTACCTTGTTCCTGTAGTTTTTTGTCAACCTCTGATGACCCAGAGGATTCTTTTGCCACAAAAGTGTATTCCCTGAATTTTATATTCTGCATTTTGAGGGACACCTTGTTAGACAATGAATTACTTTGTTCATTTGCTTTGGTTTTGTTTCTCCCTGTTCTAGAGTGAAGCTTCCTCCTTAATCAGAGGATAGGTAGAAGATGGAGGTACTTACAGACATAGAGACATAGAGGTAAAGGGTGCCAAGAATTGGCTAACTGTTTCGGGCTTGGGATATCCTCCCACGACCTTTGCAAACGACCAAACTTTCCATAGGCTGCTTTAAGAAAGTATGTAGAGATCGATGGATCTCACATCATCACAGGCAATAAGTTTCGACGCGATAAGTTCCGCTTCAATCGATCAGTTAAATTTTGTTGGAGAAATTTGACGTTCTATATATTTTCTAGAGCTGTTTTTGAGCTTCTAAAATTCCCGATTGATTAAAGTAGATCTACCCGAACTCGTTTCACTGCACCGGCTTGGATTTTCTTTCAATCTTAAAAGTCGACAAGAGCAAAAACTTATTAATGAATTTGATTGTTGCTCAAACCGAATTTTGAGCAATCCATATTATTCCCATTTATCGAAATCCAGAATGAAAATCTAACACATATTTCTGTTGCAACAAGGAAAAACCGCTAAAGTCGAATTTGATAATTTTTCAGGAGAGCATATTAACGTTTTGCTAAAAAGCTTAAAATGACAAATGGTTCTAGACTATCTATTAAAAGTCGTCGGCATTAAAATTCCAATTTTGAAGATAAAAAGCTGGAAAAAACGAATCTTGAAGATTTGGGCATGCTGAATCTAATTGTATCAAAAACTCATTTCGTCTTAACTCGACTTTAGCTGTTTTTGCTCGTGGCAACAGATTTATCGAAGTGAGTTACTCCAAGTGTAGCAAAACATATTTCAAACTCGCATTTCAACAAAAAGTATGATTACCTTTAGAACTTATCGGATTATTAAGCTTCATATGAATGCACCACCTCTTTTGACATTCAATTCCACAAACCAGGACACAAGTGTTCGCTTTGCGATTTCTATCAATTGAACCCTTTTCCCAGGAAGCTCATAAATTTTAACAATTTTGAATTCGATTTGCCACCGGGCCCCCATTCGATTTTAATTAAAAAATAATTTATCAATCACAACTCCTGCCACCTTTGCTAACTTTTCTAATAAAACTCCAAAAAAAAATCGTGTCACGAAAATACGCCTCAGAATTCAATTCAACCCATCTCAGCGATGTGAAAACTCCATCGAAAGTTACAAATTGGAAAGAATTCTAATTAGTGCACCCAGATGGTGATACTATGAAATGAAACTTATTTCTATATCCAAACTAAATTATTAAAATGGAAAATTAAAACAAAAAAAAAAAAAAAAATAACCGATGGGAACAATTTTAAGCAAGGAATTGCCTTTTTTGTTTTCAACTTTTCCAAGACGATAAAGTTACTCATACGCCCGCGCCCGCCCTCCACAATCGATCCGAATCATTTGCAATTCACGTTTTCCTTCAGAGACCATCAAGTGCGGTGGCAAGCCCCATACACAGCGAGCGCCATTTTTCAGTGAAATGGATTCGAAAAATCTCCTTTTGAATGTGACATCAACGTACAAAAAGAAATCGGAAATGAAATGCAATTTTTCAATTTGGAAAACCACTGGATTTCATTTCGCAAAGAGAAAAGCAAGTGAACTGATAGCATTCTATTGACATGCCATTAAATATGCCCCACCGCAAAGCGTGCAAGTGCGCGGAATTAATTTCGAAAAGAAGTTTTCGTTGCGATAAGAAAAAATAAATAAATCCGAGAAACTAAAAAGTTCTGTCAGCTCTGTGCTGTTATATGCTTATCGAAAGGACACCGTCTGTGCGTTGCGGTTTCGCCCACTCCCATCTATGGTGTGCGGCGGTAGTGAAGAAAATATCAGAATCAGGATTCCCGCGACTTAATCATTTCACTTTGAAGGAATAAGGAGTAGGGAGGAAATAAATAGATTTCCATCAGATGACATTTGCGAAAGACATTTCAATATTCTCTGTCAAAGTGCAAGTAAGGGTTTATCCCTGCAACATCGATTTGCACCGTATTCTGCGTAAATAGTTTAAGTTGGGGAATCAAAGCAAAGACCACTTGTGGAGATGTGGAACTTCCTTGAGGAGTGTTCCTCATCAAAACAAAAGCCCCTTTTGCGATTTTTACAGATGTATCTCGGGGCAAAACATTTTATTGAAATATCTGAATGTGGTGTGGTATCGTATGGAATCGATCTGTGCCTATCCCTTCCCATTCATCCTGAACGAATTGCAGGATAGCAGATGCGCTTTTGCACGTTCCTTTCCTTATATTGATTGGAAAACAATTTAACAAACGACATCGATGCGTGTTTTTTATGAGACTGGTATTTTCGCAGAACCCGCAAATTCATCGTGAGTCCGCGTTGTCCTGTTGTTCTCATTTTCATGCAATCATATTAACGTAGAGCTTTTATATAAATTTGTGCTGATGAAAGCAATTTTTCATCGACATGAAATACATCGATGCATTTTTAATGAAAGGCCAGAGGCAGCATGTCAGAAAGGACGTGATTGGCGACATTGTGCTGCCCAGGCAAGGTACTAAAGTTTGTTTTAAAGCAAGTGGTTTCCAATTAAATTGAGGACCGCTGGTCAGCCAATTGAATCATGAGGAGCAGCGGCTATGGGTGCAACATTAGTGCAGGAGCTGCTTTCCGTTAAACTGCTCGTCCTTGATGTGTTTTATATATAGAGTGAAGTCTGTGAAGCTGTGGACCTAGAGCAGGAGGAATTGCTTTGTGCGTCATACTAACTGAAATTTGAGGACAACAATCTTGTGAAGTTTGAGTTTGCATTGTATGTATAGGGTGTGCATTTCAATAAGCTGTGCTAATATTGAAGGTCGTTGTTCACCCCGAACCGCATTAAGAAAAAGGCTAGCTAACAAAAATAAATGAACGCAATTTCCTTTCACCCCCAGTTGATCAAAATCATTTAAAAGATTATGAATTTAGCTCTTGCACTTATACCCCATTCCAAGCGAGCCGAAAACCGTGTTTTCGTCAAAAACTAGTCGATGCATTTACACCGAAGACCAACTAGTTTTCGTTTGACATTTTGGCGTCAGCTGTGAGACACTATAGTCATGAAACTTCTCTGTAAATTATTTTGGTTACAAATTTCGATCGAATTAATCAACAAATAAAATGAATTCATTTAAAAATAATGTTAGCCCATCAATTAACCGTGGAAAATGATTTTAAGTTGTGAGTTGTGACATGTTCGGTCAGCAGATATGCTGAATTTGCTGAAAATTGCAAAAGGTGTGTTTGTTTCAACATCCCAACGATTGGAAGTCGTTTCGTGGCGTTTACGTGGAAATCAACTTGTTTTGAAAACTGAAATATGTATTCGATTGTTTTCTCGAAAACCCGGTTTTCTGCTCGGTGTGAATAGGGTATTACCGAAGCAATGCATTTTTGGATGCATTTATATTACTGACGAGTTTTTGGGCTCGTTTTGTATGGTTTCTTGACGTCTTTTTAACACAATTTTTCACGCTTTTCTGGCCAAGTTTTAGGATGCATTTGAAGACACATTCAATGCGTTAAGTTTTTGGACTCGTTCTTCGATACCTGGTGGGAGTCCTTTTTCGATGCGTTTTTGAACTCGTTTGTTTAAACGTTTTTGATGTTTTTTTGGGCATCTTTCGACGCACTAGATCTTAAACTTATTTTTCGATAGTTTTTTGCACATGTTTTCGCAGGGTTTTTGCATTTTTTTAACGTTTTTCTAGTATCGGAACTGTGCGACACTTGACTATAAAAAAAACATAAAACATTGAAAATACAGTCGCATTATAAAATGTAAGATATGTACTGAAAATAAAGACACTTGATACTGATTTTCAGAGCAATTGGGTCCCTGCAGTTTTCTATACAGGTTTTACTACAGGTTTTCCGGGTATGTTTTTTTGCATGGTTTTCGATTATTTTTTGGCGTTTTCTGGGCCGGGTTTTGGACGATTTTTTTGAAATTTGTTTCAAAAGGTTTTTGTACACGTTTTTGGACATGGTTTGAAGGCATTTCTCCACGCTTTTGTTTCAACATACCCCTTTACATTAGTAAGGCTCAGCACTAGTGGCCACATCAACTTTTGCTCATCTAGGCTATACTCGTGTCGTAGGCTGGCTCACATTGATCTGAGATTGATGCCTTTTGAAATAGTGGACACTCTTTTCAAAGCGCTCTCCTGGTTGTCCTTTATACACCAAAAGCACAGCAAAGTTGACCCCTTACCAACATTTTCTGCATACCTATATCTTGTCTTCAGTTTCAGTGATGCGTGGTGTGTGACTATGACAAACCCCTGAAGCATTTGGTATAATGGGAGTTGGATAATCTCCATTTCCCAACTTGATGGCTTGCAGCTTAAACGCTTCGCTTTGGCTAGCTTGGTCACAGCAATATATAAGGTACTTACTGCATTTGAGTGTGGAACACTGCACTTCTTTACTAAAATCAGGGCAACCTATTAAGAAAAGTAAGAAAATGGTCCGTGAAAAATGACATGCTGTCTGCCGATCAATCGACATATTATGTCATTTCATACTCACAATATCGTTGGCAGCTGACGGTTATTCCAGGTCCGCAAAAAATAAGTCCAAGCGAATTCGTTCTTTGGCAAACTTTATTCAAGCGTTCTTCAAAGAGCTTTATAATTTAAATCGAATTTCAATACAACTCCTCGAGGCACTTCAAAATGTACCAACCCCCACATTCATTCTTCTGTCTACAAATCTAAGGTATGCTCGCACTTAACCTAAAAACAACTAACTAATAACTAAGCCTATAATGAAAACAACTGGTGCCAACCCCTAACAAACCAATTCCACCCCGCACTTTGTACACTATACACAAGGTCCTTCGGGAAATACCCTGCCATGATCAATTGTCTATCAGAGCAGAAGACTACTGCTCGCTGCTTGTCCATGATATGGAAAAAAAATCCCAATCGCAATTCTGAATTCAATCCAAATTGTAAAAAGGAAGCCAACCTCCGGGTTGGACGTTGGAGAGGTAGAACGTGGAAATCTGAAGAAAAAAATCGCTACACGTGCGAAGATACACCTACAACAAAACAGGAAGAAAAAACGCAAATAGTTCCTTGTTCCATATCCTTTTCTGTGCCAGTGTTGATTGAAAGTGGGCGCCAACCAGTTGGGCGGCCACTCTTCACAAGGAGTATCTTCTGGGGATGTACAACTAAGACCCTTGTTCTCATTCGCTTCCGTTTTTATCATTTCGAAGGACGGTCGGTATTGTGTTAGGGATACATTTTTTTTTTTTGTTTGCTTCTTTCCTGACACACAACTCGTATCTGAAGTACAGCCAGCACCAAGCACTAAAGGTGAATCCCAATTCAGAGAGAAGCTATTTAATTTTGATGACAATATCGAAAAAATTGTCGCCGCCATCTGGCATCGAGTTCAGTACAAGAAATTGCTGCATGTGCGGAGCGCTTCGTATCGACGACCAGCTCGTCGTGAGTGGGTGAACGCAACCTGTCCATTTGAGTCCGGTACGTTTGCATTCGATCACAGTTTGGAAGTTTTTCACGTCGCTTTCGCTGCCGAAATACCAAATGAAAATTGCATGCTGTAGGGTCGTCGTGTTGGAACAACACCGATAGCTGGAACTGCACATCGAAAAGGATGCCAAGGACGACGAACAGGACAATGAGGAAGAGGATGTAGATGAAGACGACGACGTGCACCATGTACAAGCATCAACCTTCGAGCTGTTCGTGCATACGCAGCTAGAGCTTATGGGCGAACGCTCCACATTGACCCGTGACTGCCAAGTGGTGGAAGGGAACTCTGAACCGGGATCCTGAATTAAATGGCCGGTGGTTTGACTATAGGTGCTTTCTCTGGTAGATTTGGATTTCGTTGGCGTTTTGATGACCCCAGTGCCAGCGCTTGGTCCGGTGGGGCAGCCAACAAAAACGGGTAAATCTACTGCATCATCAAATTCATGTTCCAGGCATGAGGGTGGTGGGGGCAGATCGCCCCTTGTATCAGCACTCACGACGTTCATTTCATTTCGCAGCCCTTCCTGATGTACACACATCTCCATGTCCTCGTCGCTGTCCAACGGTATGCATGCGACGAAGAAAAGTTCTGTAGCTGGCCGATGGACATCCTTGGGATGTCGTCTATCCACAGTGTGTCCTTGGTTTTTCTCGATGGCCTCAGTTGGAAGGAAAACTCCACCGACTGACACATTAACATTATTCTTAAAGTTCTCTTTATTCTGAATGCAGGTACGTTGCGATTGAATTGTAATGCACGGCATCGACTTAGTATTCACGGCGAACTGCAGCCGGACCGGCTGGCCGAATGTCGTATAATGCTGTGCTACAGAAATTTGATGGACCTGTGTCAGATGGGACAGGACATCCCATTCGGTGATCAACTTTGCCAGAGTTTCAATCTTTTGCTCACCTTTTGACTTGCCGAATGGGACTTCTTGTCTCCAGATACGATTCAACGTCTTGGTGTCGGGGTCAGGTCCGAAGTTATTGCTTGAACTAATGCCAACGGTGGCGTTGTGCAGCAAGAGGCATGATGATTTCCCTGTTGGACAATGAAAAGTTCTCTGCTGCTGTTGTCCAAGCAGTTGCCGTCCGTGATGGCTGTGAGAGCGATGGTGGTGGTAAAGTTGCTGTTCTTGTTGTTGATGTTGTTGATGATGATGATGGCGATGATGGCACGAACCATGCTCCATGAAATCGCTTTTCTTTTGTGACTTTAGATTGCGTTTAAGAACGACAATGTTGTCGTCGGGTGAGGTACTGTTGTCCTCGTCGGCAGCAAGTTGACTTTTGTCGTCGTCTGATTTCTTGAGATGTCCTAAAATTGTATGCCCTGCTATCTGCTTCCGGTGATGGACTTTGTCCGATTGGTTGGTTGGTGATGACGATGCACTGGATGGGGGCCTGTCGATTTTGACACGGATGAGTGGTTTTTCATGACAGTCATTGTAGTTGGATGGTGAGTTGCCGTTTTTGACTGAAAATAAACAAATCAAGAGATAATTAATCTTGTCCTTGGAAAGGGAATGAATTTATCTACACCCTGAGAGGAATCATTCAGGCGTGTTCTCCTTTATGCGGCTGCCAAGTGTAAATACATGCATATAGATATCTGCAATTTGAGGTACTGTTTGATTGTGCTGAGATTGAATTTTAAATGCTATTCTGGCATGAGAGTTGGCAATAGGTTTGTTCTTTTACTTTGTTAGTAAAAATGGAAAAGACTGTCAGAACGGCAGTGGTGGGGATAAATTCTTTCTCAGGGAGAGACTTAAGTTACGGAATGCTTTTTTGTAGTAATCTATGAAAAATACATAGTTTGGAAATTGAAAAAAAAAAAAGTGGTATACGGAAAGTCGTTATGTCGTTAATGTCTGATAAACTCGAATATTAACAATATTAATTGGCTCATCATTGATTCGGAATTAATCGAACGTTTTTTTAATGAATCCGAGCAAAAGAGTTGGACTGATTGAACCAGTGTTAGTAACTCGTGGAAAATTTGCCTTTTAGTGGGAATTTTGATGATTAGAAACCATCTCGTGGGAAAAGAGGATAAACTACAATTTTGTGGAAAATTCGGTTTATTTACAAAAAAAAATTCTTGCTAAGGAACTAGTTATAGCCGTAAAATGAAACTGTAAAAATGTTTTTTTTTTTTTGTTTTTTTGACAACTTAAACCTAGTGGTTGAAATCAATCTTATGGTTCTAAAATATTAATTGTAAATAATAAAGTTATTTTATATGAAAAAAAAATTATCTTTAAATTTTGTAGAAAAATAACTTATTAATTTTTTCCGTACGAAAAACTTTTTCCGATCTACTTCTCAGTTAATTCCACAAAAACAAATAACCAAATCTTTCCACTGAAATATTTCTTTTCTTTACTGTTCCATCTGTCAGGCATTTTTTTTCTGATGCAGGTGGTGTTTGATTTGTTTTCGGAAAAATTTGTCTTACAGAATTCTCGAAATTGGATGTTATGTAATAAATTTACTATAAGAAAAAAACACGTACAAGTAATGCCACACTTTTGTTTTCTCATTCATACACAAACGAATTTTTATTTCTTCAACTGGTATTTTCATTGATTTTGTTGTCCTTTGTTATGCTATATAATTTCTTCCTAATAAAAATATTGTATTTTTTTGTGTATTTTTTTGTCGTCAAAATTACAAAAGTGGGAAAATTGCGGGAATTATGACTAGATGCGGAGGGAAAAAATGGGAAAAATCATCCCAATGACATACCAAACTACAAGCTGCGGGAAGAGGAAAAAGCGACACAGCTTGAAAAAATACGTGGGGGAGAATGTCCCCTCTTACAGCAAGGAAGAGTTTCGGGGTCAGTTTCAGAAAGAATTTAGAGTAGATATGCGTATTCCAAATAGGACAGCATTTTTGAAATCATCTGTCAATAGTCAGGTGACTGACAGGGACAGCTTTTCCAATTCTTATATCAATAAATTTATCGAGTTAAGACTCGTAGGATTGTCAGTGGATTGGTAACATCTTGCTCGCTCGATGACGCTGACTTTGACGAATTTTTCGAGTTAAGGAACGACATTGAGTAAAAATACGTAAAAGTAAAAATTCTTAAAATTCAAAAGCTAATGAACAGACCTAATAACTTGGCGATTCTGCGTTCTCAGGAATAATTCAGAAATACGGCCTCAAAACTAAAAATGAAATACGGGCCCGAAATTGGAATAAATTTTCATAATGAAATAATGTCCCATTTTTAAAATACAAATTAGGCCCCAATGAAATGAAATAAGGCCCCAAATGAGGCAAATATTCATAGTGAAATAGTGCCCCATTTATTAAATGGAAATTAGGCCCCAATTAAGAGGGCTTTTATTTTTAATTGATGGTTTTCATTGATAGATTTTTCCAGTTATACCTACTAGTACTAGCTTACATTAATTTTTTGAGCTTCGATCTCAGCAAAGTAAAGTAAGATTTTCAGCACCCAATTACATAACTACTGTGAGTTTTCGAAGTGTCAAGTAGAGCGTAATTGTTGTAATTACGTGCTGAAAATCCTACTTAACTTTGCTTTGCTGAGATCGAAGCTAAAAAAAAGCACGTCAAATGTAAGTTTCGCTTTGAAAGCCGTCAGTGCTGAAATGATTATGCAATTTTTCCGGCCATGTTTTATTTCTTAAATAAAAATTAAATGGGGCCCATTATGAAGTTACGCTCCAATTAAAAAACAAAAAAAAAATAAGGCAGTAAAAAATTGAAAATTGCACCCCAAATTTAAACAGTTTTTAGTTGTCGTTGTTTTGTATGCGCATTTTTGGGGCTTTATTTGTTCTTTTATTGCCGGGGCTTTATTTCGTGGAGCTTTTAGTTATCGGGAGCCAGACACTGGGAGCTACCGCCATTGGCAATGGTAACACACCGAGATGAGGTATGTATAGTTACTTTCGGACGCGAGGCAAGGTGGCTTTCTGAACAAAACTACTCGTAGAAGAGAAACTTAGATTTTGGCGCACTCCGATGACAAGTTAACTACCCACTAGCAGAGAAGCCTGCAGTTATCACGAACTGTCCCGTAATGAGGCCATTGACGATGATTGATATGAATCCTGTAAACCTGACTAATATTCAGTGTGACCGAGGTCTGTTTTGTCTGAACTTAAATCCAAAATATCTCCTGTATTTGACGGTTAGACGTTTTCAGGAGAAAAGGAAGGCTTTGCACCAGCTCAGCTTAAAATTATCGCCGGTTAAAACTATGCCCGAATAATGGGATCACACAATCGTCTGCCCTGTCTTCAGTGAGAAGCTGTTTTGATCTGCGCCAACTGCAAAGGCAGCATAACTCTTCTCAACAGCGCAGTTGAAATTCTATCAGCAATTATCTATGACTATCTTGTGTCGATCATCAGCAACCTAATTGGTCTCTCATCGGTCTTAGGCCTTAAAATGACTAACAATATTGAAAATGTTGACCAAAGACTTCTAAATTGACAACGGCCACCACTTCATAGATTCCACGGTTGCTTGGTTTATTGTGTATTTAAAGATGACCTGTTTTGTTTTGATCTCCCGCAAATGTCGCTTGCGCAGGAGGACTCTTAAGCGCCTTCGCTTTTGCACAAAGTAAGAACACCACCGAACCTTTTCAATTAAAATAACGTGCTTTCATGTGTCTGTCAGGAACTTACTAGCCAACACCGGAGGTTCAATCTTTCAGAACGCAGGAGACCTAGCCTATTCTGTGAACTTCATCAGCGGTAACACGGCTGTTTCTGGGGTCAATTTAGTGGCAAAGCTCTCACAAGCAACTATAAAATCATTGTACATCTCGCTTACGAAATCGGTCCAACAATGTGCGGCAGAAGCAGGGATCCAGCTGAGAGCTGATAAAAAGGCAGTTGATTTGAGCGAAAAGTTCTCTATTCCAAGGGGTTTAGCAGGAGTAATAACATATTCAAGAGGATTCAAACCAATTGACTAAGGTAGAACGGATCAAAAATACTGAAGGGGCGTTTTTATTGCAAAATCATAAAAATTCATAAATTGACGCGGTCATTTTGAGTCCCTCAAGTCCGATCAAATCACATCACAATGGTCCCAGCAGTTTGTAGAGTCATAGTTAAGTATATAGTGATTCAAATGCGGTTCAGAAATGGAGGTTTATTAATCCGCCATTACTTTTCTGAAAGACGTGTCTCAAAGCCGACATTTAAAAAACTCAAAACAATCATCAAAACCCCTCCGCCAGACCACCAGGTTTTGCTAAGTGGGCACAGTAGACTTTATTTCGTTTTCAGTATAGGTTATCAATCCTCCCAAGTAGCGCCTACCCTCTCGAACAATATTTCAACAGACAACGACATTGATACACCGAAAGGAGTCCATTTTACGCACTCCATTAGTTAAGTGCATAAGCCCATTTGTACAAGGCTACAGAATAAATCTTGCTCTTTTTATGTCTCCACTTCAACAACTGGGTGGAAGAGTTAAGGACAAATCAGATTTCCCATCGAAACACAGACATTAGCTTCAATATCGTTCATATGTGCCGTGTATACCTACTCTATTGGGTGCTGTTGTATTCTTTTTGTATCTCTTCATGGACTGGGTTGCAAAATCCTTTTGGTCGAATTACAGATCCTAAAAGCTTTTTCGTACCACTGTGCTTCACTACCTTTGACTTGCTACGGTATAAAGATGTCCACACACTTTCTCACATCAATTCAAATTCACAAAACAGAGATACAGGCTGCGACATAGAACCGGGCCATTCGGTATCTGCGTCTTCTATAGTGTTATTTTACCGAAAGAGAGATAAATTAATGATTGAAATCCCACAGGACATTTTTATTGCTACCGGTTTGAGCTGTGTGTTACATATCGAATAAAACCAGAAACATGCCGAGCCCATAGTCGGTTCGGTACCTATAAAGTCCGAACTACGTGTTTACTATCGAAAACATGACATCGCATAGCTCATGCAATATAGCATTGTGCTCACCATAAAGACCACACACACACACACACTTTAAGCTGTGCCAGAGATAACGTTAAAGGGGCAATCCTTAAATACGAGATATGCGACGATATTTGTGTGGTTTTCATACAACTACGCCGTACAATATGCATGGATATACGTACCTCCATCGCAGGGAAAGCTTTCGGCCAGTAATGTGAACAATTTATCTGAGAGCAGACATCTTCCTCGTGGTCCAAGTGTGACTCGACAAATGGGACATTTGACTGTACGACCTCGACAACTATTGCAGAGTACGTGTCCATTACAGCACTGCCATCCGGGTGGTTTAACGATCTATTTGGTTGTAAACAAAAAAAAAAAAAACAAAAAATTACACACAGAAAAAAGAATTCTCACAAAATGTTGTTGTATTATTCCCTGGCCATAAGTAAATTACAGTAAAATTTTATGCTAGCGTAGATGTTTTTGTGTAGGTTCAAATGGCATACGATGATTGCTTGGTTAAACAATGCCCACACAGCAGGGTGTACTGTACGTTGCATCCTTTATCTGGAACAGGATTGCTAAGTTTACAACTTTGGTCGTATACTCGTATCTACGAGTGCATTTGTACAGCTGGTTGTCTGTATGTGACGGGCTTGACTCTGATGCGGTCTTGCTTGTCCATCTCCGTAATTCAAATATTGCGTATTGGCTCGTCTTAACGCGGGTACTTTGTACATTCCAATCGGCCAGTGATCCGTTTCCGTAGTGATGATATCTGGCGACATTCTAGATATTTTGATTCGACCACATATAGAGACTGCCTTTTAGGTGAAGTGCAAGCAGATCTCTCAGAGATGACAGGTATGCGAAATGCGGCTTCACGAAGTGTTGTTAGCACTGTTTCTTCATTTATCCCACGAACAGTGGTCATTTTTCCCTTTTCACCCTACTCCAATTCCCTTTTAAGGTCCCACTATACTTTTTGCGTCAAAATCCAGATTTTAAAAGTAAAATTTGTATAACAGGGAAAGAAAATCAAGTTCAATTAACCTTTAGTATAAAAAAATCGAAATTCCCAGGAAAAGGGATAAATCCCACGATATAAAACACTGGCTGCACGTCTACCGAATTTCAGACAATAGCTTTTTCTACTGCGGCACCTCATGGGAAAGTCTGACAAATACTCGTATTCCGAAAGCAGACTTCGGAATGCTTTTCAATTTGGAAGGTCGTATTCGGCGCAAAATTGTTGGTCCATTTCATTTGAAACAAACATAAAAAAGTCATACAAAAAGGAACGATTTTGAGAAGCCATGCCTAGGGTACCTACACACCGACCATTTACGTTACCTATTTATTTTTTTAATATTGATTTCGGGTCGAGCTGTCAAAGTGAATATATTGTTTAGGAACTCTGCTTTCCGGTGGTTGAACCAGTGATCAACCGCTCAGTAGTCCAGCGTAGTTCTTAGTAGGCTTTTGTTGTGGAGTTAGTGGGACTAGGAACTAAACCTCACTGGTTACTGGACCCATCGGTTCGTAAATGGTTTCAGACTTTCAGGCAATATATCTGACATTATCTTGCGCTAAGTATTTAGAAGGCTGATTCGTCTATATTCGCCGCAGTTTAGAGTATGCCACTGCGAAACGTATGCTTAGGATCTTTTTTTTAAAGTTAGTCATGCTTTCGTCCGGCGGAATCTTGGATACAAGTTGGTTTATGCCAAGTCCCAATCACTGGTCCCTAAATTGGTAGACAAGTAGACCTCTTGGGCGCAGCTTGTCTAACAGCAACTTTTAACGCAAGAATTAGCATCGGTGACGCTGGCTGTATAATGTCTCCAGATAGGTTGAGGGATACTACTCCATCAGCGAAGAGAAACGGTAAATCTCTTCACAAGCTGAAGGGCTCGTTTTACGTGGGCTTCTGAATTATTGACTTCTTCCATATCAAAAAAATAAGAAACGAGTTTTTTGGTTGTGCTTCTTTTAGATGTAGCCTATAAGGCGCAATTGCTTATTGGTTATTGTTTTGGACGAGGAAACAAACAAATTACACCTTATTTTCGCTGCGTCACCTCTCGCGAATGTCTGACAAACTGTCATGAAAGAGCCTCTAAATTCGGCGTAAAATTGGAATTTTCGGATATCTAGATTCTAGAACTGATCTGGGGTCAGGTATATTCTTTTATGAGGAAATTGTCTCTTATCTAAGTCCGTTTCGAGGCGTGGTTCTTTGCACGGACTAAGATAGCGCCGGCGATTTAATGGACGCTCGCCGTGAGATGACCCTGTAGACAAATTTCTACTTTTTTGATAAGTAGTGCCCTCTTGTTGGAACCACAGCTCGGATATATTGATGTTGTCGAGCTCTGACAGCAGATTGTCGGTTTACATCGCTGTCTTAACCTGCCACCATTGAGGTTAACAGTGTCTTCTTCTCATTTCGAAAGAAATAAGGTGCTGCCGTGTCAAATGATGCTGCCATGTCAAAACCCGCAGCAAACAGTCAATCTTTGCGGGTGCATTGGTCGATTATAGAATTCCGTTAATTTTTTTTTATAATTTCAGTAAGGTTGGCAAGCGTGATACACGATGAAATGCAAACCTCACTGAACATTTCGACAGCTGGATGTTATTGATAACTTTGACAGCTGCTGAAACATGACAAATCAAACAATCATTGCTGTCCGGTAAACCTTGTATAGATAGATATTTTTGTCCTGTCATCGATCGAGGTGAGTGTTTGAATAATTGTGTTTCGATTTATCACATCCAAAGCGTCGGTGAATACTGTGATCGATTCCAATGCAGGGTTCCTGGTCTCTGAGAGGTCATTGTCAACCCTGTGATAAAACTTCCGAACATGGCGTCCTTTTGATTAAAGCCTTGGACCTATCCACTGAACGGTCCACTTACTGTTTTTTTTTTTGTATCTTAATTCTTCGTTTTTCACTCACTATTTCGTCAACCCTTGAGCTTCGATGGATTTGTTAATTTCATCTCTAGATGAAACAAACAAATTAAATAGAACTCCTCTGTACGTCTCAGTACGCAGATCCTCCGCTCAAGACTGACTGAAGACGTCCAAAAGATTCTCCCTCAAGACGAGAAACTTTTTAAGTTATACAGCTACTTCCCTGTAGGCATCACATCCAGACCATGACAAATGTAAATAGAAACCTAATTTAATCCATTAAATGTTTTCTTCACAATTTTACGAAAAGCAAACGCTCTCACAAATTTGTGCAAATTCTCATATCCCCCAGGCTGCGTGGCGTGTAATGATAATGAAACTGATACTTGATTCCTTGGCTCTCAGTCTCAACCAAAACGCTGCACAATCTGCTCAGCACTTATATATATTTATATGCAAGTCTATATTGGAGAGCATAGTACAGCGCCCTTCGGCGAATTCGCCGACATCCGTTGTTGCAGCAGTTGGAATAACACGACAGCATATATCCAGACAGCGAGAATTTGGGATAAAAACGTTTCGGGTGGTCTGGCAACATTTGTTGATGAAGTTGTGAGGTTAATTTTACGAACTTTAGACTAGGGGGTTATGGAATAAAACGTGATTGCAACTTTGGGGATGAGATGATAATAGATACTAGCTACTTTGTGTGGCCACGCCAGGCGGCAACTTGTCATGACATGAATATGAAAGTGAACGTAAACATAAATTTATGCGGATACAATTTTTTACCTCGAGGCAGATAGGGCATTCCAATAATTGAGCAATTTGCTGGAGGCATTTGGCAAACTTTTGCAATGACTGCTGATTGACAGGCTGAAATAAAAACAAAGGATATACCGGTTAACAAGGATGAGACTATGCAAGTGTTCCTAAATAACTAACGTGGTGTTGAGCTGACTGAGATAAAGAAAAATCACCCTTACATTGTGGTTTAAAAATAATAATTTGCTTGGTTTTAGTCCGAGGCGTTGTTCCTTAGAACAAAATAAAGAAAAATGAAATGGCTTTGTGAAAAAAGTGTGGAATGATAAGCGTACATTAAAATTAGCACCAATTTTCCCCTCTAGTTATTGGGACGCCACCTATGGAGAAAAACAAACTGCCCACAAGGCACAACCTCTACTGACGGCTGGAGGCTGCAAATTTTCTGCAAATATTTGTAACTTAACAGGGAATACTGATACTGAGTACTGAGACATTCAGTAGGATAAAACGGAAGTTTTTCGGAACATTACATAAAAAATGGGCCTCACCAATAAACCTTTTTAGTTTCGACTCCAAATTTTATTAGTTTACAGTGGATATATTTTCCATACAAATTTTGCAATTGTGAGCTTCCGTAACTTCAAAGCTGATACTAAAATTTGTTATTAGTACGAAATAACCAGAAAAGAACAATAATTGCAGAAAATATTAGTCAAGCAAAACAAGTTCAAGTGTGTCTTAGGGAAAAATGGTTCAGTGATTCAATCATTACTGAAGTTCCAAGGAGTCTTTTTATAGAGCCAGCAAGGAAAAAAAATATATTTCAACAGCAATTTTAAATGTGCAGCCATTACGGCGGTTCAGATCTTAATATCTAGTTACCTTTAACGTGATGTAAAACTGCGTTTAACCTTTACCTATAAAAAGCTAATAGTTCACTTCAATATGCCACTGCATTCACTATTTAACATTCTCCTAGTTCCCTCTCGCTGACAGTGAATAAAGGTGAAAGGAATATACCATCAACTTCTAAAGATCGCACCTGAACTTCTAGATGCTGTCAAGTAACTTTTACTCGGTATAAATACCTAATGTCAGTCTCGGAAGTGTCAACTGTCAAGTAGACTGAAGGTTTGTAATTTGCTTCAATCAGATAGATAGATGAAAGTCTATGCATAATTTTCATTTACATAATGCCAATTGGGAGCTCACAAAATTGTCTTCATTTTTCATGGAGGGTAGATAGATACATGCGAATCTTCTCCCGTCAACTGTCAGACTATCGATATATTCGTTTGAGTGTATACACTTTTTTCTGCCAGATGGAGTTTTCGAACTTTTCCTTTTCATCAATTAGGACTACATTTGTTAAGTCTGCTACGTAACTGAGGTAGTTTTAGTAAACGTACCGCTATAATTGTCAAAATGTAGTAATCGTTGGCAGATCAAACCGTCAAACTGACAAACTGAAAAATTCCAAATCTGTTTTGCTTTATTCTCTATTGAAATTTAACTTTTTCTAAGTACACAGAACATGTTGTACCTAACAAATGTGATAGTAAATGAAACAAATCGGGCGTGTACTTTACTATCTACTTATTTATTACCTCACGTAAACTACTCTGCCATCTCTGCTTAGGACCCAGCAAACTTGTTTCTATATCGGGCGGATTTTTTACCGAAACTTAAATGCAGCTTTATGACTTTGACAGCTGGCTGACGCGACACAGTAGGTCTGTTCCCTTACTTTCTGGTTCAATTTTGGCAATATGTCACATTTCTCTAAGAGACAAGGGACGCATTGAACTACAAATTTGAAAAATGTGAATTTTTAATAGGCAAGAATATTGAAATATGAGTCGAAGAAAGCACAAATTTATATTTAAGACCAATATTTGAATTGATTTTATTGCAGTTCAATTCTTCTTACATCTATTTGTAAACTATTCAAGCACAAAATATGAATGAAAACAAATAAGAGGTCAGTTAAAAAGTAGCATTTGAACGATTTGACAACCATCTGTCAGGAAGAGGAAATGTCTTGTTCTCTCTTTTTGGCTCTCTTCCGTTCAACTTATGCGTATGGGAACGATGTTTGACTAAACTTTTGTAATGCGTTCGAATGCATTATCGTTAGGGAACAGACCTAGTGTTGTCTCCATATGACTGTGAATGAAACAAAAATATGCAAAGCCAACATTTCTCAAATCATCAGAAACTTTATCGTTCATCATTCATAAAATTTCATATTGAATGACAGCTATTAGGAGGAAGGTAGTCACATTCCACTTAGCATTTAAGGCTGCCAGACAGGTAAACTGGTTGGAATTCCAATACTATTTTTCTGTCTCTTGAGGTTATGCTAAAATCAACAACGAAATGCAGAATGTAGTATAATTTTAGGCGCTAGTATAAAGTACTGCTTTATTTTATACCTAACTAAACGATCGTATTGTTAAGTTGAGTGTACATTTCTTCTTTTTGTAAAAGAAATTATGAAAGCCTTACTGGGATTCACAGAAAGAATTTTATTGATACACCAGAGGATCGTATTAACCCCGCCCCTATAAACAGGCATCTTGGTGGTAAAAAGAACGAAGTCAGGTAAATGGATGAAATAACCTTAAATTGTCATTTCTACTGAGGTTTCTGCCACATAAAACTTTCGGTATCTGAAACATGTAATTCGCCGGGTAGTCACCATAGATCTTAACAGATCCGTTCAGCTGATGGGGTATGCCGTCGACATCGGGTTGATATTGAAATATTATGCGAGTACTAAAACATGGGTTCACAGCAGTGGCGGCTCGTCACATTTGATTTCAAGGGTTCACATTATTTTTGCAATAGTGAAAATCAACTTCAAACTACAAAATAATGTGGATATTAGTCTAGAAAACAACAGTTTTTCATTTTGCAATTTACCAATTTCATGAAAATCTATCATTTAAGGAAACAACGTACAACAACAAGAACAACACTCTTCCTTCAACCGACAAATTTACTGCAATTGACACTACAATTTCTTCTTCCGAGAATCGCAAACAAATTCAAAGTTTTATTTTTGTATCCACTTCCCTCGTACGCAACGTATACATTCCATGAACGGAGCACAATTTTTCTGTGCTCAGGTTGTTGCTTGATAAAGGCAACCAAACTCCCATTGTTGTTCTTGTAAAAGGCTTTTTGCACACGCATACTTATAAAACTTTCATGGATACCATATCATAGCCCATCGCACGTGCGATTGCTCTCGCAACATGTAGAATAGTGATAGCGATGTGTACCCAGATTTTTGTTTCTCATTCTCTTTTCTTCTTTGTGTACATACATACGTACGTACATACATACTTTGTTCTGTGTGCTTTCAACATGTTGAGGAGGAAAATGAACATTCATTGAGTTGTAGGAGTGAATAAAATGGTAAATGGTGGCAAATAATAATTGAAATGTAACAATGTTTTGAAACAGATGGAGGTTCACGTGCTCATGTGCTCCTATGGACGAACCGCCACTGGTTCACAGTCTAGAAAAAACCGTCGTTCTTGAAAGCAGTAAGTTTGAGGTCGAAGTAGTGGCTCAGTGGTTAGTGTAACGGGCTATCTACTGAGCGAGGGGTCTAAGGTTCAACCCACGTAAGACAAAAACATTGTTTAAAGGTTTCTTTATAATGCTAAGCACCGCATGAACGCATAGACGGCTGTCATGAAAGAGTTCCTCAATGAAAGCTTAGAATCGTCATCACACTATAGGTCGGATGCTTCAATTTCACATTTAAGCATTTCTTTAAATAGGACCCTATTTAAAAAACAATTATTATAGAAACAGGTTCGTAAATTACTCTAGCCCTTGCGTCTCATAACCATGCATCTTTATTTTTGGGACGGTGGGAAGGCAGCTTCCTACAATTTTATGCCGAATTCGATTGCCTAAATTTGAAGGCGTATGGTCTCCGATGTTTCTCAAACGTATAAATTTGTGCTATTCTGGTGTTGGCACCCGAAAAAGCTCATTCAATGGTAGATGTTGGTGCAGTTCCCAATGGAATCCATAATAAAAAAGGAATATTCGTTATTCACATACAATTCCCAGACGTTTTATTCACGAAGACGAATTTATCATTGCTCGCGATGCCTGCCCAATATCCGAGAATTTAACTATAGGAAATCCTAGCCAAAATTACATTTTCTTGGTTAGGGGGAATGGCCCTTATGTAAGAGTTGTCTTCCTAAAATCATCTAAACAGCCACTCACATTATTTTCAGTCTTATTCCGCCAGATCAGTATGGTTACAAAACTGCCGCCGCCAGCCCAATGGCTTTGAATCTTCATCGCCATTTCGGATATTTTCTGTCCCAGCACATCTGAACCATTCAGTTCCAAAACCGAATCGCCGCTCCGGACGCCAGCCTGGTATGCATTTGAGCCGTCTTGCACTCCACTAACCCAAGGATACGGGTCCCATGGAGCGCGACTCAAATGTAGACCAAGTGTTCCGTTCGGGCAAGCATTTATCTTACACAACTTGAGCATTTTACGTCGCTTCCTCTCCCTCACGGCCGTTGAATGCGCATATGGAGAGCCACACAGTTGCAGCACACAGTTTATAACCTAAAAAGAAAAAAAAAAAAAAACGAATTAATTAATTAAATGCAACTTAATGCAATGACAACAAAACTGCCCAAGTTGTGCTATCGTTTGTAAGAAGCCTTCAACATCAACCAGTCTGTATTTATTAGTAGGTAATTCGGTGTTCAAAAACTTTGGCTATACGCATTGCTTGCAACACGAACGAACAGCATTCCGTGACAGGGCAAGACGGATTATTTATATCTAAGGTAGCCAAACGTGAGACGTGACTATGACTATGACTACGCCGCCGCCGCCACCGCCGTCATTACGCATGGAACTTTGCAGATAGTGTTGAGGTACTCATGTAGGTTCTCTCGTAGTTTACGAGCAGACAGTGTCATGGGTGGGTGAAGGGTATATGGATGCGAAACTACCGCCATGGCATACTAATGGTTTTGTAATGTAAGCAATTTGGCAAGCAGCCCGGATTTTATGGCTGGCGGTAACCTTGACGAGAGCTATGTTTCAACAGTTCAGCATGTAGAGGCAGTTTATTATACCTTATGGCTTATGGGATGAGAAAGGTCGAAACCCCAACGAAATATATAGTTTGCTGGATGTGATGAATTAGGTGTGCTAAAGTGAGTTAATCTGGGTTACAGTGTTTGAAATGGATCCAGGTTAAGGGTGTTGATGATTGACGTCGCCAGATTAGTGGATTTAGCTTGATGGTGTACAGCCATTATGATGTGTTTTGGAATAATAATTGAAAAGGTTTTTTTTCCCTTATTCGGATGACTGATGGGAATTCGATGCGACGGGCTATTGAAACTTATGGGGCATAATATTTTCGAGTGGAAGGGTTTGACTCACTTTTGGGATGACACAAAATGCTTCTTAAATAGTTTCTCCGAAAGGCAAATCTATTTCCCTTTTACGGTATCCCAATAGGCATTTGAATAAGTTGCAGTTTTTCACTTTAATTCTTATGGAAATATGTCTCTGGAAATATGCCGGCAGAAAGCGAGTTTCACAGCCTGCAAGTTCCTCGAAAAAAAGTCAGTCTCATTCCCGTCTCAACTGGCTAATTGATTTTGCCATGATATTCCCGAATTTACAGTGGCTCCGAAAAGGCGCATGGATTCAATGGAATAGATGTGTTTGTCGTTTATTTTAATTTGTGCGCTCCTGCGGTTATGGGTTAAAGATTCTGAGATGAAAAGATAGATGAAAAGAAAAAGCGAAGTAAATGATATTTTTAAAATTATTAAAACAATGAAAAACATGAAATTTTTTCGGAAAAAAAATGTGTAAGTACTTCAACAAAAACAAAAAAAAATTAGAGGAACGAAAATTGCACATTTATATTACTAAAAAAAAAATATATTTTAGTCTTTATTGAATTTTTAAAGTATTTTTTTTTTATGTATGTAAACCTATAATATTAATTAACCATCAACAAATTTAAATTGCTTTAAGAATTTTACAAAATTAAGCGGAACCGATTTTCCATAAACATTTTTAGAACATTCGATTTTCAACTGTTTTTACATTTAATCTTTTTCGGAATCAGTTTTCTAAATTTACATCGGAGAATTTTCTTTCAGCCGCTGCGCTACTGATAGCTAAGGTTAACATGTACTCTTTTAAATTTTTAAACATAAATCGAAAGCGAAAGCGTATTTGAAGTTTATTTCAAAAGCAAATCTTCGATAATTAGTGCTGCCACATAATGATTCTCTGATTGATCATACAGAAAAATCGAAGATGTTTGCTAGCCAAGGGGAGTGACGAAGTAGATTTAGGCTGGTTGCGAAAAGCGAAGTAGATCTACTCCCATAGGAGTAAAGTCCGAACGCTGATTCCGATGATACAACATCTATCGATCTGCCAAGAAGAGAGTTTTGCAAGCATTCCAACAGTTATCTCTCAAGGTATACATATATTTTGCTTAGTAAGGTACAATGTCAGTCCCGTCAAAAGCCTTTTGAGATACACAAGAGTTCGTCTCTCGATACGTTTTGTGGGTCAATGTTGGATTATTTGGAGCCCGCTTCACGTCTCTGTTTTATAAGGATATCGAAGCTGTATTTCTGTTGGAGGAAAATCAATATGCCACCAAAAACCAATACCAACCGAATGACTGCCTTGCTACGAAACTTTAGAATTTATTTGTTTTCAATATTTTCCGGTGGCAATTCCCAAAGGAGGGCTGCCTCTCCTCCCACCGCCGATGTGGCCTTTTTGGCGACTTGATTCAAACAACCACTTCTTGGGAACCCCAACAGATGGCTATGATCCAGTACGACAACCGGCAGTTTGTTTGTCGTGGTTGTCTGTCCCTAATATCAGTGCTTAGGACAGGAGCGACCGTCAATGTTGGTCATTGTGCCAGCCCTTGTATTAGCCTTTGCCCTGTGGCAAAGTCGTCGGTCGCAACTAAAGCCATTTGGGAGCGACCGAGTGGTGAAGTTGATCGATGGCAAGTGCATTAAAATTGATGACTTTCGCCTGAACTTTATGTGTGTGGTGCGGTATCCTTGTGCTGTTAAAAGGTTCAATTTCGGGGATGTTGAGTCTTAGCGAAACGATTACTGTATTGCAAATAATAAAATGAGTAAACAATCACCATGCGGACAAAAGGGGAATTCAAACAGTGTAGGACACTTGTTGACCCTCCGTCAGAGACTTAAATATCCACAAAATGACACATGACATTCCTCAAACACTCAGCTTGTGTGTCGTACACACAAATCACTGCCCTTGAATGGTAACCAGTACATTAACACTTGAATTGCTTTGGGAATGCTAATGTTACCGCATATAACATGACATTAGCATGACCACACAAATTGCCGTTAATTCGTCTTCAAATCAAAATAAGCAAAGCGCGCGCATTTAGATTGGTCGTAGAAACGAGACTGTGCAGACGAGTTTTAGTGACCTTTCGACGAAATCACCCATGCAGTATGTTCACATCTTTTTGGTTTGCATATACTCGTATATACAGAGAAACAGAAATGGTGCAAAGTCAAAGTCAAAGCTAAGATTAATCTTTGTTAAATTTACCGTCGTGCTACCGGGCAGAGTGGACTTCAAATGTCGTTGATCGCAAACAATCAAGGAACGAAAATATAACATACACACACACACTTACCTGTCGATCAACACATTTAGCCACGTTATTGTGGGTTGTATGCGACTTGTCCGAAACACGAGTACCTGTTTAGATATATGTAGGTATGATATTGTAAGGCTTATTGGTTGTTTTTAACGGAGAGGTTGTTCGATTTTAACAAACATTAAATGGGTAAAAAAATTATAAGAATAACGGTTATTAATAACCAATTATTGTGTTAAAACTTAAAATTTGCTATTTTGTTTTCAACTAATTTACTCATTGGATGCCAAATCAACATGGCAAGCTACACATTGAGCAGCTCATCCATAATGTGGCAACATTGACATAACTTTAAAGAGAAAGATTGTTCTAGAAGTAAGAGAAGACTGTCGGTGCGAGTATTAGGTTAAGCGAATAGGGTTGATTATTATTAAAACGATAGCGAATGTAAGCGGACGTGCGGTAGCGTGAAATAAATATATTATTATAAAAGTGGTCTTTATTATTTTGTCGAATAAATTGGAAATTACAGGACGGCCTACAATAAGATTAATTTTTTTTACTAAAATGAGTGTTCGTCAGTTGCGCCAGACGCAGCGGCCCTCCAAGGTTTGGTACCCAAATTTGAGACAAGCTGCTCGGGAAATAATAAGCCAGGTTCCAGAGTGAATCCACAAAAATGTTCTAACTGGTGCGGAATTTGGGCCTGCGACGGCATCAACATCTACGGCACGCTAACAAATTTATTTTGGCCAAAATTGCACAATATAAAGGGAGACTACATGTGGTTCCAGCAGGACGGCGGTACGTGCCAAATAGCAGACACTACAATGGAAAATTCTACAAGAACGACTTGAGGGTATGGCTAACTAACAGTGATTTGAGTTAGACCCCTCTAGAGTTTTCCTAGTGAGGCTCCCTGTATTGTCGCTAATAAGCCACAACCAACCGATGCCTTCAAAGCGAACATAACCAATACCATCGCTCGATTTCAGCCGGATTAATGTAGCAGTCTTTAAAAATTTGAGTACTACGAACCGTGTCAGCATGAGAATCCCATTCGAAGGATACTATACACAATGACATACATTTTCCCTTGAAATATAAAAACAAATCAACAACCCTGGGAATTTGCATCGTTTGTGATAAAGCAACACACGCGCAAATATACCTTTAAGAATCCATCTTTGACTTGCTCCATGTTTCGTAAAAGTCGGTTTTGAAATTACGCCGTCATCAATACAACAAATATTAAAATACATGTAGCCTACTTAATGATATTCACTACAACTGCGACCCTTCAATCACTCAAATGTACCTACATTCGTCCAGCCTCTGAAGAAGAAGCCGCCCTGTCTATTCGACCAGTCCAACGGCGGGGCACCCTCCCCATTCGATTGACTCTAAAAGTTCGATACGCCCATCAAGGACTTCAAATTTCATCAGATAACTAAGAAATAGCTCAATCGGTCTGACCGTACCTCCTACTCGCCAAGGAAATCAAACACAAAGCGTATACTACTCCAAGCATAACGTTAACATTCAATAAGTTTCGCTATCATGATGACAGCAGCGCCAGCCCATCGTCATTAATATCGACATTACCATCTTCATTGTGATTTTGTCAATATATCCGTCATATCGGTACGACGACCGACAGCACACTCCCTTTTGACCAAGAACTTGAAAGTTCCCCATCAATGTTATTGTGGAGTAACTTCTGATGCGACGTATTCGGAGCCGAACAAGTGTGGCGGCCGACTTTTCGACAATGAACACGAGGCCCAAGTATTCAACATTTTAATTAACATTTAAAGGAGTTCGAGTGTGGAGGAGAACATGTTAACGTCATCACGTCACCCACTCGAGAATGTTTAACATCCGCATAGAATGCAAATAAGATAAGAATTGGGAAACAATTTTTACTGTCGGCTACGAACCGGACCGACAATGGGACGTTGGCCTTGCCAACGACACGTTCATTGTGTGCAAGCACAAGCACCTTCCTCAAGTCTCTCCCCAGATGGTGTTGACTGTGAATCACACTAGCAAGAGCTAAGGTTTTTTTTTATGTTTTAACATCTTGAATGTGAAGCTGAAGATTCAATTGGAATTACATACATTCCATTCCAGATATATTGCCGTGTGTTGTTTAGAGCTTCTGACAGGCATGACAGATTTTTTTTTTACTTTGTATCGATAAGGTAGGCAATTGATTGTGTTCACTAAGAGCCGGGGTGTACCGCGTACCAATGAGGCTTTGGTTGTGGTTGTCGGCCTGATGGCTTCCTCAAGCCTTAGGGCACTCAACTTTGTTTCATGAATATTGCCAATGGTGTTCCGAGAGGCAGGTAATGATCATGATCAGATCAGCATGGCGAAAATACATACGATATTTGTGACTATACATGTGATCGGTGTGCACTAGACACGAGGTAGGTGTTGGGTGTCTGGAAACAGGTTTGGCTAGCATCTTGGTGACCGGCCGTTATTAGGCAACAAAGTCGGAACAAGTTTTATCGTTTCCGTCTGCGATGTAATGTTTGTTGTTGATAGCGTTGCAGGTGGTGGTATATTTTTAATTTGCATGTATGCGTGTTCATATTTATCAGAGCCCTGTGGAGGCAATTACATAATGCTTACGTGATACCGGGCATGCGTTGCCAAAGTGGGTATGAATGAAATCAAGTCGATTGTTTCAGTGGGTCATGCAATTTCATTGAAACGAAGGATTTCTGAACGAGGACTCCCACTTATGGGCTGTGCTCTACCCCAGATGGTGAGGTTCGACTTGCTAAATTGGGTAACAATGTCTGAAACTAATATTGGTTGCCAAAGTGCAGTTTCGAGAAACTATTGAACTCAATGATTCTTAGTCCGCCTATTCGATTTTCCGATATTTTGATGCGGTTCGTCATGCGTTTGCCATATCCAGGACCTCTTCGAGATGAGTCTTGTGTAGGCTGGCTCTGGCCTCTTTTAAGAGGACGAGTCCCCTTTTTGTCTAAAAAAAAATGTGCAATTTGAGCTCTCTTTGGGATTTCTTAGTTTACGGAATTTTTCGATACAAAACTACAAAAAAACTTTTTGTCAATAATAATTCAGACATTTTCTGCATATTACTGGCGTGAACACGACCTTAAATATATTTGTAACCAAAGACACCTTAAGGATTTTCCACTGTGGCAACTCTCGCATACGTCTGACGAAAATCCGAGAGTATAACTGCCAACACGGTACATTTGGGACAAAGCCTCTGTCTTTCGCAAAGTTTCTTAGGCCTTTGTCCTTCCCGACGATTTCTCAATCCCAAACTCGCTTTATAAAAAAATTAAATGTAATTTAACGAAAACTAAAAAATAGAGTAACGTAGCAAACAATTAATTCTTCAATTTTTTTTTAGGTATTACTTTTTGAGTTGTACATGCTAAAATACGAATTGGGCTGGAATTATTTTTTTGTTGTTCATAAAAAATATTTTTAAGCGAAAAAAAAATTTGTTATTTCAGTTGGAAAATTAAATCTTTGTCCCATTGTCGATTTCTCCGTTCCATTCTTTCAGTATATTTGTCCGCAGTTATGTTGAAAGTTGAAAACTGTGAACTGTCATGAAATAACATCTCAATTTACCGTTTGGACTCGGCATACAATTGTAGATCCCTTCCATTTGTACCAAATATGAAAAACTCCCATAAAACGAATGATTGTGAGAAGCTAGGCCTAGGGTCCCTACGCACCTGTTGCGGACAACTATGTTCATTTATTTAATGTCGAGCAGATTGTTGCATACCTACCTATCCATATTAAACAGAAGAAGATTTTGCCTTCGTATATAAATAAGAAAGAAATTGTCTTAATAACATAGCTAGGTATAAACCTTACTTTATGGCTCAAGGGTGAGTGGAATGTCGACGCCTATTAGAGCTCAACCAATGTGCTATGAAAGAGTCTAGCTCTTTGGGTAAGCCGACAGCTCTATGGTAAAATTTATCTTGGTAACGTTAACGTGTTTTGATTATAGAGTTACAGTCGGTTAGTAGATGCTCCGCTTTTTTTCTTCTTCGATCCAAATTGAACAAGTATTGTGTTGCGAGTACATAGCCAAAGTCATTAGTTATTGGCTGATACGGCATTGACCGGTAAGAAAACCAGAGCCATAATTAAGTAACGATTTTAATCGAAACCATCAGTTAGCGTTGTCCCAATGTCGGTTGAAGTCAAAAACTCCATAAGGGTCTGAGCCTTTGTATCCATTCGCTCTACACACAAAAATCATCTTAGACAACTTATGCGCAATATTTTGAGTAGTTCGATATCGCTGTAGAGCTCTTAGTTTCTTGTTGAATATTTTTGTAAAAGTCAACGCAAACGGAAGCGAACATCATTTGATGAATCTTCCGCTCAAAAAGAACCTATCGCCATCCACTTTCTGTAGGGTTGGAATTCCCTTGACAACCCGAAGAAACAGATGGCTCATTTGAGAGGATCAGCTTCACAATGCTGAGATTCCATTTATCAGGCATGCATTGATCTGACAAAGTTTTGGAAATAAGCTGTCTATCAAATCAATCACAGCTGCTCTGAAAAGCTCGGTGGTTCTGCCTTACAGCAGGATATTTGTGTTTGTCGCAATTACAAATTCTGAAGAAAAACTTTTTCGCTGATGATTTTATTGCAAGGTTGACTTTGTTATGTCAACAGGCTTTTGTAGTGGCATTTTTTCTTAAGCTTCTTACAGCAAAAGGAATTATGTCACTGAATCAATTCTTTCTGTCTGTCTGTTTAAATATTCTAGTCAGGCCAACGCCTATCGGTTACTATTGATTACTGCAATAGATGGCGTTATAGTATACTAATGAACCTTCCTTACAATTTGCTAAATAATCGCACCGCGTGACTGCCCTTTCTCAGCCAGGTTCCCTTGAGAAAACAAAAAATATATTGCAATATTCATACTATCCAGTCATAATCTAATCGCATTTCCTTTATTGATCCAGTTTTGAGCAAACCCAACTAGCTGTCGCACAAACAAAATCGCTCAAGCAACATTGAAAAGGTCTTTCAGGAAAAATCCTTCAAAGAACCCTTTCATTGAAAATACAATTTATACTTTCTTTATCCAAAATGGTTGCAATCCCATACACGTAATATCCTCGTCCGTGTGGGAAGTTAACGTCCATGCGGCTAGTAAAACATATGAAGATGAATGCATGTTGTGCAGTAAAAGGGGTAACGCTTTGATCAGCTAATTTTTATTTTTTTCATGTTAAGCATTTTCAGTCTCTGAATTGCAATTCTCAGTATCCCTTCTGCGGGAATTTGGTTTTTTAGCACAGTATCTCAAAGGGTCAGCGGAGAGTGGAGGAAAGAGATTACCTTTCTGTATTTACAAAGTTCTCAGTTTCTATCGTTGCATTTTCGGATACTATATTCGCATTTACTAACGGTGTTTTTTTATTTTCAAGTTCATGCACAAAATGAATACATTTGGTGGAAAATAAATAGCATGAGCGCAGTTCCTTTTATGGACGAGGTGATTTGTGTAATTAAAGCTAATGGTGTTGCGATATAAAAAAAAATGCTGTCGGTCAACCGAAGGTCATAGTAAGGTAAGTAAGCTAACGAAAATAAGCCATGTTCTAGGGGTTTTGATTTTTGTATAAACTCGCATTGTACATTACTTGAAAGCCACTCGCCGGAACGGGTGTAGAACTATAGCGAAGGTCAGCCTATTCAAAAAGTTTCCGTTAGAGTCATAAACGTTGCGAGGGCCCTAAAGTTAACTAGCCATTAGCAATAAGTAGCAGCAATAACAGGAACTTAGCTCGCCATCAGCAACACTTTCAGTAGTGCTGGTTTGTTTTTAGTCACAAAACTGAATTCTTTACCAAGGCTATATCAGAATAGACATCTGCATATTTGACTGGCACTACTTTTCATGTAGGCCCCATTCACTTGGGTCACTTGGCTCAAGTAGCTGTCCAAGCTCACTAAGAAGGCAGCCGAAACCGGAAGAATAAAGCGAACCAGATTATATAGGTACATAGATTTTGCATTAGGTAATTGAATATTTGGCTAAAGTCGTTCGGCGTTTGAAGGCTTGTTAGACTTGTTTCGAAATGAGGGCGTATTGAAGGAAGACCAAAAAATCCTCAGCACTTATTGGTCTTGTTCGTAATTACTTTCGGATTATTCTTTTCATAGTTTTGAGTTGTTTGTTTGAGCGGGTTAAAGTGTTTGGCGTCTTTAGACCGTTATAATACAAATATAAGGCGAGCGAAAGCTCGAAAGAGGTTTAGTAGTTCTTATACATCCACAAGTCTGAGAATTTTTGGGTAACATTTAAGTTCGTCACTCACGGAAAAAATGTAAACTTAAATGTAATATGATCTATTTAATTTTACGTTGAATAAACTTTGATAAATAATATTTATTTTCACGTTGAAACATATTTGATTTGAATACGCAATGTAATTTTAAATAAAGTCACCCTAGATTCAAAGTGGAACGTATTCACTTTTACATTGTGACCATCTTTTTTAATTACTGAAACACTTTGAATTAACGTCGTGCCACTTTGATTTAAAAATTTTAGTAGTCGAAGCTAAATCATTCCGAAAAATCTTTAAAACAAAGTGGTTTTCTTTGATTTTACGTTGTTTTTCCTCTGGGTGAGGAATTTCAAATAGAAAAAATGTTCTGCTGGGACCTTTGAGCTTCTTACCGGCACTCTGGAGATGGCTACAAATATCTGGACAATCCCGGCGAGTCCCGGTCTTCTGTCAACCCTAGTTGACACTCGCTAATACCGTTGACAAAAGCAAATAAAACAAAAGCCGGAATGTGGAGAATTGCAAGGAGTGTCTCTGGGTAATAAGAACTGTGGTACGCAATGAACTCAAGGATTCCATTAGCTTTGTCCAAGCTTTTTATCCCCTTAAGTTTTTCTTTCGGTCCCCTTTTCCATACTCCATTGATCAAAACGTCCCAAGAGTTGTTCATCGGCTTTCGAAATGTCTCGTAAAGTATATCTCCCTGGTTCGAAATAGAGGGTCTCATACCCTATACACCTTTTTAGAGCAAATAAGCAGCGATTGATGCGCGGTATTCTTCTTCTGTCTCTAAGCCAATGTCAAGGTTATAGCGGAGAGCATAGAAAGTCTTTGACTTTTCTTCTGTCCATCTTGACATTTCTTAGTCCTTTCTTATCTACATCGGTTTGTCCTCCGCTACAGCCAGAGCCGACAGACTACTGTCCACAATGCCAATATCATCCGTAACTATAGTTGAACCTGCATCTTCAAATTGGCAAAATGGTTTGCACTCGGACTTCGAGAGCTGATGCGGATATTCCTCATGCCATATGAAACTCACATGCCAACGGAAGGTGAACTATTTTTAAAATGTCCATTCAACTGAACAGCTCCAAATTCCGCCATCATGCTTATCGCGGTCGTTTTTTTTTCTTCCGTAGAATTCGGTTATTTTGCTAGGTAAACTTGTAGCTCAATGACTATCAAACCTTCCATTGCTTGCTGGCGTGGAAGAGAGCTCATCAGGGTCAGAATTTTTCATCGCTTATGTTCTCCCTTGCCAATGGAGGTTTTACGCAACGCGTCTTCCCACTCACCTGCATAAAAATACGTAATTGGGCTGCCACAAATATAAGTGTAGCTCTCTGGGAACACTCGGGCATTTTAGGACACTGACAAAAAAAAAAAAAAAAAAACATCTTATGGATTTTTTGACATCTTATAACATTTTTCATTATTGGACAGTGATATTGACGTTTGATATATTTCGCCAATAGACTTTATCTATGCTCCTGCACAGGTACTACAAGGAAACTACAGGATCCCAGGAGTCATTGTGTAATTTATTATTTACAAATCATTGGCCATAATGATTGGTAATCTTAAACAAATACTGCCCATTTGCAACGAAGTCTACATCAATTACAATTTATCAGTAAATCTCGATTGTTTTTCTAAATTGACTATGCGAGGATGCTTGTAGGTTTTCGCAAGAAACTCTATAACTGCCTCAAGTAATGAGTTACCTCACAAATCGATTTCATCTGGCACAATGATAGATCGAAATTATCTTAAGTACAACGGCAGCTGCACAGTTTCTTTGTTCTAAATCTATCTTGTTCCGGTCCAATAATGGTATAACCGCTCATATTTAATGACTAACGTAGCCGTCTACACTCAATAATACGTTATAATTGAAAATAATCGCAACCTGTTTGGAGGTTCACTTATACCCTTCACCGGAAGTAGTCGCACACGGATTCGTTAACGATTGCATTCAATTTAAGATTTTACAATTACATACATAGACTTACCCTTCAACAATAATGCTGTCGGTTTCCTTTGAGGCAATCCTTTCCAGTGTTGACTAGCTGTTGCAGAATAAATTTCAAAATAACACCACCTCAACGATGACCCGCAAATAGATAATCACTCGCGAAAATACTCTTACGACCGAGTAACGTTTAAGATCTGAACATAACTGCGATTACTAGTTTTCAGTTACAAATGCGAAAAACCACAGAAAGCCCAAACAAACATAACTCATACAGACAAAGCTTTCGATTTCAGCAACAACACCGATTGCATCACAAAGCCAAGCAAAAACCGACAAGCCACACGAAAATGCAAAACACAAATAATAAAAAGAGACACAACGACCGCAGGTCCAGTTCGGCATGCGGACACAAACGAAAGAAACCCGGACCGACTTATGTTACGATACGACTGTGCTGCTGTGGTCTACAGACCGTGTATCTTGTTTGTTTCGTCACTACCGCCAGCAATAACCTGAATCAAACACACCCGCAAGCCGCAACGGTATAACCGCACTGCCGTCTCATTCACATGTAATCCAACTTCACTAGATTTTGATTCCTCTTTAAGCCCGCGGTCGCTTCGCTGCTTGTTGCGTGATCTATTAGCTGCGAGCGTTTTATTTATTTTAAGAAAAAGACTACCTATGCCGAAAGTGTACGGCTGCACCCGTATCCCATGAGTTTTGAAATTCGTCTGAGCGCTGCGCCAGATAGACACCATACTTTTCTTATGAGTCTGCCCCGGCATTCGTCTTGGCTGGTTAGAGCTGCTAACAAAACAGTACAGCTAGACAAGTATTCACAAGCACAATCAGTGTTTTTGGGGCAGATTATCTCACAGGCTCACACTCAGCTTGGAACACATTTCGAGTGAAATTGAAACGCCGTTAGTTCGGTCAGTGGGTTAAAAAGCTTTCAAATGTTATACAGTTAATCAAAATATATAGCATACTTTCAGATGCTGGGGTAGAGATTTGCTTTTTGCTCGCAAGTGCGGATCAATATTTACCAGGGACACGGTCACAAGTTGGCTGTCGTTTAAAAATTTGTCTAGCCTCAGGTTGCCTCATGTTTTAAAAAATATTACTATTTTGTTTTGCCTTAGTTTGACGAAACGTCTGCAAATCAGGGATGGAGAAGACAATTCTATCGAATTAAATACGAATGATTTTGCTCGAGTACAAAAGTACAATTTGCCTCAATTTGATACAATAATTTGTCTATTTGTATTTTTCCAAAAATAGGCAATCAAATCAATTAACGAACAAAGTCTTACACAAAACGTTGAGTTCAAGCTCAAGTCCGTATGGCACAACATTTTTTTCTTCAGTTTTCAGACTTTTAAAATCAAACAAGGGCAGTACGAAAAATAAGAACGAAAATACCCGATAGGAGTGAGTGCGCACACACCAACCTTATTAATTTAGAGATATTAAAAAAATGCATTCAAATAACATTTTTCAGCTTGGCCATTTCGCTACAATGTGAATGTAAGGCGTAAGGTGAAAAATGTACATGTCCACTGTTCATTACTTTTCTGTGAACTATTTTATGTTCTTGTAGTAACGAAACGGCCAAGCCACATATTTTGACTAAAGTGTAGAGCTTGTGAAGATGGGACTTGTAGAGTTAGGGCGTGTAGAGTTAGAAGATTGGCTCTACATGAGATCTGATAACTTTTTGACAGTGCCAGTCATATGGTCTCGTCTTGGCAACATTCTATATGAAAATGTTTTTGGTGGAATTTCATTTCTTTTCTAAGTCGCTTTTGACAACATTTTTTTTTTCTTTTTTGGGGGTGTGTTTCTTGCACATCAGAGGCGCGTTTTTTTATTTATATAAATTTTCAGACCTCTAGCGTCGAAATTGCGGAAGTTGGGTGATAAAAGTTACAAGTTTTATATTTTTTTATTGTTGTTTGTAGTATATACTTATACTAGCTTATATACCAAATTTCAGCTTTCCAGGACATTAGGAAATATCCTAAGATTTTTGATGATCCTGATGATCAGTGATGTGAGTCAGTGACGAAATAAGGGTTTTTCAGACATCAATAAAATCGAAAGAATGAGAGCTATGCAATTAAAACTTTATATGTTTAATAAGTCCGCTATTGGCAACAAATCCCGAGAATTTTGTTTATCTGGTATAACCAAACCCAAGTTATAAGGGTTCAAAAAACGACGAATCGCTTCGAGAAAAGGTAGGTAGTGCCCTGGCGTTCGCTTGCCTCGTCTTGACCAGATAAACTATTGTTTTTTTTTTTTTTTTTTTTCGAAAATAAAATAATTTGAATTCACTTTGTACGAAAAATTTATATTTTCAATACAATTGGTTCCATTTCAGTACAATCTTTCAACAGTTTTGAGTAAAAATAAAGCAGATATTGTCGAAAAAATTCAAAAGTGAGTTTAAAAGCAAACCGGCCCCAGTTCGGTCGTTTCCTTAGCGCTGAGTGTTGGTCGGGACAAATTCAATTCAATTCAAAAAAAAACTTTGAAAAAGCCCCAGTTTTATTTGGGGTTTGCGAAATTCTGATTCCGGGTAAATTTAACTTTGAAGGTACACAAAAAAGTGTGTGAGGGTTGCTTTTCTTATTACAGATATTGTCTCTCTTTCAGAGTGTAACTTTAGGAGGTGGGTACTTTTATCTTTTAGGTGATTTTACAAGTCGTCCCTCCTAAGGGCAACATGTTTGAACTCTCTGCAAGTCACCCCATGGATTAGGTTCCTCTACAAATTTTCTTTTTCGCCTAGGGCGAGACACAATCCTTTTTGATCAGTCACCCCGACTGGTTTACATTTTTGATTTCTATTTTGCAATAGAAGTGTCTAAGAACCGCGAGATGCATCTACATCTACACCTAGGCAATAAATAAACTGTTAACTAACAAATCTATTGGCATGTTTCTTATAGTTTCAAAAAGCACTCAGTCGAATTCACTGAAAATTAAACAGACTGTTCCATGCCATTTAAATTTTTGGTAAAGCGTGATTCCATGATCATAGACAAATCGTCGATCCAGAAGTCTAGACTTTAAAGACTTATCTAGGCCTATGAAACCGATTTCCCATGCCGTTTGCCTGTAAATGGTAAGCAGTTGTTCGATTGCTCTAGGTATGAAAATCACTTAACTAGTGAAACATCCGTGACTGAGATACAAATCTGCTACCTAAATCTGTTGTTTAACGAAGTAGTATACCGAATCTGCAGACGAAATTCTTTACAGATTTTATAGCAACTGTACCAGCAGGAGTGCTTTTTAGTGGATCGATGTATGACCAAGATTGTGTATTGAACTGAAGGTTAGGTTAGGTATGCGGGTTGGCGTGAAATACTCCGTGCCACACTCAAGTCAATATTGACCCATTGTGATGCCCCTTGGGGGAAAGGTTGTCCCTTACCCATAATAACCCTGTCTAAAAATACCTGTGAGTAAGTACTCACTGTGCCGTTGTATACAAACCTTCCTGTGGATTTGATAAAGCTCATTATCTTGTCTATAGCTTCGTTTCTAAAAACCTACGCTGTAAGACATCTATCTATCTTCGCCTGTCTTTCTTTGTTCGTAGAAAAGAAACGTATTTAGCTGGAAGCTCCTGCAGTTAAGAGTCTAATTATAATGTGGGTAAGACGAAACAACTTTTGGACGATCAACGCACCGACGCGAGGCAAGACTACATTTTTCCTACTTTTTAAATTCTTAGTGGAAGTGGTGAGTTACGAAATGAACTATTAATTCCAGATTTAACTGTTCCACTGTTTGTGTACTCAAAGCTGCGTCGTCTAGTCTATAAGTACTAGATATATAAGGAAAATGTCTGAAATGCAAATGGGTAGGAGTATCGAAAAGATATCAATGTCATCATCAATCATTCCTGAAAAAAAGCTTATGAAAACCTCTTAGAGTAAGCTCTTTTTAGACTTTACAATATGAACAGACAAATGATGGTCAATCCGAAATGGCATAAAACATTACGAATCACGCACCTATTTCAAAAATCAATTAAGGCTTGGGGATAGCCTAATGACATCCCGAACATTCCGTAATAGAGCTAGTTACTCTGGGGATCTAAGAAGTTGAAAAGAACTTAAGGCGCATTCTACTCCCCTTGTATAACAGTTGACTATTTATGTTAGAGCATCTTCCTTTCGGAAGCTGGCTATAAAAGTCCAAATCTCACAGTCAGTGCTAGGCATGCTTTCAAAAAATTAGTTTCCTGGCTCTGAAACCAATTGCTGTTAATTTTTGTTAGAGCTGTTTCATAGGCAAGCTTGCAATAGGACACTTGACGTCGCAAAAATTACAAAACTCCTGATCATGTTGCTCCAGTTATTTTATTATTATTTTTTAATCTCAGTTACACCTTGTAAGAAAGTCAAACTTATTAAATGACTATAGGTACGGGAATTTTTTTTTCTTGATTCATGGCAGGATCACAAGGAACTTTAAAATCTCCCAAAGTGTGTGAACAGTGAAAACTTGTTTGTTATATTTATTAGACTAAAGTGCATTGAACACATTTGCATAGAAGGCATATGCTGTGAATTAGCTTTATATTTCGAGAGTCATTTGAGCGACTGTATACTAAATTTCATTAGATGGACAGTTACAGCACTCCCCGCATATAAGCAAAACCCTTTTGATAGCAACAAATAAGTCAGTCGGCTATAATCAATATAATTTTATACCCATGCGCATGTGCTTTCATCCGCGTAGAACTTGATAACCCTTGACGGCGCTTTGTATCACCTGCCAAGTGATTTTTTGGAGCTCCCATCACAGCTGCGACTTTAAGTAAAGCTATTCCTTCTTACGATCAGGAATCAGTGCAAAACGTGAAATAGTCCTTCACATAAATGCCAGATAATCCGTTCAAAGCAATCGTGACACCATTTTGACAAGCGCGGTTACCCAAGCAACATAAAAGCAATAGAAATTGAATCCATTTATAAAACTTCAGCAGCTTTTGCCACGTCCACGAGCGTCAATTCATAACCTGAATATCGGATAACACCCACAATGGGGATCCTTTCAATTATAGTTGACTTTTCGGATTCAGTTGGCTTTGGGGTACTCCAGGTCCTGCATGCCTTATTCACTCTCATGAATGGGTGAATTCCGGGCAAAATGGCAACGTGTATCTGTTGATCCATTCAGCTGCCTCCCAGCACTGTCGGTGTAGGTATATTGTTTGCACAAAGGTGAGAATACGATTAAAACGGGCGAAGGCACGCAAAACCAGCGCCCTTGTCGCCGGCCTGCTAAATTATGCAGATATCAAATACGGCGCCAGTCCCTCCACCCTACACGATGGTAATGACGATATCGAACGTGTTTCCCCGGCCGGTATGTATTCATGTGTCTATTCAAGCGGCACTCTCGCCTATCCCACAGCGAATCGAATCTACTCCCCTGCCCGTCAAATTTCAAACTTAAAGGACATTCCAAGTTGAATGGACGAAATGCGAAGCGTATTCGTATATATCTGGATCTGATAATGGACGGAACAGTCATTGTCGTTTTTCTGATGCATGTTTGCCCACTAATGGAAGAAAGACAAAGACTGCACTCAACCATTCAATGTTCTGGTCCATGTCCATCATCCAACACATCGGTAGGTATAGCATTGATGAAACCAGTCAAAGCGTAATTAATTAACTCTAGCCACCGAAACCAAGGATTCACACCCCTAAAAGATAGCCAGGAAATTAAAACTCCAAGTGGAAGGTAAATATTTTAAAATAAACCTTCTGGCATAAATTATACGCTGCAAATTGAAAACAGGCGAACCGCAAAGTGTCATTCATTTGAAAATTACTGGTTCTCGAAACTGTTCGTCCGTACGATACGGACTGATGGAAATGGAGACGGAGAGCAGCTACTGACCAGTCCACACATTTGCTTGGTCATTAATTCATCCAAATGACAATATTCCCTGGCACACCAGAGAAGCTGAGTTTGGTCGTGAGTTTTGGTAAGTGCCGACTGCCGAGTAAGCTTTCAAAGCACATATCCATTGATTTTCAGTTTTGTTTGCCCTGCCATCAGGTGGGCGTGTTAACTAGCAAATGCACAGCCGTTGCACTGTAATTTTGCAGTTACTGCTTGCGTAGGATGAATTGTATTTATGCAAGTGTACATATGCATATTTGATCGAAAACGGAGTCCACGTCCATCCATCATTTGCATACGGAAATGAAAGTTGACGCTGGTGCGTCTTTCGAATATAGAGCGAGGCTTGGCAATGGTTGAGTGATGGGTATAGTTGTTTATTTCGCACAATAGAATGTCCTTTCAGAGAGTGTTCGAAGTTGAGTTTCTATTACCAACACTAGCTCAGAGTTCTGAAGTATAAATACTTAAAATGTGGATAAGCTGTTTTGCTAAAAATGAATATTTGCACACATTTTAGGTGGTTGTGATAAAATAATTTTCAGTTAAAGAAATTTCTCTCTACTCACATCCAACTGTCAGAGGCACAGTTTTCACAAGCCTATGCAAGTATTTCCGGGTGACATTGATTGTCATGGACGCGTTTGTATATATTGGAAATCGATGGACACAACTTGGATGATGTTATAGGGACGTTGGGTTGTATGAATAAAAAGTAGCATTTGATTTGGCTAAAAAGGTTATAGCAAAGTCAAATGACTCAATCTCTTTGAGTATGAATACAAACCTTCTTTGGTCGAAAATTCTAACATAGCATTTAGGTACTTCGCTGCAGGAACGTGTCCTTTTCCTGTCAAATCTGACAATTAAATTTGAATTTTTTTATATTAACGATTCTTCCCGAATAGCACAGATTGTGATTTGCAACAAAACTTCGATTGTATTTCTGTTATAAAGGGTGTTATTTTGGTATTCAAAGAAAAATGTTATTTTTTGAGAAAATTAATCGGATGTTTATTTCATAATAAAGAGGAAGGTATGCCGTTAATAATGAAAAACAACATCAGCCAAATGGCCACCACGGGCACGTATACAGGACCATATCCTTTTCATGAAATTTTCCATAACCAAATCGCAAAGTGGCTGCCCTTTGTCCTCGATAGCCTCACGAATTTTATCTTTTAGATCTTGAATCGACGCTGGGCTGTTGGCGTAGACCTTATCTTTCACGTGGCCCCAAAGGAAGAAGTCGCAAGGTGTTAAACCAAAAGATCTCGGTGGCCAATTGTGATCACCTCTTCGAGAGATAACTCGGTGCGGAAACTTTTCCCGTAAAAGATCTTTCGTTGCTTGTGTGGCACGTAGCGCCGTCTTGTTGAAAGTAAACGTTGTTCAGATCAATACCATCCAACTCCGACGGTAAAAAATAATTAATCATCTCTCGATTCCAAAGAACGACGAGGAATGGACAAACCTGGGTTTTCTTCAACACTTTGTACTACAGCAGTAATATTCTCAGTTGTTCTTGAGCGACGTGCACGGGTTTTATTCTTCACCTCATTAACTTGTCCCAACAGCTCGAATTTTTCCACCAATTTCTGTATTGCGGTCCGACAAGGTGCTTCACGACGACCAAAAAATGCTTTAGTTTTGCGAACTGTGACTGCAAGATTTTCACAATTTTTGTAGTGAATTTTAATAGTTTCAATGCGTTGTTGAAGCGTTTTTTTTTTTTTAAGTTTATATTTGTTCACAAAAAGGGGGATATGTTTGAAAATAGTTTTACAAAGATTTGTAAGTTACAGTTTTAAAAAAGTTGGTGATATATTATAGTTACGTTTAGTAAATTTTCATACTGGGTACTTCTAACTAAGAAATCACTGAAACGTTTGTACAGCTGAATCTTAAAAACAAAGAAAAGTTTTTAATATATGTACCAAAACGTTTACAGAATTTTATATAAATAAAGAATTTTATTAAAAAGGTAAGTCATCGTATATTAACAAGCCATCTGGGATATTATTGTAATTCAGTTAAAAAAATTTGAAGGGAACATTAAAATGTGAAGTAGTGCTATAATTGAGTTTCTACAGTTATACACATGTTCCATTTTATGACAGCTATTCTAACGTCATTTGGAATTATTTAATTTTTAATTTTTTGAAACAAGAACCAGATACGGAAAATAATAAAAATCGAAAATATACTAACTTGCTGTTATACCAAATAATGAGAAAACCGAAATGTCAGTGTCAAGTTTGATGACGTTGTTTTAACTTCAGTGTAACTTCATATAACATACTTCACTACATTTTCACGTTGCCAAATCAGCTTCCCGCAATGATTCTATATTGCAGAAAATGCCTTTCAATAGCCACCGCGGCGCGAGGGATAAGCGGCTCATCCACGACGGGTACGCCGCCAATGCTCAGGAGCTCCTCCGTTTTAGTACCGCAATCGCGGATCGGGACAGGGTCGATACGGTCAAGCAGTTCACCGAATTTTGGTGGCTTGATGAACAGGTGAGGGTGGATACGCTCTCCCGGGCCGGTGCGCTACTTACGTAGCTTCCTCCTTAGTTTTAAGCTAGATATTAAGTTTGTAGGTTTAGGCTTAGAGTAGGGGGTCTTTGGGAGGGGCCGGGCTAGCCAACATGAATAGTGATGCCGAGACTCGAACGAAGCTTTTAGCCTAGCTCGAGTCTCAGTGGCACTGATGAACCCTTTTGGGCGGCTGTCAGGCGCCCATGGACGCGATCAGGATGGTGACCAATCGATGAGATTGCTCACCACCCTGATTATAGGTAATTTAGGTTAAGTAGCTTAGGTAGTCTTAAGTAGTTTTAAATAAAATTAAAATAATAAAGAATTCAAGTTTTTCAAAGTTTCTTGAAGAATAAAAAACAAACAAAATTAAATATAGATAGATCTAAGGCCGAAAGGCAATAATTTTAAGTATATGGTTTAGTTTAGAGCGCTCGCTTGGAGCCAGTAAGCTAGATTAAGATAAATGTTAGTTTTAAATTAGATTTAATGGTTTTTGTCTAGTATATAAGTTTAATTAAGAATACAAATAAAAATGAATTTAAAATGAATGAAAAAATGCCTTTCAATACACAAAAAGCAGACATAACCCCGAATGTAATATCGGCGTTTCACGCAGACGATCCGCGATTAAAAAACATGTTTTAATGTGGTTTATATTGTAGATTTATCTTTTTTAAAACCGACCGCGACATTTAGTGACAACATTTTATTTTATGTCTGAATATTTCGATTACAATGTGCAAAAGAAATGTTTTCTGTAGCAGTTTGAGCATGCTGATTTTAACAAAATCAATTGAAATAAATAGCCAAAACATTGTATTTAAATTAAATTACTATGCCCTTAAATAAAACAAAATATACAAAATGATTACACTGATTTTGAAATTCCTGATAAACTCAGATATTATAGAAAAAGATGAGTTCGATCGGGAAGAAGATTTAGCCGAATAACCAAATGAAATACTCGCTTACTTGTTGTTCTTATTTTGTTGTATCTTTATTTCAATAGCATTTCCAGGATAATCTTAGTTATAATAATATTATGATTCATGTTTTAATGATGTGGCATATTTATCGCCATTTTATATATTTTAAGATGTGAAAAATACATTTCAATTTTCGCAATACTTTACATAGCTTCTACAATTCATTTTTATAGAAACTGATAGCGTGTTCAAAAATTTGTTTCTACAAGTCTTGGGATTTTGAAGCATAAATGAATTCAAATTTTAATATTCTGAGTACAATCTACAGCTCGAATTTCTGATTTTCAGACTTTTCTTCTGTTTAGCACTTTTTTGGAGGCGCGTGAATTTTCCGAAAATTAATGTTCATAACAAAAATTATATTTGTTCTACGATTTTGGTCAGAAATCACAGCAAATTCGAACTTCCAATAACATGTTTTATATACTACCTAATACCCTACAGATCGAATACATTTGAATTTATATTTCTGAGTACAATCTACAGCTCGAATTCCACCTGGAAGCATTAATTTGTGTGCCAAATAGTCTCATTTCCTTTTCGGGTACCGGGAATTGGATCCGATCATCGACGTGCGTGGTAAATATTTTTGGACACGCAAACCAATTAATTTAAGATAGATTGTGTATCAACATTAAAAAAAAAAAATACTAACAATATAGTCCATACTTTGCGTGAAACAAAGCAATTGCTCTCTTATTTTCACGAACGTATTTTGTTGGTCTTGCATCACAAAACAAAAGCACTTGTGAGGTTTGTTGTGATTCGATTCATCTCAGCATGGTTACTTTCAAATTGGCACAAATTTTTCCATAAAATTTTGAACTCGTACACGAAGTTAGTAAAAACATAAAAAAAGTAAAATTTGTTTGGGCAAAATAGGCGAAATATGAACACAGAAACACTGAAGGATAAAAATTATTATCGACAATTGTCACAAATCAAATTCCCCACCTTAATTAGTTTTTTTCTTATACAAATGCCATATTCAGGTCATAAAGTGAGTGGAAATAGGGAACCAGGACCATCAAATTATTAATTTTGTGACCTACTCCACAGGAGATCACAAATTCGATTACTTTTTTGAGCCTCCCAAGTTGTGAGTGTGCTGACAGAATACGAAAACCTAACAAAAGCAATTTGATCTCACCTTGCGAGGGTTTTGTGACTTGCGAGATATCAGTGAGGTTTGACAGAATCATGCTGTTAACTTGACTATTTATAACAATACAATTTTTAGCTATACGAAACCTTGCACATGCTTTTGTTTTGTTATTTCTTTTGAGTAGTAATAGAAATTGCTATACTTTTTATCCATATAACCCATTGTAAGTCTTGGACAATCTTTTAGAATGGCATCTTGTCGAAAATCAATCAAGTCTTCCATTCCAACTGCAACTGGGGTGGCTTAGTAACGGAAGATTAGATTTCATTTTTAAAATCTAAAATTATGTGAGAAAGGATTGTTCGTGGTTCTGATTTGGCACATCGAAAGCTGTGTGTCGTTTTCTCTGTTGGCTCGGAACGAAATAGAAGAATGAGATATGCATGGATGTAATCAACAGAGAAAATGTGCTCAACCTATGATGCGTCTTTCATATTAGTAAAGCATTTCTTGTAAATTTAGCTATGGGTTAGACAGCGTTTTAAAAATACAACCAGCTGTTAATTAAAACAAAAACCTGACAAGGTATTCCGTCTTTTGCGACCCAACCATGCACATTGCGTTATCAATATAGATAAAGGACGAATATAAATATTTTGAAGTTCACTTTAATTGAACATCAAATGAGTCCTCTACCTGATCTCGGTTACAAATTGATTTCTTTAGCTTCAAATGGAAAAAACATTTTACAAGCCCTCTACTGTTACACCTTGCCGCAATACAGTACACTGCTAACTTGAAGACACCTGCAATAGACACACCGAACTGAAGTAAACTGCATGAGGTGTTAAGCATACCTGGGCGCTATTTCTTGCGTTTGTCTAGGCATAAGCTCAACTTCATCTGTCTCTCTCTATCGCCGGGCGTAGAAAATTTGGGTGAAGGTCAGTCAAAACATTGAAAAGCTCCGACAGAGTAAATTTCTCTAGATCAAGAAACAGACCGATTTTGGAAATGGAAAAGACGGGTTTCAGTTGGTGCGCAAAGTTGTTCGGCTCAACACACACCGCGATGTATAAGCGAAAAGTTGATTGTGAAACGTTCCTCGAACGTCGCGAATCGATTGGAAGTACAACGTCAGTGGCGGCAATCGGTACAGATGAAGACGGCACTTCATCTCCAGATCATTACAACCCCACGCTGCGCTTGCTGCAGATACGGAGATCGTCGAGTGGCACGTTGGGCTTTCATTTGACACGCAGCAAATGGGATCCCTATCCATGGGTGGATATCTTACGCCTAGTCAGTGATCAGTGTTCTCTTTAAATCAAGTGTACGTTTTTGTTTCAGGTCAGTGCGGTTGATGTAAATACTCCGGCCAAGTACAGTGGTCTGAAGGCTGGCGACTGTGTTCTAGAGGTCAGTGGCGTCGCCAAATAAATGTTTTACAAATACGTATACATTTTTTTTTTTAATTTTTTTTAACGCCTCATGGTGTTGCCAATAAATGCGTTGTGAAAATTCCAAGCTCTTGATATGAAAGTGATAGGTGAACCTCTGTACAGTGGTTGTAAATAGATGGGTGTGGCGAAAGGCCATTTGTTTCGCTACATATTGACATCTCTGTAGAGATGAATGTCGTTTCAGTTGTTTCGTGATTAAATCACGATCAATTTTATAGTGATGAATCTACACGGCTGTTTTAATTAGAATGATCGTGAGAGACACATTAAGGGGCAGTGTTTGCAGGCTGATGGTGTTGGTACCTGTAGTCCCAATTGATGCAGTAAACAGTGATGCTCTTCCGCGTTTGCTAAAATTAAAACCGTTCGTGATCGAAAGATGAAACTGATAATAACTCACTAAACGACAAACGCAAATAATAATATATAATTATCACCGTAATCCGATAGACGTGTTAATATTTTGAGTGAGAATCATGGAAATATCCATAGTTATAAATGTGCCCAAACTATGCCATGCTCTGGCCAAGCATAGTGATGGGTGTTGACGTCATTGTGGCTGCTATAATGGACTCAACATTATTGTCAGTTTCTGTTGGGTAAAATTTATCTCATCAAATTTTCTGTTTCTAAATAATATTTATTTAATTTTGTATGATGCCGACTGCTGTTATTTCAATGGCATTTATGCTGTCAGCAACCACCCTAGATTTTTGTAAGGAGGTATCAATACTTGTAAGTTCTAAAAGTGGGTTGTGCGGAATCTGCAATTGTTTTTTTCGTAGATGTTTTAAGTTGTATTCAAAAGGTAATGTTAAGGCTTGTACAGATCTTGTCACAGCTCACATCTATCAAAATTATTATGTCGATACTTTATGTGTCTTTTTAACTTTTTAAAATATACAGTAAACTTTTGGCCCACCGCTTATAATTTTTAAACTTTACTTTATATTTATAAGGTCACTAAATTTTATGTGTAGAATATTTCTATCGAAAGTCCGTAAAACATAAGCTGTAGGTATAACTACTAAAAATTGTTGTCAGTAGGTACTGCTTATTTTTTGTCTGTTGAAATTTTTAACTAAAGAAGTTAATCAGGGTCTCGCTCTCTGCCCCATCAATTTTCTGTGCAAACATTGTGTAGTAGTAGTAGTAGTAAAATGTTTTTATTTCAACATAATAATTTTTTTTTTTGTTAAAATCTAATTTTGAATTCAATTATTGTATTCAAAATACAAAACTTACGACAATGACGAAAGTCGTCCGTCGAGTAGTTCAATTTAAGTTCAAACCCGTCGGTGATGTGGATTGGTCCTCTTGAATGATCTAGCTGTTTATATGCTCGTGTAATGCGTTCCGATGCCCTTCTTATATTTTGTTGATGGTTTTCTAATTTCAGCATCCGCATAAGATCAACGTTTTTTGGATCCATTCGCTTTGAGAAGTTTCGCTCTCATCCAAATGCAGTCCAAACCTATGTCCAAGATGGTTTACCATTCTTAACCCAGTACAGTTTCTTCCTCAAGAGCCCCTGCGTTAGGGTAAAATCTACAATTGAAGCGTTTAGAAGATGAAGGTCCTAAGTGACATTTTTGAGATTTGCCTTTTTTCTGACAGATGAAGGTCCTATGTGAAAACTTAAATTTCTGTCTCATGTGGAATTCTCTAATGCTTCTATATTACGATTTAGCAAGGGATGAAGGTGTTATATGCAACCACTTTGTCCATAAACTTAGTGGAAGAAGGTTTTAAGCACGCTTAATCCCTTTTTTTTAAAATGTCGCTTAAGTCCTTCATCTTCTAAACGCTTCAATTGTTAAAATATTATACTTAGGCTCCACATTTTTTCAATAACTAAGCATCCTTATATAGTAGGAAATCATTCGACGGAAAAATAGAAATAACAACTTAAAAAAAATGCTTAGCTAAAAATAGCTTAACTTTAGTGATCGAAATAACGTGGCATTAAGAAGTATAAACCTCCACGGAATAGCAAACATAATGCTAACTCTAAATTTCTGAATAAATAGCCACCGCCCGCATGGCAATCAAAACAGGACAACAATATAAACTGAGCGATCAGAGAAAAAGCATGAGAGCATAAATATATTTATTGTTTGCAATTTTGTTAAAAAAAAAATTGTTTTGTAAATGATTATATTTTATTTAAATGAAAATACGCCATATTTTCGTTGCGATCAATGCTTTTAATTTCGAATATTGAAGTTACATTTTTTTAACACAATTTAGGAAAAATATTTTTTTTTATTTTTAAATTAAATTGTAATATTGATTTTTAATTATCCTATCGTGAACATGCATGCAAGAAAAGATGTCTACGTTCGATGTAAACTTATTAAATTTCCTATGCGTAGAGGATTTAAGTTGGATTTACACTGACTTTCAGTGAGGTTTTATATAGATAGCACTTTATAGGTAAATCACTCGGAACAGAAAAGAAAATGTTTTGGTTGATTTTTGTATTCCGAATGCTATTTATACAGTGCAACTGATTTTGTTGGTAAACAATTTAGAAAGGCAATAAACGGAGCCATGAGAATTCTTACGTAAGCCAGAACATGTAGCCCCTGATATCGGAAATCAAGTCGCAAGTGGAAAGTTTGGTTAAATTTGCATGTTGTTTACGCATTTCTGGAACAACCCCCAAGGGTTTAGATCAGGCAGCTGCAGTGTTACCTCTGGAAACTTTCAGAAAGAATCCCAAAAAAGAGGTCCCATACACTGTTACTCATTAGCGATATAATTGTAATTCAAATTCAGGGAAAAACAAATATTTCAAATTCAACTAAATAGGCTGAGAAATTGTGAATTAAAGCAAAAAAAACGTCCTACAATTTTAAAAGAGGCGCTCAAAATGTGGTCAAAATGACTCTAAAGCGTACTGAAAGTAACACTGCGCAGCTGCTGAATGCTGATATCAAAAATATAGTTCAAAAATAACAAAATTAAAAGGACGAGCGATGTTCAATGTAGGAATAGTTTTTGACCCCGAAGATGGATAGGTAGACGTTTTTTTTTACATTTATTGTTACAAATTTATTTACAAATTACTGTTTGTTATTGCAATAGTTCCACCCAGCGGCCATTAATTTTGACATTTTACACGTAATAGCAGACCGGGCAGTTATGTAAGAGCCGCCAGAGAATGTTTGATTCTGTCAAGTCTTTGACGCTGTGATGATCTCCTTGCTGCGACCCGGTACATGTTTCGGATGAGCAGCATCTGCTAAATACCTTTCTCCCTTTGCTTCCCACTTTGCAGACTGTAGTTTTTTAATATACAGGATCCATCTCTTCTCGATGTTTTGATATACCGACTTAATCTTCGTCGTCGAGCAAGATTTTGACATCATACTCCGGGCATGGGCAGTAACTCAGGGGATATTCGTTTTGGGTATGGCTTAAAACTGTTGGTCCTTTTCATTGTCAGAAGCCCTTGGTACTATGTGGCCCCTGTTGCGCAAAGCATATCTGCTGCTAATTTAAAGTCAGCTCTATAAAATATTTTTACTAACTACTTGCAGTTGTGTTGAATTAACCTGCCTTTATTTATTGAGACGACTTATCCAGCCTGCTCTTACATACAGTTGTAAACGCCGTTTGCCCTAGGCTAGCTGGTTCACCTACCTGTTCCTTGGAAATTTGCGTCAATAGTCAATCAGTAACCAAAACAAACATTTCAGCTACAGTCAACTTTGAAGTAAACACTTAAAATGAATGCTTGTAGCTAAATCACTCTATAGACATTGAACTTATACTGGCGCGATAAAAAAATAAAATCCCGCCATTGGCCCATTAGCGAGATGCATAAATAAAGAGGGCAAACAATTAACATCTTGCTGTTTATTCAAATGTATCTCGTAATTGCTAACAACAAAATAGTGTAAGTGCTAGCGCAGTTCGACCACTTGTTCCTGTCGTACACAATGACGTCAGGGTAGCAGTAAAAGTAAAAGTGTTAGACGGTACCTCTATTATATAAAACTATTTTTGAAACATTCTGAGTGTATGATCAATCAATTTGATAGCTTTATGTGACATTTGCGTCAATATTTCCAAAACCCCACTTACTTGACGTTTACCAATTTGCAAGTATTACTACCGGCTGTACAGAACATTTGTCGCCTCTACAAACACATGTTATAGAGGTGTGAGTATGTAGTTACGTACCTCCAAAATTTATTTGAATTCAACAAGCAGACACCATAAGTAAACAAAATAAAACAGCACGCTTATGTATACGGAATGAATATTTAAATACCGAATGTACAGCACGAATGGCTTTAATTTGCTCACAAATTAGATACTTATCACGTATAAGTTGTACCGCGAGCTTGCCCACTGTGGAACTAGAACCAATTCCTGAAGCAAGTGCAAATTGTTTAAATTGTTAAATTATTATAATGATTCTTACCTGTTTCTTTCGAACTCCACATTTTAAAAGTTGGCGTAGCTTCAAATTTAAATATTTGCTAGCAATTTTTTTTGGAGACGCAGCGTCGGTTTTGCCTGGTAAATTAGAAAAAATCTACAGTTTTATGAAAATAAACTCTTGTCCGAAAAAATGTTTCTATAAAGCCTTTAGTGTGGAGGGACAAGTATTTGAAATCCTATGTGTACATACATTTCGTAGCGAATCTTGGGACATTCTTGGCAATTTTAATGACATTCGATCTTTGATGCGAAAGTCTGACTATAGTTCAATATTTTCAAGCAGTCTTAAAAATGAGCCCCAAGCTGGCTCACAAAGCTCCCGTCCCGACTATCGTAGTTCGGAATAACGTTCCAACAAGTCATAAGTTTCACTTACGAAAAAAAACAATAGACTTACAGTACCTACTTGCAGTTTAATTTGACAGTGTTTCTACTGTAATCAACGTTTGCACTTTTTACAATCTGTCTATAAATACAATAGTTAATCTCTCTCCGCTCTTTTCAAGTAAAATTTTAATGGTTAATGAAGCGTTTATTCCTTTTTAGTTCAAAGCAAAACCTGGGGTCAGATTCTGTAGTAAGGCGACACGATCAAGCGTTTTCGTGAGCACGAACGATTTACCATATGATACACAAGCAAATTTCTTCGTGCACACGAAAACGTTTGATCGTTTCGCCTTACAGAATGCCGACCCTGAACTGTCAAAAACAAAATCGTGCTTCTTATTCGCATCGATATTTGAGATTCATTTTTCGTTCGGAGCATGATCGGAGACTTTATGAGGCCGAGTCACAGGACAGCATGTTTTTACAACCAACCATATGAATGTTGATTTGGAATGGAAATGTTTCTACAGAAAATGAAAGTCGGATGGAAAAAATTGTAGCGGCCTAGCTTCTCACAACCATTCGTAATGGGTGAGTTCTGAGTTCTTCATTTTTGGGACGCATGGAAAAGATCTATAGTTTTATGCCGCGTCTAATTGAGAAGCTCTTTCATGACAGTATTTATATCGCACTAAATTGAAGTACGCCAGTACGCTACTTGTCAACTGTCAAATCAACAGCACTTTGCTAAGCAGGAAGGCTGTTTGCAGGGCATAATCTTTACATATTTTCACAAATGACGCAAGTTTGGTGGTAGGTTTAGTCTTAAGTAGTACCTGAACGAAAAAAAAATCATAAGAATTATGTAAATTTTGCAAATTAACAATAAGTGACTCTTGCATGACTCTGTATGATAAAGGTATGATGTTAAGTCTTCTGAATTCAGTTTGAGGTTGAAATGTTGTGTTGCTGTTCTGTCGTGTCTGTTAAGAAAGTGGGTAGCTGATTGACTTGTTGTGCATCAGCGATAAAAATGTGTTTGTCACTTTATAAAGCGATATTAAATTCGATTCGATCAGGTTTTCAGGTGGCCGTATAATAATTTTCATAAGCTCAGTTAAAACGTTTGAAATAATAAGAATATGCAAATTAGTTGTTTTCGAACATTTCCGAAAATAAATTAGATAATTCTTTTTCATGAAATGCGTGTATATCGTGTGCGTTCATATTCATATATGCGAAGCTGATCGATCAATTAATAAGCCGGTCTTCGGTTAACAAAATTAAGCTTATTATTACAAGCTTTAAATAACGAAAGCGAAGTTATACTCTGAAAATTACTTGTATTTATATGTACTAATTTATCACCATCTTAGAAAGAACGCGCCTTACTTTATTAGTTCTCTTTTTTCAAATGATCTTAGTTGGTTTCTTTTTGTATTTTTTTTTATATTTAAAATTAAAACTGCTTCGACGAAAGTTGTTATTCTTCAAAATTTGAATTCCAGATACCAGTCTCTAGTTTGTATTATTAGTTATTGAACTGCTCAAATATCGCATTACAATCTTAAATTACAGTGTACAGTCTTCTAGCGCTTAAAATTGAAAGACAAACAATGATCATATTGATGAACATTTTAGGTTATATCGAGGATGCGTTAAAATGTTGGGGAATCTGTTTCCCGTTACGTGTACTCGAATTGTACACTGGAATGTGCCTTGCTCACATCTTTTTAGTTCTTTTTTACAGTCAGTCGGTTTATTATTATTTTTTTTTTTTTTTAAATTAAATTTTTTGATATTGATAAGAAACAAATTCCTTGGTAATGTTTAAAGATGGATTCTCAAACTTCACAACAATATAAGAAGTAACATTCCAGTTGGCTGTGTTGGGTGTATTTAGTAGATGAGCAACGATAATATCTGCAGGTTTTCAGAAAACTTTTAATTCTTTCTCCTTCCCAATGAGTTGATCGATTGAGATGAAATAAAACCTAAATGTTGCTCCCTCAAACCCCATATTATGTGCTCATCAGTTTAAACGTGATTCCTTAGGCTGAAAACATATGGAACAACAAGGATCAAACAACACGTTTTGTTTTGTTTCATAATACTTTCTTAGGGCGCAACACAAAACAAATGAAAGGAAAATAGAAAACAACGCAAAACAAAAAATGTCGTTGGAAGACCTTTTTTTTGCAAAATAAAATTTTGATTCCGGTGTTTTTATTATTTGTTCCTTCTTTCGTTAGTTCGTCTTTTGTTGTACCTACATTTCAACTTTGTTTCTGTATTTATTCTGTGTTTAAATTTGAAGAAATGGAGACAATTTTTTTTTTAATTTCGAAAACCCTATCTAAATACAATTAAGAAGATAAGGAGTGTGTCCATAAAATTATATTTTGTTTTATTTCTGTTTCGCTTGGTGTGTGTAAATTAAAAAAAAAAAAACTGTGTTTAACTTCTGAAACAAAAACGGTTTGTTTGATCCGGTGTGTTTTCGGCTTAGCGAACCTTAATCCGCTTACAAAACGGACGCGCAATATAACTTTACGAAAACAATAGTTAGCAGCGCTCGACATGTTTGCTCAGCTGTATGTTTGCAACACCAATCCCTTATATTATTTTTATTTTACCTCACTAAAGCGATTCAATACAAAACCGTAGAGGTTTATGCTTTAGTCTCTGTTAAAGCAATAATTAAACGCACTCTATTTTAATTTGTTAATACCTTGCATTACAAATTTTCTAGCGACATCTTTTAACTGAGTAATTATTATGTCAAACTAAGCAAGTTATCATCTTTCTCTTTTACCACGCAAAAAAATGGGGACGTTCGGATTCATAGTCAAGAAAATTCGGCATAGGTACTCAGTTGACATTTCGAAGAGTCAAATTTAAAATAAACAGAGTGGCCGCGGCACAATTCTGAAGAGTGTTTGGATAGGCAACCGTGTTACATTTTAAACGTACTTATTTGAAAATGGCATTTTTTGAAAACTGTATGAAGAGCCTTTTTCAAATAAAAAAGGGCAAATTCAAAAAAAGGATTCAAGCAGTGTTGTCAGTTTGGGGGAGAGAAAATGAGCAAGGTTTGGCCGTTGCAGTCAATGGTGATCGTTATCGGGCCATGTTGAACGAATTTTTGTTCACCAAAATTGAAGAGGCGGATATTGGCAACATTTGGTTTCAACAAGACGGCGCTAGGTGCCACACAGCCGAAGCTACACTCGATGTTTTGCGCCCTGTTTTTGAAGATCGCATTATCAGCCGCAGAGCTGATGTCGTTTGGCCACCTCGGAGCTGCGATTTGACACCGTTGGACTATTATTTATGGGGTGCCGTAAAAGATAAGTGTTACGCCGACAAGCCAGAGACAATTGACGCTTTAAAGGACAATATTCGTGAAGCCATTGGTGAAATACAGCTGCACACAATCGATAATGTGCTTAAAAATTGGACCGATCGTGTAGGCTACTGCATGGCCAGCCGAGTCACACATTTGAATGAAATTATTTTCCATTATTAACCGGAAGGATTGTACTTTCATATAAAAGAAATTTTAGAAAATATTCAGTCGTTTTTTTTTTTGTAGCATTTTCAAAAAAAAAAAGTTATTTGGCGGACCCATGTTTTTTTTTTAATTTTATTTTATTTGTATTTCGTTACAATATCCTTTTGGTAACCTCAAAATGATTGTGTGTTTTTAAAATGCAGCTAAGTAATATCGGTCCTCCAAAGCCATATTTGACAATTAAAATTATTTGTGCTAATATCTTTGGACTATTTTTATCTTTTTGTCTTTAAGTCTTATTTCTTATCTTATTTTGCGTTACATTTATTTGGCGCACACTTTTGCAATCGGAAACCGAATTTACCTTCAGTTTACGTTTCAAATCCAAATTCCTTCTTTTGAGTCGCACAAAAAAAAAAAATGTTCAAAAAATATTGACAAAAAGTTGGGGTATTTTTTGGAAAAAGGAGCCAAATCGGGGTTTTTCGGATTTATCGGGGGGAAATATTCTGACCGCTTGGCAACGTTGAATTCAAGTTGCCTAGTCAACGCGTTCGGATACCTAGTCCCGACAAATCTAGTTGACGTTTTACATAAACTAGGTATCCGAACGTCCCCAATTAGTTTTGGAATGAAATTCAAAAATGACAGCTAAGCAGTTGCTCAAACAAGGATTTTTCATTCCCTTTTTCTTACTTTGATCCTGTTAAACGCTTACCGAAACCAATTATTTTTCAATAAAATTTTTCTCGTTGCAGGTTAATGAACAAGATGTCCTTGGCATGCGGATATCCGATATAGCCAAGCTGGTCAAAACTGCGACTGTCGACTGTGTCTCTCTGCTCCTGTGGAGTGCTGGAGGCGACACCAAATGTAATCCAGAGGTATGTATATCAAGCTCACATAAAATGTAAAAGTTCTTGACTCCGATTGACTCTATAGAGATTGTACCCCACCAACGGCGGTAATCCCTAAAGCGTGTTCAATGTAACTGTAATAATATCCATTCACAGAGCCTGTGTTGCGGACCAATGCCTTCGAATTTAGAACGGCTCTCGGCGTGTATGCAAACAGTACTGTCGATAATCGAATGCCCCGTCTGTTTGGACACAATAGCACCACCGACTCTGCAATGCCAAAATGGCCATATCCTATGCGTAAAGTGTCGCATCCTTTCGCAGCACTGTCCAGTTTGCAGGCAACGCTTCTATCCGGGCCGATCGTTAATAGCCGAACAGATTTACAATTCCATCACGGACACATTTAATTTACGCAACCAGGACAAATTGCGAGAGAAGCTCTTCGGAGCCAAATACAAAAGGTCAACAAGGGACCAGCAGCGGCGTGAAAAGCAACAGCACAATGGCGGCAGTCTGAAGCCAGTTCGCAGTGAAGTCAATAAGTTGCATCCCTCACTGCCGTCCCATAAATTCTTCGCCAAATTGCTGGGCAAAGCTTATTCTATGGATAACCTGAGTACGAGTACATCTAGATCTCGGCCGCCTGCGTCTCTAACGTCCATGAAAAGCGTAACAAATCACATTGGTGGAACCCTTGGTGAGGTAGACGACGACGATGACGACGACGATGGCGAGCCCAGTACCAACAGGAGCAACGATGAACAGTCGAAACCTGGAAATTTACTCACCCCGAGTTGCAGAGCACCACCCGCTAACATATCAAAGCAGTTTTCCTTATCGGCATGCGATTTATCAGAACCGGATAACGACGGGCTAATAGCCATCGAAAACAGTCCGTCGATGAATCGGCTACAGTATTACCTTCGGTCCAAACGGAATTCTCAGCAATCGGCTACTACACAGCGACACATGGCATTGCAACAGCCACCACCGCCGCCTACGCCTGCACCCGAAATGGGCTTGAGTCCAAAAAGAACTTGTGCTTCGTTGAGTACCTCAATTGAATGCGTTGCAACTGCCATCCATCGGGATGATAGAGTGGAGCTAAATCCGGCAGTACATGCACCCGTACCGAGAATACGAATATCCTGTTGCTTGGAACAGGAGGCCGATGACGTCTTCTACCTTTGCCCGTGCAATTGTGGGAATCAATTCGCCGGTGAGTACTCGCCCAAACATTGGCAAGAAACTCCTCTTAAGGAGCAGAACAATATCGATTGATATCCTCATTACCATTACAGGATCAACACTACACAAGCATGTCAAAGTGGATCACTGTGCACCAATTTTATGCTATGGCAGTTCGAGTGCCGAACTGTCTTTGCCTGTGAGAGCTCCACTCGATGAAGCGTCAGTTCTTGTTCTGATGTGCGATGGCAAAGATTTCTGGATAAAATTAAGGACACACGGGTAGTGACTTTTGCTCCTTGATTCGATTATACTTTCTTTTCTTCGTTTTTTCATTAAATGTTTGTATGTTCTTGTGTGTGTGGGTGGCACGAGTATATTTTCCGAAAATGATTGAGAAGGAGTGCATGTTGGTAGCCAAAGAATGATCTTCCTTTATCCTAAAGCGAGTAAAGGACGCGTTTTTTTTTTTTAATATTCGTACAACTCCCTTTGGTTAATTTTTTTTGATGACAGCATTTTCGATTCTTTTTCTTTTTGTGCGTCTGCAGCGAGGGAAGCATTACCGCCTCAGCGCTTCTTCAAGGACCTGAAGATGAAAGTGCAGATTTTATGATGGAAACTCGATTAAGGAATCGAATTGGTGTAGACCGAGATGACAACGATGTCGTCTTCGTCGTTGTCAAGAATGATGATGATGATGATGCCATACTTGAGCGAGAACTGATAACGAGGTCAATTGTTCGTTCAATGATGGTGACAACATGGGACTATACGACGAATCCTGCCAGCAACGTTGCACGACAGAACGAGAAACGCAGCGGTGTTTTGTATAATCGAGAAAATATTCGAATGACTTTTGGCGAATCAATTGATTATCGGAATCTTTTGCTGAAAATTATCATTAAACGTCGAGGACGCCTTCAGGACGTAGTCGTTGCAAGTGGCTCTGTGACAAGGAATCATTAAAATTGGATAGATCCTGATGAACTGTTCATGCGTTCTCCTTATTTTGTATCTGTAGCTGTACAATGACTAATTGGATAAAATCGAAACCGATGGTTCAGTTATATCTAAAGATTATAACGTCCAGTAGGGATTGCGCTTACTCATCAAATTGTCGAGTCATCTAGGACGACTGTGAGGAGACAATGAGTAGGTACCTAACATTTTAATTAGTCAGTTGTTGGATAGTTAAAGCATCATTTTAAGATTAATAGCTTTGTTGAAAGTGATGGAGAATAAAAAATTGAGGTGACATTTTTATTGCACACTGCCATAAATAGGCTTACTAACTGATTTGCTTCATTCTTTTAACTAAATTTTACTTGTCAGTTCGATCATTGATCAGGGGTGGAATCGGCTAAGGTGATAGTTGATAGTTAATAATCAAAGTTCATGTTTTGGTTCCATGTGAGGTGATTATCACATTGACTATCGCATTTTTACCACCACTTGTTTGTGACAGCTAAAGGGTCCGCCATCTAACTTTTTTTTTCAACTAGTGCTTATTTCGCGAATGGTAACACTTAGCTCATGTCTGATTTGACAGATAATTAGTTTTATTCTTCCGCTGAACGAATATGGTTGTGTATACGCTTGGACAACGCTGGAAAATATTGCGACATTACTTTGAAAATCATTGTAATGTTGCAGAATATGTGCGAAAATTGCGTACGGAATTTGGAAGAAGCGAAGCATCGTCAGCTCCGTACGTTCGTTATCTTGTGAAAAAAGCCAAAAACAGTGCGTACACCCGAGAAAATTGTTGATGTGGCATAAAGTGTGCGTGAAGCATAATTGGGCCATTTTTCACGAACCCTATTGAACGAATTTTTGCGCACAAAAATTGAAGAGTAGGCTATTGGGAATATTTGGTTTCAACAGGACGGCGCTACGTGCCACACATCCGAAGCTACACTCGATGTTTTGCGCCCTGTTTTTGAAGATCGCATTATCAGCCGCAGAGCTGATGTCGTTTGGCCACCTCGGAGCTGCGATTCGACGCCGTTGGACTATTAAAGGGTGATTTTTTAGCTGGTTTGGTTTTGGCAACACTAGTTTTGACAGCTGACGTGTGTTTAGTACCTTGTGTCACTGTCAAACAGCTTCAGTTTGGTTTGCAATTTAACCATGGATCGTCTTACAAATGAACAACGCTTGCAAATTATTGAATTTTACTATCAAAATTCGTGCTCGGTTCGAAATGTTCATCGCGCGCTGCTTCCATTTTATGATCGGCATTCTCGACCTTCTGAGCAGTCTATTCGGAAGATTGTGACCAAATTTCGCACCAAATTTACTTTGTTGGACATTAAACCACCAACACGTTTACGTACTGTGCGTAGTGAAGAAAATATTGCGGCCGTATCAGCTAGTGTGACAGAAGACCGCGAAATGTCGATTCGGCGCCGTTCCCAGCAGTTAGGCCTTTGTTACAGCACTACGTGGAAAATTTTGCGGAAGGATTTGGGCGTAAAGCCTTTTAAGATACAGCTGGTGCAAGAACTAAAGCCAGCCGACCTACCACAACGCCGAATTTTTGGTGAATGGGCTCTTGGAAAGCTGGCCGAGGATCCGCTTTTTTATCGAAAAATTGTGTTCAGCGGTGAGGCTGATTTTTGGTTGAATGGGTACGTAAATAAGCAAAATTGCCGCATTTGGAGTGAAGATCAGCCAGAAGCATTGCAACAGCTACCAATGCATCCCGAAAAAGCCACTGTTTGGTGCGGTTTATGGGCCGGCGGCATTATTGGGCCATATTTCTTCAAAGATGATGCGAATCGCAGCGTTACTGTCAATGCGGAACGCTACCGAGCGATGATAACAAACTTTTTTTTGCCCGAAATGGAAGTTCTTGACTTGCATGATATGTGGTTTCAACAAGACGGTGCCACATGCCACACAGCACGCGAAACAATGGCGCAATTGCAAGGCGAGTTTGGTGAACAGTTAATTTCACGTTTCGGGCCGGTCAATTGGCCGCCTAGATCGTGCAATTTGACACCATTAGATTATTTTTTGTGGGGGTATGCCAAGGCTAATGTGTATAGGGACAAGCCCGCTTCGATTGACGCACTGGAAGCCAACATCCATGCATTCATTCGTGAGATACCGGCCGATATGTGTGAAAGAGTATGCCAAAATTGGACTCAGCGGATGGGCTACCTGAGACGCAGCCGCGGTCAACATTTGCATGAAATTATCTTTAAACATTAAATTGCAAGGTTCAAACTATCGATTCAAATAAATATTTCATTCATTTTTTCGAATTTTTTGTGTTTTTTTTTTTAAAAAGTTCTAAGCCTCTTAAAAAATCACCCTTTACTTTTGGCGTGCCGTAAAAGATAAGTGTTACCCCGACAAGCCAGAGACAATTGACGATTTAAAGGACAATATTCGTGAAGCCATTGGTGAAATACAGTGCACACAATCGATAATGTGCTTAAAAATTGGACCGATCGTGTAGGCTACTGCATGGCCAGCCGAAGCAGCTATTTGAATGAAATTATTTTCCATTATTAACCGGAAGGATTGTACTTTCAAATAAAAGAAATTTGAGAAAATATTCAGTAGTTTTTTTTATAGCATTTAAAAAAAAAAAAAGTTATTTGGCGGGCCCTGTATTTAGGTGTCATTTTCATACATTTTGTGTGGTTTTCGTGAGCAATGTAGGTTGGCTCGGCTTCAACTCCACCAAAAAATTCAATTTTTGTGAAAAAAGTATTTCAAGGTTATATAATTAAAAAAAAAATGCAGCGCAATGTTAACTTCAATGAAATTATTCACTTAAGAAATACAGCAAATGTTTTGGCGTTTGTTTATTTCTTCTTTTGTTGCGTGTGACGTTTAAGAAAACATTAATTTAAATATTTGTATACAAATTTCATTACTTCTTCATAAACGTACATTAGAGGAAAAACAAAACTTGGGACACAAACGATTGCAAACAGTTTTAATAAACGAAACCAACCGAAATGACGTTTCTTTTTTTTTTTAGAATTGTAAGTGCCGCCAAGAACCCAAACACTTTCAGTGATCACTTTACACAGAGGAAAGAATAATGACGATCAAGAAAGTGACAGTAAACTTTAGCCGTATCAACTCCAGGTCTGTTCCCTCACTTTCTGGTTCAATATTGGCAATGTGTCACATTTCTCTCATTGCGAGAGAATTCGCTCACCCAAATCAAATAAATATAACCAAAAAGAAAAGGAACGCGTTGGAACACAAATTTGAAAAATGTTATTTTTTCCAGGCGGTAGACCATATTCAAATATCAGTAAAACAAAGCACAAATTAATAAGACCAAGATTTGAATTGCAGAAACTAAAAAGTTCGTTCAAGCACAGAATATAAATGAAATCAATAAAAAGTCAGTTACAAACTAGCATCTGAACGATTTGACAACCATCTATCAGCAATAACCAACTAGCTCAAGGAAATTTCTTGTGCTAATATTTATAAGCTCTCTCTTTTTGGCTCTCTTCTGTCCAAATTTTGTGTAATACCATATTTACAGCGAACCGTACCAAAGACCATGTTTTTGTCGAAAACTCGCCGATGCATTCACACCGACCTAGGTTACGTTTGACGCTTCAATCAGCTGTGCGACACTAGACTATAGTGTGACTCATGAAAATTCTGTGTAAATTATTTGGATACGAATTTCGATCGAATAAAATGTATTTAAAAATAATATTAGAAAGTCGTTTTCGTGGTGTTTTCGTGGCAAACGACTTTTAACGACTCGTTTTGAAAACTGTATGTATGGGAAAACTTCTGTTTTCTATGGAGTTCTCCCGGTTTTCGGCTCGGTGTAAATAGGGTATAAGGGAACGAAGTTTGACTGAAGTTGGCTATTGTGTTCGAATGCATTATCGTAAGGGAACAGACCTAATGTGTCTGCCTCCAGTTAGCCGGAATTTCATAAATTCTAGGACGCAGAGCTCCGTTGATGTGATCAAATAAAAGAACTAGTGTGATATGACCAATCTCGAACAAATATCGGAAGGGAGAAACGGGTACTTACATTTTCGCCCTATACAGAATGCCGGCCCTACCTTTTAGATATCAGGCAACAGGGGCCCTATACTCTCTATAGCGTTCCGAAAGTCAATCCTATTCGAAATTGCTTTCCGTTCCCCTTTTAAATGGGTACTCTATAAAACTTTCGTAATACAGAAAATAATAGTAAATATATTTTGCACCCAACGATTTATTTTTCTCGAGTCTAAAAAAAAAACTAATCAAATATACGTACGTGAAAAACTTGAAAAGGAAAAATTGTAATTGTGGTGGAAGAATATAAACAAAAATGTCATCGATTCGTAATTTACATTTAATGTATGCATGAACTCTCCAACATTTCAAACTGTTTTTGTTTGGTATCCACATTTTATTGAAGATTCCATAAAAATTAAAATATATTACTCAAATCAATTATCACTAAGAATTTTAACCAAAAACTTTCATTTAACGATATTTTTGAATCTTTCCGCCATCGGATTTGTTGTAGAAACAAATTTTCCGCATTGGAATGACTTCGACATTCGAAAACGCGTTGCTAGGTCGCATAAGCCCGCATTCGGAATTGTAAATCCGAGAGTAGTAAATTTCATTCCGCTTTTGAAATAGCGAGTAAAAAACGTTCGTTTTCGAAAAATTCTACTTTCGGAACGAGCTACAGAGTAGGGCCCCAGATTGTCTGTCAAAACATCAAAAATTTTGAAAAAAGTCTAAGAACCCAAAGATTCGATGCACATGCGGATATCTATCGCTAAGCCTAACACCAACTAAATGTTGTCGAAAAGTTCTAAGCTGAACGAGTTGGGATTCCAAAATTCGGTCGTCTCACCAAAAAAAGTCGCCTTCGGTCAAATTTGATAGATTTTAACAAGTAACCAAGCAAGAGCCATCTCTCGCTGTGTTACAATCAGTATCGATCCGAGACCTGAATTTTACGGAACTTGGCTTGTGACAAATTGACAACTGCGGTCAGAGTTGAAAAGGCTAACACAAGCTTTTCAGTCACACAAGAAGACAAGCTCGGTTAAGCCGACATATTCTTTTACAGCAGAATGAGGTTCGAGAAAGATACTAAAGTTGGTAAGGAAGGCCACAGCCTGCAATGACGGAAAAATAGAAAGTTAGACTAGAGTCGCAGTAAGTATTGAAAAAAAAAATGTAAATATTAAATGAACTTAAACCTGGCTACCTGTTGATGGCGTACAAGATACCGATGTGATTCGGTTGAAATTGACTATATAGACAAATCTCTCGGCATGAATTGAGGGCGGTCTTATTTCACCAATAAAATCCAAGAAGTTTGCGAAACTGACGGACTGACCGGTGTCATAATTTTGTAGGTCGCGTCTACCTATTCTGCAAAACGTGGTCTTAAAACTGTTCTATGGGTTGCGGGAAGTTGGACCTAAGGACTTGTACATATATGAATTCCTGTTTGTACCCACTATTTATTCAAAATTTTCTCGTTCCGACAAGGTGTAGATTGTACAACCTTCCACATCACTTAACATTTTTTTCTCTAGAGTACCTTTGAAGATAAGTAAAGGTTTAATTTTTAGGCAAGCCCAACATTCGGCAAATGGTCATTCTATGTGCAAAAAAAAAGGCTCAGCAGTTTCAGATTCAGTGACCATAAGGTTGTTAACGATAGAATAGATAAAAATACGAAGATTTTTCTACAACAATAACTTCATAAAGGTCTGCATTGCACCACATCTGAACCACATGATTTGAGAAAAGTGTCTTGCCCAGAGTAATATTCACTTCCAGTCTTGTGGCTCAGAAAAAAATAATTGTAATAAACCTCAACCTTTACCCGAGATGCAGTCTTTCGCTACCACTCGATAACATTAAAAGCTAAACCAGGTTCTACTGCCCAGAAGGAAGAACACTCAACATTTGAGATAGACATCATTTTTAGGAAGTATATCTTCCAAGGCACTAGGCAGCCACCTAACCTAACCTATCCGTATGATCTTCCGTATATACAGTCTATTTGAATATGAGAGGTGCGAGGCCTGAAAACGAAAGGGTCCGTCTTTTTCAAAAGCCCATCCATCAAAGTAGGTTCGAAAAAAGTATGTTTTAAAGTCCTCACACGTCTCTGCCTCTCACAGGAATTGTTAATTACTCATTCCATTTCAAGGCAGTCCTTAATTACATCCCACTCCAATTCATATACTCGCAGCCGCTACCAAAAGCTGAAGCCAAAGGACAAAAAGCACTTCCATCAGAAGCTCGCCAAACACATGCACTGTATATTACCTGAAATTAAGTCCGGCGGAAAAACCATCCACGTGACTCAATCATTTGTCACCGATTCCAGCGATAGCGAATCAGTCACTCAGTTCTTTGTCCAATTTTCCGAAATGTTACTTCTTTTTTTATCATGTGCATCACATTTCACCAACGACATGGTGTAACCAAGCTGAGTTCCGGAAGCGAAAAGAGCGCATTATCGTCCATCATCTGTGACACAGGATATAGCAGGTCTTTTCTACTTCTTCTTCAGTCATGTTAACACACATATTCGCCGCGTGCCTCGCACACACATCCTTGTGCCGACAACGATCCGGAAGAGTGAAAAAGTGGCTAAAGCTCAACGTGATAGCAGCAAGAAGTTCATCGTCTTGATTTATAACAATTGTCGGAAATTTATGGGCGGTTGGGAGCAATTTGTTCGCTCGCATATATACACTCGGATGAGAGTGGGGTAGATGAATGGAGCGGCTTATTCGTCGTCGCCGTCGTCCTCGTCGGACAAAAGTCAAATGGAGAAGTGATGTCCCTTTGCTTCTATGGTACCTTACCGTGACTGACAAATTCCTTACAATGGGACATGGGTGCGCTGCAAACATCACAGGAGTATGAAGAAAGGCTGAGTATGGCTAAGCTCTGACGGCTATTGTTGGAGCTTATTTTTTTTTTCATCTTTTTTTTTTTGCAGTGGCGCCTCGAGGCGATACTACAACTATTTGATGGAATTTTTTGATCAATGTCATAGTTAGCCATGAGTGCGGGATTAGAAAAACTTTTGCTCAGCCCGATCCAATAAATGTTTTACTTGTTGTACGAAAGGGCTTGTGCATATTTCTGAATTCCTCACACTGTGGGAATGTATGCGGGTTTTAGAACGAGTTGTTAATTGCTGTTGTTCAACTGGTTGTCGGATGAGGGATATGCATAGTTTGGATGGCGTCGGGATCTGATAAGTAAACATGTAGATTGAAGGGGTTGAGTTAATTTAATTGATTTCCTTGTAAGGTCGTGTGTGGAATATTTGGTAAATTGTATAGTAATAAATGGACAGTTAATTAGTTCTCTTGAGGCTAGGTTATTATTATTTAGAACAAGTGCTTACAGCGCAAAGAAAATGTCTAATCGACTGATTCCGATATCGTGCATCCAATAGCTGCGTGTTGTCTGAGCTATTTCGAGCTTAGAACGTGCTTTCTGTATATAAACTAGCTTATGTCATTCGTTGAAAGATTAATCATGGAACATAGAAAATGAAAAACACCCCTTTGAAAGTTAAGTGACAAGAAGTAGAACAACTTGCCGGAGCTATGCATTTAACAACTGCGAAGGTGACGAGTTTGCCTTTTTACAGGGAAGAGTTGAGACTGTAGTATATCTCTAGTAAGTAGCTTCCGTTGTAATAACTAGCGGACCCCCGCCTGCTTTGCTAGGCATAAAGATTCAAACTTAAACAAATGTTGATGGTTTGATACGGATTTCTGATTCGAAAACATAAACCATTTTCATCTTTGTGATCCCTAGATGAATTTGTATTAAACAAAATAACGGATGTCGTATATAACCATATCCCAGAAAATTATTAAATGTGAATGGTTGTTGATTAATGAAATGAATATTGAGACTATCGCGTTTGGAGGAAAGAAAATAGTATATACGGTCGAATTCCATTTTTCACCTTAAATAATTTCGCTTGAAAAAAATATAGTAAACTCTAACTCGAATTTTTCCAGACATCCCTCTAACTCGAACTAATTTGTATCTCCCGTGAAAATTCGACTTAGAGTGATTCGTCTGTAGTTGTCGTTTTATGAAAAGACAACTTGTGCTTGTGACTACACACCAGAAGTGAAACTTTTTCTATGTTAACCCTAGAGTAACCGAGAGGGAACAACATCGGCTAACCACAATAAGGGCATCGCAATGGGTCCACATGGACCTAAGTGGGGTGCGGCAGGACTCGCTTTTGCCGTACCCACCCATAAACCTAACCTAACCCTAGAAGGCTTAGGTTACTGACAACCAGCGTTGCCATTTTGACTGCTTTCCAGTCAGATCTGACTGGATTTAGCTGGAAGATTTTCTACAATTCGATTTTTGTTTGACTGTTTTTAAACATTTCGAGTCATTTCGATCAGTAATAGGCACATAATTATACATTTTAAATTTCAAGGTGAGAAAAAAATTCAAATTAAAAGAAGCACAAAACTTGATGGAATTTCGTTTTTTTTTTGCTCTGAGACTGGAAAAATATCCCACAGTTCTCGCCGAAGTGATGAAAAATGACATAAAACGATCGCGTATGGCAATCAATTGTGACGGCGCCCATTTGGCCGATATCATCTTCGCGACTTGACCAATAAAATTCTAAATGTACAAACAAAAATAATCAAAAAACCGAATCGAAGTTTTTCATTTAGAAAAAAAATTAGAGCCAAACAAAATCGGATGACTTCTTTTGGCCCACCTTGTATTAGTAATTTATTTTTTAATTTAGCTTTTTTTAAATTATTGTTATTATTATTATAAGAAAATATAAATCTTTAGATGTTTTTTTTTTCTAGTTACTTTTTTTCCTGTTTTTTTTTTTTTGAATACGACAGCACTGCTTTTGGTTATGAGATTGAATAATTTTCTCCATCAATTCTTATTAGAAATTAATCGTATTTATATCACTGTTCAGTCGGAGCCATATTAATTTCACAGGTTTCCTAAATGTTCTTTTAAATAACTGTGTGTTGTCATTTCAATTAGAAACGCAGTTTATTCCTTTGCAGCTTTGTGTTCCAATTGTTCATAGGTGCGTTAAAATAGTTGCTCATTCACATGGGTGACCTGTATTTGCATAATTCAAGTAAATTATGAAAACAAATATTTTGGAAATATTTTACATTGCATAAATAAATTGAATTGAAATGAACTGATTCCAAAAGCAGTGATTTCAGAGCGACGCGTTTAGAAGATGAGTTTAAAAATGGTGTGTTTGTTTTAAATGGTTTTAGTTTTCGCAAGACTTTTTTCCAGCAACAACCAATTTTGACAGCTACTGACAGCTGATTTCTGTTCACTTTTGTTTTGATTTGATGTGTCTCAGTTTTGATTGGTCTAGATCAGTCATATGAATAGCTTTTTCAGTTGACGTTTATGGACAGGCAGCCAATGACAGTTCGCCTATGTGACTTAGGATAAGTGATGTTACCGACCAAACTGGCTTTAGCCCAGTTTTTATTCTCCGATCCGTAGAGTTGAGAAAATTCGATATACCACACAAAAATGTCATCATTCAAAGGATTTAGATAGAACCAACGACTTTTGTTCAAAATATAGATTCAAATTGCTTTTATTTAAAAATTCTTAACTTAATGTACTACAATAGACAAAACATTGAACATCCTTACAGGACTATTGAAGACAATCGATCTTAACGCTAAGTACAAATACACAAAAGACCTATGGCTAACCGTCTTTTCAAGATACTTCTTACAACTAATTTCTAAGGTTAAATTAAAAGCTTGAACGATCCCCACACATCTTGTTGTTATTTATTTTGGAAATAGTTTCGTCCCTTTATGTACACATTTTCGCAGGACGAGCCCAACTACAAACTAAGTAAAATGTTCTGGTTTTAAATTGCACAATGATTACGAACCACCCCCCTCCGCTTCGTTCAAATGAAGTTATTCAAATATTCCATATCAAAGTTGTTCTCCAGACTCACATCATCATCGACGCTAGCGACACCAATGCCAGCGGAAGTAGAGCTACCGCTCCGCTGTACTTCGCCACCATCAACATAATCGAATGTATCTGACAAGAGCTTTTTGACGTATTCAAATGAAACGAATTCATTACAATCGATGTCGACACTATCGCCGGCGGCGGTAGTTGTGTGCTCACCCGTTCCTGTTGGTGATGATTGGCCATTACTGCAGTTTGCGCTGGCATCATCCGTGTCAGTATGGTACATGGCAACATAAGCCGATTCCATGTGGCATTCGTCAACCGAGTTGCCATTCTGATTACTTTCGATTGTAACGATGCAATTAGACAGCTCATTAAAGTTCATTGAATTGTTGTCCGTTGCGACAGTCAAATGCAATTCGTTGGAGGCCGCCGCTGGCTCCCGCGACGTACCATTGTTTAGGATGCTTGTGGTCATTGTCATGGATGACGGTGATGATGGAAATGATATCTGAGTTGTTGGCGGCACACCACCATCATACTGATGCGAATGCTTTTCGTGATGACTGTAAGGTGAATGTAATTTAATGTGCCCAATCGCATAATGCGCACTAATAGCTGTTGCATAATCACTGTGGCTGCCGCTGTCAGTCGCGTTGGTGGTTTTGGACGATTCAGTGGATTTGTTGCTCTTGCCCACGGCAAATGCATCCTCGAAGAGCAGGTAATCACTTTGGAAAAAATCATCTGGTTCTTGTAATGGGTTCATTGGGTGCAGCTGCTGCTGATGATGATGGTGGTGGTGGTGGCGGCGGTTGGCCTGTTGATGACCGAAATGCGCTTGGTGGTGTTCGGGCTGCTGCTGATGTTGGTGCTGATTACTGGCCAGCTTATTGTATTGAATGTTTGATGAGATCATTGGTGCGGTGGCGGAGTTTGTGTTGTGCGTGGTAGATGGCTTCGTCGGTGTTCTTGTTGTGATCACTTTGGTAGCGCCCGCTGTTAGCGATGACTCCGAATGACGGCGTATTTTCGACTGAAGGCGCTCTGAGGTCGTGGTTATTGAATTGTTTATGGACGCACTGGAGGATTTCCGGCGACCGTTGATGTTACCATTACGCAGTGAGTGATTTTTTACGTGTTTTCGCAAACTGGACGGATCCGTGTAGCGTTTAGTGCAGCCGGCTATTTGACAAGCATACGGTTTCTGGAAAGGAAAAGAGAACGCAAGATGTTAGTAGGTATTATTGTGGGAGATCATTCAATGGGCGGTTACACAAATTTGAGAGTGCGCGCTTTTTGAGAAACGTCGATTCATTTGGGCACATTACTGTACTTTGAATAAAGCGAACTAAGTAATATAAACTATCGATGTAAGAAAAATGTCTGGTGGTTGTTAATACGAAACAGAATGGTACAGCGAAATAGAAAGCAGCTTTGACAGACCCCGTTCATTTTAAAAATTATTACTGTTTAATTGATTAAATGTATTAAATAACGACGTCGACGTTAGATCTGGGTCCTTAATTCAAAGATGCCATGCAAGAGTAACCGATTTCTTTTAGCGCTCCATTTAATCTCAGCACTTAAAGTCTTTAGAACGAAATATTTCAAGACTTTGAAACGAACTTACTTACGACTTGCGCATTATCGCTTGTCATTGTTTTAAAGCTTTAACAAGGTGTCCCAAATGGAGCTCAATATTTTGTTTAGTAGTTAGTAGCTATTCGTGTAGCACTTAAACAATCCACAATCCACAGGGTATAACTTGCATCTTATTGAACATCGCATTTTTTTGTATAAGAATAGAATTTTTTATTTAAATAAATCTTCTTCTTATAGGCGATTGCCTCATATTCTTCATCTACTGTATTTTTAACTTTCTCGATTACGTAGTAAGAGATAGATATTTTGTTCGTTCGTATATCTGCCTAGACGGCTGAACGGATTTGGAGGTTGTGGGCTTCCAGTTCAGGGCCTTTTTTTTTGCTAGGTTACCTCAATATTATTGCTAAATTTTCATACGAGTTTGATTTGTTCGAAAACGGCTCCAACGATTTCAACTGAAATTGATATATGAGCCTTAGTAGGAGGTTACCGTGACTGCAACCCAATTTTTGGATAAAATTCGAATAAACGTACTTTTGAAATATATCGAATACGATTATAGCAAAAATTTATTTCGGAGGTAATTTATGGTCATTTCTAACAACAAACTCAGTTTTTCTCTACCTATAGAACAATGGAATTTTGAAAAAGAGGATTTTTTGACCAAAATGCATAGTTAGAGTAAAATTGATGTTTCCAAAATGCTTGCTTATTCTAAATAAGATCCAGTACTTAGTTTGTCTCAAAATAGTCGAAAAAAATATATTTTTTTTAATTATTATTTCCCGATTTATTTTCACCCATCTACGGTTTGTTTTTGAAATAATCTCAATGCCCCATTTCCAATACACACGCAATAACAGTTTCTTTTTAGCAAATACTACCCACTTCTTCTTTTTTTTAACAAATTAAATATCCAACTTAAAATAATTCTCTCTACTTGTATGTATGTAGCTTACACAATCAGCAACTGCCTTCATTTGGACCCCCACACACGCCTATCGGGATATTCAGTTTGTAACTACTAGTGCAAATTGAAAAACAAATCCCATGGATTCTTACATACTTGTATATCTATGTTAAGACATCGGTCTACCACGAATACTACTTCCATTCATGGACACCTTAAACCAGCGTCACTAATCAATTCCAGTCAAAATTAAGAGAAAGTCCTAACAGATCAGAAAACAGCAACTCTGCAACACTTTGCTTTGTTTTAAAATAGTACAGTAGGCTTACAACTTCAACTACAAGCTTCAACTTATAAAAACTCATATTTGTTATTTGATATATTTACTGGCGTATCAGATGAATAACCCAAAAGTGAATTTTATCTAACCCTATTCATCGGTTCTCAGAATTTTACCTACCTACCTAATAACATTAGAAAACAGCCAAACTAACTTTTGATGAACGGGAAAGTTTCGTACACTTCATCTTAATTCCCAGAATTTTATAAGTAAATCAAGTTCTGAAGATGTAGGGAAGGAAGTAATAAGAGATTTGATTTTTCTGAAGCCCGTTCAATTGAGACTTAGATACAAAAGTTTCTTGGTAAAATTTCTATTTTCACTCCCAGTTTTCACAAGGGTAAATATCTCTTCTAAAGAAGTGACAACAAAAAAACCATTTCGCATATAAAGAAGAAATAAAATATAAACAAACTATCAACAGATGTAAAAAAAAAGCATTTTACATTAAGAACTAAGGGGTTAGAAGGAAGCCGGTTGCAGGCTTTATTTCAAGTTTTTTTTTCCCGTCAGGGGTTTCTGTTCTCCACAGCTAATATAAACTACGCCTACGCTTTGAGATGGAAAACATTTCAGTTTTTCTATAACATTTGAATTTAAACATTAAGACAAAATACTTTAACAATAGAATTATGAACAAATAGAGTATTCTTCTCATAGATATTCCCAGAGCTTTTTTTTCTCAAGTTACTTTTGTCCTTTGAATTTGAATATTTATAAACAGAAATAGATCTAGTACAGTGATTTCAGATGGAGGGGATTTTCTTTTTCGTTCAGATAATTATGGTCCTTAAATATTCAAATAAAAAATACGTGATCTTACAAGGACTATATATTTATTTGCTCGTGCCTAATGGAGTTGTTCCATAAGCAGTAGTCCCCCAGACTGTGGGGACTTATATGGCTAAATAATTTCTACGTAAGACTTAAACTTAATCTACGTTTTTACCACTCCAACTATAAACACGTGCGGGATGTTCAATGGTACCACAAATAAATTCAAGTTTTGAACGAAAACCGTTTAATGCTAAGGGGTGCCCGGTGACGGCGAATCTTAATTTTCAACCCAGATGTGTCGCAATCATAACAGTAGGTTACTTCCAGACACCAAAAATGTATGCCACTTCCTTCTTTCCGACATAAAAAAAAAAAAAAAATAGAGTACAAAAGGAGAAGACAAATCAATGTCCTCTGCAGAACCGGAAAACGCTTGACGGAGCCCAATTTGTATTTTCCCTTCTCACTTTTAATGTTTTCCATTTTATTCATGGAATATGTAATTTTATGTAGCGTGAAATGGAAACGAAAAACATGTCCAATCGTTTCTTTGGCTTGTTTTTTATTGTTTCGCATTTTAGCAGATAAATGTTCGTTCCCAGTGCGCTATCTCTCCGCCACATCACATGCGGACATGAGTATATAAGCGCGCACATTCTCCTTCTGACTGATTTATTGCGGTGAACATGTGGCTGCTAAAGTGTCACATTTTGCTAGCAGAGCAACGTGTATAATACTAAATTGTATATGCAACAGCACACGCACTTGTTCTTCGTTCTCGTCGAACCGTATCGTGCGCCACTTGAACGGGGCGGACAGCTGGACACCTCGATTCAAGTGCATGCTACAATGGCACATGTGCGGATATATTACAAAACACACATGCACTCCGCTCATCGCGCACACTTGGCATCTTCAATTTTCGAATCCATTTAGGATGAACTTCAAGGATAATTACGCACACTCTTCGGCTGGGTAATGTGGGACTAATATACAACTGGAAGTGGGGTGCCAGTACTTACCGTATCGTAATGTGTCCTTTGATGTTTCGCTCGATCAGAGCTGTTGCTGAACGCTTTCAAGCAGCCCTTGTACTGGCATCCGTAAGGTCGTTCGCCGGTATGCGATCGCTGGTGAATTTTTAGGTTTTCCAAACGCGAAAACGCCTTATTGCAGCCGGAGAACTGAAATGAAAAATAAAATACGCAACGACATGAGTCAAAAAATGCCCAAAGTGTTGTATATGCAGGGAGATGATGCTTATAATTGGGGGGAGCCGCAAACTACACAAATGCTTGACTGTGGGGCGAGAAATAAACACTCCCCCTCGAAGGAATGCAAGACGACGAGTTAAAAGGTTGAAGGGCAACATTCGCAGACCCTTTAATGAGCAATTTCTCATTCTCAATTTTATGTTTTCGGAATAATTTTCGTTTTCATTTTTCTTTTCCTTGTTGTTCGTCCACATCTTCTTTTATTATCACACAATTTATAGTGGGGGAAAGGAGGTAATTCCTGTTGCTGAAGGCTTCTTATTTCCTCCGGCATCAAGTTCGTTACGGCGAGTACTTTTCCTTGGCTTTTTCGATGCGCCCTGAACACTCACTCGTAGCTCGTGCCTCGTTGAGAATATTTTCTTTTTACAATCTCCTTGGCTCGTTTTGTACGGCTTGCTATCTCTAATCAAATCATCCTTTCAGCTCTGTTCAAGTATGCCCATAACTGTAAACGAAACAATGGCAAATTTGCATGCTTCGTTTGCACAATGCCATTTTGAAGGATTGTATTTTGTATACGAAATGGCAAAGTAACCTAGTAAACTTTTCCCGTAATTAACATTTTTTTTTTCTTATGTTTATTATTTTAATTTATAATTTGTATAAGTGTAGGAATTTTTCCTATGGAAGTAATAGTTTTGAGATATTCCCATTCAAATGGAATGACTAGGTGGAAGGTAATAATTAGCAATAAAAGGATGCTCTTCCTGGAATTTGTTTTGTTTTGAAGAGATGAGATGAGTCTAGTTTGTATAGAAGTCTGATGTAAAGGGAAATATTTAAACAATAAGGACGATAACTTGAGGTAAGTATAGTCGTCTTTTGTCCGTCTTAAGAGGGATTACTCTTCTCATGGCTGTTTCGTTTTGATAAGGAAACTAATACAAAGTCATTCAGCGGCTTATTTCAATCGTGTCTATACATTAAAATAATGAAGACCCTCATAATAGGCTAAACTAATTAAAGAGATTGCTGTATAAGTAGATAGCTACAATTTTTTAGAGAAGCAGAAGAATAAATTGACACAATATACGTGTCTTTATGGTACAATTTGATGTAACAGCGAATTTCAGCTGTTAGTTGGTAGCTTTATTGGGGACGTACCGATTTCTAGTTTAGTAAGTCTGACAGCTGACTGACTTAATAAATGTCAGTTCTTATTGTCCCTGATTGGTGTCGAGAATTGATTTTTTTAGTTGTCGTTTAGTGGTAGCCGACAATTTCAGTCCAACAAATTTTGCCTGCATACTTAGTTGAGACTTCGAAGTGTCAAATTCTAAATATACTGCGAGAATACAAAATCTTTAAGTCGAATACTCAACACTTTTGTATACCCAGTCCAGGCAAATCTAGTTTACAATTTACATGAGCTAGACAATTTTTTTATGAAAATGAACTTACAAAATGCGAGCAGTTTCGCTGCCCCCGGCTCGGACTTAAGGTAATTTATGTAATATTGGGTCTTCTCTTACATAAGGAAGAAAATAAAAACAGATCCGTTTTCGGAATCTCTGTACTTTTATAGATTGCATAAAAGGCAAATATAAAGTGAAATAAGCTTAATAAGCGGGTGAAATTCAAGCAGTCTTTTATCTTGGTGTTCTTTTTAAATTTTTAACTTTTAATGCGCGTCATATAATTTTTATTATGTTCAAGGTTCCTAAGGAGTAAAAAACAAGATGCACTTAATTCTTTTCAGAAGGCCTTAACTATTTGCGTTACATGCAAGATTTTGGGACCATAGAAACATAATTTTAATTAAATAAGTAAATAAATATCTTTAAGTTTTTAATTGAATAAGATAAGGGCTCTAGATAACACCAAAATTTTTGTTGGTAGGTATTTACGAATTTTTTAATGCATTACCAACAAAAGCCAGAACTACACTCAGAAAAAAAGTGACGAAGAGTTTTGAAATTTTTAAAAAATTTCAAGCTTAAAGTTCATGCTTTAACTATTATTTTTGATGACACGAACTAGTTCTTAAGTTTTCAAGAATCAAGTATTGAGCATAAGAACAATAGACTCTCCATAACTATTTTTCACATTAATATTATTTTAAACGAAAGAAATTCGGTGACATTAAAGTAGTCTTTGTTTCTGAGTGTTCGATTCCTTGACAATGCGAATCAATAAAAGTTTTGAAATTCTATTGTTATTTTTGATCAATGCTTTTCTTGACGTGGAATGTCCATGGAATCAAACTGGAACACGCTGAAAACAGTATTTCTATTAGAAAGAGACTTGCGTTTTTCCTAAGGCAGGAAGAGAACCACAAACCGCAGATTCCTACAACATAGAGACACTCAAAATCTCAATGGGGTGTGAATTTAAATTCCTAGGAAAGACTTAAATGAGTTTTGAAAGTTCATCTCCACTATTATTCTCAGATTCATTAAAAACAACTTTTAGTATAATTTACAGTTTATGTTTGTACGTAGATCTGTACTGCTGTACTGGTATGACATTCACACAATTTAAACAGTTCCCATACTAAAACTAAATGGGCCACTCAATCTACTTTTGTATATGGCATTCAAATAAGGACCCATCTTTTACGAATGTCAGGTCAAATATCAGTTGCAAAAGAGGCACGCTAATTCGAAAACTGTGCATTTTTGAATTTTGTTTAAAAAAAAATCACATAAAAAATTCAAAATGATCTAGCAGAAGAAAATTTTTGAAATATTAGTATGTAGAAAAAAATCTATCGATAGCAGATTGTGAACCGAACCGAATTAACTTTTGGAGCACACACCATTAGGAAGAATCTCGTAAAAACAAAGTCGGTGCAAATCTCCACCTCCATCAACTTACAATAAGCCATCAGTCGCCGTCTCCATTGTTCGATGAAACCCCACAAAATCAAGCATAAAGTAGTTGAAAGGGAAATAAATACCAGGATTACAACAACTCACCGGACATTTATTCGGTTTCTCTCCACTGTGGACTCGCATATGTATCAGCAATTTGTAGCGGGCATTAAACGGCTTATATCGTCTCGGACAATCCACCCAGAAGCATGAGAAATCCTCGCCCTTCTTCACGTCGACATGCCGTTTCTCGATGTGTGCCACAAACTGCTCTTGATTGGGAAACACCTCATTGCAATCGGTCCACTGGCATTCCAATTGATTCACCGATGACGACAATGGCGATGATTGTCCATCGTCCGCTGTCGGACTGCTCGATCCGAACACAATCGCTGTTGAATTGTAAGGCGTTTCTTGGATTTCCATAAACACCGAATCGTCATCATCATCAATATCTTCAGTTGCACCGTGATGATGGAGTCCAGCACCACCACCACCATCGTCCTCGTCATCTACTGTTGCAGTGACAAGTACACCAGCTTTGGGAGTATTATCATCGTCACAATCGAGCGCTTCATTGTTATCGTATTCGCATGCCGTCGTTGATGACGATGAGAATGAGGTGGTGACAACCTCCTCGAGCTCGTCCTCCCCCTTGATCTCCTCAATTGTCCAAATGTCCTTATGCTCTCGATTTGGCTTCTCGTGCATCATCAGTTCGCTGCTGTTGTAGTTCTCGGGCAGGTGTTCATAGGAATCATTGCATTCGTCACTTTTGGGACTGTAGTCGTGCGGGTGGCGGTGCAGCTGCTGATGCGGCGATGTCAATTTATCATAAGCAATAGTTTCCACGTAGAGCTGTTGCCCTGATGTGGGGCAGGAGGAGTGTCTAGGTGTTGTGGGTGACGTTCCAAACGTGCCATTCATCGATGGCAATTTGTTGTACGAGTGAAGAATAAATTTGTCTTCTCGGTTCACCCGGCTGCTGTTGCTGCTACTGCTGCTGCTGTCTTCTTCGGCGACAGTGACAGAGGAGGGTGGTTCGTTCTTCAGCCGCATGCAATCGACAGACGACGAGGGAGGCGGACATTGTGAAGTTTGAAAATTCAGATCTGCCTGATTCACCTGCTGATGGCTGAAACTGTACGTGAAATCCGGGTGCTGGCTGTTGTTGTTATTGGTGATTTTCGGTGACGCTGCCGGCACTGTGTAGGTGTCACGCAAATTCAGCGTCATCCAAGGATCCATCAGTTGTGGCGATGAGCACGGTGACTGGTTCTTTGATTGGCAATTGATTTCGTCATAATTAAAGTATTCGATGTCGAAGTTTAGACTTGCGGCAGTCGTCGATGACGTTTGGTTGATTGCCGTTTCGTTGTAGTGACACGTCTTGGTTAATCGCTCAATATCTTCGGGCTCGAAACGGAAGACGTCCTCCCGGAAGACAACATCATTCGTGTGATAGCCACTGGGGGTGCAGACGTCGCTGAACACAGAGTTCGGTGTCTCGGCGCACGATGGGAATGGATCGGTGTAGTCCGAATACGGACTGGTGTAGGTCTTCATATCGAGGTCAGTTACCAGGTCCTGACTGTTCAAGGGGTATATGGAATTGTTGTTGCTGTTGTAGTGGAAACTTGTGTACGGTGATGTCGGCGTAAGAATACTAGACGACTGGGTCAGCGGCGGCACAACAGACGACTGGACAGTCGTGGGCGTCTGTCCAAACATTTCGACTTGCTTGACGGGAATGTTGCTATGATGGTTATTTATAGGTGACACTGATGAAATCGTGACAGAATGTGACATTTCACGTACCATACACACGCGCCGGATTACTGACAACCCATGCTCGATTGGCAAATTATCTCAATGGGATGTGCTGCGTCCCAAAATATAAACAAGCGTCCGTATTACAAAAACACACAACACTATAAAGCACAAGCGAACAGTTTACGCGAATCTTAAGACGAAAGTCGTACACGCGGGAAAACCCTATGACTCAAAAAGTCATCTATTTTAGGTCCGTTAATTGATGTATCTTTCTATCTGATGGAGCACTCCACTAGGACGGGATCCAACAAGAGTGTCATCCACGTCCTCTTTGCACAAAATTCACTAAACTGTTTGGGATGTGCGTTTGTTTACTCTTTTTTGTTTTATACTATATCTCTCTACTTATTTTTGAACCTATGTGTCACACTACGAATTCGAAAGATACACTTGGACCGTCTTGAGATCGCACTAGAGCTGCGTTCAAATGAGGGTGCTGCGTTGTTGTACGCACAACAGTTCTACTTATAATAAACTATACGAGATGACGATGCACAGTATTTAAACTAAGGAGGAAGATACTTTTCAACTGAAATTACAAAAAGTGAAAAAGAGATTCTTCAAAACGGGCATTTTCGTCGTGTTCTGTGGATTTTCCGTTTCGGTTGCTCAAGGAGCACACATGGTCCAAGTGTGTTGTACTGAACAAATTTTCAGTGCGTTACGGTGTGTACGAACTACGGAGTTTTTGAACAGATGAAAAAAAAAAAAACTGCCTGATGCTGTTGCAGTTCTTTCTAGTGTTTTTTTTTTTCGCCCTATCTATGTGGCATGAGGTTAGAGGAGATCAGACGAATAGAATTTTCCGTTTTTTGCTTTTCTTCTTTTTTATTGTGTTTGTTTTTGTTGTTGGAGTTTTGTTATTATTGTTGGCTATTTTTAATTTTGTATAATTGAGAGTGACAATGTGTTTTTAATTTAGTGTAAAATTTGTATGTGCGTGAAGGAGGAGTGATTTGCATAGAATAGGACGGGTTATGGGGTGTGCATTTGTGCGATTGTTTTTTGTTTAGATGATGATCCCCTTTTCGGATCGATGACTTTGAAGCGCGCTACAAAAATATGCTTCTCCGATATGGCTGTGAAAAGATAAAAAGGCGGGCAAAGTCTTTTTTGAGGGAACGGCTTTAGGAATGGGTGTATTAAGTCGAAGTCAGGGAGAGCATTTTGCGCAAGAAATACTTTTAAAGGAGAGATTTTGGGATGGGGAAGCTCTGATTGGCGTCAACCCGGCGGTATCCAGTGTCACAATTCCCTCATAAAGATCAACTGAGTTTCTTAAGCCTTGCTTTACCAAGTGGCATCCACCTATTGTCTTACATTGCGGGCGTGCTTCTCAATCGTGTTATTTGACATGGTGATTTGGCGTCAGTGACGGAATAATAGGCACCACCAAAAACAACTGGCCGCGACACACGCCCGAAAATTGGTTCTAGCAGAGTGCAATTTTTGTTTGGATAAAAAATGCGTAAAACTTAATAATTCTTTAAAAAAAACCGTGATTCCTTGATAAAAACTGTCAAAATTTGGGGAGCAATTCCACTTTTGGGAACCTTATTTCACTGTTTCAATTGGGTCGTAGTTTCATAATGAAATGAGACCCCAACATTATTTTTTGGGCTTAATTTTTATGTAAGAAATAACACATAGCTGACAAAAATTGCGTAACAGAATAGGAGTTCTTTTTAGCCCTGGTGGTTTCCAAAGCGAGGCTTACATTTTCAATTAACGTAAGCAACTAACAGAGTAGCTTAACAAATGGCGCGAAAATCATCAGTGATTTTCAACGCAAGGCTAACATCTTACATCAAAGTAAGCGAGTACTAGAATAACTGAAAAAATCGAGCGATGAAAACCATTAATTAAAAACTTAATATCTATTTCTTTGGCGCCAAATTTTCATTTAAAAATTAGCTCATAATTTCACTATGAAAATGTACCTCATTTGGGGTTTATTTCATTTATTTTTGTGGCCTTTTTATGGGGTATTATTTCCCAATTTTGTTCCCTTATTTAATTTTTACTTTTGGGACCTTATTTCCTGAAGTCCTATTTCGCGGAGCCGGTTGGGCATTTTGATCGACTAAATACTAAAGCTTCTGGCCCAAAAGTCTTCGACTTCATCCCGCAGGGGTAATACATTTGAAGAAGGCCTCAACGTAGGCGCCGCGCGTAAGCCAATGACCCCACTAACCAGAAACTAATATTGGTTGGCTGAACTACACTGAATTGTAGCGCCACTCAAGTTAGTAAGCAAGAATTGATAGCAAAAAATAACCCCAGCACGATTTTCTAAACCAATTACGATTACATGCCATGGGTTAGGTAACTAGTATTAATTGTCCATCAATAGAGTTGTCCAAAGTCCATCTGTTTCTGCATGTTATGCTGGGTGCTGACGGTGCACGTGTTTGGCGGTTGCTAATTGGTTTCTCCGTGCTACTGTTCAAGTTGCATTTGTTATACATATCGATATGCTAAGCAAAAACCACTCGAAACTGGTACCCGTTTTCCGGTACCAATTTGTTAACCACTCTAATTGATTTATATTTAAGTCAACAATTAAAACAAAAAATTATCTCTGTTTTAATCACAGAACCACACTGCTAAATTATAACCAGCCAAACAGATTTTTCAATGGAACCACATATATACCATTGGGGCCTATAGCGGTACCATTAATTATCGATCTAATTTGTTGGTGGCTTTCGAAAACAAATTGTAACACACCATTCACATCTGCCGCAGACCGGCAGACGGCTGCCGACTGCCATTGTTGCATGCTGCTACGTGCCACCAATGCAAACACAAATAAAATATTTATCAACTTCAATTAATGACAGTGTGAAATCCTATTCCACACAACTCCGCACACATGTCTAATTTAAATTAAAAATTAATTTCATAAAACCAAACCGAGTCCATGGTCCTGCTCTCGCATGGGCGCACACATATTTACACACGAGGCAGTTTGTCACTTGACAATGTTTTCTAATTCAAATTTTTGTGTACAGTAGACAAGTAGACCAAATGCGCTATACAGATTGGCCCAAATGAAACCTGACGAATTTCGCTTCGCACCTCGTAGTGACAGTGTTTATTTCCCAAGCGATTCCATGCACTAAATGTCACGACACACAGCACAGCATCTCGTAAAATCAAATAAAAATGTATCACCGCCAGTGCGGCATCATCATCATCATCGGCGCATCCGTTAGGTTTAATTAAACAAAACGAATGCCGACGTTAATTTGTATCCACGATGTACATGTAAACAAAGAGTCTCCCGAAATCTATGCCGTATTCCATCAGAATGTCCCAATTCCGCTGTGTGTACTTATTGGCAGATAAATCCAAGGCAACATCAGCGAGAGCGTATTCATCAGCAACTTGCACTTTTACTACTGTTAGCGGTATCACAAAATGTCATTAAAGTTCGAAAATGAGGAAACAAAATGACAGTCAGGACCTTTGCACAACACTCATACCACACACATGTGCGTATAGGGTTTTTAGTGGATTTTAATTAAAAATGGTTGTATGGTTGTGGAGGACACTTGATCCTCATTTGAAAATATCATAATTCCGTGTTCTACAGGAGGCGAACATGCACCATATGCGGCCGGCGCGCGGTCCGATGCGTGTGTTTACAATTTCCAACATTGTTTGGTGTTGTTGTCGACGATAAACAGATTTTCAATGGCCAAAAGTGTGAGTTGGAAGTGCGTTGTGCGTGTTTTGTCGTTACAGCAAGTGTCGGAGGGGCGGGTAGGGACACTTGGCAAAAGTTCAAAAAATAGTGCTAGGTTGTCATCCTTTCGACAGATGATATTGATGTCAAGACGAGTGCAGTACCTTGACCTTTGGCGGTTTCTCATTTGTACTCTCGATAAGTGCACATAACTACGATTGTGTGCGTACGATTGAAACGTGAGCTCACTGTGCGGTAAGAGAATAGGATTTTTAAGAAAATATTCAGAACCCGCACAAACTAATTAGGGTGTTATAAAAATCTGTTGTGCCAACTAATTTTTTATTTTTTAAAACAGAAAATGGATACACTAAGGCTTTTTTTAATTTGAATATTTTACCATTTGGACTGGATGTTGTTTTTTTTTTTAGTTTGTGTAAAACAGGGTGACCATAAATGTATCACTCAATTGGAAGATGACAGAAATGTCGGTTTTGTTTCGATATCTGTGAAGTTATGCGTATGACGACAGGCAAACGTACTCGATAGTATTTTTTTTTTTAATCTTAGTGAAGACTTAATGATGCTCCCTGCAGGATAAGTCCATCAGCTATTGCATATGGACCTCCGATCGCGATTAAACTGCGCTCACGCTCTCTTGAACCTGAACCTCAAAGACTCCGACGCATGGATGCAAATTTCATTCTGAGGTGGAAACAATTTGGACCTTCACAATAAAAAGATTTAATTATAAAATTATGTAATTTTTTTTAATGATGTAACAAAAGAACCTTTCGCCCGATTATTTTGGGCCACCCCGTGTAATAAAGAGAAAGCACCTCAAGCATGATAATACTCGTACATCCCCATAGCAATGGCTGCATTAATTTAAAGAGAAAAATATACCTCACAGTTAATTTGTTAATTAGTGCTCAATTAATTTGTACATTACTTAACTTAACAATAGGTAAAATGTATATATTTTCATATGTATATTAGAACTTGTCTTATAATAACAACTTCAATTTCTGCAATGGATTGGCCTTAGTCTAGCCCCGTTGTAATAAAGACTGCGTAAACGCTATCACAGCAGTGATGTAAAATATTTGTGGGCTTACTGACGCCTACCTGCTAGATAACTTGTCCAAATGTCCACCACCAACTCGAATCAAATAATTGGACTTAAAATTTACCAGATTGAAACACAGGTCTTAAAAACAAATTACAATAGACTACCGATTCAATAGCCGTATTTTATTATCAGCGTGATCTGATCCGAATCAGATCACGAAAATTAAGCAATACGGATCATAGACAAATTTTATTTTGGAGTTGTGGCAACAGTTGCTTTCAAAACACGACGGATAATATATGAAAATGACAAATTTCATTTTGCCACCAGCCATATTGCAAACATTCTGTACAACGTGACGTCACAATATGATATCAATTGACAAGAGATTTCATTTGCTTGTCGGGGGTGTTACCATATGAATGAGATTAATAATTTTTATTTTTTGATACTGTTTTTAAAAAAACTAATTTAAAATCCTACGTTCAAATATGCAACAAATAAACAAATATTTTGCTGCTGTATTTCGGTATTTCCGTGTATTCATGCGAGCGAATGATATTTTTAAACATTTATGAAATGTTTTCGATTTGCTTCAGAAACATTTCATAAACATTTGTCAAACATTTCTGTTTTTACCGGTGTAGGCGCTGATTTAGTATTAAATGTAATATGGTGTGCTTTGTTTCTAAAAGGAAATGAGTTTACCTACAATCAGTTCAAAATGTAATGGAAATTCTACTCCAGTTTGCACCTGCGGTCCGTTCAGATTGGAATTCTTAGACAAAGTAAATGACAGCGGCTTAAGCACGAAATTCCAGAAGAACAAACTGAAGTTAGAATTAGATTTTTCTGTGCTAGTTTGTGATAAGAAAGAAACGTGTTTCTCAATAACTAGTTTTGAAAACAAATAAAATTTATCCAGGCTGCTAGTTTCGATTTTTCATTATTCCAAGATTTTCTGGACCTTTGTATTTTATGTTAAAAGAACAAAAAAATCTCTCTTATTAACGAACTTCGAAACATTTCATAAACATTTTTTTTTTAAATAAATGTTTATGAAACATTTACATAAATATTTACGAAGTATTTCGCTGGTCTGGGCATACTTTTATGGAATGAAAAAGCAAAATCATCTCGAAGGACGGGAAATTTATTCGATGTGAAAAAAATGCTTTTTGATTTTTTGTGTTATGAAGGGTGTTCAAAATTTTAGTCTGGCAACGTGACTGTGTGGCCTGGCTATCGTTAACAGGTACACCAACATTGAAAAATGAAACCAGCCACCTATTGAGAAATAGTACAGTAAATTTACAGATCATGATTCGTGATCTCGATGAATAGCAGGACCATATGCTGTTGTTGTAAGTGCATATATTTCGATGATCTATATGGATCTATATGGATCATAACTGATAGTAAAAAAGGGCTTATAATCGACACCAACAAACACCAAATTGCTGGTGAAGTCTTGAAAAGTCTGTAGACAAAGCCCTGCTGCTAATTTGTAAAGAGTCGTACCTACTGTCATCCATTTGACTATTTAAAACACTGAGGTCAGATTCTCTTAGGCGAAAAAAGTTGAAACACTTTCGTGCGCACGAATGGTTTTCTCAGAAGTAAATCGGTCGTGTACACACAAAAACGTTTGAACGTTTCGCCTTAAATGGCGGCCCTGATTTGAAGTTGGTCAAAAGAGAGTATGCTTTATTTTTCTTGTCTATTTGGAGGAACAAAAATCAAACTGAGAAATACTCAATCTTTTACCAAAAAAAAAAATAACTTGTGGTTTACGATTGAACTAAAACTCTTACTTGACAATGAAAGCCTTAATGGTACAATTAACACTACCGCTGCGCCGCTGTTCTTATTGCCGCAACAGTGTGCCTTGACATACTATCCCCCGAAATTTCATCAATAGAAGAGACCGATTTTGTGCAGGAGCGGGGATTGGAAGGGAGCTTAAAAAGTTTTGGAATAGCATTTTTATAAAATTCAATGTGCCTTACCAACAAACATTTTTAGTTTCCCCCCTAAATTTTAGTAGTTCACAGTGACTATATATATTGTAAGACTCCGTAAATTTAAAGTCGAGACCAAAAATTTGTTATAAGTACGGCGCAATGAGTATTCCGTCGGTTGTTATCAAAACGTGTAGGTGTAGAGAAGTTTGACACACTCAAATTCGATCATATGGATTCTTTTGAAATTAAAATATAATTCGCCTAGGTACTCGTACAGCGTTTCGATGAAATGCAAACGCAATATGCACGTAATAATATGGCTGAAACAACAAGAAAAATATTGTGTAACTTCTCTTTTGGATGAGCATAGAGAATTGAGCCTGGGGCGTACTTTGTGAAATGAAAAATGTTGCCAAATAGGCAACAAAATACTTCCAATTGGTTTTTCCGTGAAAAGGATTAGGAATACAAAAAAGGGTAAAAATTAGAAAATACAATCATTAATAGAATAAAAGAATGAACCCCATTAAGTTGGAAGCAGCGTTACCGACAGGCCTCTTTTTCGTCTCAGGGCTCCCGGCGACGACCTTTCAAATTCTCTGTTTTCGCCCACTTTTTACAAAATTGGACTTTTTCAAAACTATTCAAAACTGTGGAAAAACTCCCTTTGCCCACGCAAAAAGCACAAATGTTTAGGAACAAATTCTCCGTCTCCATTTGTATAGTTTAGCTTCATTTTCAGTTCGGAGCTTTCCATTCTCACGTTATTCCATTGCGCTCCCGTCTTTGATTAAAGCACTTGGACTTTGGATAAATTATTTTTATTTATGATCTGTTTTACGCTTATTTGCATTGTATTGGCGACTTTAGACAATTTAGCTCTAACCCTGAAAAGTGTATAATTATAAATTATTTTGTTTCCACAATAATATATGAAAGTATGCATTTGTTAAATTAAAAAAAAAATATTTCCGTTTATACCCATTGTTCTAAAATTTGTATCTATAGAAAACGAAATAGAGATGCCAAATCCTTCTAACAATTGACAAAACAATTTTGATTCTTGCGTTCGATTGAATACGCAAAATCTAAAATCGAAATGCCCCATTATATTGTCTTTTTGTTAAGAGTAACTGCGTACGCTGACGACGTTGTGCTGATGGCAACTGGCAAATTTCTGCCAACACTGGCCGAGCAATTAAATGGAGCCCTATCCATCATTGACTCCTGGACCAGGAAATGTGGTCTATCAGTCAATCCCCAGAAGACTGAATTAGTATTGTTCACTAATAAAAGGAAAATTTCGCAGTTTGTCATGCCTTCTGTTGGCGGTACACACCTCAGAATCTCTGACAACGCTAAATACCTGGGACTAATACTAGACAAGAAACTAAATTGGAAAATGAACACAGACGAAAGAATCAAGAAAGCCACAATAGCATTCTACACCTGTAGCAAAATCGTTGGAAAAACATGGGGGCCATCCCCCAAGATTAAACTCTGGTTGTACACAGCTATTGTAAGACCGATATTGACACACGGCAGTCTTGTATGGTGGCCAGCAACAAAAAAGGCTACGTACCTAAAGGCCATGACAAAAGTGCAAAGACTAGCTTGCATCGGAGTCACTAGCGCGATGAGGTCAACTCCAACCGCCGGACTCGAGGCTATCCTCAATCTGCTTCCGCTAGATATCTTTGTACAATCTATGGCAGCAACGAGTGCCATGAGAATTAGCCAGTCAATAGACTGGAAATACGATGAAGAGGGTCACTCAACGATCCTAAAGAAGTACTTTGGCAATGTACGTACCCACGGACTACATCACGCCACATTTAGATTTCACCCGACCCTTCTCGAGCGCCTACCCCAGTAGGGAAGTATGGAGAGATGGACTTATACCTAACCCGCAATCCGTCTCCGTGTATACAGACGGATCAAAAATGGATGCGACGGGGTGGGGTCAGGCATCTACTCTGAACCACTGGGTATCTCAACATCATTACGCCTCCCAGACCATTGCAGTGTATTCCAAGCGGTGACAAGTGACAAGAGCTGCCCGTGAGTCTGCGATGAAGGCAATACCTCTGGAGGGTATCACCTTCTTTATCGAGAGCCAGGCAGCCATAAAAGCCTTAACTGCCCCAGTTATAAAATAGAAGCTTGTGAAGGGCTGTCGCGAAGAGCTCAAGGTTCTTGGAACACAGCACAAGGTATTGCTGTGCTGGGTCCCTGGACATGAAGGCATCCAAGGCAATGAGAAAGCGGATGAACTAGCACGACTAGGCTCGGCTAAAGCACCAGAACAACTATACCCCTCTGTGTATATCCCGCTCTGCACACTTAAGCTTGAAGCAGGGAAAAAGGCCACAGATCCGGCGAACGCCAGATGGATATCCATGGATACGTGCGCTAGCACAAGGAAACTATGGCCATCTTTCTGCAAAACCAGAACAGAGAGAATAATGCGGAACAACCGGAAATGTCTTTCTATGCTTGTGGGTAGCCTGACGGGGCACAACACCCTGCGATACCACATGAGGAAAATGCGACTGACCCAAGAGGAGCTTTGCAGAGGCTGTGGTGACGAGGGAGTCATAGAAGATACAACCCACTTCCTATGTCACTGTCCAGGTCTCCAGCACTCCAGGCACAAGTTCCCTGGAAAATTCTTCTTCCACGATCTGAACGAGCTATCTATAGCACGCCAACGGACAAAATCATGAACTTCATCAAATCCTCAAAATGGTTTGAATGCAATGACACAACGCACTGAATAGCTTACTACGGGTAAGGGACAATCTCTTTCCCCCGAAGGGTATCACAATGGGTCAATTTTGACCTGAGTGTGGCGCGGAAAACTTCCCGCCAGCCCACCAACCTAACCTAACCTAGGAGTTTAATAATTATATATTTGTTTTTTTAAAATATGACATTTGCATTTTTACTGTTCCTAAGTTACACCATTCCACACTGTTCACTGTTATTAAGCCGCAGAATTTTCTATTTTTTTTAATTTGCTCCAATGAGGTGCTAAATAAACGAAGTTGAAAACACCCACCAAGAGTAATAGAAGTTTATGTAATGTTCGGGAATACTCGTATCAAAAAAAAATCACTTTTGCCCCAGTGAAAGCTTGGGCTTAACTTGCATGGTATTTACCTAGTTTTGGAACAACTGCCAATAGTAGCTGCATGAATTCAGCTGTCAGAAATATAATTCATGAAAAAAACCTGAAATGTGAATGGATGAACATTTTTTGGCGCCGAAGATGGGTAGAGAACCAGTAAAGCTATCCAAAAAACCATACTCAACATTTACTCTTTCTACGTTTATTGTTATGAATTCATTTACAAATTGTTTGTTATTGACAAAGTGCCTCCCGGCGGCCATTAATGACACGTATTCGCAGACAAGAAAAAAAGAGCGCAAGTTACGAATGTTGAATATCCACATTCATTAACTTTGTATGGAAAATGGAACACCGGCCTCGGTCATCGGCGGAGAACATGAAGTCTTATCGACGGTACCGCTGCTTGATTTGGCTTGTCAACAACTTTAACAAGCATCAGTAGCAGAAGCAACAACATCGTGCATCAACGATTTCACAGCTTGTCGGCTCAACAGGTGTACATAAAATATCAGCACTGTACACCAACAGCATCAACAGCAGCAGCAAAACCCAACTGTTGGCAGAGTGCAACATTGTTTGCTCTAATAACCAAGGCCAAGCGATGTTTGCACTTGCTTTGGCTTTTTGTTAAGTACAGTCGAGTTGGAGTTTGGCTGTGGTGAAGAAAAGACCCCAGAAAATAAAAAAGAAAATATGCATTCTATTTGAAAATCATTAGACAGTAAAAGAAATTATTTATAACGGGTAAATGTTTTCAGTTCTTTGTATTCGTATTCGTTTTTGAAAACCTCAAAATATGTATCCGCATTTTGCGAACGTAAAAAACGCTAAGTAATTTGTCGTAGATATTCGTCGTTCTTTTCTGTCCACTACCAAATGACTCAAATTTGAAATAAAGGATGAAATAAATGTGTGTGTTATTTTAAAATGCTCTAAAATAATCAATCGATCGCCATCTAACTTTTTTTTTTCAACTAGTGCTTATTTCGCGAATGGTAACACTTAGCTCATGTCTGATTTGACAGATGATTAGTTTTATCCTTCCGCTGAACGAATATGGTTGTGTATACGCTTGAACAACACTGGGAAATATTGCGAAATTAGTCGCTAAGTGGGCCTGCGACTTAGAGAAGATGCCGATTTTGCCAAAAAAAATCATCTTTTCAAGTGAAGCTCATTTTCATCTTGGCGGGTATGTAAACAAGCAAAATTGTCGCATTTGGGCACAGAAAACCCGCATGCATACATTGAAAAGCCGATATACCCAAAACGAGTCACTGTTTGGTGCGGAATTTGGTCCAGAGGCATAATTGGGCCATTTTTCTTCGAAAATGAGCAAGGAGTGGCCGTTACTGTCAATGGCGATCATTATCGGGCCATGTTGAACGAATTTTTGTTCACAAAAATTGAAGAGGAGGATATTGGCAGCATATTCGAATTTTTTACATTACTAAGTCCTTCCTAAGCTTTCCTTTGCTCCAGGTCCAGAAGAAAATTCAACAGCTTTTCATTTGGACTTTGTAATACAATAGATCCAAGAACCAGTATTTAAATAAATAATTTTATTTCAAAAAAATAACCAAAATAAGTTACTCTAACTTACTACCTTAAAATTTTGAATTTAAATTTTCATTACAGTAGCAATGTGGTGGATTTAAATAAAAAACCTTTATTTTTATTATATTATTTGAAGAAATAAATAACTCTACAATTGCTAGCAAATGATGGCAATATACAAGAGAACATGAAATTATTTGTGGATAAAAAACTTGAATAAAAAGATTGTAAAATATATTATCGGTATAGAAGATGCATAATTATGTACATCAAAATTCTTCATAAAATTCTAGTTGACAGGACGAGTCAAAATCAGGAAACAATCCTGTGGCCACAACTGTAGAGAAAAAGAGTGTGAGGATATACTGATTTATTTAGCTTCAATTTTTTCAACTTAAATTTTCAATTTATTTGCAATAATTTTAACACAGAAAGATACAGTATCTTATAAAATTGTGTAAGCTTCAATAATGTATACATTATAATGTTACTGTTTGGAAAAAACAAGAGAGAACAAAGAAACTAAGTTCAGTAGATTGGATTTCATTAATAAATAATTTGATTCATGGATATATATAAGCATAAATACATTGTAATATGTTCCTATAAAACTAATATAAAATAGAAAGAAAATTACAATGAAAACAATAATAAAAATGAATCAAAATTATTGAAAATAATCTTCATCATCACTAGCTCAAAGCGCCTCTAGATGCCGCCTAAGTCTGCTCTTTAACTGGGATGTACAACTTATTGCTCGAATGGATCGTGGTAGGTAATTCCACAGCCTATTTGCGTTGACTAAAAATTGACGCTCAGAAATTAAATAAGAGAAACGTACTGGCGCAAGATCAGAAGTTATAGATCGCTGATTGGGTATCATTTTGTAAAGACAGAGTGGTTGACAGGTATGTAATACATTGTGCAGTAGATTTATTTTCCTAAATTTGAGCAGGTTTTCCAGCGAAAGGCCATGTTTAGATTTCGAAAAACTAGAAACATGGTCAAGGTCATGCCTCCTTATTCTGTAAATGTATCGTGCAATACTGTTACATGCAACATTACTCCTTCTTTTATGTTCAAAGTCACAATTTCCATATATTTCACAACCAAACAATAAGATTGGGAAGACTTATGTCTTGGCTAGTATTATCTGTGTCTTAATGGGTGTAATTTTTTGAGATGTCCATAACATTCCGAGGCTCCCATATAATTTTCCTAGCATCAACCTAATAACTATATACTCCATTACTTCTTGACCAAAGTAGTATATTTCTTAAATCTTCATTTACCTCATGCATTCTCGACAAGACCCAACGGACACTTGTTATACAACTGAACATCATCGGCGTTCATGTGTATGGATGAGTTAGATAAATAAGAAGGAAGCTCATTAATGTAAAGTGAGAATAATAACGGACCCAGAATTGAGCCTTGAGGAACGCCTTTGCTCACTGGAAGAAATCCCGAGACGATGTCATTAGCAACAACCGCCTGAAATCTGTCTTTTAGATATGAACAGATTAAGCTTGTGGCAGATGTCGAGAAATTAAACTGATTTTTAAGCTTACTGCAGAGCATATTGTGATTGATGGTATCAAAAGCACTAGAGAAATCTAAAAGTGTCAGAATTGTTACATTACCATCGTCTACTGCTTTTCTGATATCCTCTATAATCTTTATTAAAGCATTCGTACAACTATATGCTGAGGACGAAAGCCAGACTGATTAGCGCTTAGCATATCATTGTTGGTAAGAAACCTCCCTATCTGGCTATTCATAATTTTTTCCAAAACCTTGGTTGAGTAAGGTGAAATAGCTATGGGTCAATACTCATCGGAACATCAACTTTTCGGTATAGGTATAATTTTGGATTTTTTCCAAGCAGTGGTGAAAATCCCAGTAATTAAAACGGTATTAAATATATATGTTATGTACTTTAAACAATATGGGAGGGTTGCTTTTAAAAACACGGGATGCAGGCATCGTAACCAACGGAGTTCGATCGGATCGAATCGGATCGGTAAAACCAAAACTTGAGAAAGATTCTCGGGAATACTCTCAGGATCAAAAGATGAATTTCAAATAAAATGCTCATTCAACATATCACAATCAGTGTTTAGAACATTGTTAGTACTTTTTTGACCCATTCCAATTTCTCTAATATTTTTCCAAAGTTTCCTTCCAGCAAGGGAAGGTATAATCTTGAAGCATTGAATCGTCTTTTTGATTCGCGTGTCTCGCATATAACCCTATTTATCAACACTTTGTATGCATTTTGCAGGGTCTCTAATCTAAAACGCTTCAAACGCTTATAAGCCGGATTACGTTCTAAGACTAATGTTTTAATGTTGTTTGTAAACCATAATCTATCGGCATTTTTTACTTGGCAGATTTCAGAATACGTATATCCTCTTGAACGAAATGAACTTGATCATTGACGCACGGCATACTACCATTACGACATACTATATATTCGAAACCATTCCATTGATCTTAGGTCTTCCTCTAATAAGTGTCTATTAATGGTTTTAAAGTCCCAAAATTTATAGGAATTTTTTAAATAGATTGGTTCGCAGTGAAATGTTAAATGAATAAGGTCATGATGGGAGAAACCGGAAGCTGATAGTCGTTCATGGAGAAAAACTTAATTTAAATCACTGACGACAAATACATCAAGAAGAGTACTTCTTTCCTGTGTTAAGTGGGTTGGAGTTGTTATATTTACGGAATATAAACCAAGCCGACTCATACTCCCAACTAGGTGCGAATCCTCAAGAATGTTGCAGTTTAAATCTCCAACAACAATGACGAACGGCGACACATAGGATAGCTGATCTATTGCAGACAACAGAGGTGTAATGCTAATACTTCGCTTATATGCTGACCCTAATAATATTTTGTTTTGATTGCAAGTAATTTCGATAAATACGTATTCAATTGTACTACCAGCCTCTTTACGCACTACGTTGTTGTTCTAGTAAGATGTACCCCTTAGTGATGAGCTTCATTTGAGCTTTGAATTTTTCTGTAACTTTTCATTTGAATTGCCATATTATTCACCAACCAACTGTATGTACTGTTGTACTGTTTCCGCGACGCTGGTGAATGAAGAAGATGCTCAAACTGTAATTAAAGTTTAAAGCTAAGCTAAGTTTGCGTCTATTAAATTTCTTTTGAGAAAGATCTACATCCACTCTTGTGCGAACAAGATGCTCGTCGTGAGCTCGAATCTTTCTTAATTTTGTTACTAAATAATACAGTTTTTGGCTTTCGCAATAAACATTTCTATATTATATTTTAAATTAAAAAATCCGAAAGTGGTTAAAGTTAAAAAAATCCTAGAAATGCGCATTTACTGATTGAGAAGCGTGGGAAAAGTCCTGCAGCACTAACAACACACATCGCACTGACACCTTAACACAATAAAACACCACACCATGTCAATCCTTAACAACTCATGCTATATAGGACCCACCCCAGCCAATACTCAAATAACAGACAAGAACTAAACGAAAACAAATACGATGCCATTGGCACTTCTAGTCGTTTTTCGTTCTACTCCTGAAGTAGCTGTGATCCTTGAAAAAACAAATAATTAAGTAGCTTCAACGTCACAGATAGAAAATACTAAAAACCACCAAAACGAATAAATCCAACATTAGGTGCAGCCAAAACGCATCAAGTGATGCACCATGTAAATTGTTTACTCACATGGCAATCAACGACCGAAACCCAAACATTCGAATACATTTCGATTCTTTCCAAAATTTCAGTGATTTTGTAATTTGAAACTCCTATGCCGGTTATGGTGTCCTGTCAGGGCCGACGTACGACAGACGAGCGAAAAGTGGGCATGACAAAAATTGAATCTGTTGAAATATCCCTGTACACATGAGTGCAACAGATTCCGGGATGGGACACTTTTTTTTAATAATCTTATTTTTTATGTGAAGGATTTCACTCGCCTCATGTTTGTCAGATTGAAGAAGTAATTTTGACAATTTGGGAATTTTTTTTAAGGGGTCCAGGGGTATGACTTTTGACACATAGCAGACATCAATTTAAATTGACAGCCTGTCTGGCGAAGTCGTTTAGTATGGCAGGGTCTGTTTTTTTGTTTTTGTTGTGCGCGTTGTTAGTCCTTTTTATGGAGCAAAATTATTTCGTTAGCTGGATGTGGATTGGGGTGGGGAGGACTTCTGTAAGTCGTAAAGTTACTGCTGGATGGGTCGTTACGGTGGGTTGTTGTTGTATATCTTATGGACAGTAGAATTTAATGAGGTAGAATGTGAAAGATGGTTCCTTGTATATTTGGTGGTAGTGTCTTGTATCTTGGACCGCTGTCAGTTGTGGGTAGTATAATTTTCTTTTATTGTTTTATCGTTTTTTATTATGTTGGTCGACCCACATGTGAGTTTCTTTCATTGGTGGCGTGCAGAAAGACATAGACATATAGTAGCTCGTATTGCGTTTATTTTAATGTACTATTCTTTATAGCAAATTTTCAATCTTCATGTCAGGGGATAACCGCAAGGCAGGTGTACGAGTTAGTATTTACAACAATTATGACTGTTTAAAGTGCTGCTTTAGTGACAGAAAGGAAATGGGCACTGACTAAGTCGGCACAAGTTAGAGGTCGCAACCACTGCACTTTAACAAATAAAGTGCACGACTAGGTCCGAACTAAGCGTCTCGTTGATCAAAATTTGGTTGGTTGTTTGCTAATTTTATACGATAGGTAGGTAAAGATCTGAGAAGCAATGCTAGATTAAAGAAACGGTTTATAAATCATAGGAATAGTGTTAAGAAATATTCACTTTTGGGTTATTCATCTGATATGGCGGTACATATTATCCAATAACAATGAAAGTTCTTAAAAGTTCGGACTCTCAGTAACAGAGAATTGTCAGAAGTTCTGGTTAGAGAGTTATGACGCGTACTGTATTATGTATAGGCTCTTACACTTTAAAAGATTTTTGAGTACAAGGACAAGCGTAGTAAGAGTTTCTGTTTTCTGATCTGTCAGAGCATGTTTTTGTTTTTGACTGGAATAGATTAGTGACGCTGGTTTAAGGTGTCCCTGATTAGAAGTGGGGTTCGTGATAGACCGAAATCTTTACATAGATATATGTAAGAATTAAATGATTTGTTTTTGAATTTGCATTAGTAGTTAGAATATGCCGAGGAACTTGTGTGGGGTGCAAATGAAGCGGGAGTTTCTGATTGTGTAAGCACCAAATGGTTGGAATGATCTTAAGTTTCTAAAAATTAGATTTTTCGTCAATTCGAATTTAAAGCTTAGGACGCAATAATTTTCAAAACATAAATTTTACTCTAAGTATTAATTTTGGTTAAAACGGTTCTTACTGTATTCCGGTAAACTAAAGAAGACTAAATTTTAAAAAAAATCATTTTTTCAAATCCTGGCCGCTATTTAGGCTGTAGGCCTCGGGACATACGGACAGACAGACAGACGGATAGAATATCGAGACCCAATTTTTAAGTTTCTCTATCATCGTAATGCCAGAATTTATTAATATGTTTCTCGATTTCGAAATTGTGTACGAGGACAATGTCTTTCTCTACGTAATTGAGAAAGTCAAAGACCTCGCCTTCCCAACCAACCAACTTCAAGGACTCAAATGGAGACAGTCAGCCAAAGATCGCGCTAACTGGTGAGGCGTCTTGGTTGAGACACCGGTCTGTAGCGCCACTTAAGTAAGTAAGAAGACAGAAGTGCCAACACATTGTAACAAATTGTTAGTGAACCAACAAGAATCACAGACACTACATCGACCTTAATTGTCGCTAGAGTAAATATGGATTTTAAAATAAGCGACCACCAGTCACATGAAATTAAAATCAATATGAGGTCAATAAATCATGATTAACGGCAGAGAACATATACTACGATAGCGTTTAATAATATTCCGTTTAAGCCTTATGTTAATCAAATAGAGAACCCTAACGAAAGTTTTGCATTTGATTCAATAGAAATCTACGAATTTAGCGACATTTCAATCTCTTGTCAGTTAAAATGATTCTAAGCGCGTTTGAAATTGTTGGGCCAACCTTTCTTCAAATTCTTAATGAATCACTTCATTCTGGAATATTTTCCGACTGCTGGAAAGGAGCTACACTGGTTCCTATCGAAAAAGTAAAAAACACTGATAAGCCAGTAGAATTTCGCCCAACAAATTTGACAATGACCGAAAGCAAAATTTTCGAAAAATTGGTTTTTAAGCAATTAACCCAATATATTGAGGACAACAATCTTCTATCCGAAGTCTTATATCAGTCTGGATTCAGGCGACAACACAGCTGCGAGTCACTATTAAATCTTGTGGAGACCCAATGGAAAACTGACGTGCATGATAAGAAGGTCTTAGTGGCAGTATTATTGGACCTTCAGAGGTTTGAAACTATATCAAGACCAATGGTAATTGAAAAACTCAAGCAAAATGGGATAGAAGGAGTGGAACTGAAATGGTTTGTTAGTTATTTGACAGAAAGTAAACAACGAACTCGACTGGGTGAATACATCTCAGAACCATTGACGGTAGAATTGGGAGTGACTCAAGGGGCAGTTCTGCGAACGTTACTTTTCCTAATATATATTAATGATATAGGGAGAAATAAGGCTTTTTGCTGACGATGCACTTGTTTTTGTATCTGGATGTTCGGTGGATGAATGTGTCCATGAATTAAATGCCGATTTAGAAAATGTAGCTAATTATTTAAAAATGAATAAATTAACACTTAACACTAGATAAACAAAAGCTATGATCATAAATGCAGAATCCATCAAACATATTAGTATTGACAATGTTATAATAGAGAAATTTAATGAAATTAAATACTTGGCTGTTATAACGGTAAACTGTTAAAATTTGATAAAGACTCAAACGAAACTTGTAAAAAAAAAAAACTCATCTAATTGTTTTTTTTTTCAAACGAATCAGACAAAAACTTTCAATAAATAGTTCGTTAAAAATTTATAGCGTCGTGATAAAACCGTAATTTGAATACTGCTTAACAATAATTGTATTCCTAAGTCAAAATCAGTATAAAAAGAGATTGCAAAAACTACCAACTCGGGGAATGAGATGTATCTTAATGTGCATAGTCGGCTTTCTTTCAAAAACTCGTAAGTCGAAAATGGCAAATTTTTGAGGAGGCGCAAAAAACCGATTTAAAAATTAAATAGAAGAAACTGTTAAATTTTTTTTGTTTAATAATATTAAATTTATTTATAATATATTCAGAAAAACATTTTGTTATTAACTTTTGTGATATTGGCATGAAATTAAATTTAAAGACTTACGAGGTCTTAAAAAAATTAATTTTAAACATTTCAGGGGACATACGAGGTTATTTTTGTTCACCAGGAAGAATTTCAAATAACAAATAAGTTATTTGTTGATGTTTTCATGGCTCAAATTGAAGCTTAAATCAGTTGAATAATAAAGAATCATAATATTCGTGGTAGTCTTTGTGTAAAACAACCTTAAGTTGTTGCAAATGCAACCATTTTTCTTTTTTAATTTTAAGCATTTCATTGTATAGTTTTGGTATACAATTATCTAATACGCCCGCAAACTGCTTACTTCTTCTCTGTGGAAGATCTTTCCAGTCATCTTCGTGACTAAGTTTGTACTTAATATAACCGCTAGTTTGATATAGCAAGGCTCTCAAATCGGTTACTTGTGGATCACCCATTTTTGTTCCAGGACGAATTGATCTATAGAAGTTACATACCGCATTATAGTTCAGAAAAAAGTTGTAATTAAGATATTCAACAGAATAGGATTCTGGCAGTTTCCTTGCATGCATTTTATGAACTAGGGAGATAAATATCTTGGTTTCTTAGTTGTCTTTCAATGTTAGAATGCATTGAATCACACTCCATTTGTGTGTGACCTTTTTCCATGTATTTTTGAGTGATTGTAATTTTACGATTATACGCAAGGCTCACTAACGCATTGGAGAGAGTCATATTTCGATTTTGGTAACCACAGCCATCGCTAAATATGATTATTTCATCACCTTTTTCAAACGGAACTTCTTTAGCTATAAAGCTGCAAATAACTGACGTGAATTCATTTGCCGTTAACGCCCCTTGCGACTCATAAGTAGCAAAATCCTTTTCTGGATTTTAGATCATAGATTGTAAAGTTGTGAACAGCCAACTTTGTTTTATAATATAAAGCTGAGGCCTTCAAAGATGGAGCCAGTAGAACAGCTTGAAGATCCATAGTGTAGACGTGTTTCGCATACATCTTATCACTCTCCTTTTCACGTCGTGCAGCTTCTTTCATCTTTTGGTGACGTATGTAATCTTCTTCTAATACATTGCCCTCCTTACGTGTAATGCAGAGATCACATTGGTCTTTTTTGGGTTTGAAGAAACTAATATTCATCTCAATCATAACATCATCGAATACCTTAAACTTCACTTGCTGGATATTTTTTTCTGTGGAATACTTTTGGTATTCAACTCCAAGTAAACTTTTGAAGATGACTGCCTGCAGTAATGCGACTCTACTTTTGGTAACGAATTAAGAAAGTCCCTTACTCCTGCGCGTGCGGTTAAGTTTATATTTCTTTTTTTGCTGGGAACGTTCAAAGTGTTTTCGGAACTAGCATCAGGGTCATTTTCTACCTCCTTAGAACAAGTTTTCGCCCAATTGATTGCACTCCATTCATTGATACCAAGAGTGTGAAGGAACATTGTTTTACATACCCCAATTGCTTCTCCACCCCCAGGCTGTTTCAGGTGGAAAAAAATAGTATTTTGCCTCCTGGACGTTCTTTTGGTTTTTTTTTTATCTTTTGGAGCGCTTAATTGTGTCAATAGTTTAACTGTTACCTTTTTTTCTGCCCACGATAAGTCCCAAAAATTCTTGAAGATATATTCCCTATCATGACTTGAAAACTCACCACATTTGATTTTCGAATTGATTTGACTATTTCGGCAGTTGCATCTGGGCCTTAACTCACGTTGAGACTTTTGAACTCCATAATTCCATTTATTTTCCCCATCGGAGCTCTTACTTTTTATAAGACCCTTATAAGGTAATCCTTTTTGCCTATAAAGTTGATTTTTTTGTCTGCAACCAATTTTCCGGATTTGCCTTATTTTTCTTGGCCCTTTTCTTAGAAGTGCTTTCATTTGTATCACCATTAGAACTTGAATTAGTTACTTTATCCTCAAGAAGTTCAACAGGTTCTAAGATTCTTGCTTCATCATTTGCGTCACCACTTAAAACAAGTTCTGATTCAGTTACTGGGACCGAAATGATGACATCATCTGTTACATTCAGAGAAACGTCCTGCGTAAAATTATTAGATAGAATCAAGTTAAGTTGATCTTCCAATTCGACCTCGTTCACTGCAAAAACAAAATGGAAACAGCTACCAAAGTTCAAGTGAGTTTTTCAGTTTTTCAAACATACCGTCAACAGTTTCCAATGGGAATTGATTTAATTCGTATTTACGGTCATTTTCCTCAGAAAGTTTTTCATTTTCAACATTGGTCGTGTTTTCTAACATGTTAAGTTATTTAATGTTTCTATTTTACAACTCTCATCTTAAATCGTGAATACTTACGTGACCAATCAGTACCTAAAGCGGAATGTAGCATTTTCCAACCTCTACTGTTTTTTGCAGCATTAAAAGAAAGCTTTCGTTTAGACATAATTGACATTTCTTTTTAGAAACACTGTTTTGGCAAAAGAAAATCCGTGAACACTTTTTTGTACACAGCTACACAAAATTATTTTAAACCGTTATCAATGCAACCTTGTTTTGACTTTGCTTTCAAAAAAGATGCTGTTACTTTTCGTTTTAAAGACAGACATACGAGGTATTGAATATAAAGCGAGCTATAAACAAATATCAAAACCTCGTAAGACGGACATACGAGCTTTTAAATGGAAATTTGAAGGCCAATAGACTTAGAAGGTTTTAAAACTGGTTGATAGAGGCAAAAGGAATCATGATGAAGTTACGAGGTATTGATATTTAAATTCAGTGATTTTTTTTCATCAGGATTACATTAAAATGTCATTTTTCATAAAATTCGGACTTACGAGGTTTTGAAAGAAAGCCGACATATTATGTCTCCAATAATTAGGCTTAAGATTGACACTCTAAAATGGATGACCACAAACCAAAGAGTATTAATGACTGTACTTTTATTTTTATTCAAATATTTAACAAAATATTTAACAAGTTAATTGGTTTATGTGGCAGATGTTCAACCATATAATTTAAGAAGCATTGGTGACATGGTTTTTTTTCTAATATTTAAAAGATCCCAGAATATTTTGTTATATAATGGACTACAATTATTTAATAGTCTAACAAATGAACTAAAGAAAGAACATAATATTAAAGCCTTCAAAAGAATGTTAACAACGCATATATTAAATCAAATTATAATTAATTTATCAATAAGTTATTTAGTTGTTTAAGAACTATTATACAAAATTTGTAAAAATAGCTTCAGCCAAATAAACTCAATCAATCAAACACTAAGAGTATAACTAACAAAAATATATGCTAATAATATATAACTAAAAACAATGTACCTACCTATGCATTTGACTTCAGTGAGCAAGCCCCACAACATTTACCCTCATAGCCAAAGTTCGCTAATGAGAGTGAAAAACCAAGCAACCAAGCATTCTGAGACCCCGCCTGATATCTATAACGTTCCATTACACACACAAACTCCACCTTTGATTGCCATTAGAAAAGTGAAAACAAAATCATATTTGAGTTTTGTGGTACAGCCTTAGCAGTGCCACGCTCCAAAGTTGGAACGCCACCTGTTATTAAAAAAAAAAAAGAATTTACACCATCTAGCTGGAAATATGGAATTTAATTTTTGCAACACAATAGAAAACCCGAAATTGAGATTCTCTTCACTGAAGTCTACATAGTTCAAGTTTTGTTTTATTAAAAGCTGATCTTTACCATGAAGAAGATACTACGTAAATATTATCTGAAACCGCACATTTGCAGTTTTTTTTATTTTCAGTTTTAGCTTCGTTGGTACCCTTCATTCCAGTATTCTTCAACAAATTATTTAAATGTTTCATATAAACGTGTATACCTATATAGGTAGGTGTGTATGCATGAGGGCTAGTACTCATATTTGAAAAGGATATGCAAACAATGGCGGTTAGCGTGAGCGTTGCACCACCGCAGCACATCAGAAATGCTGCACGAAAAACAATTTCAGGGATGCCCTTTCGTCGTACACAAAAACTATATGAAAAGTTGATGAAACCGAAGCTGGATGGATAGATGAGGCTAGCAGTAGCATGCGATTAAAACTTTTATTATTTTTGGCGTCTTTTCGGTGCGCTAGGGTTCAACAGATGAGATTTAATGAAATTTTAAATCCGCGACCCATAAAAATATCCTCGACGAGTAGCGCAACGAAGCCGAGTGGTTTTGGTCATTGTTTTGTTTTTTTTTTTTCTTTCCTTTTTCTTTTAAATTAAAATGAAAATAGTTCTAGAGAAATCTTCGTCGGCGGTCTAGTTGCCGCGATTGTTATAATGCAGTGAGAGAAACATGGAAAATTAAGGGCAATAGTGGTATACGCTGATCTCTGGAACAAAACGTGAATATCATTCTGGCGTAAGCTATTTTGTTCACTTCTAACTTAGATTAACAAATTCGGATGCAGAGCAGAGGCAATTAGACCAGGTAATAGGAAAAAAAAAGTAGGACAATTCAATTTGCAGGCGCAGCATTTTATGCAGAACCATGGATTGCATTACAACGTCTTATGGAGTTACACACTTTTCAATCTAAGGAAAACTGCGCGTGTAAGACGCTGAACAACAGCAATTATTCAGGTAAAAAAAAAACTAACTGAATGGCTTTCTACAATAGATGAAAGCAATTTTATGGATGATGGCGTCTGTGCTGAAAGTGTTGGCCTGGGTCGCTGTTTAGTAAGCAAAAGGATTTTTAATTGGGACGGGTTGATGTTGGCGGCCTTAACGCCGAAAAATCTGTTATTTAAAATCAACCAGTTTTCGGTTAAAACTACCAAGTTATTCTGTTACTATCGCTAGTTCCTACAGAACTAGTGGAGTGGATTAAAAATAACCAAGTCAACTTGTTTATTGTTTGAGCCCATTTTTAAGCGTTTGTAGTGGCCATTTGTTTTTGTGGTGTCTGTCTGTGTTTATTATACAGCCACTGATGCCAAATCACTATGACGAATATCACAATTGAGCAGCACGTCCGAACGATAAGACTTTACTAGCCAGATGAGTGTTCGTGAATGCAAACGAGGGTTGCGCATATTTTACGCAGACGCGGATACAAAGACGACGCTCCAATGTTTGGTGGCGAAATTCGCCAACGCGTTCGGAAAACAATCAGCCCATACCCGTACAAAGGAACTCTAGATCGGCGGAAAACATTGCGGCGGTCCGTCAAAGTGTACAGGAGAACCTGAGGCAGTCTGTGGGGTCAGATTCGGTAAGTCAAAAGCAACGCCTGACTCCTATTAGTGCGCTAATTTTACAGGCTCGGCAATATCCGATGCTCGCTTAGCTAATAACCGAAAGAAATAGGACATAGGCGAAAAAACCATTTGTTGTTATATTGCTAGAGATCGACAGATCATATAGGGAAGACCAGAACACTTGAGGTACTCAACAGAGACAATACTGAGACCACCAACTTCGTCCGATTTCCCGGTACTTTGCGGAGTGGTCACGATTTGGTGTGCTAGTATTGAAACATACAAATTCGTATTGACAAATGTCAAGAAACTTCAAAGAATCCGGCTCACTAACATACTCTCAAAAAATAACAACCATTTCCGCTGTGGGCAAATTTGCTGGCAGCGTTCATAGATTTTTATACGTTAAGTTTTAAATAATTCGTTCCGTGTGGACAGTATTTTGTTTTTTAGGAACAAGTGTACTTTTGCTTAAAATATTAATTTATGAAAAATCATCAACGTGGATTGGTTGAGGGAAAATAAAAACATTTTGAGCAATTTTTCTTCAGTTACTTAAGAAAAATCTACTCATTATACGATTGGAGCGTTTTCCAATCGCCAACCGAGAATCTTTATTTTCAGAAGTCGTAATAGGGAGATTTTATTTGTAACAAAGTTGTAAGGGAATTTCGAACAGCGACAATGAGCGAAAGCGACAACGAAATGAAAGAATGGGTTTGACCACCAATGTGGGTTTTTGGCGACTAATTCAAGCTTTTATTTCTTGGGGGTTTTTATACACTATGTAGCTTAAGACTAACAATACATTATTATTGTTGTACTTTTTAAAGCTTTGTTAACAAAATCGGTACTTCAAAAAATATGGAAACTAGTATAAAGTAAGGCGCGAGATTTGAATTCGTGGTGAACATTTGTCTAAGTGATGAGCGTTGAAGTTGGTGGTGAGTTTGCTCCAACACTCATTAAATCGAAGTTAATGATATTCAAAAGCGGCAAATACGCAACCATATTTGGCCTGATATATTTCTAGTATATAAAACATCTCATTTAGATAGTCTTATTAACCGAACAAATATATTATTCGACTTTTAAAAGTGTTAAATAAAATGTGGTATTGCCGAACTCTATCACATTTCGCCACGGTTGGCAATATTTTATTTGTATGTTTTTGCATGTCACGCGGATTCTAAATTGACATACCACCGATAGGAAAACAAATGGCGAAATTGGAAAAAAAAAATTAGGGGCCAGCGGCAAGAGGATCGCGAGTTGGGGGTCTCAGTATTGTCTCCGGTACTCGATGTTGAGCAGCGTGGTCCATGCTTCTGTGGTCACGATATATGCATGTCCACAACCAGGATTCCAAGACGTGCTATGGAATCGGTGCCATCAGCCAGGCGTTCTCTAGATAGACCCAGGAGATGTCACCTCCACCCGCATGGGGATTGCCCTTGTTGATTTCGAGTCGGTAGCGGAAGATCAATACTTTTGGAAGGCGGCCCTTTTAATGAAAAAGTAGGACATTGAAAATGAGCGAATGCCTGAACTTAATGTTACATAAACAACAGCGCGAAAATTTAAAACTGTTTCATCACCGCCTTTACTTACATAAGCAACTGGGCTTGTAGATAAGACCATTTTTCCTTCCTTTTTCCAATTATCCGAACCATTTGAAATCTTCAACTTGGGAGGGCAGCCAATACTCCCAAGACTAAATATTTAAGGAGGATTTTCGATGAATGATTGAAAACTTGGCTTTGTAATGGAGCTACATAGACAAAAATTGCTTTCAAATGCAACAAAAAGATTGGCGTATGCGATTCAATTTCTAGCGATTGCAATTTAGAATGCGGTACACTAAGGCGAGAGAAGTGCCATAAAAAGGACCATTCACATGAGTGCGATCTGCGAATAGCGAACAAATCAATTCAATTATATTTATGAATTGAAAATTTATTTTTGTTTTACCTAAAAAAAAACGTGCGTCTGATTGATTTAAATAGCCAAACTTACAATTACAGCAATTACCCGCGAATTGAAAATTCTTGCCGCGAACTTTCACACTTTACTCAAAATCCACATAAAACAGTCGCAATCCATAATCCCACGAATGAAAAATTCGTTCGAACTTAACCTTCAACAATGAAAATGATTCGCAGGTACCTGCGACTAAAAAAAGTTATCATGTGAATGAAATGTCAGAATCTACGAATATTCGCTTGTTCGCAGTTCGCAATTCGCTCTCATGTGAATTAAAAAAGAGTTTTTAGATATAAGCTGGTGGTGGTAAAGTGGGTGCTTTTATAAGATTTCCAAAAGCGCGATTTCTCACTAAAACTGGTGAAGAAGGGGGACACGAGAATATCAAAAACCGAACTACTAAAGCTTCAGAAACCGACTCCTCGCTTACCTCTCGGTCCCCTTGGAGCCTCAGGGTCATTTTGACCCAATCAATATGCCGTCGTTGCTGGGCCGAGGGCAGTAGCATCGATGGGGCAACAATGTTGAGCCATCACAACAATCTGCATTGCGAAAATTTAAAACTGTTTCATCACCGCCTTTACTTACATAAGCAACTGGGCTTGTAGATAAGACCATTTGTCCTTCCTTTTTCCAATTATCCGAACCATTTGAAATCTTCAACTTGGGAGGGCAGCCAATACTCCCAAGACTAAATATTTAAGGAGGATTTTCGATGAATGATTGAAAACTTGGCTTTGTAATGGAGCTACATAGACAAAAATTGCTTTCAAATGCAACAAAAAGATTCGCGTATGCGATTCAATTTCTAGCGATTGCAATTTAGAATGCGGTACACTAAGGCGAGAGAAGTGCCATAAAAAGGACCATTCACATGAGTGCGATCTGCGAATAGCGAACAAATCAATTCAATTATATTTATGAATTGAAAATTGATTTTTGTTTTACTTAAAAAAAAACGTGCGTCTCAATTGATTTAAATAGCCAAATTTACAATTACAGCAATTACCCGCGAATTGAAAATTCTTGCCGCGAACTTTCACACTTTACTCAAAATCCACATAAAACAGTCGCAATCCATAAATGAAAAATGAATGAAAAATTCGTTCGAACTTAACCTTCAACAATGAAAATGATTCGCAGGTACCTGCGACTAAAAAAAGTTATCATGTGAATGAAATGTCAGAATCTACGAATATTCGCTTGTTCGCAGTTCGCAATTCGCTCTCATGTGAATTAATAAAGAGTTTTCAGATGTAAGCTGGTGGTGGTAAAGTGGGTGCTTTTATAAGATTTCCAAAAGCGCGATTTCTCACTAAAACTGGTGAAGAAGGGGGACACGAGAATATCAAGAACCGAACTACTAAAGCTTCAGAAACCGACTCCTCGCTTACCTCTCGGTCCCCTTGGAGCCTCAGGGTCATTTTGACCCAATCAATATGCCGTCGTTGCTGGGCCGAGGGCAGAAGCATCGATGGGGCAACAATGTTGAGCCATCACAACAATCTGCATTGTTGCCCAACCAACGCCAGATTGTAACGATGCTTTTTGGGTGCAATCGCATTGGTTGGGAAACAATACTGAAGATATCGCAACAACCTCGGTTGTTTATGATAGCGAACATTGGCCCCTAACTCAACCGGCCGGCGGCATATTGCTGAGCGCAACAGCTGCGTGAATTTAAAACTTTGCACATGAGTAGAATGAATGATAAACGAGCACGTGTTTTCGTCAAAAGCTAGTGGATGCATTCACACCGAACACCAACTAGCTTTGGGTTGACGTTTCTATCAGCTGTGAGACACTAGTCGAAGCTTCTGTGTAAACTATTAACTAACAAATAAAATTAATTCAAAGCATTTAAAAGTAATACTAGCCTATCAATTAATTGTGGAAAATGATTGTAAGTTGTCAGCTGATCTGCTGAGTTTGCTGAACATTGCAAAAGGTGTGTTTGTTTCGACAACCCAACGATGAAGTCGTTTTCGTGGAAAACGACTCGTTTTGAAAACTGAAATATTTATGGGAAAACTTCCGTTTTCGAGTTATAACTTTTTTTTTTTTAAAATGCTATAAAAAAAAACTACTGAATATTTTCTCAAATTTCTTTTTTTATTTGAAAGTACAATCCTTCCGGTTAATAATGGAAAATAATTTCATTCAAATGGCTGCCTCGGCTGGCCATGCAGTAGCCTACACGATCGGTCCAATTTTTAAGCACATTATCGATTGTGTGCAGCTGTATTTCACCAATGGTTTCACGAATATTGTCCTTTAAAGCGTCAATTGTCTCTGGCTTGTCGGCGTAACACTTATCTTTTACGGCACCCCACAAATAATAGTCCAACGATGTCAAATCGCAGCTCCGAGGTGGCCAAACGACATCAGCTCTGCGGCTGATAATGCGATCTTCAAAAACAATCGATCGCAGGCCCACTTAGCGAAGCGAAAACGCATTGGATGGTCATTTGGCTTCAACTCCTGAACCAATTGGACTTTGTATGGCGTCATAAGAAAGGTCTTTATGCAAAATTCGTCTCAATGATGTCTCCGAAATGTTCAATTGTTGAGAACGACGGTGAATTGATGTTGCTGGCGCTTCACGCACACTTTCTGTCACAGAAGCAATTTTCTCGGGCGTACGGCTTTTAACGCTTTGGTTTATCGATGAGGATGCCAGTTTCTTTCACTTTTTTCACAAGATAACGAACATACGGAGCTGACGGTGCTTCTCTTCTTCAAAATTCCGTACGCAATTTTCGTACACATTCTGCAACATTACCATGTTTTTCGAAGTAATGTCGCAATATTTCAGCGGAAGGATAAAACTAATTATCTGTCAAAGCAGACATGAGCTAATTGAAAAAAAAAAAAAAGTTAGATGGCGGACCCTCTATAAGTATTTCTTTACTGTTGCTGTGCTGACATTATCCATTCTAACTCGTATCTTTCTTTTCATTTCTACTTAAGTTTCGCTTCTAATTATTTGCCATGACTGAACTTTCTAAGCTTTTCAAACTGCTCGTCAATGCGGAACATTCAATTGTATTGCGCAACGCTTCTTAAAAATTCCCAAAACGCAATCCTTTCTCCGAACTTCTTCTGGGACACCACAACTGTCAGGTTCCTACCCAAAATAGTGTACCACAATACCACCTATTAAATGAATCATTATGTTGCAAGCTCATTAATTTGACTCGCATCCCTTCTGCTGAGTGTCGCGTTTTTTTTTTTAACGACGTCCAAGTGTTCAAATGCTCAAAAAAAAAAAAATGTAAAGAAAAACGTTTAAAAATATCACAGTGATCTGTTTTTTTCTTATTTTTTGTTGTATTCTTCCTCATAATTCCTATAATTTCCTTTCAACTTGTCAAACGCCGAAATGAAATAAATTTATGATCACTCGTTAGTATTATATTCGAGGCAACAAAATAAACTGTGCAACGTTTTAAAAAATAAAATCCTAAAAATACTCATTTTCACCCCATACAAGGATTCCGTATAATCATCCACTATTTGCTAGAAGTTCATGCACTTGTTCCAACCAAATCGATCGTAAATAGTTCAGAACACCATCTCGGGCATATGTATTAAGGGTTTCCCAATAGTGCATCAACGCCAGGAGGAGGCACGCAGGCCGAACTACACACATGATATAGATATAGATGAACGAGATGACTTTTTGATGATGACAATGATGATGGGTTTATAATAAGCCCACCAATAATAAATAGGCACGACAACGAGCTGTCTAATAATGCATCACATGTGTGTATTTTTCTCTGCACTTTTGATGATACCTCATTCGACAGCCCAACCCCATCTGTAGTGCGTTTGATGAAATGAGGATATGAACATAATTTTTGAGAAACTAATTTCGATACCGTGTGAAATTTCGGAAACTAAACTCAAACGGGGGAGTAGCATCGGCAAGACCCAATCCTTCAATAAATGTTTTCGTTTCGCTTCAAACCGAACAACTAGCCAGTGATGCAGATCAACGAATTAACGCCGCACATCTCAGAATGTCACGTTTCACGTCTCGTTTGAGTCATTTAAAAGCCATTTTCATCGTTGCTCCCGTTAGATATTTAAATTTTTTTTTCTTTTTTATCCAAATGGGAAATTAAGTGGTACTTCCATTATCAGTGAACCATGCACTGTAGAGTGCGCTGCAGCAGTACATTCAAAGGAGTGTGAACGCAGAGAAAAGTATCAAAAACCCCTTTCGTTTTTTAAGTGCAGTTCAAAGGCTATGAACTGTACATGTGTATACGTGTGTACTTGCGGAGCCACCACCAGTGGCAAAGGGGGGAAATTGTTTGCGGCCACTTACGAGCGATTATCGATTGCCTTCAGAACAACTCTCCCATATCACAAAGGATGAGATTGCACCACTTAAATAAATTTTCCCTTTTTTAGTACGTTCTTCAAAAACGCACTTGCAACAATCCTTTGTGACATCAAGTTCTATTCGATGTGAATAATCTAACCTCATTTAATGGAAGGCGTCTGATTGGGATTGGATTTCTGTGAAATTATTTTGAGTTTCGTCTCTGCCCTGAACTGCCGTTTTAAAAACCTCGCATCCAATAAACTAACTGCAGGATGATATGAATGGAAAATTTATTTTGAAATATTGGAGCTCGTGCTAACGAACGCGGCCGGATTTTGAGACTGTCTTGACTAATTTTGACTATTGTGAAGACGTGACCTACGAAGAAATGACTGAAAAACGGTAAGTCTATAGAGCTCTATCAAGTTAACAAACATTCAGTTTTAAAGTTTTAAAATTTCATGAAAATAGGAGGGCAGGCATCTGCTGCAGACAACCAACGTCCTATTGTGAAGATGAGGATGCAAACATGGATGCAGCGCGCAGAGATCTGTATACCTAAACAGTGTTCCATGTCCGTGTACAAAGTCGAAATGCGTACAAAAAGTTGAATAAAACTCTTGTGCTTGATATTTGTTTATATTCACATGGTAAGCAACACGCGAATTCGAACAGCATAACATCTTATCTAATCGTTAAAAGGATTGGAGGCGCGCCAGAACATGTAACTATGCTGTCGACAACACTCTTGTAGTACCTACTTTGCCCAACTCAAATGACCGTCGTCCCTTTTTATGTTAGTGTCAAGTGGTTGAGTGGGGGTTGCACTCCGCACGGAAACTTCTCGTTTCCTTGTTCCATTGAGCTCATTGTTAGAATATGAATTGGGAAGTTTATTTAACCGTGTGCAGGCTAATCTCAATACCGATAAATAACACTTGTGTCGTGCTTTGAGAGAGATGTCACAAAGGGGCTGCACTGCGACTAATATTTAATACTGTCGTTTTTTCAGATTCAGAGCAGTTCTTCTGCTCTCGAAATCAGCTGGCTGTCAAATTTCATTTTTCATAAGAGGCAGAAAAACAAATTGTCAGAGTCAGTGCAGTTTTGCGAATCTAGATTTCTGAGCGAGATTCACACCTTCTTATACTAAAACCAATACATTTGCCATTTGTCAAACTTTAAAGTGTGTTATTTTACGTTTTTAGAGACGACAGTCTGTGAAAAAATAAGGAAACATTTACATTTGGCGGCTGCAATGGATATTAACAAAAATTGAATTGAGCAGCTGACTTTTAAAACATGTACTCCCACAAATGCAAAGAAAGAAAATTCTCGTGTTATGTTCCATTGGGCACGAAAAAACTGAAATCTGAGAAAAAAATCCGAAAATCCCAAATGGAAAATGACATAACGTCGGTTAGTGGTTATTTGCAGTGCTGCCAGGACTTTATACTTATCGCCGATTTGTCTACTCAAACTTTTCAGTGGCTCCTTAAAAAATTGTTGCTTCGAATTTATGATTTGGCAATTCTTAGACTGACTAGCTTTTTATTTAAAAAAAAAAATGTCCGGTATTTTTTTGAAAAACTATGCAATTTGTCATCTTTCTGAGATTTCTAAGTTTACGGAATTTTTCGACATCACAAAACTACAAGACAACTTTTTTTCAACACCAATTCAGAAATTTGCTGCTTCTTTCTGGTGTGAACACGATCTAAAATATATTTGTACCCGAACTCATTGGCCGGGATCCACTGCCCGCTAGACGTCTAGCACAAAATATCCCAGATGAAGGAACGCCCGCGCTAGAACGATAGCGCCAGCGGCAAAATGACATCTGACACTCTTTTTTGCATAATTATTTCCACACTACAATTAAACAAATGATACAATAAGTTGAAAACAGTATCTGAATACCAATTTTATCACAATTACACTTGCTCGGTTTCGTATTTTTTTTATTTTGTAAACGTTTGAACCAGGTTTGAACGATTTCCTTTGACAGGTCGTGCTTTTTTTTTCTTTCTCTCAATCCAGCGGGTAGTTTTGCGCTAGATTGAGAAATTTCCCTGAAAGAGATAATTCACAAAAAGTGCTAGATGGTGAAATTTAAATTTTTTTTATATGGAGTTTTTCATGCCGCTGGTCATCTAGCGGGCAGTGGAACGCGGCCATTCACTTCTGAACACAACATCATCTTTTCTTTTGTAACAATTTGACAACTCAAATTCTTTTGCAATTTCATTGAATTCTTTTAAAATTTATGTTTTTGTGTTTTTTTAAATGAATTAAGAAAATATGTAATAAGTATTTTCTTATTTTGGTTGTTTTTTTTTTTGTTCTTCAATTCTTCATTTGAGATTCTTGAAGGTGTCCTCTTTTTGCTGGTCTTGGATCGGGTCACCTTATACATGAAGAAACTTGCGAACATATTCGCCTCTATAGCAGGTAGGTATGTATATATAAAGCTATTTATATATCATATATATATTCAAGAATATGGAAATTGGGAAATGGAAAATTACAGGTTTGTAATTGGAATGAATAATTTATATTTATTTTGTGTAATTTTAAATTGTGTCATAAGAAATTAAAAAAAATTGCTCTACTTCAGGTGGCTCCAAAGGTGTAAGAAGTTGTGGGCAAAGACTGTGCAAACTAGACGGTCAACTTCTGTGCACCTACACGATTTTCCCCGCAAAATTTTGGATGAAAGTCCTGTACATGTTATTAATGGCCGCTGGGTGGCACTTTTTCAATAACAAACAATTTATTAATGAATTCATAACAATAGATGTGAAAAGAATATCCATTCACATTTCACGTTTTTTTTTTTCAATTTGCTTTATGAATAATATTTTTGACAGCAGAATTCATGCTACTACCTCGGGGGGTTATTCCGAAAATATTTTAATAACATGGAAGTTAAAACCAAGCTTTCACTAGGGCAGAAGTGAATTTTTAAAAATGTTCCCAAACATTGCTTAAATTTCTATTACGCTTAGTGGTGTTTTCAACTTCGTTTATTTAGCACCTCATTTGTACAAATAAAATATCATTGATAATTCTGCCTTCTGCGGCTTAGTAACAGAGAACAGTGTTGAAAGATGTTACTTAGGAACAATACAAAATAAAAAAAGTTTTAATATCGGAAAGCAAATTCGTAAAAAGACGATATAATTTTAATCCGATTTCAGATTTTGCGTATTCAATCAAATGTGAGAATCCAAATTGTTTTGTTAATTGGTAGTAGTATTCGCTTTCTCTATTTCGTTTTCTATAGATATAGATAATTATATTCTTTTACAAATTTTATAACTAGGTATGTATTTTGAAATTTTTAAAAACCTCTCTTAATTATTAATTAGCAAAAAAAAAAGTGCACTCTGTGTGTTTTTGAAATAAATAAAAAAACTGATACTGTTCCGAGTATTACACATAAATAAAGGGTGATCCACACAGGATTTTCTTATTGTGGAATTTACCAAAAAAGCCAAATGCATACATAGTTAAATTCAAAAGCAATATAGGTAGGTATTATAAACGGAAAAGATGTTTGAATTTAACAAATGCATACTTGCATACATTATTTTGCAAGTATAAATTTTAAGGACAAATACAGATTAATAATTATGCTAAAACTAAAATATTTCTTTCCCCTTAATAATAAAAAAAAAAAACGTTTTCCCCAAACAGTGTTAAAATATCTATTTTGTTTGAATAAATTGAATTAAAAGAATTAAATTCGACAAAAAAACAGTGTATTTTCTTTAAAATAGAAATAAATATAATAAAAATATAATAACTACTAGCTGACCCGGTGAACTTCGTTGCGCCCAAATTCGTTATTTTAATGAAAAAAATAATTCCGAGCATGCGCAATTCACATGTTACTTTATGCTATATTATTTATCATAGTGAAAGCGAGACGCATGGGAGATTGAAGACGCTTAAAAACCAATGGTGAATCATTCTGAATAAGCGGAATCCGCGGAATTATAATATTTGCCTTGAATTTTCCAGTCAAAATCGTCGCTTCTATGACATTGATTTCATATTCTTAACAATCAAATCGAACGCGATCCGTTGAAAAGTGTCGGTGGATTGGGGTTGCTCAGTAAAATTATATCCGAGCGGGCTTTCGATTCCAAATTGTGTATCGGTAAACCCGGAACATCCAAAGAATTTAAAAAATAAACAATTGAAAGAAGTTTTGTTGTATTGGAAGTGACACTACACGTTTTTCTATCCAGTCTATTTTTTCGAAGTGCAGTTCCCCACACAAAGCTCAATCCCCAATATAATCCCCTTAAACATTTATTTTCACGAGAAATAGTAGCATAAATGTCCTTCCTTGGGCCAGTACGAATCCACAAAGCCCAAATTTGTAAAAATTCCAAACTCTTATGACTCTAACTCTCTTTAGTGACGTCGGTAGTTTGTTCCGGCATGAAGAATGAAAGCAAAGTATTTCCCGGAATCATAGTTTGTACACAACTGCGTATTTGAAATTTAATGTAGTAAAATTCAATTTTTTCAATTGCTTTCAAAAAGGAAAAAAATGCAAAAATAAGCACACAGAAAATCTCATTTTGTCGAAACTTCACTTGTTAAGACCGTGTGAACCACAAAAGGTAAATGTACACTACAGAAATAATATAAAGTGGATGGATGGATGGATTGGATAGGTATAACTTTTATCGCGTAAGCTGCTCGCAGTGTTTCACTCACGTAGTGCAAGAAAAACAAAATACTCTATCCCGTAGCTTTCTATTAGTGAAGGAATTTTTGAAATCGGTTCAGTAGTTCCGGAGATTACCTCTTACAAACAAAAATTTACCTCTTTATATTTATAATAAAATAATAATATAATATAATATAGTAATACCTAATAATAGTGTGATAATAAGTGTGAAAAGCTTGAAGTTACAAAATCTCTTTTAAGAGAACTGCAAACAATGTTTTAGTTAATTTCATTCATTCTAAGTCGATTGTGTATCTTTCCATGGTTCAAATTGAGTTAGTCTGCAATTGAGAAATGTCAAATGAAATGCAGAAAAAAACTTGACGTTTAGGTGTGGTTCACATTCAACATCGACCCTTAACATTGAACCACCCTTTATATGATTAATATCAAGAGATGGATTTCTGCAAGAAATTGACAAAAGACGAGGATTTAGGTATTTGGCATTATGACGAAATTAATCAGGTATTGCATTTTCCAACAATTTCATATGTTTCATACCATAAAGACTTCCAAAATGAAATGCCGAACACAATCGACCCACTTGAAATGCCACCAAAAACTGGCCCTCCGATTGACATCTAAGTATTCTAAGTGTGCGTGCGCAGCAATTGTGCTCCTTTGATTTGTACAGGCACCAATACTTAGGAAATCCTGTGCGGGACAGACAGCTTGTAGGCAAATGTACCCTTTCTGCTCTCAGTTGACCAACTAGTTTGTATCATCTTTGGTTGTGGGTATAGTATACCAGTTTTCCAAATAACAATATTAACAACAATGATATGGGCACCCGGTGTCGTCAACAATTGTCGAATCGATGTCTAGTTACCGGATAGATACTTTTTTTTAACCAAACCGCACTCAATGTCGTGGGCACGAAGGCGTTCCGCGGTATGGGCATACTTCGTTCGAACATGCAAGTCGTGTAGCCTTGTTACAGGGAGAAGTGGCACCGTTCGCATTATAGAGCATATCTGCCACAATACGAAGTTCAGGCGAGAAGCGAAACTCTGGCCCTTGCCAATCAAGGAGAATCGTCTAAATAATAACTGTGCCTAAACGCCACGCATATAGTGTCGTAGAACCCGAGGTCTTACCTCAAGCGAGAGTCTGGTTTTTATTTTTAGAGAAAAAAAAAAAAACCTTCTCACTGATTTTTTTCGTCACTCAAATAATAACAATTAATAGGAAGCATGAAATCATATTTTAGATGGATAGGCAAAACCCTTTTTCGGACAGAAATGCCACTTAAGTTTCTACAGTTTTTTGTGTCTCCGAATCCAGAACCTACATGCTAATCTATCACATTTCCCGAAAGCCGTTTATTTCACACATCGCACCGGTATTAAAGATAGATTTTAGGAAAACTTTTTGCATCAGAAATGGCACAGCGACTTATGGAAAACACTTGATTCGCCCGGATCCATCAATCTGCCATAAATTAACTTTACGAAATGCTTCTCACATCTGTACAAGTACAGCTTCGAATACCTTAAGGTCATATAGCCTAAATCACTGTAGCTCCCTCAGTGCGGCAATCAATCATCTTCACAGCATATTACGCAACGACATTAGATGCCTAGCCCATCAGGACCTATCGCGTATACATCGGCTTCTTGCAATCCCAGTTTAATCCGTTTCTTGCCACATAGACAGCGAGACACACACAGAAATTCCCACCAACTCAACGGTGTAGTTGTTGGTTTTTTTTATGGTTTTCCAATTTCATCCCAGAGTCAATTTCATTTTTTGTCATTTTTCATTAATCTGTCATCACACATCCTAAGTGATTTCAGCAAAAGCAGTAGCAGAGCAGGCACCAGCTCTTAATAACGCTGCAACGCACTTGAGGCGGACAATCGCCTAATGGAATCGATTGTGTCCAGATGGTGAACGAAGTGGTGGTTATGAAATGTGTACAGACGGCACAAAAAGTTATGAGAAAAAAAGAAACACGTATCCTTGGGCTCCCATAATCGACATTTTAGTTATACAGGTTGAGGAACTGTAACTACTGACTGAGCTGACGTTACACATGTACATGTGTTAATCATACTTCACTATGTTGTGCTGCATCGATACAAGGACTCTATATGTGCCAGTAGCTAAGATGGTTAGTTTCTGAATATTTTCCCACAGTTTTCGAAGGATGCGTTCGATTCGAAGTGACATGTTGAATGTTATAAACACGATGACATCCCAGCACCAGTATATATATAGGGAAGATGACACTTTTCATGAACGTGGTTGTTCGGTGTCATTCCTTTTCCTACCAACAAGAAGGAAGAATTTGTGGTTTTCTTGTGCAACAGTTGGTATCGTATGGCAGTGGCAGAGGGCTATGGTTGTATCAAGTTCAATGTCCTAGTTTGTTTCGCTCTGCTTACTTCTTATATATTGATTAGCTCCTTGTAGGTAGTTCGGAATTCCCTAAGGACCTGTTGAGTTGATGGTTCTCTCCTCTCTTCACTTCTAGTTTTCAAATATGTCTGTTACAAATTATGATCATATCTGGATTAAATTAGTTTTGGGAAATATTTGAAAGAATTCCGTTAGAGTTAATTTTAAGAGGTTGAATGTGATTTATTGAATGCACTGGAAGTGGGTGTATAATGAAGTAATGGAATATGTAAGGTATGCGAGTTAGATTTATTGGTAGGTATATACACCTACTTCTTTCACATCCAATAGTACTTGACTAAAGGTCATAACTGCAACAACGCTGTAAAGGCGTGCAAATGCATGCATATAGACGGTTCTTTGTGCATAGATTGTGTCTATTTCAGCACAAGTCGAGCTCAGTAACGTTCTTACCCATGGCAAGTTAGGGTGCGCAAAAGTATATGTGGCTGCGGGCGGAAATATCGTTTATAAGACAACGAAAGTTCTTCCCGCTATCCGTCCTGCTGTACTAGGGTCAACGCAGAGGTCTTGTCTTCCGGCTTAAAGTTGTGCGTGCGGATAACAACCCATCCATATAGAAATACACAATTACAAAGCAATCAATACCAACGCATAATGACGGATTTAGTGTCGATAGCAGTGCAGAACAGAATAAGGACATAACAACCCAGATCAGACACCATACAAACGAGCAATTAGTGGCGGCTTAAGACTGCTACGAATAAGATATCACCGGTTTTTGGGAATGGCGGCAACAAAAAAAATAACTCGGGCCAAATTACCGCATACGTGAGCGAGCCATGCGTAACTGAATTTTGTGGATTTTACAAGCAAAACACTAGCAAATTCAGTCACGTATTACTCGATTACGGAAAGGGTAATTCAACCCTTAGTATTGGCATCGACTACAGAGAACGTCAATTTTGGCGTGAATTTGTTATAAGGAAGAAGAATTCTTAAGTTTAAGACACGTGAAGTCAGAGTTCGTTAAGATCAGCGTCCTTGCAGCATAGAGGAAAAATATATTTCTACCTTTTTCCACCAAGCCCGAGACAAAATATTTGAACAATATACTGAGAGACGTTGAAATCGTCACTAGAATAGGCAAGGAGAAAGTTCTTGAAAGAGTAAAAAAAGCTGCAAACGCTTTTTACGCATGCAACCGAATCTTCGGCTAAATTAATTCTGTGGATGTATACGGCTGTAGTGCGTCGGCATCGAATCTCAAACTAATGACCAAAATAAAAAGACTGGCATGTTTAGGTACAACCGGCGCAATAAGGACAACACCTACTGCTGGAATGGAGGCAATCCTCAACCTGGTACCATAAGACCTCACTGAAAATAAAACCCTAGTAAAAGGTGTTTTTTTAAGAGGCATAGAACTTTGAAATGGAATAAAACAAAGATAATTTTTTTAAATTGACATGAAATTTACTTTATTCGAAAGATAATCTTCTGGCATTGTAATTTAAATATGATTTCTGGCGTATGACCGCCACGGCTGGCTCGGACGTAGTATAATCGGAGGTCCAATTTTCGATGACTTTTTCCAACATTTGTGGCCGTATATCGGTAATAACGCTGCGAATGTTGGCCTTCAAGTGGAAAATCGTTTCGGGCTTGTCGGCGTGGACCAGCAACTTCACATATCGCCACAGAAAACAGTCAAGCGGCGTTAAATCGCACGATTTTGGAGGGCAATTCACGGGTCCGCAACGTGAAATGCGGTTACCAAACGTTTCCTTGAATAAATCAATTGTTGCACGAGCTGTGTGACATGTTGCGCCGTCTTGTCGGAACCACAGCTCGTGCACGAAAAAGTCAGTAATCATGGCTATTTTGCGGTCACCATTGACTGTACCGTTCTGGCCAGCATCGTTTTTAAAGAACGCTCTACAGCAGCAATGACTTCTTCTGTAAGCCCTGTGCGACGTCTGTGTGGATGCGTATTATCATTTAGAGTAAACGTGGTGCGAAAACGTTCCATAGTTAATCGAATTAATTGCTCTGATGGACGATTATGTTGACCGTAAAATGGACGTAGAGAGCGATACGTCTTTCGAACAGAACCATGATTTTCAAAATAAATTTGCACAATTTGGAAGCATTGTTCAGGCGTCTGTCTATTCATGTTGAAATGCCAAACTAGAAGGAAACAAAAAACAAATCACTTGACAGCTCACAAAATGGCCGCCAGTTAAAATAGTGTTGCCAACTTAAAGTTATATACCTATAAAAAAAAACACCCTTTATACATATGTGACAAAAATGAGGCTTGATTCAACAATTTTTTTGTCAATATATATCCAACAAAATGTTTCTATCAGATTGACAATATATTGGTAAGTTTTATCTTGTCTTAAAACTTTTGTTGTCAACAATAAACTGTTGTTTTTACAAAGAAATTTATCTTTTTTGTCAAATTAACAAAGGAATTTCTGAAAATTGTTATAATAAACAGCAAATATTGTACAGAAATAATTTCTCCGTACTGCCGTTGCGTTTTGTTGAATATATAAACAGATTGTTGATAGCAACAATTTGTCAACAATTTAATTTGTTTTCAACAACAGTATGTGAACATAGATAATCTGTCAATTATTTAATTATTGTTATGTTGAATTAAATAAACGATTTGGTGATATGGTTAATACGCACTTGCAGTTGTCCTTGAACTTAGGTTTGAAGGTGCGAAATAAGTATTTATCTAAATAAAGAAATTATATCCAAAATATGTCTACAATACCCTTGCAAAGTAGATAAGCTATTAATAAATGATACGCAAAACAAATAAGTTTATTAATTATTTTTATTAAAAAAAGTAGTTATACCATTATTATATACATATGAATATTACAAACTCTTTTTTTTTCCTTCATCCTTGTCAATATTCCTTCCACCTCTTCTAAAGTCCTTCCAATAATGATAAGGCATTCTGGGATGGTTCATATAAAACAGAATATTTAATCGACCATCCACTTAGAACAAAGCAAAAAATTCGTTTGTTGTAATATACTCTACGAGCATATAAAATAGGATTTGGTCGATGAATCAATATTAACTATATACCTTTATATTTTATCGCACTAACTTCTTTCACCTTCCTTTTAAATATTTTCATATGCGGCTTTGTTTTATTGAAGCAACGTTTAGTTCAGTAACTACGTCCTCATCCATTTATATAGTTCTAAAACTTTTTTCGGATATTTTTATGCGCACAGATAAACTACTTATGCACTGCTTACTTCGCAAGTCAAAAATACAAATGACGCCATCAAAAGCATTGCATTCAAATGAGTAGAATGTTTAAAATGTAGTTATATTGATTCAATACGGGTTTAATCAATTCTAAAAAATTTAGTCACATCTTCAAAAAATATTTTCACTTCTACAAAATGTTTGTTATATTGATAAACTGTTTTTTGTTTGGCTAAAAAACATTTTGCATAAATTTTGTCAATTTCACAAACATTTACAAAAGTGATTTTTGGTTCTGTTTTCATGGATTAAATAAAAACTTTTGTGCACTCAACAATAAGAAAATCATTTTTTTTTTTAAATTTTACAATAGAATTTTGCCAATATTACCTGGTATTTTGTTTTCAGAGTACACATGCAAGAATCTGCAGCCAAAAGTGCCGTCAGGATCAGCCAAACAAAAAGCTGGAAACCCTACAAAAAGCGACACGCAGAGATTCGGAACAAATACGTGGGAGCGCTGTCACCTCTGACTACTCCCCATCTTGACTTCGATAAACCACTCTCTTGCTATTTTCCCAGCAGGGAGGAATGGAACACAGATGAACCCACACAAAGGAAATCGATATCCATCTACACAGATGGGTCTAAGATGGACTATGGAACAGGTGCTAGAATTTTCTCCGAAGAGTTAGATAAAAACCACTCGATCAGATTGCCTGATCACAGTAGTGTCTTTCAAGTGGAGGTATTGGCGATCGCCGAAGCTGCTAATATGGTGTCAATGTTGGCAATACTAAATGATGATATAACCATATTTATTGACAGCCAAGCGGCTATAAAAGCAGTGTCTGTGCCAATTCCGTTGCTTTTTGAATGAAGGTGAAAAATGCAAACTCTCTGTGAAACGTAAAATGTTTAAAAATAAAATTAAAACGTATTTTCATTACGAAAAAATTTCAAAGAATGAATTGTTCATATAAATGAAACATGAAAGAAAACAGCCCATCGAACGTCTACGTAGGACTTTTTGTGCATCTGAATGCATTCAATCTTTTTATATTGCGCCGTACCAATAAAAAATGTTAGTCTCGACTTTAAATTTACGGAAGGTTACAATAGCGAAATTTGTAAGGAAAATATAGACACTGTGAACTACTTAAAACAGTTTTCGTGGCAGCAGGTAATATAAATCTATTCAAGGGCGATTACCTAAAAACTAAAATAAGCACTTTTCGGCTAAAATTGGAATTGTTCGATACACTTCGATCAACTTTTCTCCAATTTTCAGATGCCCTAGAAATATAGCGATTCCTGCAAGCTTTCGAATGGGCTTTAACCTGGTTCATTCAAGCTGATCTCTTACTGCTGAGCCATTTTTTTATTTTAAAAAAGAGAAAAGTATCGCAAGGGGGCCTAATTTGTATGAAGAGGCAAGTCGGAACTTAATTCATTTATTTTCGCATGTTTCAGCAGCATTTTATCCTCTTATTTTGGCAGCCAGAGTTGTGTGAATTTGACGCGAGCCGTAGAATTTCTCTTTTCCCAGACGGTGTAACGGCACTTACTGTTCGCCATTTAATTTTTTTCCCATCCTTGGACTCGTTCCGTAAAAATGTGGATATGACTTTGCGGCTTCGTTGTTTTTTTTTTTTTGCTATTTGGTGAATAGACAGACCACACTCGCTGCAGCCTTGATTTTAGCTTTCTCATCCTCTGTGAATGATTGACCACGACCCATTTTAACTGAAACTTTTTAAAATGACTAAAATTTATTAGGTATACATTATTTTTGCATAACTACCTGCTTTGGCTTCCACGCGAAAACTTATAATTGAAGGGAGGGGGCGATGCGTTGGAGCTATTCAAAAACTATGTTTTTCCCAGTAATTTGAAACAACATAACAAAAACACACATATTCTCTTTCCTAAGCCTGGAATACCAGTTGCCGGAGCTAGTCACTTCGGCAAACCTATCATACTTGCTGTTGGCTCAATAAGGGTGCATTTTTTGACACTTAGGTACTTAGTCAAACACCCTGAACCTGACTCAGTAGATCAATCCTACAGACCTGGCATCGTCAAAGAACTTCAAAAAAAGTCACTTGTAACCAATCTACACACTATACGTAGGTCATTAACTTGGAATCAGTATAAAATATGATAGGCTAAAGTTAAAGTTACTGATGAAAGCGAACTTTAACTTTAGCCTATCATATTTTATACTGATTCCAAGTTAATGACCTACGTATAGTGTGCAGAAAATGTTGCCCCTAGAAACTGGACTTACTATCCTTAAAAAAAACATGTCCCTCTCCTAAAACATCTCTTAAACTATGAACTTGAGTTATTGCTCGAAAACTAATTTTCAACATCCATTAACTGTAATTCACCATTTAAAACGAAGCACATGCACTCAAACTGCATCTTCAATCGTTTGGAAGAAACAAACTTCACCAAGTACCCGTATGCCGTATTCAACCGTATCAACTCGCTATAAATTACATTACATATGTGTATACCTATACTTACGCCATACACATTTCTATGTATAGAAGAACTTGTCACAAGCCCAACATCGTCGTCATTGTCGGTCGCCATCGCCGTAGTCGGTGTGCTGCACACTCGATTGGAAATCCATGATAAGTGAATCAGAAAAAAAAGATTAATAATATAAAGAAACGGCATTTTTATAAAAATAAACATTTAAAGTGCTGCCATGTCATTCGCTATAAAAACTCACCTCCTGCAGCCTATCATAATAAAATCGTATCGGGCCCAGATGACAACTTGGATACAAAAAAAAAAGAATCAAAGGCTGTAAGAGTTTCTAGCAGAGTCGTTATCATTGAGTCTTGCAAGTGTTTTTTTTTTTTGCTGGTACGTTCGCATCGAAACGAGAACGAGCACGAGGGTGCATTATACGGTACAGAAGAATTAATCGACTTTGTTTCACAAAGAGAATTTAGCTTCATTGGTAAGTCAAGATTTTGATGGTGCTTTTAGCGTTATAACTTTGTGGTCTAGCAAAGCCGATTATCATCGTCCATTCAGGCACGGTCTTAGCAAAGCCTTATACACGTAACCGGTGAGACTGCTTCACCGAAATTGATGTTCCTACAGAACAGGGTACACCAAAAATCGATTTAATTAGCCACTGTTTCTCCGTTTGTGTTTTTGTGTAATAATTTTCCACAGTTTTCCTCCCTTTCATATTTTGTTTTTGTTTTAATTTATTGCTTCTCTTGGGCTAAACAAAAATAAACCCTATATCAACAAAGTGACAACAAATTATGCTGTGTCATCTTCTGCGTTTACTTGCAGCAGCAATTTTTATGGTCTTCGGTGCTGTTGCTGCTGTAGGTAGCCATAGGCGGTCTCTTGTTTTTCCAGATCGACTAAATTATGAACCGGCAGCTTTAAATCGAATGCTGAATTGAGCGTTAAATGAATGTGCACAGGAAAGAGGTGCGCATACAACGAAACAAAAAACTGTATGCCACCGCTAGGATTTTCTTTTACTGGCATTATTCTCTGGCGTTGATTTTTTTTTTTTTTTGTCAGATATAAATATAAAATTGAAATTTTATTCCATGGACACACTTCTTGCACGTGTTGTGATCGAAAGAGTTTAGCGGATACATATTTACGCGCCCAGAGCATGAAACAGTGACACACAGTCACACAGGCACGTGTGGCTGATATTTTGGTCGTTGTTGATGGAAAAATAGTTTGGTTTTTTTTTTGCATAGAATCAACTCCGAAGTTAAAGCATTGATGCGTCATTTCGAGATAAAGGGCAAGTTTAACTGCACAATTTAAGTTTAATGTTTGCTTATAAATCAATGAACAATGTTTGATTGGCGTGGTGACAGACGGATTCTACCCACTAATTATGGGAAGATAGGTAGCAGCGTTGTGCTGAAGCACCCAATTGGGTAATTTGGCTCAAATATTTAAGCTTTGGCTCAATGCTCCGAGCCAAAGAGAAATGGCTCACATTTGTGCCAAAACCTAAACATAATTTTCTTAATAACAAATGTTGAAAAGTAAGAAAACCTATTCAGAAATTGAGAATTTACTCGACCGAACGCCGTCACGAAGACAATAGTAGGTTATACAAAATTCACCAAGTGAACGCATCCATAGATTTTGCATTTACTTTCTTAAGAAATTAACAAAAAAACTCCCTGCTCGTTTTCATTTAACTAATGTAGCTCATACTTGTGTGGAATGGCTCGGAAAATGGCTCAACTCCAAAATTTCTTCGGAACAACGCTGGTAGGTAGGTATATAATGTTGAGTCAGCAATACCACTTTACTTCAATTGAAGTAGATTTACTTCAATTTTGGAAAAAAATAAAATCGGCTCCCTACTTCGCACTTTTATTAAATTCTTTATATCTACTCCACTTTAGAAATCACCTAAAAAACCTTAAATCTACTTAAGAAAAAAACCAGCCAAGTGCGAGTGTCACTAGAGGTTATACCGCATGTTGTGTGCAAATTTCAGCCTTCTACGTCAACTACTTTCTAAGAAAGACCTGAGTACACAAATGGTCTAGTGGTCGGACAAACGGACAAAAGCGAAACTAATAAGGTCCCGTTTTTTGCCTCTGGGTACGGAACCTTAAAAATGGTTTGCACTCTTTCATGTAAGCCCAGATTCACATTTAAAAAAAAAAAAATTACATCAAACTTCACTTTAAATACAAAATTTACTACGATTTTCTGACGATTATTATTGTTTTCCTTTTGATTTTCTGTCAAAGAGGTGATACGTTTGGTTTGTTTTCAGTTCCTGTCTGTCTGTTCTGAGAAGTTTAGCCAAATACGTGAAAGAATTATTACAAACGCGATGAAAAGGCAAAATTATAATATAGTTAACATTTTGCACCATTTATCTCTGCCATTTATGATATTTTTCCCCAAAAAGCTCTGAACAATCAAGATTTGTAAAAACGTTTCCTTGGACATGTTTTACACATAAAACTATGATTTTGAAATCTACTTCCCTTTTCTTGAATCTACTTCACTTCTTGGGCTTCTTGGGTCAAATCTATTTCGCTCTTTTTGGAAGTGGTAACGCTGATTCTGACTACTGATAGGTACTGACTTGTGAATGAAGTCAAAACAAGTATTTTTACCCGACTGGACACGGAAGGAGCGTAATCTGTTACGTGCGTGTATCGTATGCCTTTTTCGACGTGAGCCCCTGTAGCCAAGCCGGCTTGAGGGTGAGGTGTTATCAGATTCGTATTCCTCCCTGGAGTCATAGGCTAAGAAGAAAATTCTTGTTCGAAATTTTATTTTACAGTCAATGGGGTATTTTGGTTTTGTTAAATTAACTTTCTTTTTAAATATTTCTTTTGGAAAAGATGGCCGTTTAATGCTTCAACAGTGTATCAAGCTGCTTGCAAATAGGTGTCGGGTTGTCGTCTACGCATATTGCAGACAATTGACATCATTTAGGGTTAAAAACTGAATTCCTTCCCATCAACTATTTTTTAACTTTGTATATCGGTGTGTAGATTGATAGAGGTCTCATTTCAGATTGCATCATTTATTCACTCCTCTGTAGAGGGTATACATTTCAATCTAAGATTGTAGTTGCATGTGTTTTCTGGCAGGAATGTAATAAGCCATGTATTCTTAAACGCTTGAAGGTTTTTTTTTATTTTTCTCATAAACAAATGTCCACTGAAGTATCTTTACAGATACAGATACAGAGATACCTACCCAAATCTCTGCCGTTTGGTCAGACAGACAAAAAATAAATCCTATAAAATAAAATACCGGAAAATCGAAAATCCCGGTTATTCGAATGTGATATTGTCAAAGAATAGACCCACTTTATACTTACAATGTTTTTTCATTTAATAAAATAACTTTGAAACAGTCAACAAACGCAAAAACATCAAAAAGAAAGAAAATATAACCCTTCATATAGGGTTTTGTGTGTTTTTGTTAGCAAACATTAAAGAAAGTTGTAAAAATTACGGATAACAAATTTTGAAAATAAATTCCCAATTAATAGAATTGCCGGTTAATAGAAAGACCGATAATCGAGAGTTGACTAGTACATTCCTACGCCTGACTTAAACAGATATTGGAATTGTATTAGTTTTGAAATTAGATTTTGTAACCGATAGAAACAATTGCATCGGGTGGCTCTAGTTTTGTCAGTTATTAATCTTAAGAAAATTAGCCAAAATCAATTTGTTTTTGTTCGCAAAACTAGAAAAAATGTTGTTCGATTGACTTAAAATTTTTACACAACTAAAAATAAAAATAAGTATACAAACGGGCAGCTAAAATCAAAAAAAAAGAAAAAAACATCGTTACACATGGCAGAAAGATTGTAAAATTTGAACAATTGATCAAAGCACTTTACTCATACAATCGATACATCAAAGCGATTCTAACAGCTGATAATACGGATCATATAAAAGCTCGAAGTGGCTATTAAAACCTCCGATGTAGGCAAGGCATCCTTAAACTCTGCAAAGATTCTTTACCTGTGGTATTTCTGTACATGGGCATTACAAAATTTCTTGTCAGGCAATTCCAGCTTCCCATTTGAGAAGCTACAGCAAAACATTTAAAAGCACGTTAATAAATACATAGTATCTAAACAACATTTTAATTTCTCCCAAATATGGCCCGGAAAAAGAACATAAAAATATATCTTAAAATAACTGAAAAATTTCGTAATTAGATTCAAAAAAACATCGCTAAAATCGCACCGACTACAACAACTTTTTCCCAAAAATTGTCCTTAAAAACGATCCGAAATGCGAACTAAAACCGCCGCTAAACTCGTTTCAAAGCCTTTCCCAAAAAGGCCCCGTTAATTGGTCACAAAAGAGCCATAAGCAACGCTCCAAAAATTTCACAACACAAAAATAGCGTGAGTCGAAAATCGCCCAAAACAACATGAACCATGTTATGATTTCTATTTGCTATTGTGCAACCTTTATTGACCAACATAATTTCAAAATTTAAGAACCTTCGTCGGTTTTTTGTTTGCGGACTCAACTAAACGACGCAGCGTGTAAACAACTTTCCATATATAAAACAAATATCTAAATTAGCTACAATATGTATTGAAGCATACCCTATGCTTCGGCTAAGTTTGCTATATCCATTTTTCATATAATTCGAATTCCCTTATTTCTAGCTGTGCAAAATCCCATCATAAGCAACTCGCACTTGAACTTTATATGTTTATCAACTGAACTTAAATCGCCGCTCAGCGAGCTATCATTCGAAATTGTTGGTTCAGTTCTATTTTATAACTTACACATTGAACTTTTCACGTATGTGCATCGTTAATTTTACACCAGTGAATGGTCTGGCCATTTGATCTGTGGCAATTTAAGTGAAGTTGTAATAAAGTTTATAACGTTTCTCATTTTTTTTTTGCATTTGCTCAACAACAATAAGTAAGTCAGCCCCACTTAAGTTTGGCACAGTCTCTCCTTGACTACTACCGGTTAAAGAAGCACTTCAGCGCGAACGGTCCTAGATTAAACATATAGTAAGATGCTGAGTGAACGCCTAACAAAAATTCGCGCGTTTTGTATTTTCGGGTTGTTAGTTATTTGTTTTCCCACTGTGTTAGCTTTTTCTTTCATATACCTAATCTGGAAGTCTATCAATAAGACGCGGAAAAGTATCGCTGGAGAAGTTGCCTTGGTAATGTACATAATTCAATTTGTTCCGGTGACCAGAAAACAAGCAAGCGGATTTATTCGCTTATCTGAGAAAATTTATGGGAAGACGTTATTTCTTAAGTGCAGCAACAAGATTATAGCGACATTGTATGCATTCCATCAAAACCAAGACCAGATGAGCTGACTTGTTCCTTCATAGATAAGTGCTCCGATGAGAACCAGTTTGCTTTCGATAGCCACATCAACTTTTGTTACACGCTAATTTGATAAACAATTAATTATAATGAAGTGCGAGGAATTTTTTATTTAATTTCAATACATGACATGTTCCAGGGTCGTTTCTGCGAAGCCATGTTATGGCTTTTCATATTCCTCAATTCATAATTCTTGTGATAATATTACGATAATTAATTTATGAGTGATAATTCGTGTAGCTATAGCTTGGAGTAAATAAAACATATCCGCGTTGCTTTCTCGCGGTAGAGTCTCTTTTTTAGTGGCTTTTTGATAGAGTTACTCAGAGAAGTGCTCTAATAAAGTCCACCCCTTTAATTGTGTCCCAGTTTGTACCTCTATTTGTTTAAATTTTAAAATTTTGAGCTTACAGCCTGAAGTTCAGTGATAAAGTTCACACTTTTCGGCGAATTCGTTGCAAGGCTGTTCTTTGGCTGCTTAAATTGGGAATACGCAAGATCTTCGAAACCTCCGCGTACTGGTTTAAAAAAGCTCAGAATCGCCCATTCCTTTATTCTACACATAAGGTACATTTACTGCACTCAATTGATAGGAAAATCACAGAACAGTTATTTAGCAATATAATAGTAAGTAGCAGTAATTTCTCCAGGCCCTGTCAAAAGTCGGTTAGTAAGACTAATTTCATTAATACAAAACTACTTCTAGGTTACTGGCAGTGCCACTGGTTTGGGCAAGGAAATCGCAATTCAGCTTGCATCAAATGGATGTCATATTGCCATCGCAGATATGAATAAGGAGGCAGCAGAACTGACAGCAAAATTAATACGTGAAACATACAACGTTAAATCCCAAGCTTTCAAGGTATGAACCATTAGATACATTTAGAAAGCCTATCTTAACAGGTCGTATAATTTTAGGTAGACATTACTCAGTTCGCTGAAGTTGAACTGCTTTCCCAAAACGTTGAAGATCAATTGGGTGCAGTAACAATATTGGTCAATAATGCTGGGATAATGACATTTTCGTCTTCTACTAATCCTTCACCGTCCGAGATCCAAAACATGATTGATACAAATTTGACGTCACATATTTGGGTGAGAGTGCATTTAAATCAGTCCTCAAAAGGCTATGTAAAGGTAGATAATTATTATGCTTTGTAGACATCACGCGTTTTTATGAATAAGATGAGGCAACTTGGAAAGGGACACATTGTAGCTTTGTCGTCCTTAGCAGGTGAGTTGTATATGAAGATAGGTAATGAGGTGGAAGTTTTCTTCCATTCCCGGTGGGATCACGTACGAAAATGCAAAGTTCGTAGGAAAACGAGTAAGTAAGTGTACTCCCGACATAGAACTGGTCACAAATCGCTTAAAAAGGAGTGCTAAGAGTAGGTACATGAAGCCCGGAAAATGGCTCAAGTTAGCCCTCGGCTATGTGCTTATTAATATTAAAAGACACCTATATAAATGGTTTTCTAATGAGTGGTGTTATTTTGAACGACCCGCTATTTCGGTAGCTGTCACTTTTGAAGCTTTTATTCTTTGACATTTGACAAGTAGAAACTACGCCATTACTAAAAATGGAACGATGCACGCTTCAACAACGCATTGAAACTATTAAAAGTCACTACAAAAATGGGAAAATCTTGCAGTCACAGTTCGCAAAACTAAAGCATTTTTTGGTCGTCGTGAAGCACCTTGTCGGACCGCAATACAGAAATTGGTGGAAAAATTCGAGCTGTTGGGACCAGTTAGTGATGTGAAGAACGCAACCGAGATCTTGTGATTTAACACCTTGCGACTTCTTCCTTTGGGGCCACGTGAAAGATAAGATCTACGCCAACAGCCCAGCGTCGATTCAAGACCTTAAAGATGTAATTCGTGAGGCTATCGAGGGCAGCCACTTTGCGATTTGGTTGTGGAAAATTTCATGAAAAGGATATGGTCCTGTATGCGTGCTCGTGGTGGCCATTTGGCTGATGTTGTTTTTCATTATTAACAGCATACCTTCCTCTTTATAATGAAATAAACATCCGATCATTTATCAATAAAATGGCACTTTTCATTTAATACCAAAATAACACCCTTAAATAGTACCATTGAGACTTTCTGTCAAATTCATTAAGGTACTTGAAGCTGTTTTCAAGAAACAGTCAAAATTCGCTGATGATTCCAATGCTGAACAACAGAGCTGGAGATTTCAAAGTCAAACCCCGGAAAATACAAATCTTTGCTTCCCAAGATTTTCTATACTGCCCGTGACCATCTGACACTTTGGCTGACATCTGAAATTATAATTGCCAACATAAAAGTTTCTCTATTTAGGTGTTTTAGGTGAGCAATCGGACATCACATGAAATTGAAGGTCCATTCCAATCAAGTCAAGCAAAAACTGTCTAAAAGTGCAATATAAACCCATAAATATCAAAGACAGAAAGGAGCAGCTGACCACAAAAGTTCCACAACACTTAAAAATAATGACAAACGCAGCAAAAATTGCTTTACAAAAACACACGGAAATTCCTACCATAAGAAGATTAAAAAATTTGGCAAAAACTTACGACAGTAAGACGCGTGAAATACAGAGGCTCCGTATAGGTCAAAAATCTTGTGAGAAAAGCCGTGAAAAAGCACGTTAAATGCACATGAAATTTTAACACCGGGTATCATAATTTGTAAGCAAAAAGGCGTGGAAACGCAAAAAGCAAAGAGACAAGCACAAAAAATAATGAAAAAGACTTGTGTCACCAAGATATGAATAATAAAAAGGTTGACGAAAAACGTCTTATGTCTTCATTGAAAAAGCAAAGGAAATGGAGTCAACAATTTGCAAAAGAAAAATCGAAAAGACTTAGCAAACCACAATAGCAATTGGAAAACAGCAGGGAATGAGTACAAAAATGACAAGAATTAAAACAGCCACTGAACAAATTACTGCCGCTGAAAATTATTCTTCAAAATGGTCGTACCTTGCAATGGATTAATAAAGTTCCTACTTCACTTCAAAAAAATCGAAAAATGTTCACCTTTTGCTGATGCAGTTCTAACTTATCTGCAACATATAAATGTGGTGAAAAACGTGTATTTTGCTTATAAGCGTAGAAGCGAAATTTATTGTATTTTTTGTATCATTTATAATTTCCTTTTTTAACCCTATCTTTTCTAGGAGTCTTCCCTTGTTACCGACAAATGGAATACACTGCCACAAAGTTTGGAGTTCGGGGCCTTATGGGAGCTCTTCGGACAGAAATTTATGCTCTAAATTGTGATTTCATTAGGACAACAACAGTTTTTCCGTTTTTCTTAAACACAAATCCAAAGGTTAATAACCTAGTCAAAAAATTAGGGTAACTGTCAGGCGCACTTGGCTGAACCGCAGCTGATAAAAACATTTCTTTTGTTTTCGCATTTCAGAACGAATGGCGTGTATCCGAGCATTTCTGGCGGTGAAGCGGCTAAAGCAGTTGTCGAAGGCATACTAACCAATGAAATAGAAGTTTTTGTACCAGGATTTACAGCACTGGCCTACCGACTTTTAGAGTAAGTAAATGCGGTCGGAATTAAAGATCGTCCCTTACATGCGACTTGTTGCAGCACTCTTCCCATAGATTGGCAGGCACAAATAATAAATAATTTGCTTGGACGTACCTTGACGGCCAAGATTGAATACTAACCCCTACTTGTGAAGGCTGGGGGAATTCTGAGAATTTCAGCGGCATTAAGGAAATCAGCTACATAAATATTGAACTCTCGGCCTTGATTCTGGCAATTTTCACTGAATTTTATAGTATTTGGTGTTTGTACATTTTTATTTGTTCGGTGTCTAATAAATTGCGATCCAAAACGGATCTGTCAGTACGTAGCCCACATAAAGTGATGAAATTGAAAATAGCTATACCTTTGATTGACATGAATAGTTAAAGTTGCTAAAAAAATCGAATGACGCATCCATCCGTTTCTATAAATTACTGTATATGTACATGTACATTCGGGGTAAAGAGTAAACACTGGATGAAATGACATCAGGTTCAGCAATAGTTTCACACTCTACAGTACTCTTCGACCGTTTTCGCTGTTAGTTTAGTGTTTGTTCTTATTTTGTCCGCTAAATATATTTTTTTGTTAAATTGAATTGCCCGTCAGGACAAGGCCAATGAAAATAAATAAAATTGTCAATAAAAATTGTTTATTCAAATTACCTTCTACATAGGTGCATACTGTATATCCTTAAATTCCAAAAATAAAAATATCCTTATGTGGTTTTCGTATTGCATTGGATTAACTACTGGACACCGAGTTATGTTAATTGAACTTTATGGCTGCGAATAAATGAGCCCCATTAATATGCTTATCGGATCCCCTTGCCCCTCGATCCTGATAATTGATGACTCAAGCCGTCCAACAGTGTGGTCCAATTTTTTTTTTTATTATATTTTCTGTTTAACCGAAATATATGAGAAATGTTCACTTCATCATTTTATTTTTTTTCTGTTTTCATTTCGTTTTTGTTCCGTAATCGACAAGTGAATATGGATGGGTCAGTATAAGGATACATTTTTAACAGGAACACAAAATCCTCACTATAGGGACACAAATTTACGTTAATTAAGATGTGGTTAATAATAATATATTCGTTGGAAATTTAAAGCTTGTTGGCTGATGGTGTGTTCTCAAAATCCATCTTCATACTAGATACCTCATAAATAAAACGAGGACTTCAAAGACCGGCGGACAGTGATGACGAAATGTTAAAAGATTACGCGGCCTTCGATAATTCGCACAATCTCGTGAGCTGGTGCCAGCGATGCCAGCTTCGGGTGGTGTTATTCCTCAAACCAATACTTGGCAGGGTGTCTGCATTGGTTTCAGCAAATGCCTCTCTTTGTTTTCTATAAAGGTTTGTGAAAACAGAACAACCTCATTTTGAGTTTTGTCTATGTGTCGCTTGTACCAATAAACATAATTATTTAGTTTCGACTCTTAATTCTAGTAGTTCACAGTGGGCCATACTAATAATCATTCTTAACCTCCACACTCAATATTTCGAAGTCACAATATGCATTTTTTTATGGAAAATATCGCCGCCGTGAGTAAAATGTTTTTCACACCGAACACCAACCAGTTTACGTTTGACGTTTCGATCAAGTGTGAGACAATGGCCGCGTTCCACTGCCCGCTAGAAGACCAGCGGCATGAGAAACTCCATATAAAAAAAATTGACATTTCACCATTGGCGCTAGATGTCTAGCACTTTTTGTGAAATATCCCTTTCAGGGAAATTTCTCAATCTAGCGCAAAACTACCCGCTGCATTGAGAGAAAAACAAAAAAAAAAAACAATTTTTCAAAGGAAATCGTTCAAACGTTTACAAAATAAAAAAAAAACGAAACCGAGCAAGTGAAATTGTGATAAAATTGCTAATAACGTAATTAAAATAGGAATTCAGACATTGTTTTCAACATATTGTATCATTTCTTTGATTGTAGTGTGGAAATATTTATGCGAAAAAGGGTGTCAAATTTCATTTTGCCGCTGGCGCTATCGTTCTAGCGCGAGCGTTCCTTCATCTGGGATATTTTGTGCTAGACGTCTAGCGGGCAGTGGAACCCGGCCAATAGGTTTGTTTGACGTGCCTAGCACTAGTGCCAGCCCACTAGTGCGTCAGATGATTTTCACACCTGTTAAAAACCCTGCAAAACCCTGAAAACTCGGATACTATATCGGACGCAAAATATGTTGCCCTGAAGTCCGCCAGTTTTTGAAATTGAAAAATATGTATCTTTTGGTGAACGAAGTGTTATCTTCACTCTATTTTTTGTTTATTGTTAAAAATAAATGAACTCAATTCGTTTGAATAGCAAATTTATTTGTTTTTACCTTTATCACGATCAACAAGTGAATGACAACAAGCGAAATGACAGCGCAACTCAGCACTGAGTTCTTGCCCCGACAACTTATCTGGGGTCAGTTCAGGGCACAACTAGGGCGCCCTAGAAGTCATGTCAAACACAGGTTTTCAGTACCAGGGCGAGTTCAGTGCTATATCGAACACGTTAGCGTTAAACCACTAGTACTGTTGAAAATAATATCAGCCCATCAATTAACTGTGGAAAATGATTCAAAGTTGTGAGTTGTGACATATGTTCGGTCAGCTATTTTGCTGAATTTGCTGAATGTTACAAAAGGTGTGTTTGTCGTTTTCGTGGAAAACGAATCGTTTTGAAAACTGAAATATGTAAGGCAAATCTTCTGTTTTCGATGCAGTTTTCGCGTGTTTTCGCGAAAACCCGGTTTTCGGCTTGGTGTGAAAAGGCTATTAGAAAAATTGAGCCTGGACACTAAAAAAGATTAGTATGGCGCCGTGGCTATATTTTCAATACAAATTTCGCAATTGTGAACTTCCGTAAATTTAAAGTCAAGACTTTAATTTGTTCTGAGTACGGCACGGTAGTTGTAATTATTTTAAATGACGATTTTTTGAATATAAAACGCTTTTCGCTCCGGACCAAAATAGGGCCCCAGTATTCTTTGTCTCACTAAAGCCCGCTAAATGATGTTTTGGGTTAAGAATAGGTAACGAAATAGTTAATCCAAGAGGTCTATAAGGAAACCTACTTCTTACTACCATTCGTTCGCAACCGAGTCCAAATATGAAGTTCATTTAAGTAGATTTCTCGGGGTAGTAATTATACATTCGGCGCGATGTCAAGTAAATTTTTTTTTTTTTTTTCTACTCTTGAACCTCACTTAAATTTAAATTTAACTAAGGCATCCAAATGGCAGAATATTTTCGAACTGATACCGATTCAGGAAGTGTAGCTTTCTGGACTAGAATCTTCCAGGATGAAACAATGCCAGCAAAAATGTTGATCATATTCGGTTTCAAAGCGAAAATCTTTTCGGAACTCTTCGGCTATATTGGAATTTACAATTTCGTCGTTTTCTAGGCATCACTTGTATGAGAACCTTTTCTTTGCTCGTTCCCAAAGAAGTTTGGTCATTGGTTTCAATGCATTTACATATAGTTCTTCTGGATTTTCGCATTTGATTCTTCCGTGTGTGTTTTGCCAAATAACGATTCTTCCATCGACAATAACCTCGACGTCAAACGTTACGTTCGAAACATGTACCTATCACCTGGGAATTTTAACTCACCGTCGAATAATGATCTTCCAATGAACTCAATGCGAACAATAACGAATTACCTGGTTTGCTCACGTTTGGGCAGATATTCTAAATTGACAAGGCAGTTCCTCGTGCAAGATGTCCTTGTACACAATTAAGGAGTTCGCGTTGTGAATTATTAATTCTAATTTGTAAATGATTATCATTTTACTGCCTTCCTCTTTTGCTGTCAAACAGATGCCTATTCTCCAGATAGTCATGTGCTTGGTCCCTCTTAATCCTTCCAAGTCAACCTACAACGGATTTGTTTACATTAAACTGGATACAGAGTAGGCTGGAAATATTTATAGAAAAAACTTAAACCGAAGTAACGCCTCGACTTGATGTTAAACAAAAACACAGCACCCTTGGGGTGCATTCTTTCCCCTTTTGTTTAGCGGTATGTGCGACTGTGCGTTCGTCATTCGCTAGTTCATTCAATTTTATTTGGGGTCAAACCGAACACATATACGACTGAGGATCTATTTTTAGTGTACTATAGCACTGAATGCTGGCAATAGGTGCTGGGGGTCCTTCTGACGCAATAGAATGGATGCTTCATTTGACATATTCTACGCCCGAGAATCGCCGTAATTAGATTTCTCTCTGACTCTCCGCCAGAAAGCAGAATAAGCAGCTATTTACATTGCTCTGAGAGCAAAGGATTCCAATATAGTTCTTATCTGTCAGATAATTTACGATCCGTGTTTATGGCTTTATGCGCGCATGATGACATTTGTCGTGTTGATCTTGTTCTTCGGTTTCACTTATTATATGTACAGTGAAGGAGGAGTAGCGGAGATTCTGACAAGTGCCATCGGTTGTGTTCGCTACCTTTTAATTCTGGATAATTGCATCGTGATGCATACTGAAATAGGACTTAAATGTGTGCATCGAAATGAGTGGAGTTGTTCTGCTCCATAAGGGGTATTTTTCTTCTGCTCTCAATGTTTATGGAAGAGGGGGTGTGGGGGCTCCTCGTGTCAAAATGCCACAAAAGTAGAAAAAGGGTGTTTGTCATTTTGATTTTCTATAACACGATACCAAGAAATGTGCTATGCTAAGGCGAACACATGTTACAGATTTACAAAAAAAAAAAATACGTTTTCTACTTTGTGTTTCGTATAGATGGTGCCGTGGGAATACGATATTTCGGAGACATGCTGGTAAACACACTTTAGACAGACGTCAAGCGTATGTTTATGGGCGGTGTTTCAATTAAATACCTACACGGAGGTGTAGGGAAATTATTGAAACACGGAAACGTGGTAGGTACATACTATGGTAAAAAGTGTTAATATTTATGGTCATTGATTTATATCCAAAGGTCTTGTGTTTTGTAACCAAGCGCGGAACCACTGAATAGCTTTCGAAAGGAAAGTAAATACATTAACAGAATGTATCTGTCTAATTATAATTATTCACCAAAAACCCTTCTAAGATGTCCTATTTTTAATGCAGTGAGAAATCATTATCTCTTTCGTAATAGATTGACTGACTTGAATAGCGTAATGAATGTAGAAGACGAAAACAATGCAAATAATATTTATAAATATGTCGTTAACTCACTCAAACTCAGGGCATTTATATTAAATGAACAAATAAATCCAGGTTTCATATTAAGTATATCGATATTGTATATATTACTTCTATTGTTATCAAAAAATTAAGTAAAAAACTAAATATATGCTCATAGATACTCTATTAATTAATTTATATTATAAAAGACTAATGATTTTGTGAAATTATAAAAAAAAAAACATTGCCAATCAATTTGCAAAAGCAAAGCTTATAGACAAATAAATAAAGATAGATAGCCTGTCCGTTCCCAAAAAAAAAAAAATACAGCTGCACACAATCGATAATGTGCTTAAAAATTGGACCGATCGTGTAGGCTACTGCATGGCCAGCCGAGGCAGTCATTTGAATGAAATAATTTTCCATTATTAGCCGGAAGGATTGTACTTTCAAATAAAAAAAGAAATTTGAGAAAATACTCAGTAGTTTTTTTTTATAGCATTTTCAAAAAAAAAAAGTTATTTGGCGGGCCCTGTAGCAGGGGCCCTACTCTCTATCTGTTATACTTTCGGAATTCTTAACCGGAGTAGTAGTACATTTCGTTCAGCTTTCGAAATAGAGAGTACAACACGTTCATTTTAGAAAAATGTTACTTTCGAAACGAGATATACAGGGCCCAGATCTACTACATTCGCTAGACATTTGACATCTAATTTGTAGTGATCGAATTTTGTTTCCCACTATTCTCACATTACATCTATGCTGCTTGTGGTCGGAAATCGGAGCAACTAAATTTATATAAAAAGAGTGACACAATTTTCGATATTTATGTTGTTGTTTTTTATAAACGACAAACCGACATCTAAATATCGAAAAAGTACGGCCCAAAGATAATAATTTGACTAGTGGAAGGTGACCTTAAATGGCACACTTACCAAAAAACGCATAAAAGAACAAATTTAGTGAACACAGTTTACTTGGCAGCACCTACGTAAACGAAATATTGATATTCTCCAGGCGTCATATGACAGCCGGCAGATCATTTTGTGTCGAAGCGGCTTTCAGTAGTGGTGTAAGGTAGGGGAGATCAAAAACCAAAGATAATGCAATACAGAGTTATGCAACTTTTCAGTGGAAAGGCGGTTGCCTACCTTGCTGCTTCCCCGCAAAATTCATGAAGTCACGCACATAAGCTCATTTCTTTTCTAGTATATGTGAGTTCATGAAATGGACTTTAATGCGAAAATTCGCTATTCCGAATTTCCGTGTATTTCACTATTTTTAATCGAAGCCTTAACAAAAACCAAACAAGTTCAATACGAAACACAAAACAATTAAACAGCGCGATGCCCATAAAAGCAAAGGGAATGATGGTCGTTAACAACATGTTTTTTTTTTTAAGTCACACGTATTCACAGACAGGGATTGAAATAACAAAAACAACAATGTAAGCAAATGGGTTTTGGGAGGATAGGCGTACGAAAGATATATGTATATATCTTTTAAACATTTTAGGCCACCTTTCCCTACTGATTTATTTACATTTTAATACGTCACAGTCAGCGTGCCCACTTTCGCTACCATCGTAGTGTCTCATTTCGATTTTCCATTTGCTTGGCGCTACGAAAAGTTTGGAAACACTACGATTTTCCGTTCAAATCCGCATCTGTATTGTTTTATTTAAATTTTGTTTCATAACTCAATCATTTTAACTGCCATACATTTGTCTTCTATCTTTTTGTCTGAAGTCAATCACAACAAAGTGAATAGGTTAATACATCCACTTTATTATTAGTTCATCGTAAGACTTGTGCCAGCTAACAGTTCAGTGTATCGTATTTTCCATGAACTATTCACTATAATGTAACGGAATGCCTCCAGTGCTTTGGCTTAGGAAAAACGAAAAGATATTTTGCCATTACTTTTTATTTTACTACGATTTAGCCAAAAACACTAAGCTTTTTTTATCTAGACATTAGGATTTGCAAATGAAAGGAGTGGGAACGCTGGTCACTATTCCCAATTCGAAAAATGTTACTATTGAATCGAAAGTGCTTGGTCAACAACTGGCAGAATATATTATATTACCCTGAACTAAAATTATACTGTTGCTTACTTTTCGGGGTAGGTCGATTGAATTTTTTTCGAAAATAGGTTCTAATCAAAGTTGATTTATATTTGAATACGTTACTATGATAATTTAGCGCCGACAAGTCAACTGTCACCAAATACTTACTCTCAATTACGTTACTGACATTCGTTTTGCATGAGGCATTCTTAACTTGATTTAAACAGCGATATAACCACGATTTTTTAGTAGTACCCACCTTTCGAATGATAGAAGTTTCGTTCTCCTTATTTTTTTAATAAATACCGAAAAAAGGGTGCACAAACCTTGAATGTTCCCGTATTAATATAATGTTTCTTAAGAAGCTTATTATGTGCTAAGACTGGCTGTCTAACGCTGATTCTTAACACCGAAAAGTGAACACATTCATCGTATCTAAGGTATGACCTTCTATTACCTTAAGTAAAGCAAAGGATACGCAAGTTTATCAAAATTATTTCCGTCTTTTTTAACAATCAACTTTTTTTAGCAAAACCATTCGATTCCTCTTAAATATCCCACCATAACGGGGACTATATTTGGATATACAATATTTTCCTACCTGCACAGACATTATATACAAATCATTTAGCAATTTTATTTCCACACATATAAAGTTTCCTATAGATCTTTTTACACACTTCTTTTGTTTTCATTTTGACAAATAATTAGCGCCAACAACTGTATTTTTTTTCCAGCCTCAACTTTTACGCAAATATCTAGAAAGATGTTAATCAGTTCAAATGCGATTGCCCTGTATGTGCCTCCCGGCGCCTGTTTCTTAATTAATAATGTAAACCAACTACATAATGTATATAATTTTAATACTCTTGTTTTTTACAAAAGAAGTTATTTTCGTATTTATATTATAAAGTAAATGTTTGATGAGCTTAAACTAAATTAGACTTCGACAGTAACGCATCACTTCCAGTAGAATTGTGCCAACTTATTTGAAGTGCTGTCGTAAAACTGCAATAGAGTGTAATCCTGCCATTTCACTGGTAACAATCTGTACAAAAGGAGTTCAGTGCAGTGTTAAACAAACAATGGAAATAAATTGGAAAACGCTTACCTGTGCAGCCAAACAACGAGTGCGAACATTTTGGGCACATAAACCATTCGTTCGTTCCGTAATATCCCTTTGACGATTTGCTCAGCTGTGTAGGATCCCGCCATACAAGGATATCGACTCAGGACGCTGTTAAATGAATGCAAGTTTGTTTACTTTACAGTCGCTCAATGTGTGTTCAAATGATTTCACATAGTTGAATATATAGGTTTGAATTCAAAAAAGGAATATGTTGCTTTATACTGTACGTGGTATACTTACGGTTAAGTGGTAGTAATACCTATTTTAGAGAAATTTTTACGGGAAATGACGCTGTAAAAACCGCTTCATGTAACATAAGCTCGGGCTACTATTGAGAGACCAAGGCATCGGTATCACTTGGCGAATATTGAAAAAAAAAAAAAAACAGCCGGAACTTCCGTCTGACCGACCAACATGATACCCAATTTTTAGTCCAACATTAGACTTATGAAGCGAGGTTCTTAAAACTGCAGAAATTTCGGACCTCGATACTTGTATAAATAAAATAGTCACACCCGATTTTCCGGACAATCCTTTCACGTGCGCCTAACTTTCCTGTCTCTGAAGTTTAAATGCATTATGTACTTGTTTTTAATAGAAATTATTTCATTTTTAACTCTAAGTTTAAAATTAATTATTTGTGAAATCATGGCTTCATGGAGAAGTAACGGTTCTTTTGTCGACTGACTAGTGTTACTATTGCGGTGTCCTTTGAAAATTCATGTCAGTGGCCATTTTGAGGAAAAGCCTTAAAAGACGATGGGCGAATAGGGTAGAGGTAAGCTGTGCATTGGATCTTCTAACTATGTGTGCGACGGCAATCATTCATTCATATACGGTCACCAATTCTTGATAAAAAAAAAACCCTTTACGCATCAGGCTGGTGGTTGTAGATAAACTTCCCGTTTTTGCTGTCAACTGAAGGTCTATTTTTTATTTAGTCTTTGAGAGGTGCTTTGAAGGGCGACAGCCAACAATGTCTACAGCAAATGTCGCATGAGACCGTTTGTTGGGTATAACGTGAGGATGCATAAAATCTTCTACTCCGTCAATTTGTTGAAAATTCACAGATTCTCGAGAACAATGCAAAACACCCTTTTAGCAACCCAAAAGTTACCAACGCTAGACTATGTATGTAGGTTATGGTTGATGGCAACGATGTCAGTTCCCTTGGCTTTGTCAAGTAATATAAATTATGCTTTTTATTAAAAATTAGAACTTCTTCATCCTAACGCTTGATGAAGTCAAAGTGAACCTCAACATGTTAAGAGGGGCGGTTATCCAAAGACCACGCTATCTAAACAGTGATAGGAAGTGTAATTGAGTAAGTAAAATGCTTCCTTCCACGAGTCTTCTAATCCAACATGATGGATATAGAGCTCAGGATTATTTGTACGTTATAGCCATACCTATACCTACCCACAGCATTTTTCCAAGAAATCAAATCAACCAGCACATCCGGTATGATTTATCGTTCCGGAAACATTACAACAATTCCATCTTTCGTCCATTCATAATTAATTCTGAAATTATTTTCCAACTCACCCCAAATCGTTGAGCGTTTCATAAACCTCCGCATTTGTCTTCATAAAATACGGATGAGCTGTTGTTGTTCGTATGAAATCACAATCTGAGAGTCGCAATTCAGCTCTCAGGCAATCCATAAATCCAATAATTGCGTATTTCGTTGCCGAGTATATACCAGCTCCTGGAAGCGCGATTAGTCCTACGTAAAAAAAAAAAACGGATTTTTTCAAACGAAATCAGCTACGTAGGTATTACCACAATATAATCCTCAAATTAAATATTCATACCAGCCAATGAAGAAACCGCAACAATATGCCCCGACTTCCTTGTAATCATCTTTGGCAGAAACTCCTTTGTTGTCTATAAACCGAGGCAAGAGCAAAGAAAGCAAAAAATCAACATAAATCCATGTAGATCGATCAGGCTGAGGGTGTGTAAAGTATAACCAATTCAAAGGGAATTCCTCATCCGTATCCTACTCACCAATATGTAAGATCCCAAATTCACCATTATAATCCTTTCAATTTCCTCGGCTTTTAGGTTCGGAGTCGAATTCAAACTCATTAGGGCTGCATTGTTAATTAGTATGTCCACTGGACCGAGATCCTTTTCAATTTTAACCGCCAACACTTGAATTTCCCTATAGGAAGAGACGTCGGTCTGAAGATTAAACGAATAACTGTCAAGTAATGTCGGAAATTACACTGAAATAATATTATAGAGGTAGCTTTGTGCCGGGCGCACACACACTTACCCTGTAGGTCTTGGCAATGGCGCCGGGAATTTTTGATATTATTTCGACGGTGTCATTGCCCGCTTTGCTGTTCACATCGACGACGGCGATTTTACAGCCCTTCTTGGCCAACAGAATGGCCATCTCCTTGCCCAGGCCGCTACCACCTCCTGTTATCTGTAAAATGAGAACAACATATGGATGTGGTACGTATGAAACGGATCGAAAATAATTTATTAGCCTCATTGAATTGAAGCGTAAAAGCTATTGAATGCCACTACTGTGATGTTGCCAGCATTTTTTGTGTGATTACATTAAATTCGATTGCATACATGCGGAACCTCTGACATCTACATCTACACAGTGTCATGAAATTAAATGGGATGACAAAATGTGGGGGACATTCCGGCGAACGACATCTTCATAATTAACCCTTTTGACCTGTGATTCTGAATTAATGAAGAACGCCGAATGGGGGACTGTCACAATGTTCGTCGCTCAATGTGGGTCGACGAAAGCTTTACTTCTAAAGAACGGCACTTATATCATCTATACAATAAGTCTTTTGTTGCTTTGTTAGGATGTGATCTTGAAACGTAAAGTCATTCACTTACTAAAAGGGGCAAATCTGATACCACTTAAATCAAACTAGTAAAAGTTGAGACAATTTAGAAAACTGAGCGCATAAAAATGCATTGGCGGAACTTGGGCTTAGTATGTCGAATTTTAGAAAAATTATTTAAAATGTCAGCCTTTGCTCATATCTGGGAAATAAATTAAGTATTAAATAGACTGTCAGCTCCCGCGTAAAAACCTGATTCCCCGCACATTTTAAAAATCGAATTCTCTCTTAATTGTATTTACTATCTGTGAATACAGGTGCTGGGACTTAGTTCCCACTTAGTAGGAAATAAAACCACTTTCTTGAAGTGGACTTAGTTCCCATGTAAGGTAGGAACTAAATCGACTTTTTTATGGGAACTTATTACGCATTCAAAAATAAGAAGAGAGAACTAACTTCCAAAATTTAGAGTTGAACATTTTCTTTTAAATTTTTATTCTGTTTGACAAAATACTCTTTTTAAAAAATGGCCACGATTTTTCTTTGCTTATTTTCAGAGTGTTGCAAACTGATTTCGGTTTTTAAAAATTATGTATTCCTACATAATATATTACTCTGTCTCAGTTAAAAGTTAATTTCTCTTTTGTTAATTAAAATTGCAAGGACTCTTTAATTTCACTTTATTCTTAGCCGACAGTGAGAATTTACTTCACGTTAAAAGGGACATAAAAACCACTGGAACGGAGAAATTAAGATTGGGACAAAGATTCAATTTTCCAACTGAAACTTTACACTACTTTTCTATGAACAACAAAAAACAAAAACCAATTTCACACCCAATTATTTATTTGTATTTTAGTTCACCTCAAAACGTACTTCCTAAAAATTACATTAAACATATTTGCTCGCATAATCTTGGTTAAATGCACGTTCACAATCTACGTTACTCTATTTCTTAGTTTTTGTTGAATTAAACATTTTACTTTTTAAATTAAGTTCGGAACTGAGAAATCGTCAGGAAGGACAGAGGGCAAAGAAATATTGGGAAAGAACAATTGCCATTAGAAATAGAAAAAATAAAAAACAAAATTCGACTCGGAGGTCCTCTTTTGCTAGTGAACTCAAGTCTGGGTGGAATTACACACAAATGAAAAAATTTAATAAAAGTCAACTTCTGTGAGCTATTGTGACTCAATTTTGTTGTTTCAACTTGGAACTGATTGGATTTGACAAATGCCACTTTTGACTTAGTCAGGTGACTCCGATCGAACTATTTCTTAACTTAAAGTCAAATTGAATGCTTTATTTCTTATAATTTAGACTAAGAGTTCATTTTTCTTGGCAAAAGTCGTTTTATTGCTAAGGGCCGAAGACTTTGTCCCAAGTGTACCGTTTTGGCAATCAACAGTCAGGTTACTACGTCCAAGCGTATGCGTACGGCTAATTTACTTTTAAATGGCACAAACAATTTTTCATATAGTAACACGGAAAACAGCTTGTAGGTAATTTCTTTTCTCTGGTCTGACAGTCTATTTAATACTTAGTTTATGATCTGGGCTTATCAGCAGTGCAAACGACCAACATAACGTCAAGACATAATTGTTAAGGACCATTCACATGAGCGCGAACTGCGAACAGGCGAATTGCGAACAAATTAATTTGGCTGTATTTCTGAATTGAAAATTGATATTTGTTTGACTACAAAAGCACAAAAGCATCAACTAAAAAACTTCATCTCAATTGACTTAAATAGCTAAATTTACAATTTCCCGCGAATTGAACATTTTTGCCGTGAACTGTCACACTTTATTCACAATCCACATAAAACAGTCGCTATCCACAAACCCGCGAATGAAAAATTCGTTGGAACTTAACCTACAATAATGAAACTGATTCGCGGGTACCTGCGACAAAAAAAGTTTTCACGTGAAAGAAATGTCAGAAACTACGAATATTCGCTTGTTCGCAGTTCGCAATTCGCTCTCATGTGAATAGTCCTTTAGCCGTGGAAGAAGACATTCTTGCCGCGAACTGTCAGACTTTATACACAATCCACAAAATATAGTCGCGATCCACAAATTTGCAACTGAAAAATTCCTTCGTGCCTAACCTCAAATTATAAATTGCTTCCAGAAGCTGCTGGCTGAGTTAGGCAAACTTCTGCAACCAAATAAAGTGGTCATCTGAATGAAATGCCAATTGGTGCCTACGAGAATACTTTCGTGCGTAGTTCTCATATGGATCTTGTTAAGTTCTAAAGTCATTCACAATCTTAGTTTCTTGATTCATTACTAAAAGATAGGCTAGTTCTTAGGTTTAAAAATTAAAATTACATAACTAGCTGGTAATATTCTTAGCAAAATTTGTTCAGTGTAGAGCTGTAGGCGCCTTATTTCAGTACGTACTCCGCTATACAAAAATAATCATTTTTAGTGTAAAGGCTAATATATCTCGAACTCAAAATGGCGAAAATTTCTTTACAAAATTGCATAATGTGACTTTGCACTTATTATGTAGTGTGAAGGTTAAAAATGATAGCTAGTAAGGCCCGCTGTAATTAAAAGGGATCCCAACTTATTTAGGCACATTTTTCGTAACCTCGAAAACCCAATACATACTCGTACCTACCACAAATAAAGCGGATGTTATTAATTGTAGCCCGTCCAGCAAAATATGCGTACGAGAACGTACGAACTTGAAGCAGACTTTCATCAATTTCCCAATTTGAATGCTAATTGATTGAAAACATATGGCAAGGGAAAACAAACAAATCGTGTTCATCGGCCATTAATGATGTTGTGAGATTTAACGTTTGCATTTTGCTACCAACATCAACAATGATGTCATATTCATATCACAAAAGCATAACCTATGCGCTATGGGGTGTGGGAAGTATAATGTGCGTACGTATTTGCTTGAGATGTGCAGAATCAGATACCTAGAACATTTTTTAAGCGACGAATTAAATGTATGGCGCTGATAATTACAATGAGTAGGTATAGGTATCACTCCTAGTGTAAAGGGTGATCAGAAGATTAAATAAATTTGCAATGGAATGGAAATGTCACAGAATTCAATAAGTTGCAGTTGTGCGTCAATTACACCATTTGTTTAATTTTGGTAAGACTTGCCACTTGACCAGGTATCCAATGTACCTATGCCTTAGACTAGGTATATCCATGTCCTTTTATTAGTGAAATTAAAGTTAAAAAAACATTATCTTTATGAGGTGTGATCCCTTACCAGAAAGGTTCAATATTGGCAATATGTAACATTTTTTTGCGAGAGAATTCGCAATGACAGAAATAAAATGTAACCAAAAAGAAAAGGAACGCGTTAAAATATGTTTTTTTTTTTCAGGCGATAATATTCAAATATCAGTAGAACAACGCACAAATGTAAGTTAAAGAACAAGAGTTGAATTGCTTTTATTGCAGAAGCTTAGTACCTACCTACGCTGCTCGCGCTAAATTTTCGATCTCATGGAAAATTCTCTCCAAAATTTAGCTGAGCTAAATTTAAGCGAACCCATTTAGCTGAGTGGTACGCAGCTCGAGCTAAATAATCAAACTTTTGTTTCAGAATGTACTTCATGTATCTGTCAAGATTTAGCGCGCCCATTTAATGGGTCGGGACATTTTCCCAAGCTAAATTTTGACAGATCGTTGTGTTCTCTTGTTTTATTTTTGCGTTTTTGTGTTGCGAAGAATGGGACAAGCAAGCAAAGATGAGTTTTTTGAATAAATAGCTTATTGATTGGAAAATGGATGAAATCAGAGAGAGTTGAATTTTTGAAGTAAGTTATTTTCCACGAACAACTGTTTTTTGTTTATCCACAGCGCTCTCTATGTCAAATTTTAGCTAAGACTTTAGCTGATGTTTGGAGATAAAAGTTGGAGACCAGATAAAATTTAGCTTAGCTCGAGCAGCGTACTAAGCTATACAAGCTAAAAATATAAACAAAATCAAATAAAAAGTCAATTACAAATTGGCATTTGAACGATTTGACAACGATCTGTCAGCAATAACCAACTAGCCCAAAGCCATTTCTTGGGCTAATATTTGCAGGTTTTTTTATGGAGGGGAAAATAATGTTTTGTTTTCTCTTTTTCTGTTTTTCATGAGGGATCCGAACGTCCCCAATGACACGAGTTTAGTACCTTTGTTAGAAAGTAATCTCGTTTGAATTTCTTGAAATAGCTGTCTGAGTAGCTAAATGGATTTGGGCAACCCCCCTTTTGCAATGGAAACTCTTTAATTATAAGCTTCGCTTTTCCTGTTCTATAACTGCTTAAATATTCGTTAATTACTGCAAAAGCCGCACCTACCCGTTACTATCTGCGTATTGAATATTAATTTACAGAAATTTCTCAAAGCTCTTACTTTATGTCACATATAGGTACATTCGAAAACTGTACACCTACTCCTACACATATACGATTATAATGTACATCACTGCACGCGACTACTTTTCAAATAATGACCTTGATGTATGTAAGCGTTGCTACTCAAAGTTGAAATGAATCTCAAGCCCGTCTGAATACCATTAAAAGATCACGTCGGAGCTCCAGAAATCAATGACCCAATTAGGTAAGCAGAATTGAGTCGCAGTCACACACCAATGCGATTTGGCACAAAGGTATCGAGAACAAAATGCCTAGAAACGGTAATACGAGTTGCGTTGACATAGAAATCTTGAGAAACAAATATTAATGACGCCACACACACTGTGTATATGTATACCTATAGATAGGTTTCACGCACCCAGAAAATTATGTGAGAATGCATTCCGCAGATAAAATAGATGACGCCACGCAAGTCACCAATATTCCATTTTACACTGAAATGCTTTTTAGAACAACACCAAAAGTTATTTGAACAAATCAAACACAACAACAACAAAAAAAACTGGTTACAATCACAGCAAACACTGATCATATCACGTTTTTCACACTTTAACAACAAATACAATTTAAATAAGAACAACAAACGACGACTCACCAAAACAACTTTACCCTTAACATCCTTCTCCTTGACCCCAAACAAGAAGTCCAGGAGATGTTTCAATGCAACAGCAAATAGAATAATTGGCAGCAGTAGCAGACACAGTAGTATCTTCAAATTAAAGATCAATCTTTGACGATTTTCTGTGGGTTGTGCTTCAACCATTGCTAAAGTTCTTTATTAAATTTTTATCTAGACCGACAACACTCGGAGATTGCAGGTGTCGATTTTTTGTTCGTTCGTTCAATACTACACACGGAAACCAACTGATCGGAGGAAACGCTGACTTGATCGACGTTTGACTTGGGAGACGCGCAAATTCAACTGCTTGGCCAGTTCATAACTTGAAAGCGGGGAGAAGCCAGTTTTGGCAGCGGCAAGGTATGGAGGCCAGCCCCAGCACATTAGAATTCTGAATGGGGGAACAAAAATACTTGAAGAGTCGTAGCACGCAGCTAACTTACAAATAAGATGCACAAGCGGGAACGCGCACGAGGGAATGAGCCATGTAAATACATCATCGAGACTCGCACAGTGGTTTATTTACTTTTGAGAGGAAAGATAAAATTTGAAATTCCGATCGTAATTAAGTTATGGATGCTGGAGAGCTTTGTGGGCTTTTTTGTTTTTGTTCTCTGAGATGAGATAAATGTGTATCTAATGGCGAGGAGATAGATAGATAGTGATCGAGTGTTGAGAACTTGCTGGGCATTGTTAGCATAATTAAATGAATTCATTATGAAAGTGTTTTTTTTTTAAATGCAGTTTGCAAGCTACTCAAGTAGCGGAGTGGTTATTTTTATCATGAAGGTGAGCGTGGATTTGTTGTAAGCGAGTCGTTCTGTGGTAGAAGCTATCCAAATCGGATTCGCTCAGTCCAAGCCGTGTGGGGTTATTGGCATTTCATAAAGAAAAGAGGTAGGTAGTTGCAAAGTATTTAGTTATATTTTGAGTCATTTTTGGTTGTCAAGATGGGCATCTCAAAAATCGACATCTCAGGTGTATGGCAGCTAATAAAAGGCAAATTGAGATTCTCGTTTATGGGGTTTAAATCCTAAGTGCTAGCCAGAGATGGAATTCAGGGGGTTAGAGAGCACAGTCGTCGGTCATCAATATTAGTTATGAGTTGACGTTTATGCCTACCTTTTCCATTTTTTATTGATCGCATGAGCACACCTACTGTTCTCACCAGACTACCCAATACAAAACAGAAACATTGTGGTTATTTTGAACAAATGGCGATTGTCAATCTCTCAAATGTCTCACACATATCGATTGGACTTATATTACTAATACTAATAATATTATAATCCAATCATATGTGAATCGCTGAGACTTAACATTAGCCCTTCAGAAAGAGGGCGTACAGTATATGAATAAACTGAATCAATGGCCACATTCAAGAATCTAGTTATCTTAAGTCGACTAGATTAGTAAGGATAAGATGTAACGTTAACGCAAAAACTATAGATTGGTCGGGAACGTCACTTTTCCTACGTCAGCCACACATGCCAACTGTCAACTTAGAACTCAATCACGAATTTCTTGACTAGTTTCGTCGGCTTCCCCTCCATAAACGTCAACTGAAACAGCTGCTCATATGACCGATTTCAGCCAATCAAAACCGAGACACATATAGTCTGACAGCTCTCAATCTTAATAAACTAGATACTTGAACGTTCCCACCCAACCGTCAGCTGTCATCTGTCATTTACAAACAAAAAAACTCCACTGTAAACTTTACAATTATTTGTGGCAGTCAAATTTGCATTAATGTGTATATTTGTATGTAAACAACAAAAAATGAGTTCATATTCACGATTAATTGTATGTTGAACAGATATTGCTCATAAAAATGATTGCAAATCTTGTTGTAAAATTGACAGCACATTGTCAATTTTTGTTGTTAAATGTAATATGAATTTGTCAAATTCAGAATCAAAATGCTGTAGGAAGATCTTAAAACTTCTAAGACGCTATAAAAGGTATACCTTCGTGAGTAATCCCAAAGTATTACATATTTGGAACTAAAGTTAGTGATCATGTTTCAAAGCTAAATGGTACCGAATGAACGAAAGCTCCAACATTCCCGTTGTTAGCTCTGTATGTACAGCGGCCGTGGCCATGGTACGAATTTCAGACTTCAAAATAAACGGATCGTATAAGCTCCGAACGAGTTCATTAATTATGCCCATATGTTAAATATAATTTCCGTCTTTCCTGGTTTGCCGCCAAGCTGAAACAGACCCATCGCCACGAGTCTGCTAAAATTTTTAAGTAGTCTTAACTCGATAATTATATTTAATAATCATGTCCATTTTAGAAAATAAACAACTAAACTCAATCAAGCTTTTAAAAGGAGTTGCTTTTTTAATCGGGCTCAGGGCCGGAACATCAGCGACAAGTCCGCTGCCAGGACAATTACGCCGCCTGAGTTACACCCGTAATGGTCCACTAATCTGACTTGCTGTCATGGGGTCGAAACAGGTTGGAGGTTGGCTATTGGTTTAGCTCAAGCTACGATTACGAAGCAGCCAAGAGCATTTGGTAACTCTAACTAGCTATAAGACCGGAATGCAAGCTCTTCAAAACAGAAAAAATAGTCAGGGGTTATATTATTTGTTAGTATGAGTAGTTTTAATTTATGGGCAGGCCCCGTGAATAGCAAGTTATTCCACCTTAGAAAACACAACCGCACCTACTTCAGAGTCGAACCGCCCGTGCAGATTGCTAAATACTGTCAGTTCTGACAATCTAATCTTGTAGGGATTACAATTTTTTTTGTGTTTCTTTTTGTTTTCAGCTACGGGAAAGCAACAACTTCACGAATGGTGACCTATTCGAGATCAGTGAAAAAAAACACCCTTGACAACTGGTGCTTCTTCGGCTTGGCAAAAGAAATGTCATACGAAATCCTGACTCGAAGAACAAAATGTACGGTCCACAAAACGTTTAATTTGCTGCTCTATGGCCCCGACACCTTGTCGATTGATGACCTGATCTGGAGTTGTTCTTTTCCAGCTTTTATTCTGTTTTTTCCCACTTTACAGCCATAATATTATAAAATCTAGTTTGCTTCCTATACAAGTATTTTAGCTGGAACTTATTTTTTCTTCTTTTATTTGAGGCTAATCGGGAACTACCCGATTGAAGTTCACCTACAGGTGTCGCATACTCTGCGCATGATACCATGACAGGTTAAATTATTTAGGAACTGTTTGCTGTTAGTAGTTTCTTATGCAGCCATGCAAATAACGAATGCATTTAGGCATTGTCAAAGAATGAACGGATTTAACACACTGACATTTATTTGCATAGTCGCCTATTTTTAATTCAATCAAAATGACATTAAACCGGCAAAATATAATAACGTACTTACATAACATCCGCTATACGACTTGCCATTAAAACTGTTGTCAAAGGCTGTGGCAAGAAACAGACACAAACAATTAAATCTGTCAATTTATATTCACAAGGCACTACCAATATTATACTTTTTCTTTGTTTTTTTTTTTTCTTCTTCAGCGCAACATCCATACAAGGATATGTACATGTACACTCAAAAAAAAAGTTCTAAAAATATGGCCTTACTGTGCCTGCTAAATGTTTAATTATTCTTGAACCCAATTTGGGGGGTTAGGTATGGAAACGAATCATCCGATTTCAATGACAGCCACAGCATGGAGTGGGTTGAGTGTCATCGATATTATATCAGTTTGAATGAAGGCTACAATTTTCTTGTTTTATTGAAAGGCGTCTCTGTAGAGTATCTAGCTGCCGCAGAAACTTTCGTTAGAAATTGATTTCCTGGTGCAATGAAGCATTCATATGCAGAAACGAAGATTCTTTAAATAAAGTTCATTTGGTATAAGCGATTTGACGTTTACGAATGCTGCTTACAGAATGATGTCGTTTTTCAGTGGTTTCAATCGGGATCCGCACTGATTCTGACTGTTATCAAATGGAACAACAAAACTGCTTCTGATTGAGTCCACAAAATTATTGGTTAAATGCCGACAAAATAATCTGCGGTTGTTGTCAGCTGACTTCAATATAAAACACATAAATTACCCTTGTGTAAGTGCTTTATGCGTGGATTCTGACTTCAAATCGAGAAGCGAAATTCGCTTCTCAGCATCACCAAAAGACTATTTTTTGTGCCAATGGAACGGTTCCTGAAGTGATTTTTTCGATTGCGGAATCAAAATCGAAAACGACACAAGACACAAGAGTATGGCTAGTTTAACGGTGGGCGGATCGTTGAGTGGCTAAAGTTGAAGATGGAGCATTTAAAAAAATAAAACTTGTAAGAGAGTGCCTATCGATTTTGACTAATGCGCTCTTCAACAGGGCAATAAAGGAACCACAATGCAATCAAATTAAAATAGTTTCTGTTTTTCGATTCCATTTTGCCTTTCAGCAAACTCCTTTAAGTGTATGTGCGATGGATAATATTCTTTCCTAACATACATATATATTATACAGATATATAAATAAAATCGGAAATGCAACAGCAAAGAACAACAAAATCTACTTACTACCGTCCGACCTTTCAACCATTAGTCTGTCTTGCTAATGGCCTTTGGAAGAGTGCATAAAAGCGCACTTCGCAACACGTGTTTGCTATGCATTGCAATCTCATTAATATGATATCTCACCCGTGATTTTAATTCGCATTTGGTACGAGTACGTCTCTCTGGGCATCAGGCACATGTGCTATAACACCCATATCCAGAATCTGGATAACATCTTGTCGATGAAAGGTTTTGTTTTTGCTTTAGTTTGTACTCCGTCCGGATCGCACAACATTTATTGCGGAATTAATGGAACCAGACCTCACTTCAGATAATATCGTGTGGAAATGACAGAAGGGCTATTCGAACGCATAGGATCCAAGATATTCTCCATTGGGATAGGGCATGGTTAGGAAATATCCACCGTGCTGTTCGTGCATCTCTTCGTGTGACACAACATGGTCCAGAAACATGTATGGTTGCGAGCGCCCAGAAGCCCAGAAGCATTCGACCGCAACGATGGAAGAGCGGATCTTCGGCATAGCTGTGCTGTTGCAGCATCTGTTGTGTCGTTGGTGACGTTGATGGGCGCAAAATGCGCGCATGCAAATTGGTTTTCCGTTTTGCTTAGCATGTAGCCAATATTTTGCGTGCGCTTGCGTTTCACTGTATTTATGGATTTTTTGCGGTACAGAATCCCGCGGGAATCTATTATAAATGAGTTCATTGACTGGAGCGCATGTGCGAATTGCTTTCGCATGGCATTTGAATTTCTGTGTGGCAACATTTGTGACATGTTATTATTCTCTTGCGACTGGTGTAGTATGTACACTGTTAGATGTTAGTTTACAACTGCATCTGGAAGGAGTGTTGTTCATTGCATGCGTTGCAGTTAAAATTGGCGAGGTCATTAGCATTGTTAGATGTGTACCATCTGTGGAGATGGTCGTTAGAGTTTTTTGCTTTATGTTAAGGGATGCAAATAAGTTTTACTCAATCGGAATCGATAGGCCATTGGTCGCGTCCCATTGACGACTGAAATTTGGCGCTTTAGAACTGGTTGATCAGATTCCCATTGCAGTGAACTGTTTCAAACTAATATAAAATTACCTACTTGTTTGAAAAAGTTAAGAGAAAACTGAGCTGTCAATCAAATCAAATCCAAAGTAAATAAGATTTAAAAATCAAATAAGAGTGGTGGTGAAGTTCGTTAATAAAAGTCGGGAAAGAGTGAAATAAAAGTAAAAACGGTAGGTAGTTATTCCTTCGTGTAAAAACGGATTTTTTTTTTTTTGTTTGCCTTAAAAGAAATTGTCATTCTGAACCGCTGGCGCCAGAGCTGTACATTTAGGATCATGTATCTGGCATGTTAGGCCACTAACGGTGAGCGGAAAGCCGCCATTATGTTGGCGCAACTGGGTCACAGTGAGTGGCGAGCTTGCGGTTTTGGTTTGAATGCGTAGATTAATTAATTTCCTACAAAATTGATTGCATGTCCATACATAGTCAGCTTTAACATTCACTGGCGTGACACTGGGGCAATAGTTAATATATAAATAAGAAAATAATCAAAAGTGAGTTTCCATTTCAAAAGTTTACCTTATAAACTGTGGGTCCAGTATTGCAGCCTACTTAGCAAAGAGTGTTACATTATTCAGTTAAGAACCTGCCTTGATTCTGCCCACAATATTGAAGATATCCTTTCTTTTTCACAGACTGACCATACTGTAGAATCATTAGTGAATCATCCATGATGTGCAGGTTATAATTGAATCGCAACAGTTCTTCACGTCTATTTTTTAATCCCTCGCTTTTTCGTAAAATATTTGTTTTTCTTCGTGTCATAAGTGAAGCGTTGCTTTTGCACAAGTTCGACTTTGATCTTTTCTTTTACCCGTGAATACATCTATATCTATTTTTAATTCCAAAAAATAGCATATGCCATACACATTTTTTACCATCCAAATTTCAATAGCAAGTTATTCTGCTTTGTTTAGTAGTCGATGGAACGGATGTGTGTTGTGTGAGCCTGAACATGCTTCACATTAGTGTGCAATCCACCTGCCGCTTAAGCGTTGTAATAAAAAGTAGTGATAAACCTGCTTTTATGTAAGCCTACCTGTTCGATGGTAGATGAAATATCCTCTAGGTTTGTCGACTTTTCCCCATACCATACCTTTTGTCATCCCAAGCTTGTGTTTCGCACAAGGAAATAAATTCCGACACAGATTCGGCAACACTTTGAACTTCAACTATTGTCGCTCGAGTCCGTTTCTCATTTCGGTATGTCTCCATCATAAGCTTATCGCTTCACTGATGCAATAATCACAAAATACAAATTTACATAAAAAGAAACGTTGTCCTTGTATAATAATATGCAACTGCATACAAGATTTTTTATTTATTCGCTTAGTAAAAAAAGACATGGTATGTATGCATATGTAATAGTTACTTACAATATTAAGAACAATAAAGAAATAGAAGAAACAAAGACGGTTTGAGTCTTACAGTAAACAAAAAAAAAAAAACATTTTTCTTTCCTATTCTCTCTTCAATTTAATTGCGTTGTTTTATTGCAATTTCAAGATCACCTAATTTCCCCGATTGTAACTATCCCAGGTATTTAATTTTTGTTTTATCTGAGTGTTTTTGTTCTTAACAATATACAAACACAAAGGCACATATAATTTTAATTGTTTTTTTCGTCACTTGAAAAAATTTGTGGTGTTGTATAGTTAAAAAAATTTGTACTTCCTACATCGATGGACAGTAAAAAATGAGCGCTCTATCGGAGGAAATTATTAATAATTCAATCAACGGGGGCAGATGGCTTTTTTTTATTGAAAACTAACATAAGAATTTGTAACAAGAATAATGCAAAACAGAGAAAAACAAACAAAAACTCAAATGATTGCTGGTAAACCACGTAGACGCGTGCCATTCTAACCTCCAATGTAACGTGACAAAATTGACCATCGTTATATTTTAATTTTTCTTTTGATTAAGTTCGGTGTTAGTCTTGAGACACGCGCTCTCTACTACTACTATTGTCAGAAAAACACCAAAAACAACTATTTGTACTTGAATGATTTTGATTGTGGGAAATAATAATAACATAATATTTATAAATTTGAAAAAAAAACTACATTTATGAAAAAAATAAGGTTTCGCCGGGAAACTAATATACGATCTAGTGGAAGCTGACATAAATTGCGCCATTTAGGCTAATACAATAATAAAAAAATAATCAAAGCGAAGGAAACTAAACAGATTGGATCTGGGAACCATCTTCACTTCTGTCCACGGCGGCTTTGAAGTTTAACTGCGAAAGAAACACAAGTGTAATTAAAAGTATACTTCATATAAAGCAAATAAATGTTTTTTGATGCAACTTCTAATCATATAACGCCAGTAGCGGTAGCTTTAAACACTGATTTTGAAAAAAGAGAGGGCCGTTAATAAGCTAATAGCACAAAAGTCTCTCATTTGAAAGGTCTCCTCCGTTTAGAGGAAATCAAAATGTGTCCATTACGCTGTATTGTCCACGATAAGAGAGAGTAAAATGTGATTGGGCTAAAGATTGGGAGGACACAGATGTGTAGTAAAGGTAGCGGGCTATAAAACACAACCCCAGATAGGCGACAGCTTGGTATTTTGTACGACCACATGGATCTGTTGCCAAAGGTAAACTAAGTTACGCTATTTAAAACCTAAGCCAATCGGTGCAGGTCGTTCCAAACCTTTTTTTACCTTTTTTATTTCAATTGACTTCGAACGGACTCTGTTATTAATGTTATAAATAGGTGACGGTCTCAAAAATCACAAGCGCATTAAGTGTAGGCAGAGTTAATAGCATGTTGTGTCGGATAAGAGTGTTATTTGCGGCTCGAGTGGCAAGCGACCAAAATAGTAAGTTTTTTAAAGAGAACAAAAAGCGGATTGGTAAAAAAAGAGATCAGAAATCAATTCTGAGTGCGTGGACAAGTATTTTGTCGGTGGACTTTGCATTCAAACGAGTTTACCTCATTTTGTGAAAGGCGAGGCGAGTACTCTGTATAGACTTGACGCAGTTAGAACACTTTCTCTGAACCGTAAAACAACACGTCTTCCAAATTGCACTTTGATTGGAAATTTTATTCTTACCAAGATTCTTCTTTAACGTACGAAAACTCGATTGCAAAGCTGCATTGTCAGGGTTCAACGCGATTTGTCCAGCAACTTGATTAAAAGCACATTTCATTACATGGCAAGCTGCTTCGATATCTGGCAAGTCCAACATTAATCGAACGCCACCAGATGGTGTGATCTCCACATCATTGGTATCCGCTGCACTAGACACAGTTTCGTCTTCCTCGTAATTCTCTTGTGGATCTTCGACTTTAATATCTGTCTCTAGCTTCATAACTTTCTTTCCCACTGGGCAGTTGTCTGAAAAGAGATTTCACAATAATAAACTCAAATACGTTAAGTGCTGTCACGCTGTTTCAAACTTACCTTTTCTGGATCTCTTCTTTGACGACTCCGAAGATTGGTCCTTATTCATGTCACGCTTTGGGCAGCTGCATATCTTAACAGCAGTTGTTCTCTTTGCGAGCACCTCACCACTGAAAATATACAAATTTAATTTAACAGTAAGATAGTCGGTGAGACAACGACTTACTTTGCATTTTCTAGATAGAAAATGATGGAAGTATCTTTTCGCCCGACACACGAATTCTGGCAGACAAACTTCAATGCTACTGTCTGCTTAACAATATTCTCTTCATTGGGAGCTACGCCGCCTAAAGGAATTCTTACCGATAAGCGATCGCTTACGTTTTTCCCATCAACCGAACCCAAATAGATGACGTTAGGGTTCTCACACCGCAGCACACTGTGTTTAATGTTCTTCTCTACAGCTGTGATGACATTACAATTGTATTAATTATGCGACAACATGATGTTAAGGGAATAGATATTACCTGTGTCCTTGCTGCTGTGATTCTCACATCGGACAACTGGCTCACTGACTTCGGTATTGAACACCATCATGGCACGTATAAAGAATTTGTTATGCATATCGGTAATCGACCTGGGACAGTAGACGGCTTCAATGTTGAACGTTTCATTTAACTTTATGTAAACTTTATTCGAATCCTTCGAATAGAACCAATTGACTTTGCCCTTTCGCTGCGATGCTAAATTTAGTTCAAAGTTTAGCCCAGCCTTATCGTGCTCTGATAAATCGGGTAGCACTTCATGAAATTGTGGTAGCTGAGAAAGTGGTACAATGGATTTAAGGTGAGTGTTCGATATATGCGTTTATAAGATTGCACTTACTGCTTGGTCAACATTACATTGTTCACTGATCAGCGGACTCAGGGGCTGTGACTGAAAAGAACAGAGAAAAACATTGTAACTGAAGAGCCAGTCAGAGAAAGTTACCTACCCTTTGAGTTCGACCAACCACCATCATAAACACTTTAATACTGCTTTAATGGTGCTTGGTGCGTTCGATTCAAGGGTTGCTGTTAATTTCACAATCAAATTCAGTTATGACCAATGACTATACACGTTGTAACTTGCTTCTTAGTCTTTGTTCGAATGTTGTAATTAGTTTAGGAATCAAGGGAACAAATGCTAGTCATCCGATAATAGAACTGATACGCGTTTCATTTTGCACTATCGATCCGACGAGTGGAACGCAAACAAGAGGAAAGGTTTCGGTTGTCTGGTTGCCTCATTTTAGAAAAAGTATCCACAAAGATCCGGCGCCCAAAGTTAGCACATACATATATACTGGAGCAGATTAAAATCAAGAATACCAAAGATGGGAATGCGTTTTGTTATGATGAACGATGGAGTAAAAGAAAGAATAGGTTTAAAGAGGAGGAAAATATCAAATAAAACAGCTTGGGAAGCACTGTTATATCAGACGAACTGCAAACAATTGCAGCATTTCTGCAAAAGATGGCACTGCTCTACACAAATAAATGTTGACTGATAGTAAATGTTTAAACTTTCGCTATTGTTGAACCAATATACCTATCATCATCGTCAATTTTCTTATATCTCACAGTTTGGTAGGTATCTGATATAGGATTAGCAACCCATGTTTATGTATTGTATTAAGCTACAAGTATATGACATGATAAAGCCGACCTACATTTATGTAAAAAAGTTAACAAGTCATCATATTATGCGCAACATAATAGCCTTTTGATTTATAATGCGACGAGTGTTTAAAGGTTTAAAGCGAAGGAGAGATAGAGTATCTTACTACCTTAAGGCTAAAGCAGTCTCATATGACGTTCCGTACGATTGTGTGTCCCTTCATGTTAACAGCATATTTTTTGTTTCGTACTCAGTCATATCTAAAACGTTTTGTCCGCTTTTGTACCGACGGTTATCGCCGGTATTCTAATTGTTTTCATATACACCCCATAACTAATGCCTATTTATTGTGAATCAATTAATTCATCATATCTGTGTAATCGATCAACGATTTATATCAGCACCATTGCCGATGTTCCACAATACCTTTGTTCCACGCAATGTTAGACCTCCGTCCTTAGTCTTAGAAATCAGCTACGACAAAATGGATCTGGTGTCGCGAACAGTTCTTTTCATTTTAATTGGACTTGTCTTTATTGGCCTGGGATCGTATGGTTATTCATTTAAGAAAAAGCACTTTCAAGAGTATACCCTCATTACTTTGCACACAGTTGCAAAAATAATCATTTACTGCGTGTTCTATGTAGGAGATATTACTCGCGACTTCAAATCGGGAAATTTTGCGCTCGATAATGTTGGAAAACTCAACTCCTACTTGAACATCATTGGCGGAATAGTGTGCTATGTAACGTTTTTTTGGTACACTCGACGACACATTGTTTACTTGAACGACGGCAATGTCCGTTTCCATACCATAATTCATTATTTCAAGGGTGGGGAAATTTACATGAACCAAGTCCTTCAAGTTGCCATTAAGGCGTTATTGTTCCCTGCTCTACTGGAATTAACATTGGCTGTACGATCACTCCACTTTGAACCGGACAGAAGCGTTTTGTGGACTTTATATGCTCTCCTCCCATATGTTATCCGTACTGCACCGTCGACAAGTATTTATGGCACTACGATTATGTGCACGGCGTACATGCGGGAGATCAACACACGCATTCAGATAATAGTCGATGAAGTGAATCAAATGCGTACACATAAGCAATGGCTTTTGAAGACGCCATACCAACGTATGCAACGGTACTGTGACTTAAGTGATAGCATCGATGTGCTAAATGTCATATACATCAACACTATAGAGCTGACAAGCGAATTGCTAGAAACTTCTGGGTTGCCGTGGCTGTGTTCAATGTTGTGCAATGTGACTGGTATCATGTTAGGATTCTACACTCAATACAAGAGTACTGCCGAGACCCTTTTCAATGGAAAGGAATTTGACTATTACAATGTAATGACTGATTCAGCCTTTTGGTTAATCTCATTTCTTGAAATTTACACACAGTCAAAAGCTTGCACAGCTAATGTTGAAGAAGTAAGAATATTTATAATCGAGAGACTTGACTTAAAGACTGATTTCATATATCCCATTCACAGGTTCGTCGGACAGGTATAATTCTTCAAAAGGCCGATTTGATTGGGGCCGATATAAGGCTGAGACGGTCTATGGAATTTTTCTCCCTTCGCATTCTACAGAGAGACTACAAGATCAAACCGTTGGGCATGTTCGAAGTGGATATGTCCCTTGTTCAAGGGGTATGAATTAAATTTTTTACCACTTCCTCACATAGCAGAAAAAATATGCGAAGGAGTTTCATTTGGGTCTTCATCCTCTTCTCAGTATGTCACTAGGCCTGTTCCCTAACGATAATCATTCGAACACATTAGTCATGTTTAGTCAAACATCGTTCCCTTACACAATAGCTGGGCAGAAGAGAACCAAAAACGGAGAACAAAAAATTTCATCTCTATAAAAAACCTGCAAATATTAGCCCAATTCTCGGGCCAGTCGGTTATTGCTGACAGATGGTTTTCAAATCGTTCAAATGCTAAGTTGTAACTGACTTTATTTGATTTCATTTATATTTTGTGCTTGTATAGCATTAAAAGAGATGTAAGAAGCAAAAGAATTGATTTTTTTTTTTTTGAATTTTTGCAATAAAAGCAATTCAACTCTTGTCAAACATAAATTTGTGCTTTGTTCTACTGATATTTAAATATTTTTCAAATTTGTGGTTCAACGCGTTCCTTTTTCTTTTTGGTTTTATTTCATTTCTGTGAGCGAATTCTCTCGCAAGGGAACAGACCTAATGTTTCCTATTCAAAATCCATTCTGATTTCCATATCTTGCTTGATTTTGTGTAAAAGTCCTGACAAAACTCAAAACAAAAGAGCACAAAAACTCGATGCGACAAAATAACCACTATGCACAAGTGAATAAACGAAGAATGTTTTAAATTTTGTTTCGAATTTTGTATTTATTACTTAAAGTGATTCCAATGTTCAGAGGGATGTTCTTCAGATGAAATATCGTGTCGCTTCCATAAATACCCCAAAATAATAGCCCTTAAATGGCAATCAAACTAAATGCATTTATCTACCTTAGTCAATCAGTTGGAGGAGATGTTCTGATAACCCTTTGTACACTGGTTCGACGACGCGCACAAACTTTCACGTTTAGTCCCAAGAATTAACTCTACTGGAATGGATTCCTTGACACGGGCCATAGTTGTAATTATGATTGGACTTGTACTCAGCGGCCTGGGATCGTATGGCTACTCATTGAAGCACAAAAAAGTCCAAACATACGCAGCCATTACACTGTACACCCTAACAGTGATAACCTTATATTGCTGGCTCTACGTCGGAGATATCTTTCGCGACTTTAACTCGGGAAATTTCGCGCTCTATAATGTTGCAAAACTGAACTCCTACTTGGACATTGTTGGTGGGGTAGTCAGCTACATTACATATGTCGTATATAATCAACGGCAAATTGCTTTCTTGAACAACGTTGTCATCAATGTCCACGACATATGGCACTACTTGGACGGGCAAGCTTACGCGTCTCAAATCACACAAGTAGGCATGAAAGCGTTGATGTTTACAGTCCTTTTTGAAATCGCACTGGTTGCACGGGCATCTATTTTCGAAGCGGACAGAATCGTTTTGTGGACTTTATACCCGCTCGTTCCATATTTGATCCGTAGAGCACCGGCGACAAGTGTTTATGGTGCAACAACTCTTTGTACGGCTTTAATACAGTCCATCAACTCACGCCTTCAGCTGATAGTCGATGAAGTGAATCAAATGCGTACGCATAAGGAATGGCTTTTGAAGACGCCGTACCATCGAATGCAAGGATACTGTGAGCTAAGTGATGAAGTCGATGTGCTGAATGGCAAGTACACAGAAATTATTCAGCTGACTAACGAATTGCGCGATTATTCTGCATTGCCGTGGCTGTGTTCAATGCTGTGCAATGTGATTGGTATCATGATCGGATTCTACACACAATACAAGAGTACTGCTGACTCCCTCTTCAGTGGAAACGAGTTTGACTATTATAACGTATTGACAGATTCTGCATTCTTGCTACCATCATTCCTCGAAATATATACGCAAGCAAATGCTTGTGCAGCCAATATCGAAGAAGTAAGAACTATGCTGGTAGAGTAGTGTGTCCGTTTCATTCTTCCGGTTTTTATAGGTGCGTCGAACGGGTGTGATTCTACATGGGGCCGATTTGATTAAAGCCGATATCAGACTGAAGCAGTCCATGGATTTTTTTTCCTTATGTATTCTGCAGAGGGACTACAAAGTCAAACCGTTGGGTCTCTTTGAAGTTGATTTGTCGCTTGTTCATGGGGTTTGTTGGGAAGATAGATTTTGGCCCTGATGATTTAATTATTCTTAAATTGCAAATATCTATTAGAAGGCAAAGTAAAGAATGGCAAATCTGAGAGGATTATATTAGCGATTGAAGTTTGCTGAAGAAGTATATAAGTATGTTCTATTTGTGTTGTATATTTTCAGGTGTTTTCCACTGTGATTGGCTTTCTTCTAATACTTATTCAATCAGATTTATCGAGGAGGTTCTTGGTGTAAGGTCAGTGTTTGGAAGACCCATACAAATTGTGCACAAATTCACAGCAAACGTTGCAGCAAACCTATTTGGCGATTACGCTCTCCCTCTTCAATATAAGTGTAAGTGTAGTTATTTGTATCACTTTAACTGTTTTCAAAAGGTGCCTTTACTTGTGCAAATAAAGCTTGATAAACTTTTTGTAACAGCAATAAAATCGGAATTTGTAATCGTATGTTTGTAATTGAACATAAACCGCAATGGATTGACCACAGCTATTCAAATAAATTTTAAATGAGTTCATTTGCACTGAGATATGTTCAACTTCTGTGCAAATTAAGCTTTAAAATAACTTTTTATGAGTTGAAAAGATTCTTTGGAGCTTAAAAAAGTCTTGCCATGAATTAAAAAGGAAACATTGCCAGCTGATTTCAGAAGCTGTATTAAATTAAATCATATTCGTACAAGTTATATACATACCTGTTCTGCACAGAGCGGCATTAAATCTTCCGTCTGGAAAACAAGAATATAACATAGTTCAATGCTTTAGCACATAATTAGTATTTGTTAAAAAAAAAAAAAATACCTACATTTATTTGGTATAAGTCAGGATACTCATGAGGCTGCCTTTTATTAAGAAAGGAAAATGATGTAAACAAAAAAGAAAATAGATCAATTGAATGTCAATAGAAGTTTCTCTCAAGAGGTAATGATTCAAATAGTTACATCATCCAAATCGGGATGCATGCAGTTACTGTAAACTTACGATTCCAAATCCGGCAAAGATACCATCGGCGATAAATTCTCATAATGACTGCTATCACCACTGTTAACAAAATAAAAACATAATTTAAACCCAAATTGGATTACGTACAATTCAACAAGTGGTCTTAACATACTTTGTATACGAGCTCAGCAAGTGATCCCTCAGCATATTTGCAAACACCTTTATTCAAATTTAAATGGTACCTAGTGTCCTGTTTGTCTTCGCTGAATCTCCACAAAAGAAAATACAAATAAAAAGTTGAGCTTTGCTTTGCTAGGTTATGCTGAATTTTTTTTTCTAAAGCATCGAATGGAATGTCGAATTTCGCAAAAGAATAGAAATTTACCATTCAAATATCACTGTCGCAGATTAATAAACTATACCCCACAATGTTTCTTCGTCAAATTCGAATATAATTTCCTCTTATAAAATAGTAGTGGTTGTGCAAAAAAACCCGATACTTCTGAACGAGTTAGTAAAGGCTGTTTTCCTCTCTTACATCGATGTGATAGGTGTTTTTTGGGCACTTCTAGCTCACCAAACGATAGCATATATTATTCTGAATTATATTAAATTAATATTATTTCACTGGCGACAATAATTTTGTGATAATCGGCGAAGACGAACGAGAACAACAAACTTTTCGCGTTTCTTCAGTTTTCACCGGAGCGAAATGGAGAATGGAGCGAAAGCGAAATATTTTCTTGCAATTACTTGAAATGATGGCGCTGTTGTTGCTAAGGAGTTAAGAGTTTCTTTGAGTTCTGTTTCCTTTAAGAAAATCGAATTGGCTTGCAGAGCTGAACCTAAATACAAAATTCGACACAGAGCATTTCAGTCACATTTGCTAGAAAAAAAAAACAGGGTAAGCAAAATTGTTGTGATGGCGGACGAACCTTGTTGTTACACAAAAAGTTCGTGTTTCTTTTTTAGCTCAGACACATCAGAGCTTAGATTTTTTGTTTCATTTTTCGCTCAGAAAATATTGACTGAGTAAACAGCTGATAACATAAACAAACAAACAAACTGACAGTCACATTTGACTTAAAATTATACGACATCAGAACCAGAGACAATACTGAGACCCCCAACTCGCAATCCTCTTGCCGCTGGCCCCCTCAGTTTTTTTTTGAATTCGCCATTTTGTTTTCCTATCGGTGTTATGTCAATTTAGAATCCGTGTGAGCTTCAAAAAAAAAAAGCAAAACAAAAAAAATGAGGTGAATTTCTTTTGACAGAAGTCGAGTGACAACTGTCAAAATATGGAAAACAAATTGTATTTTTCCTCCAACAAATTGAAATAATGTAAGTTTTCACGTATTTTAAGTGTTTAAATTAATAATGAAATACATTTATCTTACAGCTAAGGAAGAAGCCGACGTTGAGGTGTTCGCTAACCTTACCAAATATAATGGATCGCACTGGAGACAACGATGAATATCAATCGGAATCGATATAAGTAAGCCATACTATTCAATGAATTTGTCTCACTATATATATTTAATTATTAGATATTTCTTCATGGTTTGTTAAATCACAAGCTCCCACTCAAGATCATGCTAGAGAAGCCCTTGATTTGTCCACGATGCAGGAGAACACACGTCATCAAGAGTGTATGGCCAAAGCCAAGGAATACGAAACACATATTGAACAGGCGAAAGTTGAACACAAGCGTTTCGATCACGAAGAGCGTAGGAAGACCCTTATTGTAAGTTGGATTTGAATTAATATGAACCTGACGACGAATTGCTAATCATTTGTATCCACTTCTAGGAAGAGACCAAGCAACAATAGTATCGTGCCCAATATCAAGACCAATTGGCAAGGCGTCGCTATGAGGATCAATTGTCGCAGCAGCAACGTATCCAGGAGGACAATTTCAAAAAGTAAGTATATTGTAAAAGTTGTGTGAATTGATTCTTTAAACGGTAACACTTACTAGGCAAGAGGAAAGTGTCGCACTCCAAGAGGCAATGCGCCGGCAAACCATCAAACACGAGATCGAAATGAAGGAGGAAAACAGTCTTAAACTATTCGAGTACGAGATGAGAACTAAAGCCCAGGTCGACAGGGAGAATCGTGACATCAACATAGAACAGATTCGTCTAAAGGCACTGCTGCTGGTCTGCCAAGGGAGCAACTGGGCGTCACAACTATTTACAAAGTCTTCGACTAGGCCAACACCAGTGATCGTAGTTTATTGTTGTTCCGAAACATTTTATTATATGTATTGAATATAAAATAATTTACATGTAAAACTATCAGTACGTGTTATTAATATGAACGATGAAACGAATCTGCACTCTGTTCTGGTGGAGCCTTGTGTGCACTCCAGCCATGGAAACTTTTTGTGGGACGCTTCGACTCCTTTTTCTTCAGAGTGAGGAAAAGTTTGCGCGCACTTTCTGGTTATTTGATAGTTGTTGTGTTGAATACCTGGAATAAATGTTAATAAATGCATATTTGTGTAAACTGAAAGAGTTTCTGTCGTCGGCTGTGTTACTTACTTGTGCGGTTTTCTAGGCCAATTTAATTTCGACTTCACTGCATATGGAGCCGAGCCAGAAGAATACTTGTTCTCCGCTGTCCAGTATCAAGATGTCGTCGTCTGTTAAATCGTCTTGGCAGAAGTCGGAGCAATTTTAGACGACGGTGAAGTAGCCCTTTTCTTTGGAGCATAGGAAAAGTCGGGTGAAACTCATGATTCAAGTTGGGCAAGTTGTGCAGGCAATCGGTACCTGACAGCGAATTTCGCGAAAAAAAAAAGTTGGGATAAGTTAGACTAGTTGTCAGTGTCAGTGTCAGATTTCAACCGTGGTGAGCTGTGACAGTGTTCAGAAGTACAGCTTTTTTTAAGAGAAGTTCAACTCAAATTTGGTGAATAAGTATATTATCTCAGTACATTTTCATATTAGTTTTTTCATAACATTAAGTATTTCTATTCAACCAAAGTACTCATTCACCATTTTTGTTCCATTATAATACCAAAATAAATAAAAAATATAAATGTAGGCTTTGAAACACGAGACACGTAAACATAAAACAAATGCACATACGTATACTATATTTTAAATTATATTTAGACTAACAGAGGAACTCTTAATTTATACTTAATAACAGCAACGATATTAATCTTGGTATTTATAAATTATAACTAAACTCCAGAAGTATACTAAGCGACGTATGTGATAAGTATATTCTACTCGATTTATGTTAAATGCCTTACGAATGTTCGCTAAAAATGTTTTAATTTGTTTATAATTCTACAGAAATTGCTCATGTTTCTTTTATTTCACATAAATATACAATTATTTTGTGAAATTAATCACTGACCACACAAAATTTAGTTGTAACATTTATTTTCAAATTTAACGGATAAAATTCTATGAACGCTGATAGCAACTTTGCCCACAGCGGAAGTGGCTCTGAAGCAACTTTGCCCACAGCGGAAGTTGTTTATTTTAGGTGCGAGTGTGTTTGTGAGCCGGAATTTTTGAAGTTTCGTGACATTTGTCAATACGATTTTCTATGTAACAATACTAACGCACCTAAAGTTTACAACCCCATGGTAATATAGCTTGTAGGCAAGTAACGGAAAATCGGCCGGAGTTGGGGGTCTCAGTATTGTCTCTGATCAGAACCATCTGAGCACGCTCGGTTTATTTCCTCATACGTAACCAATTGTAACATCATAGAGCGAGACGCTGAGATAAGAGGCGACACTACAATAATATAATGTCTCTCCACAAGGATATTTGTGCTGCACGGCATTACGAATTGCGAATTGAGATAGTAAAGACGTGAAGCCCACTTATTAAGCAATAAAGTTATTTTTAATTTTTTTTTTATTTTAATTTTTTTTTTTTTTAAAACAATTAGGTAATTGAAAAAAAGACATTCAAAACAAACATTGCAACTGCGCACGCGTAGCAGTAAAATACAGAATAGAGATAAAGAGAGACTGCCTTACTTATGTGGTATTCGTTTGGGCTTCTTCAGATTTGCCCTCAGATTTCAGATTTCGTGTGCCTAATCGAACATAAAAACGCTCTTGCTCTTTTTTGTGTTGATATTCGTGCGACTTGAACATTTGTGTAGTCTTCGACACTTTTCTATGCGCTTTCCATTCACTGGTTAAATTTTATATTAAAACATTCGAAATTTCCGTCCCGATTGATTTCTAAATATTTGTACACAAATAATTTACGAAAATAGATTCACCCGATGTAATGCCTTTCTTTGCTGTAGAAAAATTTCACGATAATGTAAACAAACTCCACCAGTTTTCAAACTCAAATGCACTTGTATTGGTAAATCTGAGGGCAAATCTGAGAAAATATCTAGATTCGCAAAAGTGCTCTAAAATCTGAAAGAGATTGCTTTTTTTTCACCAAACGAACATAAAAAGGCAAAAAAAAAGCTCTGAGAGCGCCCAATCGAACACCACATTAATTTTTAATCTTGACACAGCGTTGCCAGTTTGGGTGGGTGTAAAAAAAAAAAAGTCGAAATCAAAAATGTTTATTGTTAAAGGCCCATGGTGTGGGACTGCCCGTAACTACTCATATAATCATAAGCAAACAGCACAAACTCTAATTCATTGCAGACCTTTCCCATCATAATGCTAAGCCATCCAGCGGAATACCTAACAGCACCGCAAAAGGCTGTATTGAATATTGACTGCAAAATTAAGCTGACCCATTACTGAATGAACTGAACATAACAAACAAGTGAAAATGTTCTTGGCAAATCGAAAATCAATAATTTGTTTTGATTTCGTCAAACTGTTATCGATTTATTCAAACTATAAAAAACAATATTTCCATTCAATCCATTCATTTGAATACAATCTTTTCTATCCAGTCCAAGTACGCATGGACTTTAGTGTACACCCCAGGTGCATTTGGAGCAGCACAAAATTTTCCAAATGAAGTTATCCCAATGACAAACTTTACACAATTAAATTCTGGTACCTCAGCATGCAGTGGTCCTCCCGAATCTCCCTGGCATGTGTCCTTTCCACCCTCCATATATCCGGCACAGAATTGTTCATCAATTAAACCTTTTGGCAATCTTCTTTCTGTGCGATAAATATCTCTGCAAACATTTTGATCGATAATACTGAGATCGACCTTCTGCAGATCATCAGATTTAGAGCCCATGAATTCGGTACGACCCCAACCGGCAGCCGTTGACCGATAGATCTCTAAGGTCGGCAATTGCCACAGACAAGCTGGTTGTACTTGTTCCGTGAATACAACCGGCTCAGAAAGTTTCACCAATGCAATGTCGTGATAGTACAGCGATGCTCGATATTTGGGATGTAGGATTATGATTGTGATTTTTATATCCTGTGTTTCAGCAGATGCATTGTTAAGATTATGTGCACCAAGTCGGACAATATCCGGAGGTTTCCTAGGGTTGTCTATGTATCAGAGTTTATTTTCAATTTACTGTACTGGTACCTACCCACCCGATTCAGTGCAATGCGCAGCAGTTAGGATATATTGTTCACTGATTAGGGAACCTCCACATGCCCACTTGGGTACTTCTTTCCCTTGCGACCAACCTAAAGCCGCCTACAAAAATAGGCATAGTTAATTTTATATGACCAATATTTATATGTTCGTATACCATATGTGGATACTCTTTAGTATGCGTGATCTCTCCACCAACAATCATTGGGATACTTGATACGCAAAATTTGCCCGAGAACTTTCGCATCATTCCAAACTTGGTTCCCCTCGCAGCCCCATGATACTCTTCACATTCTAAAATGACATAAGTGATTCCACTATATAATTACCCAAGACGCCAGCACTGAATCTTACTTCGTGCGCTTATTCTTCTGGAGTTTGGATCCTCAACGTCCTTGGCAGCTAATGGACAACAGATGATTGGAATATTCTTACGATACGTGCAAATGTCGATTTTTGTGCCATGTAAGCGATACTCGTGTATAACGTGCAAGCATTGATAAGCCAGAAGACAGTATCCACTTCTGTTATCGAAGCTACGACGGCAAAAAGATCCTTCCTCTTTGAGTGCCCCACCCATAGGGTCAGCTGACTGTATATCTGGTGATCCTATGGGCTGCTCTTGAAAATTGTTGAACAATGCATTCGGAATGACTTGGAACTTTGGATTTACGGGTTTACTTGCAATGTGCTTTCCAACCCACTTCGGTACTGTGAACTTTGTTGTTTGATAATACTGGATCAATTGGCTGAAATCCCGTGCTGGAATAAAATTGGAAAGACGAAACAATGCATATTATCAGAGCAACCCTAGAAAATAGAATTGTAAAGTCGACAGTACCATTAGCCTCATAGATTTATTTCTAGTTTAACTCTGGCCACTTTCTTATGCCATCTTTAACTAGTATCAAGGCTACGGCGCTGACCTAAACTAACCTATCCCAAATATTCAGTTATATAGAAATTAAATTATGGTTGGGACTTAATGGTTAGAGTCTGCAGGATTGCTGAGCGAGCTGGGTCTCAGGTTCATTGTTCGAGAAATACACAAATTACCAATATTTCAGGTTCTTTATTCACTGCGCCATCTCTTGCAAACGACCTAGAGCTAGACTATAGCATTCCTTAAAAGACTTCTCAATTCAGTCGTCTGTTCTCGGCACAAAATTGGGGTCCTAGGATTATTGTACAATGTATATTCATGTTTTGGTTCCTCTTTGGTAAAGAATGAATAATAAACAAAATCTTACACGAATCAGTTCTGTTATGCAGCCTCAAACAGACAAACAGTATATTTTTCTTACGACAAGACAATAAAATCTTTCTTTCGCAGTGAGAGGTATTTACAAAAAAATACAATGCGACAATTTGAATAACACATTCATAAACAAATTAGATTACAAATCATTAAGACAATAGATTTTAAAACATTAGATAACACAATTGAATGAAATCAAAGTCTTATAAAAGAAAAGAAAATTCAACTCACATAAGGCGTACGAACTGGAGAATGTGAAAAACTGACAACACAATGCATTAAGCAAAATACTTATCAATTCAATCCTTAAAAACATATTCATGATTTATCATTTTCTATTAAACAATTTAGTATTAAAAAATGTTTTGTAAACCAAGTACTTATTCGCTTGCAGATGTAAAAATCTAAGAATATTAGCTAATGAGCTTATTTTGTTTACAATTGTTAACCTGCTGTCAAGAGCAAAGATTATTAAGGAACATACAGTAATGAAGTGAAAAATGGCTGTAAACACCAATATGTACAGCGAGTCACAAAATATCCACATATATGGAAAGGCTATTAGTTTTTGGTTTTGCCTTTAAGATTTCTAATTAAATATGCCAAACAGTCATGAGTTTGACTCAATTTTGACTAAAGCAAATATTAATCTGATTTATTATTTTTAGTCTGACAGCTGACTGACGCGATTTGTTCGACATGTCTTTGACGTAATTTGACAACTTAAAAAGCTTTTCAGGGGACGAACTAGCCACCGTAATAAACGCGAAGTGGACAAATAAACCAAGTCAAGAATTCCTTTAAAATTTCCCTCAATAAAATCCCTCTTATGATAAATTAAAAAAAAAATAACCCAAAGATTGCGAGTTGCGAATGGAAATCATATTATGTCAACTGTCGATATGGCAATAGCGGCTAGCCCAATAAGATTTTGAAATTCAAATTTATGACTTTTTTCCAATTTTCGAGAACTTCCATTTTTTCAAGTTTTTGGACAAGTTTAGGTAGGGACAACTTAGAAGTGAGTCCTGTTTGCCATGCTCAGCGACTTTGATAATAAAAGTAAAGCAGCCATTTCTCTTTGTCATTACTAGTAAGGCATTCCTCTCGATTTGATTAGGATAATAATTTATAGTTTTCTCCAACAAAACTGTGAGCGTTTTTTTGTCCCGCAAATATAATTTAAAACACTACGTATATACGAATTGATGCGTTCCATTGACAGCTAGTCACCTAGCACAGATATTCCAGATATTCTTTTAACGGTCGATAGAGCTCTTCGCCGGACATTTGGTTTTATTAACGTTTAACTTTTAATGTCATTTTCCATTGGGACCACCAGAAATCTTGTCCAGATCTAAGATTTTACACTGTTCATGGAACATGCAACGAAATTGATCTGTTTTGTTCGTTATTTGGCAGCAATATCAGCTGTTCAAATTGCACGATGAAGATAACACTTCCTCCAAAATTATATCCATTGCTATTTATGTATTTCGTTATTTCGGTTTTCACGAAACTTTGCCCATTTCTCTTGAAAGCAAACTTCTTAAGATGACGTAAAACAGCTGTATGGTATTGTGGCAGTACTCGTATTGGCAAATCTGAAAAAAATATCGAGATCTGCGAAAAGTGATCCGAATCGAAAAAAAAATGATTTTTCTGCCCAATGGAACATGAAAAGTGGTTTAGATCAAAAAAAATATTGTTTTTTTTTCCAATGGAAAACGACATATTTCAAAGAATTCTAAATTTTCTCAAACAAAAATATTATAGAACTCCAGCGCAAATGATAAAATCAGTTTGACTTGCAGCTATAATCATCTCTAGGGGTCAATGGAATAAGTTTCATATTTTTCAAACATGCCGTTTAAAAACCCGGAAAAGCTTAATTTTAACTTTCTACATTTATTTTTTTCAGCATTTGTTATACATTTCTGAATTTTGTAGGTACCTAATAATTTTGACAGTTTCCGATTTTAACGTTTTCCCTTCTTCTTCTTCTTTTGAGCCTCAGGCCATGCAAATCCCCGAGATTTAAGCACGTCCTAAAATCAAGTAGTAGAAATTCACATTCACGTATAGTTCTGTATTTGCGGATATTATCTTCACATTACTTACTTGAACATTGTGACACACATAGTAAGCATTCTCCATAGCCGCATCGTTAAATATATCACACTGAAACGACTTGCTTTTGGAAGCGGCTTTCTTTTTGCTGCCTTTTTTCTTCTGCTCTCCATTTCCATTCGCTTGAACCGTAGAATCTTTGCTGTTCCGCTTCTTCTTACCTTTCCCAGCCATTATTGTCACGAATAACTGTTATCGTGAAGGAAAACAAATTATAAAGTCGCAGCTGATTGACCAAACAAATTGCATTTCGATATCCATGGTTTCAGTGACTTGTTGTTGTTTCATCGCTGCGCCGATGCCATTTTATGAAGCTTTGCAAAACGTGAAACTAACAACATGACATACGTTCTCAATATTTATTATGAATGCTGAAACTTCCTTTAGATTTACCCTTCTCTGAAGATTTTTGTCGGTGGTTGATTTTCTCTGTCAATGAGGCATTATCGTTCAAAGGTTGAAGCAGTTGGAGCAGTTCAGAATTGGGCATCACTGGTCGATTTTTGGAAATGAGTTGGTGCATGCTAATTGGAAAAGTAATCGCCCGCTGCTTTGAGAAGCAGTTCGACTTCAGTTTGTGTATCGTCACTTAACGTTGGACGGGTGGACGACGAACTGGGAAGTTCTTTTGATGCTGCATGTAGAGCTCGCGAGCATTGATTGGTATGCCTTGTTTTGGCTGCATATGCCGGCACTCATAATCGGTGGTTTGGTGTAGTCAACTGTTGAAAACCCTTGCTCTACCATCTTGACTATGAGGTCACCATTATTATAATCCAGAGATTAGTCCATAAAAATCCTGACCCAAACATGGCGTAAAATATCTGCCATCATGACTATTCACGGTACCGTTTTCAGAGTAAACAAAATTATACAGCTGCTGATTTGCCAAAACTATCGTTCCTCGAGAGCTTGACTTTGAGGCTTTATCTCGCTTAGTAGTTCTTGGAGTATTCAGGGAGAATATTAAACACTGAATTGCAATTGCTTCAAAGCATGTCTCAAGATTGAAGCTTAGCTAACAGCGTTGGAGCTTGGAATTCAGCCCTGATTTCACAGAACAGCAACAGAATTTAAGGTGTGTCAGTGTAGTTCTTTAAGGAGCTATAAAGTCGAATAATATAAAACATCCTCGTTCTACGGCACAGTTTAAATCGTATTCAAAGTAGCAAAAAATCGCAATAGCATTTCGGTTTCACGGTCTTGAAAAATATAAAATTTCCCCGACCTCAAACTGTTATGTGCCATCATCTGACGGATGGTCATATTTACCTTTTAAAGAAACTTTATTAGCATTTTATCGCGTTGTTATTCAGAGTTTCTATAATGGGCGTCTGAAATTCCTAAAAATAGACCGCATCATCTATGTATAGAAACAAATTCAATAAACAGACAGAAATACCTTCCGCCACCGATATGTGAACAATCTCACATTGATGACATCATGGAATCTCAGCACTTTTCTCGCATATTCCATTTTATTAATAATAACCCATTTTTGCTATAGGAGAGTAAGAAGAAGAAGCGCAGTGTTGAGAATCTGTATATTCGAGAAGAATTTTCTGCTTTAAATTTATGGTAGAAGAAAAACTATGACTGACTCGCATACATAAGAGGCTAACTGACAGTATGTTTAATTTTCCATGCCAGATACAATATCGTTATTCGTGAATGCGAGTCCAAACAATCATCCCCTTTTGGCCTGCGATTTTCTGTCCCACCTAAGAATACGCTTTTCCAAACATAAAATACACATTTACGCCTGAGTAGATACTTAGTCGAGTTTAGCTAGCCATTGCAGGCGAACGGTGCTTTCGGTGATATTCGCTAATCAGATCAGCTACTGTATCTTGGTTTGAATTTTTTTTTTTTTTGGTTCTTATCCGGTGTTTCATTTCAAGATCTATAATATAATAAACTGACGGGAATTACAGTAATCGGTTTGTTCAATAAGTTGGCGAGGAAACAAAAATAGATTGAATTCCGAAATAAACGTTAATTCTTTTTGATTCTGTCAAGTGATAAATTTGTGAGACCAAAATGGCAAAAACTCCAGCTATTGGTATTGATTTGGGCACCACTTACTCGTGCGTTGGAGTCTGGCAGCACAGCAAGGTGGAGATCATTGCCAATGATCAGGGAAATCGCACCACCCCGAGTTATGTGGCGTTTAATGATACCGAACGTTTGATTGGTGATGCTGCTAAAAATCAGGTAAGCCAAATAGTTGCTTATAAAATATGCTGGATGCGTTTGAACTTTGTTTTTGGAAAATATGTATGGTGAAATAGGTTTGAATAGTTTTTATAGCGTATAGGAAAACATTCGAAAGTTTGGCAATTACTTCTCTTTTTTTTTTAAACAAAACAAAAGAAATTTAGTTATGCGGTTACGATTTTCCATCTGGATTATTCTGATGTCGGTTTATTTTATTTGATTTCGAATGTTTGGATTAGCTATTTTTTTTTTTGCAGTACACATAGTCTCTCAAAAAATGGTCGAGTGTTACTTTCGATCCCGAGAAAGTCGTGTGCAACAGCTCATGATGTATATACATATTATTAATCTATAATAAAACTGTGGATTTTTGTTCTGTTTGTAGGTATGTGGATCAAGAGGCTGCCATACTATTGACCAAAGCAAAATGTGCTTGTTGCGTTTTCTATTACTTTTTCAAGGTCGTCAATGGTCTGCGGCTTGTCAGCGTACACTTTGCTTTTCAAATAACCCCACCCAGATCTGGGTAACTAGACAATGTCGCTGTTTTTTGACAGCACACGTCCAGGGAACTTTCATTCCAGAAACTGAATTGATTGATTTGCCGTGTGGTACGGCGTACTGTCGTGTTTAAAAAGTAACCAAAATTCGACACTGAACGACTATTTCCAATTTACAGCGTCACTATTTAGGCGCATTGTTTAGGTGTGAAGCGATTCATGGTTAAAATTGTACTGAATTGGCTTCTCAAAAACATGTCTACTCGAGTTAATCGGTTATAAATGTTAAAGTTTTTCAATGTTTACAAACCGACATAAAAGATGACGCACCCTGGAGGCATCGCTGCATATTTTAGTAGTTTGTTCATAGGATAGCACAGTTAGTTTGAAATGAAAATGCAAACAAAAATAGCAGGAATCATTTAAATATGAAAATGGGTCTTTTCTCGTACGAAAACACTGTCTCAGTGTTTTGTTAGATTATAATTTATGGAGGAGTAATGCCAATCAGTAGTCTACGTAATGATATGATATAATTTGATCAAAAAGTACTCCATAAATATGAAACTTAGCATCATTGGCACACTACGTCATTGGCTCATCTTAAGGTCAGTCCTCGGGGCCTTCACCTAACGTTTGTTATCGATGGTATCTTCATTTAACTTTCGATAACATTTATTACTTTTAATCGCCATTGGGGGCTTAGTAAGTTTTTTTTTATATATACATTTTTTTCAATTGAAAAATTGGTCACTTAAGGATAGATTTTATTAATGCAAACTTCTGTTTGTGGAGTTTGACGAACTGATAAAGAAAATTTGTAATAACCTCTTCTGATTATTTACTTCCCCAAAAACAAACACAGTAACAAAAATTGTTTTAATTGCAAAAATGCACTAAACAATGCCATTTTCTTGACATCTGCTAAATGTGAAGCGCTTCGTTCCATGTCTTTGCTAAATACATAAGCGTCCAATGACGTTCTACTCATTTGAATGAATTAACACTGAAAAAGTTTTCACACGTTCACTACAGTACTCAATGGAATCAAGATTCGCTCCTAATTCCAGAAACCAATCAGAACGTCCAAAATCGAATTCCAATTCGATTCACCAGTTTTCAATTGAACGTAATAAATTTCAACTGTCGCGCCACATAAAGCCAGTGCAAATGTTCAACATTTTCATAATCTAACGAATGCTACAATCAAAATTCTCTGCGATTGAATCGACAAGAACTAAAATTAATTTGAGAAACATTTACACTTTACCCAAAATGGATTTGCGAAAAAAAACCTAATAATCAAGCTGACATTACGAGGTATCTCTTTTGGCGCGATGCGTCTAGTTGGTTTGCTGCAAGTGCTTTTTTTGTCAACAGCGCACTTATGGAACTACAAAGCCAAATGTGCGAAAAATATGAGTTGCAGCAAACAGCACCCTGTTACCCAAAAAGGGAACCATATCGTTACAAGTCTTGGCAATTGGAATTAATAATGTCAACGACAATAAACGGATCAATAAATCAGGCTGGCATTATAATTGTAACATATATCCGCTCTCATTTATACATTTGTGGTTTTGTTTTCATATTCTGTATATTTATAAAATAGCATCATCTAATGTTTGAAAGGCCGTGGGTGTATGAAATAAAAATGATTCATTCATCGTGAATTTTTTCTGGCATCTAATTTGTGTAGATACCATTAGACAGATGGAAACTTACAAGTTAATTGAAATAGACTTGCATGTTGGAATGTGAAGTAATAATCTCACAGATGAAGGTATACAAACCCTTTGTGCTGAGCAAGAAGTGCGTCAGAATGATATAGTTAATAACAAACGTTTGTCAGACGTTCGCGAGCGATGCATTTTTTTTTTTTTTTTTGATATAAATATGTTAAGCCCGTTCATGTTCACTCAACAAAATGAATTTGTAGGAAAATTAAATATGATCAGGAAAGCAATTATATTTTGGTACATGTGAAATTTTTAAATTTCCTAGCAAATTTCTATCCAGAACAGTTTCATTAATTTCAAATGCAACATTCATTCTTGGTAGGTATGTAAAACGTGTATGACTATTTGTTCATCAATTTGCAACGCGTTCAGATTTTTTCTTTCAGCAGGTAAATTTCAATATAGGTAATAGCTTGACATCCAAAGTTTTCGAAAACTCAATTTTTCCAATAAAAATTTTCCAAACTAATACAAAATGTTACGTACTCGACCCCATACATACTTCAGTTGGAATTATAAATATTTAATTCAAAGAATTTGATACGTGACGTAATTTGTTTTAAAATCAACTTAATTCCGACCAGTCTTCTCCTGACATGTAGCAAGCTTCACACTTTAATTATATAATTAACAATGAAATAACACAGCAAGTATGACATTATGGGATATGATTTTAGAACCTATGAGAACAAAGTGAAAAATCGGAACAGCCTCAGGAAAAATATAAATAATGTGCTGTGGAAGAGAGTAATCCAAAATTAAACTATTTTTTTCATAAATTCGAAACACAACATAAGCAGGCTTGTAGTGACCTAAAGTCAGTCCATATTAATTTTACATATAAAAACGTTCCACACATTCCAGTATACATTAATAACAATGTAGTGGAATACTCAAACACAGCTAAATATCTGGGCGTTGGAAAGCGCATGTACAGAAAAAAAGAGATGAGTTGAACATGCGATACAGTAAAATGTATTGGCTTATTGGGAGATACTCATCCCTGTCCAACTACAATAAATTACTGCTATACAAGCAAGTCTTGAAACCAATATGGACCTCCAGTTGTGGGCATGCACACGCCAAACAAATTTACAAAAAATGCAAGTATTCCAAAATAAAGTACTAAGGAACGTAGTTAATGCACCTTGGTACATACGCAACGCTGATCTGCATAGAGATCTAAATATTGAAATGGTTCAAGATGAAGTTAAAATAGTTGCCCAAAGGCACAGAAGTAGGCTTCTCAACCATGTTAACGTAGAACTTACAGAACTATTAAATACTGACAATGTAATCAGAAGATTGAGGCGGGTAAGACCCCCTGATCTATAAAAGTTAGCCAAGGCCAAGAGATTAGGTAATATCTTCAAACAAAAATCGGACACCCGGCGGATTCTTCTGAATTTTTCAAATAATTTAAATATAAATTGCCGATTAGTCGAACGACTAGGTGCAATCCCATTCGGGATGACGACAGTCAGTATCTTCCGGGAGGTTTCTTAAAGGTTGTTCGAGTCCCTCACAAATGCAGAAGCATCCCTCGCATACTTGCTCTGCAATGTCTTTCGATGATTTTTCCTTCCAGCGAACCCCAAAAAAAAAACAAAAACTTTACTGTACAGCTGGTGTAGTGCTGTCGTTGAAACTCCTTCTCCAAGTCGGACAACATATATGGGGCCGACAATTTAACGAACAATTTTCCTCTCGAAGAGACTTAGGATTTCTTCATCAACCTTTGATAGAGTCCAAGCTTTAAGCTACACAATTTCGCTAGTTGCTCGGGATAGATCTCTAGGGACTACCCGATTGCCTTCTAAGTCCAAAGAAACAACGATTAGTAAAAATTTCTTTAATATCTGCTGAGATTTTATGAGAATTTAGATCAAATCCGAGGTAGATGAAGTTCTTGGCAACCTCAAACCTGTAGAGATGTTGAGTGCTAAGTTTAACAAACTCTAGAAACCGCGAATCTATAGTTGCAATTCAACATAATATAAATGCCCAGGAAGCCTATTTTCCCTAAGACGAACTCTATTGTCATCGGTACTACCCATTAGGGATAGCTATTCGTATAGGAATTTTCCCTAATGGAAAACATTTTCTGTAGTTATGTGAGTGAGTGAGGCTTGTTTCCAAAAATATTATGTTGTTTTAAGGGACTGGTTAGTTAGCATATTAACTTCTACATGATAGCCGTCAAATTTTCATATTACTCGTGTACATATACCTGTCACTTAATAACAACACAACAATTTTTACTTACAGGTAGCAATGAATGCCAGGAACACTGTCTTCGATGCAAAACGTCTGATCGGCCGTAAGTTTGATGATCAGAAGATTCAAGAGGATATTAAGCACTGGCCATTTAAGGTTGTCAGTGACTCGGGTAAGCCCAAAATCGAGGTCGAATTCAAAGGGGAAAAGAAGAGATTCGCTCCAGAGGAGATCAGTTCGATGGTCCTACTTAAAATGAAGGAAATCGCCGAAGTGTACTTGGGCGGAAAGGTTGTCGACGCAGTAATTACTGTGCCCGCCTATTTCAATGATTCGCAGCGACAAGCCACCAAAGATGCCGGTTCCATTGCTGGCCTAAATGTACTGCGCATTATTAATGAGCCAACTGCCGCTGCTCTTGCCTACGGCCTAGACAAGAACTTGAAAGGAGAAAAAAATGTACTAATCTTCGATTTGGGCGGTGGCACATTTGATGTGTCCATTCTGACAATTGATGAGGGTTCGCTGTTCGAAGTCAAGTCGACTGCAGGCGATACACATCTTGGTGGCGAAGATTTCGACAATCGTCTAGTTAGTCACTTTGTTGAAGAATTCAAACGAAAGCACAAGCGTGATTTACATGACAATGTTCGTGCTCTTCGTAGATTGCGAACAGCCTGCGAGCGGGCTAAGCGAACACTGTCGTCCAGCACTGAAGCTTCCATTGAGATCGACGCTCTTCATGATGGCATCGACTTTTATTCAAAGATCAGCCGAGCTCGTTTTGAGGAGTTGAACATGGACCTATTCCGGTCCACATTGCAGCCAGTCGAAAAGGCACTTACTGACGCGAAAATGGATAAAGGGGCCATCAATGATGTCGTTCTCGTTGGAGGCTCAACACGTATTCCAAAAATCCAAAAACTGTTGCAGGACTTCTTTGGTGGCAAACAGCTTAATTTATCTATCAATCCTGATGAAGCTGTGGCATATGGTGCTGCTGTACAAGCTGCCATTCTTACCGGTGTGGGAAGCTCGCAAATTCAGGACGTTCTTTTGGTGGATGTCACTCCGCTATCGCTGGGTATTGAAACCGCTGGAGGTGTCATGACCAAACTGATCGAAAGGAATGCCAGAATTCCATGCAAGCAGCAACAAACCTTTACAACGTATAGCGACAATCAAAACGCTGTCACTATTCAGGTTTACGAAGGTGAGCGTACCATGACTAAGGACAACAACCTACTTGGAACATTCAACTTGACCGGAATACCACCAGCACCAAGAGGTGTGCCGAAAATCGAAGTTACTTTCGATTTGAACGCCGATGGTATTCTAAACGTCTCCGCCAAGGATAACAGCACTGGAAAGTCGGAGAAGATAACCATCACCAATGACAAGGGTCGACTGACAAAGGCAGAAATCGACAAAATGTTATCGGAAGCAGAAAAGTACAAGGAAGAAGATGAACGGCAAAAGGAGAGAATTAGCGCCAGGAATGCGCTCGAGAGCTATTTATTTGGTTGCAAACAGGCAAGTTCTTGAGCATTATGAAAAAAACGCAGAAATTCTCATTTCTTTTTTATGGTACAGGCAGCTGAAGATGCAGCAGCTGATAAGCTGACAGACGCCGACAAGACCACTGTTCGCGACAAGTGTGCATCGGAAATAGCCTGGTTGGACCGGAATGCACTCGCAGAAAAAGACGAATACGATGATCATTTGAAAGATTGTCAACGTGTTTGCGGACCAATCATGGCGAAGATGCATGGACAGGCGCCAGGGGGAGCTGGTAACGCTCAACAGGGTGGTCGCGGTGGTGCTACCGGCCCCACTGTGGAGGAAGTTGACTAGATTGTTCTTTTGAAATTTGGTTTAAAATTTGTATTATATTTGAGTTAAATAATAAATCGTAATAATTAATTTTATAGTCGTTTTTTCCAATCTATGTAAATCTATATGAATTTGTTATTTTATATGTTTTATGGAACACTTATCTCAACAAAGAAAAGTAGACGAATGTGCAATTACGCAGTGCACAGTCACATTGTGAGATAATTGGCCCGTCGGAACGGAAAATTCTCCGAAGCTCATACTCTGTCGAAATGTTAAATCACGTTTGAGGTATCCGTTTTCTTAAAAAGAATAATTAACATCCTCGTATTGTTTGGTGCTTATTTTCTCGCTTGATTTTGCACTGGAAACACAAATTGAAGCAATAAATACAAAATAACGCGTTGCTTTATTGTGCCGTACTAATAACAAATTTTAATCTCGTCTTTAAATTTACGGAAGCCCGCAATTGCGAAGTTTGTATGGAAAATATAGCCACTATGAACTACTAAAATTGAGAGTCCGTAAGGCCCATTGTTTTTTTTTTTTTTTTTTCTTTTAATTGCTCACACTTATTAATGTGGTATTCGTTTGGGCTTCTTCAGATTTGCCCTCAGATTTCAGATTTCGTGTGGCTAATCGAACATAAAAACGCTCTTGCTCTTTTTTGTGTGGACATTCGTGCGACTTGGATATGTGTAGTCTTCGACACTTTTCTATGCGCTTCATTCACTGATTAAATTTTATATTAAAACATTCGAAATTTAATTCCCGATTGATTTCTAAATATTTGTACACAAATAATTTACGAAAATAGATTCACCCGATGTAATGCCTTTCTTTGCTGTAGAAAAATTTCACTAAAATGTAAACAAACTCCACCACTTGTCAAACTCAAATGCACTTGTATTGGTTAATCTGAGGGCAAATCTGAGTAAATATCTAGATTCGCAAAAGTGCTCTGAAATCTGAAAAAGATTGTTTTTTTTTGTACCAAACGAACATAAAAATTGCTCTGAGGGCAAAAAAAGTGCTCTGAGAGCGCCCAAACGAATACCACATAACACTTCACTGCAAAAACCTAAATATCGACAACAATTCGTATGAAGCTGTCAAAAATTTCACTCAAAAACAAACTTGATTGCACGACAACCTAAACGCTGGAGTGTGTGACATTTGTATCGGAACAATTCTCCGAACAGCTGTTCCGAAGAACACAAAAATCGTCCGAATCGTATAAAATTGGAACATTTTCCGTTCCGACGGATGCCTCGCTAGTGCCGAATGTGTCTCTCATATGAGTGGCGTCACAACGTTAATGGCATAGGTACTTACTCGTATACACTTATAGTTAAATCATTCATATTTAAAAAAAAAAAAAAAAAAAACTAATTACGATAATAATGTAATCACAAAAATTTATTATTAAACCGTGGAACTTTTTAGCACGCAAAATTACAAAGCGCAGCCTCGGACCGAAAAAATGCAACTGATGCTGTTGCATTGTGTGAATACCAATAAAAAATTAAAAGATGCATTATTTCATGGGGAAATTATTTTACTATTTAGGTTTTTTACTACTATTTAGGTACTTATAACAAGAGAAACAATGCTTCTCAAGTTAACCTACCTTTTGGGGGCATTTTGTTCTTAGGCGTTTTTTTTATAGCTACCCCAACCTGGTTCATCTTCTTATTAAAGTGTCACTCCGCTGCGGAAATGCCATTCTTGAACAAATTTCATTCAACTCAATGCGGACTCTATAAATGATAGTGAAAGGCTCCTGCGATGCATTACAATTTCTAACCAGCCATGACAATGTTTAAGTTGTTCGCATTTGAAAAGAAACGACCAGATCCGACGATGAATTAACTATAGAGTTTAGAAAATTGGGACTCTGATCAAGGGCTGATTAACGAGTTGAAGACCAACTTATTCCAGCCAGCCGATGATAGATAACCGAAAATGTTAACGAAGCCTAATTCCTACAATGAAATCCTTATGCTTAGGTAAGGAAAGTATTAGTAAGATGAGGTGAGGCATCTCACACCATACAGCTAGTTAGTTTAATGGTCTACATATTTTATTTCATTTGTCAAATGCATATACACCAGTTTGTTTAGTCTGTCTTCCTTCACGACCTGTGAAAATAATTATATTTGACTTCTCTGTGCTTATAGTCAGATTCTAAGCTATATTTAAAAGATAACCTTCAAGAAATGAGTAGCTAAATCGCTAAAGGTAAATACCCTTCGATACAAAAGACTTTTTAGGCCATGTGCTCAGCTGCCTGATTATCTAAAAACTGACCTGATTCTATTGCTTTCATTAATAGGTATTTATTGGGGTTTTAATAAAAACAAACGATCCAAACTGTCCCCTAATCCAAATTGCAATACTTGGTTTTAAGAAAGTTTAATACTTCAGTTGGTCAAAGCTTAGGTTTAAAGGGTGACAGGCGAATATAATGCAAAACAGGCGCAAAAGTGTCGAGTTTCTAACTAATACAGTACATCTTTCTAATACGTGTTGGTGTGCAAGAGAACATGTAATAACGAGCTAAACAAAATATTTTCATTTACTGTACATAAACAAAATTAGCATAATATACAAACGCGCCGCGCAAATAGCATACTGCAGCAAATAGATTTATTATGAATTAAAATTTCAAATGACTAACTCGAGACACATTGTGATTGCAGTATTTTTCCCGAACTGGATTCGCAGCAGTTCGAATTAAGGTGTTGCGGGCGCTGTTTGTCAAGCCGAGTGTAGTACGGAATGGTTTCGTTTAGTAAGCTCTTCGATAAGGGACTCAGAGACGCAAAGTGTCAGGACATTTTTCATCCGGGACGCACTTGCAATCAATTTCATTTCGAAAACACGTTTGCATATGTGATTACATGCATGAAATACTTTGCCCCAGTCGCTGGAGTAAGCACGACGTGACGGTTAGGCGACGGTTATAGCTATCAGTATGAACAAAATACCGCAGTTGCTCTCTTCTGGCACATTTTTATTAATTTTGCCGACCAACGTTGTCGTTGTCCCAGTTAAGAGTAAATTGATTAGAAAATCTGTTCCTGATCACTATATAACCGGAGCCTTAGGAAACGAAAAACTTATGTTTTTTACCGTTTGCTTTGTATTTTAAGCTGCCGTTGGTTATGAAGGGAAGGAGTATCCGTAGGTTACACCTTTGGGACGCGCTTATATATTATTCTGAATTAGTTCTGACGGGATTCATAATTTCGCAAAGCTTTCCAATGTCTTTATGCGGAACGAGGTGAATAAATTATTTTGATATAATTTGTTTATGTCAACTATACTTAACAGTGTTTAATTGAATGCGTTTTCTTTTCAGACTTATTTGTGGACGATTCAGTAAGCATTCCATTGTGTACATACCGAACATGATAGCAAGTTGGTCGGTATTGTTCACATCTGACAGAGTTGCTCGGCTTTTTACAGCAACAATGTTTCAAGTGGTAAGTGAAGTCTTTTTATTTTTTTAACAACAGCTAGAGTTGATATATATAATATATTAATATATAATAGACATGAGTTCTTTGTTGTAAAAAAATATTTGGTGTGAATCTATTATGGAGAAAGAATGTTCGTTTAAGTCGACTGATGTCAAAACGGAATTGCCTATATAACAATTCTTGGGCACAACATAATTTTAACAAGTCATATCTTTGCTTCTAGGCTTTGTTAGTGTCTTTTTTTGCCGACGTTTTTTTTTTATTTCTTTTTTTAGACATTTGAGACAGTTCTACGAAGTGGAAGAAATCCCGTCTCCCGAACGATAGGTCATTCAAAAGTTATGCAGACACTTCTCTTTATGATGTGCAGCGCTTTTGTGTTACACACGCTTCAAGGACATGCCGTAAAAACATTTTGGATGGTAAAACCTATTATCCGTCCTGAAGAAGGTTCCGACAAGAAATGTGCCCATAACGAATCGTGTTTAAGATTCTGTTTAAAGGAGTTGGCAAACAAAATACTAATTGGTATTCCTTTTGATATATATAAAGCATTTTTTGGAAACACAAAGGGGAGCAGCTTTGGAAGTAATTTAAAAAGAATGATGCTTACCCTGGACTTTCCGACAACGCTTTTTCTTTCCACATATACCGCTATTTACAGGGTAAGTTACCCAGAATATCGTATTGTATACTTTGCTCTAAGCCTTTCCATACACCATAGTCTACGTCGTGTCTACTAAATCGAACTTGGGAGGCTGATCATCAGTTTAAACATATTGTTGCAGCATTTTTAGGAGGATCTTCCTTCTATTTTTTGCCAAGGTTGACAATTTTGTGCTATGGCGTTTCCGTTTGCATAGAAACTGCTTGGGAACTGTTTAAACGGCGTGAAGACAAACATGAGAATAAATTTGTTACAACACTAAAAAAAATGCCATTACATCGATTGTACATACTCTTACCCGCTGGTTATCTAGCACATATGTATGCTTTTCAACCACATCTTCTCAATCAACTGGGATCGGCAATAATTTTAACATTGACTGGAAACGAGTGAGTTAATAAAAGATAACAACTTGATCATAATGAAAGTTTTCTTATTTTCATCTATTGTTTTAGAGCTGTTAATTTAAGGAATGACATTCATAGTTTTCTGAAAAGCCTTGAAAGGTGACATGGACAACATATAATGTATGTAGCATGTACAGAATGTAATGAACTTTACAAACAAAATAAACATATCCGGACAAACAACATAGAATTATTTTATTTAGGTATGAAGCGTATCTGGTTAATGAATTGGTAATCGGGTACACATTTATGTATTGTGTTATTATCTTATCCAATTTTGGACGGTTTTTTTGCAGAAAAGTGGGTACCGCATAATCATAAACTAATGTCCTTTTTCAGATTAAGCTGCTCTCGAAATCAGCGGGTTATCGGATGTCATGTTCCATTGGCCACAAAAAAAAAAAAAAAACACTTTGTTTCAGAGTCAGAGCTATTTGGCGAATCTCGATTTCTAGGCGAGATTTGGACCTGCTTATATGTACTAACGACAAAACATTTGTCTTTTATCAAACTTTAAAGTATGTTATTGCACACGTTTTTAGACGACAAGACTGTGAAAAAACAGAGAAAAATTTACATTTGGCCACTGCAATGGATATCAACATAAATTGAATGGATTTTTATAATCACAAATTACAATTTAAGAACAGCAAACTTTTGTGTTCTAAATAGACTGTCAGCTCCCGCGCACCAACCTATTTCCCCCACAAATTTTGAAAATAAAATTCTCTATTTTATTTCCTATCTGTGCCCAAAACTAAACTTGCTCTTTTTTTTATATTAATGGGATTGCAATAATTGTGTAGCCTTCGACACTTTTCTTGGCGTTTTCCATTCAGTGGCTTGATTTTATAATAAAACATTTGAAATTTGCGACCAGATTGATATCTAAACATTAATTGTAGTGTGAATTTAACAAACATATCAATTTTCTTTAGAAAAATTGTATTTTATTTATGTTTTTATCGAGATTGCATTTCAGGTTCGATTTGCCAAGAAAATATTTTTTTTTTCCTGGGCAATTTTGAAAAATCTCAAGTTTTTCTCCAACTAACACATACTTTCACAAATTCCAATGTGTATGGCAGAGACAATACTGAGACGGAGACCACCAACATCGGCCGATTTCCTGTTGCTTTGCCTACAAGCTATATTTGTACGGAAGTTTCTTGATTTGGTGCGCTTGTATTGATACATAGAAATTCGTATTATCCGTTAAATTTGAAATTATTCGTTACGTGTGGATAGTATTTTTTTGGGAATAAGTGTACTTCTGCTTAAAATATTTATGAAAAATTAAAAATTTTGATTAGTTGAGGGAAAATATAAACATTTTGAGCAATTTTTCTTCAGTTATTTAAGAAAAATTTACTCATGAAATCGAAGTAAATGATATTCAAAAGCGAAAAATACGCAACCATGTTTGTCCTAATATTTTTCTAGTACCTATATAAAACATCTCATTTAGATAGTTCTATTAACCGAACAAGCGCAAGGCGCAGTGGCTTAGTGGTTAGTGTGTTGGACTACTAAGCGAGGGGTCCCAGGTTCGAATCCCGCAAAAACCCAAATTCCAACTTGGGGTTCTTTCCACTGCGCCACCTCTCGCGAACGCCTGACAAACATCCGAGAGTATAACTGTCTTTAGAGCTTCTCAATTAGCCGTTTGGAATCGGCATAAAAATTGTAGATCCCTTCCATTCGTTCCAAAAATAAAACTCACACAAATGAATGGTTGCGAGAAGCTAGGTCTTGGGTCCCTACGGACCTGTTGCGCCAACTATATATATTAACCGAACAAATTATATTATTCGCCTTTCAAAAATATATAATGCATTCAGTAATGTTAAAATGTGGTATTCCCGAACTTTTTAACATTCCCCCACGGTTGGCAGCATTTATTTTATATTTTTTTGTTTTTCCATGTCACACAGGAAAACAAAATGGCGAATTTGAAAAAAAAAATAAGGTGGTCAGCGGCAAGAGGATTGCGAGTTGGGGGGTCTCAGTATTGTCTCCAGCGTTGTGCAGAAGTACCCAATTGGATAATTTGGCTCAAGTATTTTAGCTTTGGCTCAATGCTCAGAGCCATAGAGAAATGGCTCAGATTTGCCTCAAAACTTAAACATCAGTTTCTTAAAAAAAAATTGGAAAAATAAAACAAAAAGGAGTCAGGAATTGAAAATTTACTCGACTGAACGCCGTTAAAAAACAACAGCTGGTTAAAAGATTTACCAAGTGAACGCACCCATCAGTTTTGCATTTATTTTTTTATGTGGTATTCGTTTGGGCGCTCTCAGAGCACTTTTTTTGCCCTCAGAGCAATTTTTATGTTCGTTTGGTACAAAAAAAAGCAATCTTTTTCAGATTTCAGAGCACTTTTGCGAATCTAGATATTTTCTCAGATTTGCCCTCAGATTTACCAATACAAGTGCATTTGAGATTGACAAGTGGTGGAGTTTGTTTACATTTTAATGAAATATTTCTACAGCAAAGAAAGGCATTGCATCGGGTGGTTCTTGTGGTATTCGTTTGGGCGCTCTCAGAGCACTTTTTTTGCCCTCAGAGCAATTTTTATGTTCGTTTGGTACCAAAAAAAGCAATCTTTTTCAGATTTCAGAGCACTTTTGCGAATCTAGATATTTTCTCAGATTTGCTTCAGATTTACCAATACAAGTGCATTTGGGTTTGACATTTGGTGGAGTTTGTTTACATTTGCGTGAATTTTTTCTACAGCAAAGAAAGGCATTGCATCGGGTGAATCTATTTTCGTAAATTATTTGTGTGCAAACATATAGAAATCAATCGGGACGGAAATTTCGAATGTTTTAATACAAAATTGAACCAGTGAATCGAAAGCGCATAGAAAAGTGTCGAAGACTACACGTATTCAAGTCGCACGAATATCAACACAAAAAAAGAGCAAGAGCGTTTTTATCAGAGTATATCCATCAATGAGTAGGGACACTCTCTCTACATATGTATTTGTTACCACCACATAGCAAAATGCAGAAAAAATCGTAGAATAAGTGGAAGCAGGTCGAAAGAATACTTTTTTCCTGTTTACAACGACTGCTTGAGAAAAAAAGGGTACACAACACATTTTGTCTGTACCACTACATGCGGCTTGCTGCGTACGACAAACGATTGTGGTTTATGCTCTGGTTTTTTCATAAAGCATTTTTAAAGGCGCTCTGGAGTGAATGTCAGTATATTAGTATTCTCCCTCCACCATGCAGGTTGATCAGGGTAGCCAGCTTTGCTTTCGTAGAATTGTTATAAAAAACAATTTTTTTAGTTTTTGCCATTGGTTATTGATTAAATGGTGTTTGTTATGGACATGAAAAAGAAATGTTTTATTCTATATCACGAAATTCAACCCTTTTGCCTTGCTACGACTTCGTTAATTACCATATTTTACGACTTTAAGTTTTATTGCCAGCACTTTTTATGTAGAATATTTCACAGCAGATGGTCACACTAATTACTTAGGTTGGTTGTAGAGGGGATTGTTTACATTTTTTTCGCACGTATTTTTAAAGGCGCTCTGGAGTTGGATTGTTATCAGTCGTTCATTACCATCAATTGACGAAGTAAAGGGTGTTCAGTGTTAAAAATAGTGAAAATTGAAAGTTGAAGTGCAAGTTTGCATAGTTTAAGAACTCTAAATAAAATAATGGGAAAACATTATGTTAAATGTTTGGCGTGTGGACGAGAGCAGAAAGAAAATGTTGGAGTTAAATATTTCAAAATACCGGTTAGTAGTGAGAGGTAAGCAATATAAGTTATAGATCGGGCAAGAATGAAATGAATTTATTTTTTGAAAATATGAGTTTTCATGAAAATTCTAGAAATGTAACTAAAAAAATGCGTTTTATAAAAGGATGGCAACAGAATATAAATGCCTTAATTGGCATTTTTACAGAAATAAAAGAAGAATGTATAAAGTTTCTTTTAACAAGAAATCTTAATCAAGATTGCTTGGAAAACACCTTTGCTGTTTTGCGTAACCGAGGGGGAAATAACAAGTTGCTGACTACATTTCAATTCATCTGTTCATTTAAAAGATCTTTTTCGGCAAAGTATATGGAAGATATTAACCGTGGAAACTGTGAGCCAACTGCTAAGATGGAACTTCCAGACATTGAAGTGCAGATGGAACCACAAAAACAAAGTGAGGACAATTTGGTTTACGCTTTCAAAACTGAACCTGATTATAAAACTGTGGACTTTGGTATTGATAATGCATTCTACTATTTCGCAGGTTATATTTTAAAAAAATACCGCCTAAGCCACAAGTGTGAGTTAAAATTGAGTCCGCAACTTAACGTTTCCTCAATTTTTACAGATTTTAAAGAAAATGAAGATGCGAAATTGACACGGCCCAATCAAGAATTTTAATACTCGTTAGAGAATCTTGAACAAAAATTTATTTCTTGTTTTTCAAATATGTACTACCTAAATAATTTTGAGGAGAATATTTTTAACTTTTTGAAAAATGAATTTCATTACAATTGCTGTAAAAATCAAACCCGAGTACGGGTTTACTTTATCCTAAAACAGTTCAATAAAAATAACAAAAAATGTACCAACAAACAAAAATATTTAAGTGTAGCACACATGTGAATATATATAAGATATAAAATGTGCAAAAAGAAATATTACAAATTGATTTTGCTTTTTTTTACGTCACACCCTGTACCACATTTTGAAACAGTTCGACTACTCTTCCATCCCTCTTTTACTAGAGCACTTTTAGTGCCGTCTATTTCTCGTGTCTGTGTACTGCAAATTGTAAACTGATAAGAAACACGTGGAGAGTGTCCCTACCAGAGATGAATGATTAAAAGAGATGGATATCTTTCGTACGTCTATCCCCCCAAAACCCATTTGTTTACATTGTTGTTTTTGTAATTTCAACCCCCGTCTGTGAATACGTGTGATCAACAAAAAAGCATGTTGCTAATGGCCGACCGCGAGTTATCTTGCTTTTATGAGCATCGCGGTGTTTAATTATTCTGTGTTTTGTATTGAATTTGTTTGGTTTTTGTGGAGGTTTTGATTAAAATGTAAAAAATTGTGAAATTTACAGTAGAGAATATCGAATTCTTGCATTAAAGTCCAATTCATGAACTCACGTATACTAGGATAGAAATAAGCAAGTGTGTGTGACTTCATGAATTTTTCTGGAAAGCTTCATGAATTTTTGTGGAAAACAGCTTGTAGGCAGCCGCCCTTCCACTGGAAAGTTATATATCTCTGTATTCCATTATCTTTGTCCCTACTCATTGATGGATATACTCTGGTTTTTATGTTCGATTCGGCACACGAAATCTGAAATCTGAGGGCAAATCTGAAGAAGCCCAAACGAATACCACATAAGAAATTACAAAAAACTCCCTCCTCGTTTTCGTTTAACTAATGTGACTCAAACTTGTGTGGAATGGCTCGGAAAATGGCTCAACTATAATTTTTCTTCGGAACAACGCTGATTGTCTCTGATCTGCATTCTACGCTGTACTACTCTTGAACGTGTGCGAAAAGAGAGTGGAGAGTTGTACCAAGCAATCTACTACAATTACCCACTTTTCCGCGATCATTTCGGAGCAGCTACGTACTGCAAAATGAAAAGGAGAGCGAAATTTTTCGTTCATGATTTCGTTGTGTGACTTTTATATGGTTTTTCGTTTCGGATCATCTGCAAACTACGCTTTACAGTTGAAAACTTTCATGAAAACGAAAACATATTCCACTAGTCTTGACTGAAATTTTGTCTCGTGTAGACGCGGTGTTAGATATAACACATGTTCGCTCAATAGAAACATGACAATTCGTACGATTCGAATATGTGTACCTACACTTTGACACTTTTAAAAGCGTTTTCAAATCACTGATAAAATTTTATATTAATGTGGTGTTCGATTGGGCTTCTTCAGATTTGCTCTCAGATTTCAGATTTCGCCTGCCTAATCGAAAATAAAAACGTTACTTGCTCTTTTTTGTGCCCATATTCGACTTGAATATGTGTAGTCTTCGAAACCTTTCTAAACGATTTCCATTCACTGGTTAAATTTTGTATTAAAACATTCGAAACTTCCGTCCTGATTGATTTCTAAATATTTATACATAAAAAATTTACAAAAACAGATTCACCCGAAGGAATGCCTTTCTTTGCTATAGAAAAAATTCACGAAAACCTAAACAAACTCCAACAGTTGTCAAACTCAAATGCACTTGTATTGGTAAATCTGAGGCAAATCTGAGAAAAAATCTAGATTCGCAAAAGTGCTCTGAAATCTGTAAAAGATTGCTTTTTTTTTGTACCAAACGAACATAAAAATTGCTCTGAGAGCGCCCAATCGAATACCACGTAAGTTTAAATAATTTGCTTTCTGTCTTACGTGCTAAATGTTTTCCATAACAAAGTGATTTCAATTTTTGGTCTTGAAATCGGTAGATCATGGCGGGAGAGCAGTTATTCACCGGCAAGTTTTATAAAATTGAATTTCATGGACAAGGGCTGTATGAAATCGAACTTCTTACAAGAGTGCTGCAAAACTAAAGAGTGGGAATTTGCGCTACTGTTCTGCTTCTTTAACAATGGAAAAGCTTTCCAAGAATACCTAAGACTGTACAAAGGATCAAATGTGATAATAATTGGGCCGGCGCCAGGTGTTTGTATTCACACCGATCCGGCTCCTCTGGCACCAGGTTTTTGTGATTCCAGGTGGAAGTTATCGAATTACTTTAACATATCCAACAATGAAATAATAGCCTTTTATACGATTACCTGAAATATGAGATTATCCTTTGGAGTAGGTACCAAGTAAATTTTGTGACCCAAGAGACGGAGTGGGGTACCATAGGTGCCCCCAATTAAAGTCAGGTATAAACTTTATTCAAGTTTATTTTAATATTGTTTATAGCCGAAATACATTAAGAAATGCAATTTGCAAAGTTTATTTTCATTAAATTCATAACAAGTACGAATTTTTCTATTTTTGTAATGGAAGCTGTTTATAACGTTTTTTAGCAATATAAATATTTCTTCAAATGCAAGATTTCAATAATATTGGTTATAAATAATACAAAAAAATATTTCTTAAATTACGAAGTAGAGGTTACTTGGGCCGCTCTTACTTTGTAATTTGTATTTTGTTATTAAAAAATTGCCAAAAATTTGTAATCACGTTGAATTTCTTTTAAGAATGACAAAAACCTTGACTACTTAAAAAAAAAATTAAAAGCAATCATTATTAAACGGAGTATAGACAAAAACGTGGTCGTGGGGGACCTAATTCTCCCAATCGGTACTCTAAAGGTTATACACTTATAATATTATTAGTTTTTACTGCAATAGTGGTGTCTAGGTTCTAGTTTAACTTTACTTGTACGTGAAATTTACAAGCCGGAATGGACTGCACCTCCGCAGTGACTTTGCTGTTAATACCTAAAATCGCTAAAGCACCTCTCAAAAGTCCACAGGCAAAGGCAACCAACTGAAATAATAAATTAAATGATTAAATGAGGTGAGATGATTAAAACGTTTATTACCGAGGGAGCACTTTCAAATAGCTGGCGACTAAGTGATATCCAGGTTAGAAAACGAAATGCCTTATCTTCCAGTACGTAAACACCTTGATGATTTGTCCGCATGTTGTCCACTTTTTTCTTGTAAATAAGAGTCCAAAAATCTGTACAAATAAACTTCATCGTTTCTAATTCGTCTTTGAAGCGAGGCCATTCGCGGGTTAATCGCTCAATGCAGTGATACCCAGTTAAATATCCACAATATTCTAATACGGAGAAATCATTTTCCTGTGGGAAGATCGCGAATTTTATAGGAGATGGGAGGACGTTTAATAATATTACTTTGTTAACCTGTAGTCGGTAGTTAATAATTTCGGATTGTGAGCAATCGAATCCGCTTTCCTCAGACATTGCAAGTAATTAATTATTTTTATTTTGTTAAAATTTATTTGAGACTACTCGTTTTCCACCTATAAAAAACCCAACAAAACAAATTTTAATGACAGTATTTCTTTCACATAACTTAGGGCTGTTTGATTGTAAGATACGGGACTGCATTTTCGGTCTCCATTTATTCGAGTAGGTATGTGAGCAGTGGCTCAAATTTTTAGGACAGTCGAACCAATTCAAGTGCATTTGAGTTTGACAACTGTTGGAGTTTGTTTACATTTTCGTGAATTTTATAAAATTATAATAATAATATAAAATTTAACCAGCGAATGGAAAGCGCGTTGAAAAGTGTCGAAAAGTACACATATTCAAGTCACACGAATTTCAACAAAAAAAAGAGCAAGAGCGTTTTTATCTGTTTTTTATGTTCGATTAGGCACACAAAATATGAAATCTGAAGGCAAAGCTGATAAAGCCCAATCGAATATCACATTAGAATCCAAATCGAAAACCAGAGACAATAGTATTGTCTCTGTCGAAAACGACAAAAATCACGGAACAGAATTGTCAGTTGAATGAAACAGAACTATAATCAGACATTTGTCTCATAAAAAAAACGTGTCATATTTTGAAGAATTGTTCGTAGTTGATTTGGTGAAAGCTCTTATTAAATTATTTAATTACTGAATAAAAACGCAAATGCTGAAATCATTTATGCTACCAATCTCGAGAAGTTTAAGACTATTGTCTGTGAAAAATCAAATCTGCAATCAGAAAACGCTAATTTTGTCAAGAGCTGCATCGAGCATGGGCAGAGAAACATCAATAGTTTGGGCAGATTTAGAAATGACTGGATTAAACGTTAACCATGATAAAATATTAGAACTTTGTTTTATAATAACAGACAAGAACCTTAATATAATTGCTGAGTGTCCTAGCATTGTAATATACCAACCCGACGAGGTACTGGATAACATGAACGAATGGTGCATCAAACATCATACAGAGAGTCAACTCGTTGCGAGATGTAAGAACTCAACTATAACTATACAAAATGCTGAAGTTATGATTATAAAATTTTTAGAAACCCATATACCAAGAGGAAAGTGCCCGTTGGCAGGTAATTCGGTGTATATGGATCGATTATTCATAAATCAGCACATGCCCAATCTGGACAGCTTTATGCATTATAGAATAATTGATGTTTCGACTATTAAAGAACTTTGCAGACGATGGAATCCGAAGGTCACTGCTGGTGCTCCAAAAAAGAAACTCCTTCACCGAAGCGTGGACGACGTCAAGGAGAGCATTGAAGAAATGAGATACTACAAGAAATTTTTCTTTAAATAGAGTGAAAATGTGTTACCCAAATTAGAATAAAGAAATCATTACTAGGTACAAAGGTATTTTTGTTTTGTTTTAAGTTGGCTTAAGGTTTCTTTATCGGGTACCAGACTTCTATGATCTATGAAGATGAACCTTCCGAAACAATGCCTGATCGATAGTATTTTTAGTATCATAATCAATCAGAAAAAAATAAAGTAAAAACCAACTTCTGAAACAAAGTCGGTCGGGAATACCTACACCGTGACCTACGTACTTGGCAGCAAAGGCTATGCAAACTAGACGGCCAACTTCTGTGCAGGTGCAGTTACCATCTTTGTTTCATCTTTGATACCTACTTGTATTCGATTGGGAGTTCTCATAGCACTTTTCTTGTTCTTTTTTTTTTCGATTTCAGAGCACCCCTCCGAATCTGGATATTTTCTCATTTGGTATTCGATTGGGCTCTCCATAGCACTTTTTTTTCTCTCAGAGCAATTTTATTTCCGTTTGGTACAAAAAAAGCAATTTTTTTCAGATTTCAGATAACTTTTGGGAATCTAGATAGTTTCTCAGATTCATCTTGCTTTTATGAGCTTCGCGGTGTTTAATTGTTCTGTGTTTTGTATTGAATTTGTTTGGTTTTTGTGGAGGTTTTGATTAAAATGAAAAAAATTGTGATATACACAGTAGAGAATATCGAATTCTTGCATTAAATTCCAATTCATGAACACACATATACTAGAATAGAAATAAGCAAGTGTGTGTGACTTCATGAATTTTTCTGGAAAACAGCTTGTAGGCAGCCGTTTTTCCACTGGAAAGTTATATATCTCTGTATTCCATTATCTTTGATGTTTAGCTGCAAAATGCGAATAGGGGAGTCACTTTTCTACACATCAATGAACAAAGCTCCCATTGCGCTATCTAGTTCCACAAATCAAACGGGTCAACTTTACTTTCAGCTGATTTTTTGTCAACTTTATTTATAAATTGACACCCATTTGTCTTGAGATTGTACGTGCAATTTTTTGTTTTCCTTTTTAAGCATTTATTTTAAATTATAAAGATATGGCTGAACCTGTTCTATGCCCAAAGTGTGGAATTGAATTAACCAACCAAAATCGTCTTGTAGTTGAAAATTGTGGTCATTCCAAATGTCGCCGATGTTTAATTTCCGAAGAAAATGGTTGCCAGGATTGCAAACAACCTTTGATCACAGATCTGAATAAAACAAAAATTCACATTATTGAAGACAAATACTTGTCCAGAAGTAAAAAATCTGAAAATGCACATCTTCCAGTGCATCCAAAAACCAGAAGAGTAGCATTTCCTGCGCATATAGTAAAAGAACGTCGTGACGACAGACTGGTGTATCGATGCACAGTTTGCGAAAAGAGATTCAATAGTCGAACCCAGCAATATTATCACATCTTTTGTAATAATACTTCTAATAAACCATACAAATGTGAGCAATGTCTTAAGGTAACAAACATGATTCAAATTTGGATATTTTTTTAATGCGATGTTATTATTTTCAGACATTTTCAACTTCCTCCCACTTAAAATATCACATGGATGGTCATTCTCAGAAATCATTCTCGTGCTCCATATGTGGTAAAGCATTTACGAAAGTGCAAATTTTGCGAAAACATGAAAAATTGCATACAGCAGTTACTCAACAATGCAAAGAATGCGGTCTAAAACTAAAGGATAATGTGTCTTTTGTTGCTCACATGCATAGACACAACAATATTTTTCCATATAGTTGCAACGAATGTGAAAAGAGATTTTCTTTGAAATCCACGCTGCGAATGCATCAAATTGTTCATAGTGGTATGTTTGAGGTTTGGTAGGAGGTTTAAGCCTATGAATGCAAATTATATTCCCAGCAAAATAGTTTGTGACATAATCCTATATTACGTTTCTTCTATTTCATGTTTTTTAGGTATAAAATCATTCAAATGCAATCAATGCGACAAAAAATTCGACAGGAACTCTACTCTAAAGTTGCATACACTGCGGCACTCTAAGCAGATAAAACACAATTGTCCCGAATGCTACAAGAAGTTTATCGACAAAAAATCTTTATTGCGGCATAGTAAAATACATATAGGTAAGAGTGAACTTAAACTGATGTCACCGCTACCAGTTAATATTTAAATTTTTCGTATAGCAACGAATTCAAAATATAAATGTAGTCTTTGTGACACAACCAGTATTCGAAAGGATAACATTATTAGACATTTAAAAAATATGCATCCAAATAACACGACCAAAAATTGTATCGAAGTACACCACGAAGAAAGAGATGACCCGCTGAGCCAAGATAACAGCATAAAGTACATAGAGAATGAAGCTCCTGGACAGAATTCCTCGCACACAAATAGTTGCACAATAAATGTGAATACAACTGATGTCCCCAAAGCAGTGGCCAATAGTTCTGTAATCAGATGCATTGGGAACGTGCAACCTATGATAATTCCCCAAGAAAAACAATTAGAAGCTAATACTAAGGCGAATGTAAAGGAAACTGTCCAAGTAGTTCACCCAGCAGCAACGGCACACAAGAAGCTGAAAAAGAAATACGATCCATGCGAAATTTATAGGAAAATTCTCTTGGACGATGACAGCATGCAGGAGAATGATACGAATAGCATAATCGATACCACAATTCCATCGAATGGTCAAACAAAACAGGTACCAGAGACGAATGTCTCCTTTAGCAATGGGCAACAGTCAAACTTCTCTGAGACACATTGGCGAAAAAACTTTAAGTACACTTATCAGATACAATTCGATTAATTTGTCTTGTGGCTCATTAATAAACCACTTCCTAATTAAAGTCTGCATGTGTTTTTAACTACTCTTAGATTTTGCTTTTAGGTATTGCAACAATTTTATGGTTGCAATTTTCTTAATAACGCACGCAGTACCGCACAAGCTTATTGGTTTTAGGTGAGACAGTCCTATACACACCTATTATTGCTTAAAATAAATCTGTCAAGGTCTGGGAAGTTTCCAGTTGACTGCTCAACTATTTGCGTCTTACTCTACTGTATACAAGTTTGCATTAAACTTTTTGATCTCTCCTACAACCAGCCAACAAAGTTTTGTTCCTGCCACATTTCCTCCTATAATACAAGGTAATAGGTCCCCAACGATCGGTATTGAGGAGGTTAACGTATTGCTTCAGTAGAGCTACGACATCGAAAGCTGAATAATGCACTCTTGTTTAAGGAAGTTTTTGTACACAAACGAGAACAGATTGACTGTCCGTCGCCATGCCCTTGAGTACCTACGACATGTCTAAATTTAAATGTTCCGCCTCAGAGCACCTGACTCGATTGTTATTATACATACAATGCTAAGACCTACATAGATTACCGAAGTTATGTTTGGTCCTAAAGACGTTTCCCCTTACCCAGTACTATTTATAGAATAATGTCACACATAATATCTCAAGTACGTCAGCGGCCAGCCCCATCAAGGGATGCAAAAAAAAAAAATCAATTATTTAAAAAACCTGAACGTAATATCTTTGGCAATGAGCCAATTCTTCTTGGGTCTTGTGTTCTTGACCATCATCGAATCTAGTCACATTACGTTAGCAATGTTTAAAGACTCATTAGAGGAGGAACTACGTATTCTAACAGCCGCAAGAAAATGGAAAGAAATTCTTAAGCTTAGTGAATCGCTACCATTAGAGAAGAAGAACAAATACCTCTGGACATGGCCAACAGGATGCGCTTTAAATAATCTAAAATCGACTCTACAAGAGTTAGGTATAGCGAACGTGCTGAGTATTGGTTGTGGAACAGGCCTCCTCGAATGGATCATCCAGGAGAGCGTAGGTAAGTTTAAATAATTTGCTTTCTGTCTTACGTGATAAATGTTTTCCATACCAAAGGAATTTCAATTTTTGGACTTGAAATCGATAGATCATGGTGGGAGAGCAGTTATTCACCGACAAGTTTTATAAAATTGAATTTCATGGACAAGGGCTGTATGAAATCGAACTTCTTACAAGAGTGCTGCAATACTAAAGAGTGGGATTTTGCGCTACTGTTCTGCTTCTTCAACAATGGAAAAGTTTTCCAAGAATACCTAAGACTGTACAAAGGATCAAATGTGATAATAATTGGGCCGGCGCCAGGTGTTGGTATTCACACCGATCCGGCTCCTCTGACACCAGGTTTTTGTGATTCCAAGTGGAAGTTATCGAAGTACTTTAACATATCCAATAATGACATAATAGCCTTTTACACGATTAGCTGAAATATGAGATTATCCTTTGGAGTACCAAGTAAATTTTGATACCCAAGAGACGGAGTGGGGTACCATAGGTGCCCCCAATTAAAGTCAGGTATAAACTTTATTCAAGTTTATTTTAATATTGTTTATAGACGAAATACATTAAGAAATGCAATTTGCAAAGTGTGTTTTCATTAAATTCATTTTTTTAGTTTTGTGATGGAAGTTGTTTATAACGTTTTTTAGCAATATAAATATTACTTCAAATGCAAGATTTCAATAATATTGACTGTAAACTAAGAAAAAATTGTAGGGAGTTATACCCAAGCCAGAACCTATAAAAGCTCCGACGAATCGACTATTTACCATTTTTAAATAATAAAAAAAAAATATTTCTTAAATTACGAAGAAGATTTAGTTACTTGGGTCACTCTTACATTGTAATTAATCTTTTGTTAATAAAAAATTGCCAAAAATGTTTAATCACGTTGAATTTCTTTTACGAATGCCAAAAAGCTTGACTGCTTAAAAAAAAATTAAATGCAATTATTATTAAACGGAGTATAGACAAAAACGCGGTCGTGGGGGACTTAAAGTCCCCCAACCGGTACTCTATGGGTTATACACTTTTAATGTTATTAGTTTTTATTGCATAATTGGTGTCTAGGTTCTAGTTTAACTTTACTTGTACGTGAAATTTACAAGACGGAATGGACTGCACCTCCGCAGTGACTGTGCTGTTTATACCTAAATTCGCTAAAGCACCTCTCACAAGTCCACAGGTAAAGGCAACAAACTGAAATAATATATTAAATGCGGCGAGAGGATTAAAACGTTTATTATTACCTTCGGAGCGTCTTCCAATTGCTTGGTACCAGGTGATATCCGGGTTAGAAAACGAAATGCCTTATCTTGCAGTACGTAAACACCTTGATGATTCGTCCGTAAGTTGTCCACTTGTTTCTTGTAAATAAGAGTCCAAAAATCTGTACAAATAAACTTCATCGTTTCTAATTCGTCTTTGAAGCGAGGCCATTCGCGGGTTAATCGCTCAATGCAGCGATACCCAGTTGAATATCCAATATATTCTAATGTGGAGAAATCATTTTCCTGTGGGATAAGATCGCAAGTTTTATAGGAGATGGGAGGACGTTATACCAATATTACTTTGTTATCCTGTAGGCAGTAGTTAATAATTTCGGAATGTAAGCAATCGAATACGATTTCCTCAGACATTGCAAGTAATTAATTATTTTTATTTTGTTAAACTTTATTTGAGACTAGTCGTTTTCCACCTATAAAAAACCCAACAAAACAAATTTTAATGACAGTATTCCTTTCACATAACTTAGGGCTGTTTGATTGTAAAATCCTGGACTGCAAGTTCGGTCACCATTTATTCGAGTATTTGAGCAATTGGACTCGAATTTTTAAGGCAGTCGAATATCGGTTGAATGCTGGTGTTAACCAAGTGTTAACAACGACCAGCATCAAACTCAGACGTTTTTTTTACTTTCTCAAATGTCGAATGCCAACATTTATTGATTAGAAATGCTCGAGCTAAATTTTCGCTCCCATAAAAAATATTCTCTCCAAAATTTAGCTGATACGCCGCTCGAGCTAAATAATCAAACTTGATGTGGTATTCGATTGGGCGCTCTCAGAGCACTTTTTATGTTCGTTTGGCACAGAATATGCAATCTTTTTCAGATTTCAGACCACTTTTGCGAATCTAGATTTTTCAGATGTACCAATACAAGTGCATTTGAGTTTGACAACTGTTGGAGTTTGTTTAGGTTTTCGTGATTTTTTTCTATAGCAAAGAAAGGCATTGCATCGGGTGAATCTATTTTTGTAAAATATTTATGTATAAATATATAGAAATCAATCGGGACGGAAATGTCGAATGTTTTAATATAAAATTTAACCAGTGAATGGAAATCACACATATTCCAATCGCACAAACATCAACACAAAAAGAGCAAGTGACGTTGTTATGTTCGATTAGGCACACGAAATCTGAAATCTGAGAGCAAATCGGAAGAAGCCCAATCAAATAGCACATCAGTATCAGAAGGTAGGAAACACAAAATTAAATCGTAAAAACAAACAAAGCGAACGTTTTGTTTAGCTAGGTGGTATCGATTTTTAATTTTTGTTTTTGCAAATTTTGTTTACATTACATTTATTAAGTTGATTAAAACAATCAAATTCAAAAATTAAAATGGAGAGAGGGTTATTTCTAATCGCAACCGCAAGTCTGGTTATAATTTGCTGCATAATATCATACTATCATTCCTTGCGTGGAACATTTGTTTTCGATGACACAGTAGCTATAGTTAAAAACAAAGATGTGGTCGAATCGCCACTTTCCACATATTCTATATTTACCCACGACTTCTGGGGAGCCAATCTTACCGATCCTGATAGTCACAAGTCATATCGACCCCTAACAATTCTATTATTTCACTTTGAATACAGCACTCTTTATTTTCGAAGCTATCACATGAAAATCGTGAATTTGCTGCTGCATATCGTTAATAGTTTGCTAGTGCTTAGACTGTTCAATCAAATTACTTGTGACACAACTACATCATTAATCGGAGCGTTGATCTTTGCTATACATCCAGTTCATACCGAAGCAGTATGTGGGGTGGTTGGAAGGGCAGAGTTACTTTTTTGTTTATGCTTTTTGCTCGCAATCCTTCTAATGGATTCAACTGGAGATGAGGTCTCAAATGGAATGAAGCTTCTTGGAATTGCTATTCTCTCAACGGCGGGTCTTTTGTGCAAAGAGAACGCTATAACCATACTACCAAGCTGTGTATTCTACGACTTTGTGAAAAGAAGATGTTGCAAGAGAAGATTTCAGATTGAGTTAAAAAGTCTTTTGCGAGGGAGTTACTTAGCGTTTGCTGCACTAACTGGATGTCTACTGTACTTTCGGCTTTGGATACAGAACTTTGAGAGTCCAAAGTTCAAAGCGATGGATAATCCAATAGCTTCTAGTGGAAATATTCTAACAAGAATTCTGTCGCAGAACTTTCTTTATGCGATGAACTGTTGGATTTTAATCTGTCCCACGTGGCTGAGTTTTGATTGGGCGCTGGGTTCAGTTAGGCTTATTTCCTCATTAACTGACCAACGTATTACTGGCATTATTCTAATGTACATATTTTTCTTCAAAATAGTCGAGAGAAAGTCAAAACCACTGCTGATTGGACTTGGTATGATGGTTATAACATATCTCCCGGCCAGTGGGATTCTCACAGTAGGATTTGTTATCGCTGAGCGAGTGCTGTATGTACCTTCGGTTGGTCTGTGCCTTATAGTAGCTGCAGCATACCACAGTGCTTCACAAAAATTATTTGAATACAGAAAAGTATTTCACTTGACACTTATAACACTTATTGTACTACTCATACTTCGTACAAGGCAAAGAGCCTCAGAATGGATGACTGAGGATCAATTGTTTTCCTCGGCGCTATCGGTTTGTCCGGACAATGCAAAAGTACACTACAACATTGCACGTCTATCGACCGACAAGGGTGACAAAAAAAAAGCCTTTCACCACTACCACAAAGCAATTAGCTTATATGCTGACTACGAAGCTGCTTTGATGAATCTAGGAAATCTCTATCGCGAAATCGGTGACTACCAAACTGCTGAGTTGTTTATCAAGAAGTCAATCGATGTACTGGAGGAGTTCCCCGCCGCTTGGATGAATCTGGGCATTGTTCAGGCATCTCGCAAGAAATACACCGAAGCGTTGCAGAGTTATCGAAACGCTCTGAAATATCGTAAACACTATCCGGTGTGCTACTACAATATGGGCAATTTGTTTCTTGAAATTCATAAGTACTCAGAGGCGATCAAACATTGGCAGGAGTCAGTTGCATTGAATCCTAACCAACCGAAGGCATGGGCCAATATTTTAACACTTTTAGACAATCAGGGGTTGTATGATGATGCCATTCGGTTATCGAATCGAGCGTTGCAATATTTACCAAATGAAGTATCGATAATGTTCATCCGCGCCAATGTGTATGGCAAAATGAAACACTACGTGGAAGCAGAAGAATTGTACAAGCAAGTCATTTATACGGAACCGCTTAATGCACTATATCATACTAATTTGGGCGTTCTCTACCATCGTTGGGGTAAAATAAATTCTGCCATTAATAGCTATCAAAATGCCATTAAAATAGATCCAAAGGGAAAGACTGCAGGCGATAATCTTAGTAAATTATTAAATCAACGCATTTAAAGGCCATTTTCATATAATCTTCGTTTTATAAATGTGTGTGCAAATAAATTGTGTCTATGTAATTGATGAGGTTGTTTTTTCTATTTAGTTCGCTTTTTAGGAAATGGTGCTGTCAAAGACAGTTCTTTTACTTTTTAATACGATGTAACAAATACAGATATATATGTGTATTTAAAGTCGCTTTTCAGACATCCTTTTCGTCGTTTGTATTTGAGAGAAAGTCTGGCAGAAAGCGACAAACCTAGTAAATCTTCATAGCCTCAAAACCAGAAACGCATTCAAAAACCACAAACTAATTTGCAGCACTACTACCTAGTTTTATTTTGCGTCTTGACAAATTCGAATATCGGAATGCATTATTTAAATTTTTGGATTGCCTAAAATGATCTGGCAAGTTAAGGAACTTAAACTTTTTCTAGTAATTCAAAAATTATAATCATTCGTAATCCTTTCCACACGCTGTGGATGCATCCAAAGACAGCAACAGCATACAAAAATGTTTCAATTTAAATATTGACATACATATAAATATTTTATTATATTAATTGTAAAACATTTTCAAATCATTGTTAATGAAAATAATAAAATAAAATATATCTAACAATTATGTACTTCGCCGAGCAATAAAAAATATGAGCTCTAAGTAAATTTATACAATGAAAATTTATATACGTGTATGATGAACTTAATAACTACGCAACTTACATGTGTAAATATTCGCAACAAAAGTACAAAAAGAAAACGCGAGAAAAATATACCTAGGTACGTGAGAGCAATGATGACAAAAAAACTGTCAGCAAAGATTGATGATGGTTTCCTTAAAATCAATTCGAAATAAATGAGATGAATATGAGAAGCTTACGAGCTAGTGCTTAAAGACTGCTGTGAATATGTTTGTTTTCACTTTCGGTTGCGCTTAGGTAGGTAGAGTAAGTCGATTATAGATGGGAAAAGGTTAAAACGACACCAGACACACACAGTGGGCAAGCAGATTATAGAATCACAAACTCTTCGGTTTCACCATCATCGTCATCAGCAATAGCAGCAGAGTGGTCACGACCTCCACATAATTCATGTTGCAATTGTGTCAATTGGCTCAGTAATGGCGTGTAGATAGATTGATGAGCCTTTTCCTGATCGGCACAACTGCCACGTGAGAATGTGAACATTGGGTAATTCATCTCGGGACAAATTGAAGGAATGCCGTCGTGGTTTGTTTGCGGCGTAGCAAATCGAATTGGATGTAAGTACTAAAATAAAACAGGCGTGAGTAAAGAGCGACCTGTAATCGGAGTGAAACACTTACCATTTGAACACTTTCGACAAAATTATCAAAGTCAGTTTTTGTTTGACAATAGAATCCAATGCAGCAGCTTGGATCCATTTTAGCGGTTTTCAATTTACGCGGTGATTTGCAATGAAACGAGTTAACAGGGAAGTTTTCTTGATTAACATCCACCATTTCCTGGCAATAATGAGGATCCAGATGTATAAGTTTGTCCTCTGAAATTTAAAGAATGTTTTGATATTATGTTGCACATCATATTAGCTATCATACTATTCAAATTTGTTATAGAGCGTCAGTAAGAGAGTAGAAAAATATAAGCTGATGAATGGCGTAATACTCATAAGAACTAGGATTCTCCATGCGAGAAATCTGGCATAGGAAAATTATTTTTACTTTCTCAATTAATACAAGTAATACCTACATACTTTAATAAATTAAATTTAAAAGCTAAACATCAGGATGAGCTCCTCTGTTTTTCGAAGCAATTACGAATTCGCTGACGACGCTAGTAAATGAACCGAGAAATTAAAAAGAAATTAGGTCAAGGGTTATTGATTAAGCCGATAACAATTCTAAGCCATAACATAACCTATCCTCATCTTTAAAAATTATCGGACAGGTTACCAAGCGTTTTTAATCATTATATGCCGCTAATGACAACGACCCCGTAAGGTGGTGAGCATATACACTTCTATTTCGAACTGGCATTGAAGGCTAACTATGTATATAAACACAGTCTGTTGTTTTTGCATCCAAGTTAAATGGTATGGAATCATATAGCCAAAAACTGTACCGATTGCATAATTTTGTAGCAAACATTAAACCTATGTAGCTGCCGCCGGCAAAAAACACATTTCAGGAAGTAATTAACACAACATAATCAGAAAATTCCAAAGTACAACGCATTACTCAATGTCACCCCGTTGAAAGTGCTTTGGTAAACAAAAACATTTTAGCCTTACGGCTACAATTGCAATACCAACGGCCAACCAATTAAGAAGTTTACACCTAATCTCAAGTTATTGCTATTTTCGGCACGCTAAATAACCTGCAAACATGTGATAAAGAAAATGCGAATGCAAATAATTCGTCTTACCTTGAAAACCAACAAAGTATAGGGAATGTTTCGGTCTGCCCCCGATGACGCCAATGCAGTACTCTGTACTCAGAAGCAGTTTCAGACAATGCGCGTAGACTGGATTTAATTTCTCCGTTCCCAGGTGTAGCGGTATGAGAATGATAAGCGATTTCCAATGCACCTGCTGCTGGGGTGAATCTTTTTCAGAATCATCGTGCTGTTTCCGATTTGTCTGCCATGGAACATGCTTTGCAGTTTTATCCGGTATGCAACATTCATCGTGTATGTCTTGAATGTAAACTAGAAAAAGAATCTGGTTAGAGAAAATTTTGTAAAAGCTTTACGTCGCATACTTGTACAGTCCTGCGCCACATAGATAACGATATTATCGAAATCAGCATTTTCTTGTGCCGCGTTCTTTACTGCTAGCCTAGAAAATGATTCACTAAACACCTGTTAGTTACTCATAACATATTTTTTATACCTTAAAAGATAAGAAACTGAAGCGGGGCCATACCAATCACCTGGCTTTTTGCCCATTTCCTGGCCCAAACTGACTAAAGCATGAATCGAAAATGGACTGTTCTTTGAAGAGCTGTCACCAAACCACTTTATTATCTTTCTATGCATGTTATCCTCATAGGTTGAGTGCAGTTGAGTCTCAGGATCCCAACGCCAGCCTAAAAACGCAATTAATATTACGCAATGTACGGGCACAACTACAATATTACTCACTTCTTCCCAGGAAATGACAAATTAATCCTTGCGCCAGTAGCATTTGACCACTGCGCAGCATACAGCCCCAACCACAGTCGGATGTGTAGTTTGAACCGTTCATAATGGGAAACTCTCGGCGATAGGTCATCCACAGTCGACTGTAAAAATCTTTCTTGAATCCCTCGATTCCCTCTTCCCAGGGTGTTTCAGCAGCCTGATTCTCAATCGCATCCATGCCAAGTTCTTGAGCCATCAAACTTTCGTCCACTTGAATTTCAATTTGATTCACTGCCGTTGCACCAGCTTTTGATGTCTCCAGATTCGCTGTCAATTCAGCGGAGCTCTCCATTGATACCGGCGGAGTGTACTTTCGATGGTAGCACCGGCCAAGCAGCCAAACAGGTTGTTCCTTGGAGAAATTCGAACGAATCTTACTACTCCAGCCGTACTTTACATTGTGCCACATTGAGAGTAGTTTCGATTCCATGCCTTTTGTGGGTGTCCGTCCAGCGGAATTACTAGGCGATGGATCGTCATCAGTTGCAATCGAAGCTGGAGGAGGAGTAGCTGAGGTTGAGTGTGCTGCCGCACTGCCACTACAACTACCGGCGTAGAACTGACTGAAAGCGCTCATAAAACGCGACGTGGATACCTTCCGCAAAGGAGTGGAAGCTTCAGACTTGGTTCCCCGTGGATGAGAGAAATTTGTTGTGGATGTTGAAGTTGGAACATCATGTGAGTCAGTAGATAGTGCAGGTTGTTGAAGCCTCAATTCTTCCGCAGATGTTGGAGGGTAGAAATTCAGTTTTTGTTCAGTTAACTGGGGTAGTAATCCATCATAGCTCATCTGCGAATAAATCGAGTGATTACAGAACACTGGAGTGTGAATGTGCCTAAGCTACGAACCGTTGAGTTGAATTTTGATAATCCTTATCTTTGTAATCAGTTTGCGTGTTTGCTAATAAATATTTACTAATCAAAGGCGAAATGCACTGAATCAGAACTATGCAAGAAGAGAAAAATACCACCCTCAGCTGATTCCTCTTTTGACATTTTGCTTAAATGTGATGAGACATACGAAAAAACTGTGAGAGAACTTAAAATTGCATGATACAAGCGCTGTTCATGTTAAAAGATGAATTGGAGGAAATTCCGAATTTATAATTAGGTATTTGATTAAAATGGATTTTCCTTCTTGATGAGCAATCGTATAATTAGAAGAAAAAATGCAATAGGAAGGAAAGTTCATTGAGATCGTTGTTAATTGCCAATATCGATTCCAAAATATTGAAATATTTTTTGTTTTTTCTTATGTGATATTCGATTGGCCGCTCTCAGATCACTTTTTTAGCTCTCAGAGCAATTTTTATGTTCGTTGGGTTAAAAAAAACAATCTTTTTCAGATTTTAGATCACTATTGAGAATCTAGATATTTTCTCAGATTTGCTTCAGATTTACCAATTCTGGTGCATTTGAGTTTGTTAACATTTTCGTGCATTTTTTCTACAGCAAAGAAAGGCATTGCATCGGGTGAAAAAGAATCTTAAGCTTTCAATTGGAACAACGACACCGTACATGACACTTCCGTTATTTATATTAATGCACTTTTTTTCAAATAAGTATAAGTTACTTGACGGTAGCAATTCATATTGCCAGTAAACTGCTTCCAGCCACGTTTAAAATTTAATTAAAAAAAAAGTGTAATAAACATTAGAGAATACGAAATTCTTGCATTAAACTAAAATCCATGAACTCACATAAAACTAGAAACGAAATGAGCAACTCGAAAGTTATATTATGGTTATATACTTCGGTTAATATCTTGCACTGCCTTACCGCCCTGTAAGCTGTGTCAACCTTCGAGAATGTGTTTCAGCCCTCATGAGAAATGTCACAAAGCCAAATAAATTTTCCGAAATTTCGAATCGCTTGCTGCTTTGTATTTTGCGAACAAAGTTGCCCCTATTTATTTATAAAGTTTTCCATTATTATCAATCACCCAAAATGGAGAAAATGGACGTCGACTCAGAGGCAGCGTCAACATCAACATCAGAAAAAAATGTAGGTAAGCCGGCTGTGGGCGCTTCTAATATAATGGCCGGTCCAGGAACAGTACCATCGGTAACAATTTCTCTGCATCCCTTGGTCATAATGAATATATCTGAACACTGGACACGTATTCGAGCTCAAGCTGCTGAGCATCGTCAAGTGTACGGAGCTTTAATTGGCAAGCAAAAAGGCCGCAATATCGAGGTAATGAATTCATTCGAACTGAAGACAGACGAAGTTGGCGAAGATGTTATTATTAACTTGGACTACTACAACACTAAGGAGCAACAATACAAACAGGTATTCAGTGAATTGGACTTTATTGGTTGGTATACCACAGGAGAGTTTCCTACTGAAAAGGAGATCAAAATTCAAAAGCAAATTGCTGACATTAACGAATGTCCAATAATGCTACAACTTAATCCTGTTTCACGGAGTGTTGATCAGTTGCCCCTTAAGCTGTATGAATCGGTTATCGATATTGTACAGGGCGAAGCAACCATGCTTCTGGTGCCCTTAGTTTACACTCTAGCAACAGAGGAAGCCGAACGTATTGGAGTCGATCATGTCGCTAGAATGTCAACAAACGAGACTGGTGAGAAATCGGTAGTAGCTGAACATCTAGTAGCTCAGGATAGCGCCATCAAAATGTTAAACACTCGCATAAAGATTGTTCTCAAGTATATTAAGGATGTGGAAGCTGGCAAACTTGAACCAAATCAGGAAATCTTAAGGGAATCATATTCACTTAGCCATCGGCTACCAGTTATGCAAGGGCCAGGATTTAAAGAGGAGTTCTATACTCAGTGCAACGATGTCGGATTGATAACATATTTGGGTGCACTGACAAAGGGATGCAACGACATGAATCACTTCGTGAATAAATTTAATGTCTTGTACGATCGCTATGGCTCTGGTAGAAGAATGCGCGGCCTATTTTATTAAAATGTGCTGCTGTATTTGTAATTTAAAAAATCGATTGTAATCTGAATTAACTGCAAAGCTTTGTCAATAAATAATTTTAAATTTCCTCTTAGCGTTAGTACAAAGTTTTATTTGAAGAACGGTGTAGAAACAATTCTGAAGCTGTAGATATGCTTTACGGTAAGTACCAAACACTCTTTAATAATGTAAGGATTCAGGTTAATTATTCTTCACCTTTCTTGTAAGTCGTTTATATCTGTCATGAGTTTAGAAAAGAATCTGATAAGTTCGAAAGTCGATAGTGCACACATCTGTTGTGAAACACATATTTCTTTCGGAAAATAAACCGTCTCCCAGAAAGACTTTTATTTTCTCGAGCTTTTTTTTTTGCGACGCGTTCTCATAAAAAAAATTTTGTTTAGCGAATTTTCACTTTACTTTCCACTTATATTTGGATACATAATGCAAGTAGTTCCCTAATACTCTACTCACAAAAATGAGCAAAACGTTTATATAAAAATAATTATATATATTTATCTCGGTGGAATTTCACAATTAATACAAACATTTAATTATTGTACTCGTCCAATTTGATCATTGCGTACTGTTGTAAGAATTCAACTTCCAACGGATGCATGTCCTTTGCGGGTATCACCATCGAATGCAAGGGTCCTCCCATGTCTGTGTTGCTCATCTGCTTCAAAGTGCAGACTATAATTTGCTGACTATCATGACCAACCCTAGCCAAACCGACGCACAACGATTTATCATTCAGTACAGTATTCTTTTCCAGTGCGTCTTTCTTTTCAACAATTGTCAACAGCTGGGCGGCTGCCTCTTGAACGCTCATAAAGCGTGGTGGCAAATATTCCTTTCGCTTTTTCATTAATGACTCCAAAGTGGGCTCTTTGACTTTTATATCCAACAGACATAGCGTGTGCATATTGTTCAATCGATTTAGTTTAATTTTATCGTAAAAGCTATCAGGCTTCCAGGTTTCATCCCAATAGGGAATTGAGACAGTCTCACCGAATTTGTACAGCTGCAGACCACAGCAACCGATGGCGTTCATGATTGATGCATTATGAACGACCTTGTAGTTGATTTTCTTCTCTTTGGCTCGTAAAATGAAATCAGTGTGCGTAGTTGCCCCAAATGGATCGCCCACAACTAATAGGGCAACATCTTCGTTTTCGGCTCCTTCTAAAATTTGATCGGCTTCTTGTTCAACAAGATCGCGATCAGCAATAATTAGTGGTCGTCCGTAGAATTCTTCCTTAAAATAATAACAAAAACAAAAAAATAATGAAAAAGACAAAATGTTTGTGACCTGTGTGGTGAAATTGAAAACGCTTACCAGCTCTTCCTTTGGACAACCGAGGATCGATGTGTATGATTCGAGAAATACCCTCTGACATTTACGAACAATTTCAAGTCCTTTGACTGTAATGTCCTTTGGATCACCAAGACCAAGTCCAATTAAGTAGAACATTTCAGAGCTTGAGACTGGAACAAAACTACAAAGAAAACGACAAGGGACACGTGCTGTTGTTGTTTACCATTTGACATTTGGCGGCATCAAATTTGTTCAAGGTCGATGAGAAATGTCAAAAAGTTATTTGCCTGCCACCTATTGGATGTTAGTGGAGTATTTTGCGAAATGTAGCAATTTTAGTTCTGTTTGCGTATAGTTCAGTAAACTGCCTTTAACACCATTTACTTACAGCAAAAAAGTGTTAGGAGAACACTAATTTAGATTTAAATGTCCGATTTCAACACTCAAGTGTAGATCTGCAAATTAACGGAAGATGATTAGTAGGTAGGCTCATTGATACTTCATGAGTTGGTACAATATTACGGTCACGTGCGATTTTCTAGTTTTGATTTCTGGAAATCGTGAGTGGGCAGCAATTTTTATATTTCTTTCTAAATATTTTAATCATTGTTGAAAGAGTCACATAAATCTTTTTACAACCATTCACTTGTGAGAGTTTGTCTTTTATTTTTGGGATGAATGAATTGGAATGGTTGGGTTGAATTGAGAGTTTTTTTTGAAGCAAAGGTGGGTGCGCTCTCAAAGTGTTGTCAGACGTTTTTCAATTACCTACACCAATATGTTGTTCTTCGTGAATATAAACGGAATCATTTCTTTAAAACCTTCGTTTGATACAATAAAACTGGTATATTTGATATACTGTATTAAATGAAAAGGTAAAGTCTCTTACACATTTTGGCCTTTGAACCCTCACGTTCCACGTTCCACCTATATTTGAGCTTCAAACAATGTTGCCAGTTTTAAATGTGGATATATCTTTCCTTTTCTTTATAATAAATAGCTTAAATAAGCTAAGAAAATAGACATTCAAGCCACATTAATGTAAAAAAGTCATGGAAGACTTCTACAAACCAGCGCGTAATTATTTGCAGAAATTAAAGCGATATTCTAGCCCAATATTATAACTTATAAATAATAAACAATAAAGAATTAGCCGCTTTCAAAGCAAATTGCTGAATAACTTCTTGCTGCGCTGATAGGGATTATCTTTTCAGTCTTTACTGCACAATATAATCTTATATAATCAAGTTTTGCAACTCAAATGCATCATTTGCTATTTAACAGTTGACTTAGATAGACGCGTTTTTCGGAATTGAATTTTATCTGTGACGAAACTAAACTGATTTCAATAGAATAGCAATTCCCGATCCTCTTGTTAATACGAATACTATAAAAGCTAAAGGAATTCAAAATGGTTGAGGATAATCTCACTGCAGTTTTATATGGAATTGAGGATTTACGTCTTGTAAGTAAAGTTATTGATAAGAAAAGCATTTAAAACAAAATTATTAAATGCATTAAACGGTAATCGTAGAAAAGGAACCTGAAGTCAAATTGTATTTGTTGAGTTGTAATTCACAGCCACGAGTACATGTAATACTGTTTTTATAAATAAATCTGATTGTGAAGGGTTAAACAAACAACATTGCCCAAGCAATATAAAAAACAACGTGATACTGGTATATAGCTAATATGATTGCGTAAATGAAATATTTCTTACACTCAGTGCAACAAAGTCTGATGTTTTCTTTCATAATACTTTTTGACATTTTTATGTTTGATTATGTTAATATGACACGCTTTCATTTATCACAAGCAATCGGAATAAAAACCTACAGTAAGTCGGAATCGAAATAAATAGGATGTAAACGAATTATTGCTTAGGAGTTCCTATTTTTATTTTGGTGGTTAGATGTCATTTGAAGCAATTGTCGTAATGCAAATCTTGATGCATTAAAAAGCCAGTGTGCAACTAGGTTGAATTAAGGAATTAACGTAGATCGTATTCTAAAATTATTTCACGGACAGTCCCAGCAATTCTACTAAATTGAAATAGTTGCAAGTCTTTTGTTTTTTATGGTGTAACAAGAGCATTCCACTTTTTAATCAGTAACTTTATTTAGCAGAACTCTGCTATTTAAATTTCAGTTTTTTAACAATTCAACTTAAAAAGTATATACATTTTTCTTATTATACTAGTTTATGGAGGATAATTACATTTTATAAATTCATTTACATATCTTTTAAATGTTATTAGATTTGTTTCATTTTTTACTCTGTGCGGAAGTGTGTTAAATAACCTACATCCCTTATACAAAATACTGTTTTGAGTAACATTTCCAATATAATTAGGTAGCCTGAAATCTTCTCTATTTCTTAGGTTATATGGCTGGGATTCCCTCACATATCTCAAATATTTACTTAAATATTTAGGTAGACAATTATTTTTAATTTTGAAAATAAAACATTATACATTAACAAAGATTCTTTGCTTTACGCTTAACCATTGAAGCATATTAAGCATTGTTCTTATTGGTGTAAGACGATTGGTTTTAAGTATAATACGCATGGATTTATTTTGTAGGCGTTGCAATTTTAACAAAACATTATCAGAACAAAGGTACAAAATTGAAGAACAATACTCGAAGTGGGGTTTTATCATAACATTATAGACATTAATAGCGCACATTACGGATAACTTGCTTCTAATCCTGTTAAAGAATCCATTCTTTTTTGAAATTTTTTTGACTAAATAATCAATATGGATATCAAACTTTAGTTTGTCATCTATAACTACGCCTAGATATTTAATTATGTTGACTTGTTCTACTTGTTCCCTATCGATCTCCAGGTTGAGGCTGACGTTTTGTTTCAGGGCCATACATTTCGATTTTGTTACATTTAATTTTAGTTTGTTCGCTTTCAACCACTCGTTAACTCTGTTGATGTCTTCTTGTAAGAGTTTCGCACATTCGTCCGCATTCTTTCCCGATATAAAAATGAGTGCATCATCGGCAAAAAGCGCAATTTGAGAATTTCGAAGCACTTCTTTAATGTCATTTATATAGATGATAAATAGCAGTGCCCCCAGAATCGATCCCTGAGGAACTCCGTGTCTTGTTTCGATGCTCTGCGACATTACGTCATTTACTGATGTTTTTTGTGTTCTATTTGATAGATATGACGAAAACCAATCTTGTTCCTTCCCTCTTACACCATAAGCACTCAGCTTTGCCAATAAAATGTTCTGATCTATTGTCTCAAAGGCTCTTTTGAAATCAAGAAAAACAGCAAACACGAACTTTTTTCCTGCTACTTCCTCTTTCCAGCTTATAAGTACATTATTAAGCGCTGACTCGCAAGAGTGTTTTTTCCGAAATCCGGATTGGTTCTCAATGAAAAGATTGTTGACTTCAAAGTAATCTTCGAGTTGTGTATGCACTATTTTTTCAAAGACTTTTTCATATACGGGGAGGGCGTTGATAGGACGAAAGTTTTCACATTTGTCAGTTCCCTTTATTTTTTCGATCGGGGTGACAATTGATTCTTTCCATGTTTCAGGGAAGCATCCTGTTAGCATTGAGTGGTTTACGACTTTTGCAATTATTGGTCCAGTTGTGTTAATTGCATCGATCAACATTTTCGCGTTTAAGAAATTAAAATCTCTTTTGTTGTTCATTGACTTTAAAATACTTTTTATATCTGTTACTAAGATGTACTTAAATTTAAAAGTTGCATTGGTAAAATTTCTTCGTTGGCTAAACTGGACATCCGGTATTGACTCGTTGATTTCGGAAATACTTTTGACAAAGTATGCATTAAATTTTTCAGCTATCTCTTCCTTATTTGTTATGTTTACGTTGTTAAAATAGACATGTTTGATGCACTGTCTTTTTTCATTCAGGACATGTGACTTAATGGCTCTCCACATTGCTTTTTGGTTAGTTGCGTTCGCTATTTTTTGTTTGATATTTGCATTTTTTGATTTCACTATTTCAGCTTTATATAAGTTCCTGCACTCACGGTACCTGTTCCAGTTTTCATTGTTGTTGTTCTGCATAAACTCTTGATATCTCTGAATTTTTTCACGTTTTAACTGAGCTAGGTTGTGATTGAACCATCTATTACACATTTTGGATACATCTTTAGAAACTACCATGCTGCTAATTACTTTAATCAACTCATCACTTAGAATTTTGCTACCCTCTTGTGGATCACAATTGCTGAAAACTATTTCGCTCCTTCTTAGTTGAGTTATAAATGCTGTTTTGTCATATTGAAGAACTTTGATTTTGTTTTCTATGTGCATTTTTCTAATGTTTCGTTTCATTTCATAGTCTATGAAGATTGTTTCATGATCACCAATTTTTAGCTCCATGTCAGTTTTGGCTGTGACCGGTGTACAGTCAGTAATAACATAATCAATCAATGTTCGTGTTGTGTTTGTAATTCTGGTCGGTTCTTGCACGATTTGTTGACACATGTTTACAATTTCAATAATGTTTTTTATCTCTTCTGCATAAATATTTGATGTATCCATCCAGTCAATATTAAAATCTCCTGCTAGTATAAACTGCCTGTTAAGATCAACAAGATCTTCTATCCATGTTCTAAACTTATCACAGAATAATCTACATGATGAACTTGGTGACCGGTAGACTGATGCTAGATACATGGATTGGTTATTTTCTGTTATTTTTATTACTATCCAGTAGATATGTTCAGGGACAATTTTTTCCTCTGTGATTATTTGTACTTCAAAATAGTCTTTTACATATATACATAACCCACCTGTATGTCGTGATTCGCTGTTGCATCGTGCTAGTCGATATCCTTCTAACTCAATTTCGCAGTCTTTAATGTTTTTAGTGATGTGTGTTTCAGACATAATAATAAAATCATAATTCGTATTGACAAAGCACTGTTCGGCCTCATGTAAATTTCCTGTAAGTCCCTGAATATTGCAGTACACACCTCTTATTTTTTGTCTTTGCTATATTTCGAATTTGTTTTTTTAAGGGATTGGTCTCAATTTTGTCATTATAGGTCCCTTCCAACTGTCCAAAAAATACAATTTCACAAAATCGAATAGTTGTGATAGGTAAGACCTATGAACTGTTGCGCTACATTTTGTATCCCCTTAATAAGTTATTTCCAACAATTTCCTTAAATTAACTGTCAAAAGGAAGAGACTTCTCTGGGGCATGTTAGCAGTTTAAAAATGTATTCATTTCACTTCTTTTATTTTCGGCGATGCTGCGAAAGAGAATTTATTCGATTCACAACATCACGCTTTTAGCTGCTGCGAAAAATATTTACTGTAGCAACTCTTTTTATTTTGAATCTAAAATTATATAAACCAGGAACTAACCAAAAACTTTATGTTTTATTTTTTGAAAAGGAACATCGTCCAATCCCTGATATCAGCGATAATGGTATGCAAATGAGATCCCTAAAATATGAGCAATACGAGATAGGTATGTTTCTTTGTTTCACAGATGTTTTATTGGAAATGGATTCGGTTGGCATATGTGGTTCCGATGTGCATTATCTAACTCATGGCCGGATTGGGGATTTCATTCTAACAAAACCGATGATAATAGGCCACGAATCTTCAGGAGTTGTGGCAAAAGTGGGAAAGAATGTCAAACATTTGGTGGTTGGCGATAGAGTCGCTGTTGAACCCGGAGTACCATGCAGACTTTGTGAATATTGCAAGACAGGCAATTATAATCTCTGTCCCGAAATGGTTTTTTGTGCAACTCCACCTTACGATGGAAATCTTACAAAATTCTATCGGCACGCGGCCGATTTCTGCTTTAAGCTACCGCCTCATGTTTCAATGGAGGAGGGTGCACTTCTAGAGCCTCTTTCGGTTGGTGTTCATGCTTGTCGTAGAGCTGACGTTCGTCTTGGCTCAGAAGTTCTTATTCTGGGTGCGGGCCCAATTGGGCTTGTAACTCTATTGGTAGCACAATCTATGGGCGCATCGAATATTACGATAACAGATGTGTTTCAAAATCGTTTAAATGTCGCAAAATCACTCGGAGCTACGCATACTCTCTTGATTGCAAAGGATAAAACTGAAGAGGAAATATCAAAACAAGTTCATAAATTGATGAAAAGTGCCCCACATAAAGCAATAGATTGCTGCGGAGCAGATTCAACAACCCGGTTGGCAATTTTGGTGAGCAATAGTACATTCAATTGAGAGAAAATAATGCGCACATATGTAGTGTTCAATTTTTAGTGCACCCGGCCTGGAGGATGCGTTGTAATCGTTGGTATGGGTGCTCCTGAATCAAAAATACCCTTGATTAGTGCGTGCGCCCGGGAAGTGGACATTCGTGGGGTTTTCCGTTACTGCAATGAGTGAGTAGTTTAAGCACTAAAATATATAATTTTGTACTTAAAATCATGCGTGTGTTTCTTTTTGTTAGCTATTCCACAGCCCTAGCTTTGGTAGCTTCTGGTAAAGTTGATGCCAAACGATTAGTTACACATCACTTTGACATACAAGAGACAGCAAAAGCATTTGACACTGCTCGCTACGGACATGATGGCGCCATAAAAGTCATCATTCATTGTCAACCCAGGAACAAGAACAACACTAAACCATTTTAAGTGGATATTGTACTAAAATTGTTTATACTGCGCGATACTTATAAATATATTAAGTAGCCAGGCTAGATTTTACGAAATCCCAATCGCGATTAATAAGGCTCAATGTAAATAGATAGTAGATTTATATATATAGTTGGCGCAACAGGTCTGTAGAGACCCAAGGCCTAGCTTCTCACAACCATTCGTTTTGTGTGAGTTTCATTTTTGGAACGAATGGAAGGGATCTACAATTTTATGCCGATTCCAAACGGCTAATTGAGAAGCTCTTAAGACAGTTATACTCTCGGATGCTTGTCAGACGTTCGCGAGAGGCGGCGCAGTGGAAAAAACCCTAAGTTGGAATTTGGGTTTTTGCGGGATTCGAACCTGAGCCCCTCGCTTAGTAGTCCAACACACTAACCACTAAGCCACTGCGCATTCAATATTAGATAGTAGATTTACGGTTGAAGAATAAATCCGAGTAGTTAATATGCATAAGTAGTATTTTATCTACACGTGTTAATCGTATGAACTTGAAAAGATCCGTTTCTCTGGGCACTCTTGGTGATTTTTTTCCCTCGCACTGCTAAATTAGATGCGTTTGGTTGTTCTCCAGGTCCACATTCAATATTCAATAAATATATGATGTATAAATATATGATATCATCTTCTTCATAAGTAGAGTCCTTCGCCTTTGGATGATTACCAAAAGTTATGTCTGATAAAGTTGACTATCCAAAAGGAAAGAGATTGCAGAGTGTTACTGGTAACCACTAACTATGAGAATCGGGAAGATACCTTTACAATATTTTCGAGTAAAACTGTATTAGGTGTTGTTGATCGTATAGGGTAGGTATATTTGGGATCTTGAACTTTTCAGAAATTGATTTTTATTTTGACTTATTTAACATTTAAGTTAATACCTAACGAAATCACTAATTTTAGTCCAGACAAAAACACAAGTCGAGTTATATATACTAGTTTCGCTTGAGATCGAAATAAATACATAAATAAATAAATACACCCCTTTGAAACTCAGTTTTACGTTTAACATTTTAAACGTCACTATGAAAATTTAGAGGACAAAATTCATGTCGAAAAATGCTCGTTTCCATGTCATTAAAACCAACAGTCAATACCTTGGAGTTATAAACCCTTAAACTAAAATAAGGTATGCAGTTGCTTACTTTTAGCGGTAGGTAAATTGAATTCTTTCAAAAATAGGTTCTAATCTAAGATATATGCGAATACGTTACAATGGTGATATGGCAGCGACAAATTGAATGCTACAAAATTTAACAAGCAAGTATAGGGAATTGTTAACTTTAATTTTTTACCAGACTTAACGACGACATATACGTTCAATCTTTTGTTTGTGCACATCTATGACACAGTACCTTTCGAATGATGTAAGTTTCATTCTCCTCATCTCATAATAAATACTTAAAAGTGTACGGAAACTTTTGATATTCACGTATTAATTTAATGATGATGATAAAATACAATTTACTTTCATTTGCCACCTCACTTGCTAAGATTAATTAGATCGATACATCCACCACATTCCACCTACTTATTGGAGTTACGAAAATTGGAATTTGTTTAAATTTGCTTAAACATCGTAGAAATGTTACGTGTCTATCAGCACATACAACGTATAGAACTTAGTATATTAATACTTAGTTTATGTCCATCACTGTTCGATTGTTTTTCTTTAACAATCAGTGCTTAAATTAAATTGCCAGCTGCATTGCTTCATCTCAACAACTCAACCGCAATATTCACCATGCTAGGAATGTGTATCAGTTCAGTCCTAAGCCTATTTTCGGTCGTAGTACGAAATATAGAGGCTCATTCATAAGCCCATACAACACACCGGAGAGTCATAACATCTTAAGTGGGTGCTCATTAAAAAAAAGTCAATATTACTTACCTTTTTTTGTTTGTGACAGTGTCCTTTGGTCGACATCTTTGCTTTGGAGCTTACAAATAAATCTGTTGCCACGAGCAAAAACAGCTAAAGTCGAGTTAAGACGAAATGAGTTTTTGATACAATTAGATTCAGCATGCCCAAATCTTCAAGATTCGTTTTTTCCAGCTTTTTATCTTCAAAATTGGAATTTTAATGCCGACGACTTTTAATAGATAGTCTAGAACCATTTGTCATTTTAAGCTTTTTAGCAAAACGTTAATATGCTCTCCTGAAAAATTATCAAATTCGACTTTAGCGGTTTTTCCTTGTTGCAACAGAAATATTGCTTGCGAAAAAACCGTCCGAAATGCGGAACATTTGGAAATGGGCTTATCATAACCACTACTGACCTATACAACAAATTAAGTTGTAGGTCAGTGATAATTGTTCGGCTCGATAACTATCTACGAACAATTTAGCATAGGTAGCTATATTTACACCTTTCGAAATCGGTTTATACCTACATCTACATGTATTTGAATTTTTGCTATTAGTAGACGCAATCTTCATACTTGGTGTATGAAAAGTGACACACATTTACTAGTTTAATTGAAATTATTTTGAATGCGTATGGTTGATAATATACACAACAAATGATCATTTGTCACCGCTTACTTTTTTGTGTTTACTATAACTACTCGTTATCAGCGAACATTGATCACTTGACGGATATGTGTTAGCAGGAAATAATTAGACAATCAGTACATTCTCTGACAATAAATGATGCAGCCTTGAAACTAAAAACAATAAGTGCAATTTTGGATAAGGTCATGTAGTATATATAATATTTCTTTAATTGGATCACTACGTCTTTGTTTGATTACTAAGGGTCATTTGCAAGCTGGCAATAAGCAAAGACTCCCATGAGAGTCGTAATAAGATGGCATGAGAGACATCTAACTGAATCCAGTTTACGATCACATTAGGTCTGTTCTTTGTTTCATTACTTTTAAATCTTACAAAATTTTTACCCACTCTTACGAATTTTTACTTAATGCCATTCCTTAACTCGGAAAATTCGTAGAAGAGAGCGTCATGGAGAGAGCAAAATATTAACCCTCAATCAGTACAAACTCTTACATTATCAAAAACAAGATCGATTAATTCCGAATTACTTTCATAACTAGATGCATCAACTAATATTGTTAATAAATTAGTAAATTCTTCGGGCTTATCATACATTTTATCGACTTTTCGTACAACTTTTTGAATTTTTGAATTGTGTATCTGCCAGTTTTCATAATTTACTACAAAAACGTTCTCTAAATTTTTTGTATGAGAGATAACTTTTCCCCACCAATACCATTTTTACAGTCTTTTCCATTCTTATGTACTACAAAAGTAAAGGAACAAAACTATTACAATCGTATGTTATGTAGATAATAGGATTCAAGGGATTGACTGACCTTGAGTGGATTTTTGTCAACTTTGTGACACTAGTTAATCACCCCTATCGTGGGATACGCGAGGAGAAGTGATAGATTTACTAGTCGGTAAAACGAATCGAAAAAAATTATCGAAGTGAAACTCTCCATACAAACTTTGACATCTCAAATACGCAGCTAATTCATTGCGTATCATGTCGTTTGTTGTGCAGTTTCGTTGAGATTTTCTAAAAATTTTGTTAGTTCAAAACATCAGAAACATTCAAATTTTGCTTTATTTAAACAAAAGCACGTAGTAAACCTGAGAGATAAACAATTTTTTTTAAGCAATTTTAATAACAATTATTGTATTTCAAAAGACTCACGTCGAATCCGAAAGTTCCATTGTGTCCTTTGCAGCATCGTTAGGATGCTCTTTCCGTATTAGGCTTTTTTTTTTAGCTTCGATCTCAGCAAAGTACACTAAAGTAAGATTTTAAGCACGCAATTGCAACAATTACGCTCTACTCCAGTCTTCTATGACTCACAGCAGTTATTGTATTTGCGTGCTGAAAATCCTACGTTACTTTTCTTTGCTGAGATCGAAGCTCAAAAAACACGCCTATTGATAAATATACTCTACTCAAATTGAGTGATTTGCCGACCAACTTTGGATGAAAATACCTGTCAGTAGGGAAGTCTCGTGTCCATCGTGAATTATTTTATGGAATATCAAAACTGAAAAACAATGAGACAAAAGGTCTGTTTTTTTGATAACATAACCTATCTCAGCAAAGCAAAGTAAAGTAGACGAATGAGCGAATTCACAAATATGATAAAGTGGTATATGCTCGAATTTTATTTTAAATAAAACGTTATCCTAATTTCCGTGCACTGATAAGCACTGAAAACAGTTTATTAGCAATTTCTTGACTGCATCACTTACCTGCTATGTTATGCCCAAAACACTTGTGCAGAAATTCTGGACGCAGCGCAGGGGCTTCCAATCTTGCTGCGCTTTGAATCCTGCAGATATGTTTGGGGCATTAAGTCTTTTCTTGGGAGAAATAAGATACTCAGTATGAATTTATCAAGTAGAGTATAGTTTTTGTAATTGATTAACATTTGGATTTGCTTTTTTGCACTGCTGAGACAGATGTTCAATGAAATACGGTTATAATAATTATGTGGAGTACTGACATTCCATTAAGTTGAAATAATTTCGCTTAGTTGCAAAAGGTATTACATTTTTATTAGGTACATAGTAAATCTAAGTCTATTTCTAGTCAATAAGTAATGTTGCTTACAGTCTAATTAATTGTTATTAGTAAAACAATATTCAAATACAAAAAAACTTTAAGTAATTTTAAGGAGATCAATACATCATTCAATGTCTGAATGTTTTCCTGTTTTCTGCTGCACATTATTAATGAGCCTTGCTGAGGTATACTTTGCGATTCCTAATAAGTTGTATTGGTCTGTAGTTGTCCAGCAGATGAACACCCCGATTATCAAATAACGTCCAGAATTTGTTCAACTAATAAAACAAAAAAAAAATATATATATATATTATAATACATTGAGGTTAATTTTGAGCATAGAATCTCGAGAAACTCACACTTTTTATTTCAATTGGAATAATATCCGTAAAAATAAACCATGTGACTGCCTCCGAACATGGTGGGGTTGTTAGAGATCCTGTTAAGAGAACTTCATTATATAATTTTTCTTCTACGAACATTGCTTCTTAATATTACCTGGATACTTGAAGAACTGTTTAGTTTTCAAGTTGCCTAAAATGGATCTCATTGTAATCGGTCTATACAATTCTTGCGTTGATTGTGTTTTTGTCAGATTACAAAGGGCACCGAAAACCGCATTTAATCCGCCACCACCGATATGTCGATCCTTTGGTGAAACACTTAGTAAAATGTTCATTGAACAGTTGTCCTTCAACAAACCTGAGTTCCTTTGAATAAAACAGCCAACACAGCAAGACCGTCAGAGTTACTAGTGGCATTTTCTACGGTGGCATACTTCATGTTTTTGTGCACGATGTGCATTTCTAAATCATATTTCTTGCCATTGATTATATGCTCCGAGCCTGGTCGTCGTTGGGGGGATCCCCAATGGAAATGAATGCCAACCACTTCGTACACAGCATCAAGACCACCGCCAGAAATAGAGGGGATATTTCCATCAATCGTTTTTTGAATAGCAACCGAGACTATTATGGAAGATAATGAAAGTAATGAAAAATGAAAATTTAGTAAAACAAGGCACTTACCCGTATGCCCACTGTTAGTTGCTTTAACAGGTTGAGAGACCGGAACATCGTAGTATTGAAAAGACAGCGGGGGTATACTGACGCGATGTGCCTATTTAAGAAAAGGCAATAATAAGGATTGGTTTCAAGAACAAACTACTAGCTTTTTCTAGCCCACAAATAAAATCTTAATCAGGTCAATAAAACAAATGAAAGCCAATCACTATATTTATAAACGAATTGTCGCAGAATGAAAATATAGGTAGTACTTATTTGGAAATAAACAAGCTATAAGTAATTCACGAGTTTGCGTGACTTAACTTCTTTAGTAAAATACTTACTTTCGCAAAGTTGAGCGCTATTGGAGATTGTCTGTAACCAGCGCACTGTGGGTTCTTCAAGATCCATTGCATGGGATTGTCATAGTTGAACTCCTGTCCTGAAACATTGCATAAGACTATTGTTAATGAATAACTTTTCTGTCCGTTGTTAAAAGCATGAAATTCAATGTTTTGTTATGAAAAAAATGTTTGTATTACTTATCAATAAATATTTAATTCATTCTTAAGTTAAACATCCTTAGAAAGTAGATGTCGCAAAATTCGCATATCCCTCGCAAAATCAACCCGCTCAAATTTCAATACTGTTACCTAGGAAAACTGTGCCCATATGCATTTGCAAATAATTCCTAAAGATGCTCGGATTTATCTCTCGTGTGTGGGTTCGCCGGATCGCCGCCGTTTTTCCCATCTATATTCGTCACGTAACAGCTTATAAAACCAGATTTTTGGACTCCTCATTCCGAAAATCAATTGCTGCAACAATTGTGTGCTTGTGTAGCAAGCATAGTCCTTTCAATGTTATGACTAATACTGAATGTATAATACAGAGGTGGGTAGAAAAAATTTAAATTGGTTTAGGAATATCCTGGGAGTTTCATGGTGTTTTTGAGATCTCTTTACAATTTGTGTAAGGCTTAGTGGAAAATCACAGATTTATGGTTGGAGTGTCATAAAACACCAACAAATGGAACTACATGTCGCAAATCACAAAAGAACAAAAATCGACCTAGGGTTCTATCAAACTGTAAAACTATGCTCAATAAAATATTTCAGCTTAAAGTAATGAAACCATTCAGCATTTATAATAAGGTGCTATAAATGGTATAGTTTTCAGGTATAACTTTGATTTAATTTAGCGTTCTTCTTGTAACGTCTCGCTGAAATTGAATAGTTTATTTTAAGGTTTTTCCCGCTGCACTACCTCTCGCGAAACGTCTGAGAGAGCTGTTCGGTTTCGGTGTAAGATTAAAGGTCCCTTCAATTCACCCCACAAATAAAAACTCACACATGGTGACTGCTTGTGAGAATCTGGGGCAAGGGTATCAATACGGACCTGTTGCGCCAACTTTTTATTTATTTCAAGCAGTGCAATGATGACATCTCACCAGAGCGGTATGCCATTTCTCATAGTGCTCAGAAAATCTGAGCCAATTCTATCGGCTGTCTGTATTTCGGAAGTATTCTCAACAATTGAAAACAAATTTTGATTTCTTTATAACAAGAAGCTAGCTATTTCGAAACGTTTTCCATCATGAATTCGACTAGGTAGAGGGTTTTTATTTTCCCACTGCTGCTGTATGCCATGAAAATCAATGATCGATATTGATGATGGAAGAGAAAAACAAACTCTTACCTGCATTGCGTTCTAATGTGGTATTCGATTGGGCTTCTTCAGATTTGCTCTCAGATTTCAGATTTTGCGTGCCTAATCGAAAATAAAAACGTCACAATGCTCTTTTTAGTGTTGAAATTCGTACGATTGGAATATTTGTAGTATTCGACACTTTTCTAAGCGGTTTCCATTTACTAGTTAAAATTTATATTAAAATATCCATCCCAATTAATTTCTATACATTTATACATTAATAATTTACAAAAACAGATTCACCCGATGCAATGTTTTTTTTTTGTGGTGGAAAAATTCACGAAAACCTAAACAAACTCAAATGCACTTGTGTTGCTAAAACTGAGAAAATCAAAAAAAGTGCTCTGAGAGCACCCAATCGAATACCACATATAAGTATCTCTTCTGCTTTGGGCAATTTAATTTCTTATTCAGATGGGCATAACCCTTTTCGCCTGAGAATTCCAAACGGCGAATGTCGATGCGAATCGCCGGAAAATTCCCAATGTTTGCGCCACAGAGCCTCATGCAAGTATGCTAGACTGGAGTTCGCATAACAACCTAATTGGTTTTGATATTGAGCATATTGATATTGACAATAGAATATCTCAGACAAATAATCGAAAAGATCCGAAAGAAAGTGTCGTTTTATGTCTCGGCAAGTTTGTGTTGCCAAGTTTACAATTTGGTCTGATGAATGCAGAATGCAGTAAAAGAAATTGCGTTTCATTGAAACAATTTATTGAACAGAAAAGCCGAGTTTTATAATTCATAAGGTAAATTTTAAAACCAATGATTGCAATATTTTATTACGGTTTCACAAAGGACAGCAAAATGAGTTATGATATATCCAAAATTACCATAGTACAATAAGAATGCTGCTGAATATGTTGATAAATTATAGAAAAACTAAATTGATATACTGGAGTTTTCAGCTTTTGTTATCACCCACCCCAAGTTATTATAATTCCGGTTTTCTTCTTTTTTCGTATTAACAAAAAAACAAACACTGAAATTTATATTAAACTGTTCAGAGTAGGCACAGGCATTGATTCGATGCTGTTGTCAAATTTCACTAAATCAAAAAACGATCCTTATTATCTATTGAACTGAAGCGGGCCTATTTTATATATGTCACAAACAACACAAACGGTCAGTTTAGCGCAGAAAGAGGCATTACGCGGTACTATTATTATAAATCTTTCCACAAACTCAAAATTTATCATACCAACGATACATTTAAGGTTAAGGTAGAAATTCAGTTTTTGGGAAACATAGTCCTCCGTACTCGAATGTCAAAATCTAATTGTGACTTTAAATCTATGCAGACTTACAAATTCAAAATTAATTGTAAGCTTCACTTTTCTAAGAGATATGCTAATAAAGCAGGGCTGTAATCGCGTTGCTTCACGTTACTATTTCAAATGCCAAAAAACTATCGCCCAAACGATTTGATTGAACGATAGTTATTTTGCAATCGTTTCATACTTCTTGGTGCATTTTTTTTTTAATTTTAATTAGGTCTGAGAATGTAAACAAATATTTAGCGGAAAACACACACTTATGTTCTCTTTGGAGGCGACTCGCTCTTTTTCAAGTTGTAAAAGAAGGCATTTTTTGCAAAAAAAAAAATGGTTATTGCACTTTTTTTGAATATCAAACGTTTTTCATTTAGTTGTTCTTGAATTGCATTCATTGATTTATTTTTACAACTTGACCCTGCAACAAAAATTCGACTACCTATCGATTTCGTTAAATGGCCAATGCAATGGTCAATGCAAAAATTAAAAAAGCATAAAACATAATTTAAAATGGTATAGGTGTTTTGCAACTGAACCAATGCCATCACACACGAGTAGTATTGCGCTAAAAACTATTTAAAACATATCTTGCAATTGGTAGGAAGAATTTAAAATCACTATGGAGCTCTGTGAACAAATCAGACAGACCTTCTAAAGACACAACATAACCAGTATTGGTTGCACCAACAGTTTGGTCAATCATTTATAGATTTCGAGAAAACTTTCAAAGTCAAATGCATATAAATGTTCATCCAATCTGCTTTCAACCATATTCCTTTGTCAAAAGGCGAACAATAACCTAATCCAATCAATTAATCACCTCGGCTGTGAAGAAATGAAATTGCAAAAAAGCAATACTCTAAAACATAAATTGCATTCTTAAGAAATATAAGATTGGGTTCACTGCCATAAAACCTTCAACGTTCTCACTTATATCACTTTGTTGTGTTAGCCAATATGTGCTTGCCTATTGACTAACTGACTTAGATCGCGTGTGCGGGCAATGTGATGTTCCGATTTAAGTGTTTGAAATGAGACATCTTGCTAACGGTCACTGTTGTCAACATACACACTCACTTTAACTGTTACATTTACACGAAATCAATTTTATTGCAAATTAACACAAATGTAATAACCGTATCCACTTTTTAAGCGCATTATGTCCTATAACACATTTTTGTAATAGCATTTGCAAACTCAGCATAATTTCAACTAAAACAAACGCAAAAATATTCCAAAAAAACTAATACCTGCTAATGGTAAGAGAAAGAACCAAGTGTGTAAGAATTTAAATGCGATCATGCTACTGCGCGGTCAACAAATTTCGAGTGATCTTCTCAAGCGACACACACCAAATGTAGTGACCGCAATAACGATTTTGTCTTTTATATGAAAATTAGTACCACCTACCACCAAAGCTGGAAACTGATGCTTGATATGAATAGGTTCATGTAATAGGGCCTTTGAATTTGGGTGCAGAAGAATCGTGGATTACGAATATAAAAAATGAAGGCTTGAAATCAAATCAGTTAGCAGAGCAGTCAGCAAATTGTCATTATTAATGTAGATGTTAAATTTGGCAATTATAATAAGCCTGGCTATATTGCATTGTATATTAAGTTGTGTTATTTCCGAGACGGATTTAAGTTTGCTTACCGCAAAGGATTAAAAGCATTAACAACACTGTTGGGGTATCAGTTTGCCTATTGGTGCAATCCCTAAAAAATGATTAATTTCAATATGAGATCATTCTCGTTTCTTCCATATTTATGCTTGTAGAGAAAATATCAACTTCCTACGTATTCCATTACAAGTAGCTATAGTCCAACAGATGGCCCCATAAGTCAGTAGAAGTTTTCATGAATTCAAAAGAATTCAACAATATTGATTACATAAGTTTTGTCTTGTTAAGCCAGATATCAAACCAATTTCTTCTGAACCTAAGCTAGTAAGACGGAAAATCTGCAATCATTTCTTAAAAAAATACATAACCTAGGATTTTTGGTTTATGTCTTCGCTATTTATTGCGTGCTTAAGACTACCATCTCGAAGAATTATATTAAATGGACAGAGGTGTTAATGTAAATGGCTCTTACTAAAAACATTTTTTATCTTCACACTAAATACTTTGTAACGGTTAATTTTACATAGACATTTTCGCCATTGTGAGTGTGTAAAATCTAGCTTAAGTATAACCAATCGTGTTTTGGTTTAAGTGTTTATCACAAGTACTAGTGACAAGACCGCCAACTCAAATTAAATAGAATGCAATAGACCCTACAAATAACCATTTTGAGCCTTCACCGTAACTTAATTCTAGATCACAATAGCAAATTTTATATTGGAAGTTCTTATCAGAGACAATATTGAGCTCGCAATCCTCTTGCCCCTCATTTTTTTTTTTTCAAATTCGCAATTTTATTTTCCTATTTGTGTTATGTCAATTTGGAATCCGTGTGACATGCAAAAACCTACAAAAACTATAAAAAAAAATGCTGCCAACCATGGGAAATGTGATAGAGTTCGCTAATACCACATTTTAACATTACTGAATGCTATTGGTTAGTTATTATATATTTTTAAAAGGCGAATAATATAATTTATTTAGTTAATAAGACTATCTAAATAAGACGTTTTATATACAAACATGGTTGTGTATTTTCCGCTTTTAAATATCATTAACTTCGATATCATGAGTACATAACTGGAGAAAAATTGCTCAAAATGTTTTAATTTTCCCTCAGCCAATCTACATAGTTAGTTTTTCATAAATATTTTAAGCGTACACTTATTCCTAAATTTAAATTTACATTCAAATTTGATTTTTTTTTTGGTTGTTGCCAAAATAGATAAATACAAAATTAAAAAAAAGAAAATAGACATTTGAAATTTGTTTTTTGTTTATTTTTTATTTTTATTTTTTTTTTAAGCCCGTACTGAGAAAATACCTTCCCAACAAAGTATAAATCATCAAAATCGGTTCGGCCAAACCCGGGTTATGGGATTACACGGCTTCGGAAACTTTCTTTTATATATATAGATGAGCATATTCATACTCATACACATGCATGCGTTGGTGTATATTCATACATTAAATCCAACAGTTATTATCACTATTGTTTTTCCATGACATCACAAAAACTGTTATGTTAACAGCCGGGATTAAGGCCTGAAAGTAATATAAAAGTATGTAATTGCAATGAGAAATTCCGAAACATAAATGACGACCAATACGCCTTAGTGAGGCTAAATTTTCTTTGGAATCCTTATAAAAAAAATTCCATTACAGTCAGTTTGACTGCTGAACATGTTGAGTAAAAAAAATCGTAAATAATTTCCAATACATCAAATGGCTTCGCCCGACAAATTTTATGTGGTACCCTTCACATGAAAAAGTCACTGCAGCTTAACACCAGGTCGTACTTGTAAATGCATAGCTGTTCTCAGGATCTATAAGGAGTGATTCTTTCAAACCATTATATTGGAAAGAACAGTAGCACCAGAAATCGTGTATGCTTACGAATTATCCTATAGCAAATGACACTGTGTCAACGCAACTTGTTGGTCTAACCTTTGTAACTAATTGACTAACAAAAACATAGAATACAATGAATATAAACTGTGTCAAAGTCAAAGAGTTTCGTGAGGAACGGAGGATTTTCTATTTTGCCGCTGCCGTTCGCTGTGCTGTACATATTAAAAATAATTATGTATTATCGCACCGAACCTCTATTATACTCGTAGGTTTAGTTCACATCTATTCTATAAATTGTAAAGACGTATTTATTGCAATTTATGGTCAGTTTTTTATAGTTAAGTGAATATTATCTCATTATTGATTAATTTGGCAGATCTAGCCATTACTGAGTTATGTAACAACTTTTTGCTTATTATTAAATGAATTTGTTTGCCGAACATTATTGCTAAATATGCATCAATTTTAGTGACTTCATTTTAGCCAAACAATGGGAGTGCCAGAGCCGCTAAACATTTAATTGTTTGTGTAGTTAAGTTTCTTATACTTTGGATAAATTTGTTTGCTCTGATAACCCCATTATATTTTGATTCTTTTTATTTCAATCTAATGTGAAAGAGGACGATTCTGATCTAAAAAAGATCTAACATAAATGGGTAGATGACCCATTTCGGTTTTTCTGGAATTAGACTTAGGGCTAAAGAACATCCACTGTTACCCTGTAAACAACTGAACGAATGCTTTCCCTTAGATGAATGCACTTATCGCGAACATCGCTTCTATTATTTGAAAATAAGTGATATTTGTATGTTTTTATTTCAACCTACTGTCATGCATTTCAAATTTTGATATCAGCCCGACATAAAAAAAAGATAGATATATGTATGACATTTTCATCTCAGTCAAACTCAGAATAACTTTAAATTGTGATATAGGGAAAAAAAACTCGGCTGTCTGTTTGTTCCTGTGCAGAAAGTTAACGACAAGAAATAAATAAAGTGAACATTAATGTGTTGGGGGTGATTTTATCATGTATTTATAATATTACAACACACATTAATACATGCGACCGAACATCATGAACCGTTTTTTAACGCTTATGGAGGGGTACCTAGCCGACAAATCTAGTCAAGAAAATCATGCCTGCATGCTTAGTTGACAATTCGAAGTTTCAAAATTCAAAATAAACCGCGAGAATAGAAAAGCAATTCGTATACCCAGTCTAGCCAAATATACCAAGTTGACGTAAATGAAGCGAGCCCGTTTCAATATTAAACATTTTACATAACAATGATGGTCTGTGATGCTTATTTCACGTATTGCTCTTTACCACCAAGACATTCTATTCTTCTCTTCTTTTACGCGGCTTTTGGCTTCCGGGGAAGTCAAAGCGAACGAATTGCGAAAAACCCAGTTTGCTGGCAAAGAAATTAACTGATTTAATACAGAAAAGTGTGTCGCTTGACAAACCGATTATTTTTCTTTAGGTGCAAAAACGAAACACTGGTAAAGCCGATGAAGTCTCCCCTCCACTGGGATACGTAAAGAAAGAAATCCTCCTGCACATCACCTCAAGGGCGGAGACTAGATGGATGACCCAGACGAACTGTCATTTCAAGGAAATTCTGGCCACCCTACGACGATGCCAGAACGAACAAACTCTTAGCCAGAATGCGTGTAGATGTCGCCAGACTAACGGAAATTAGTTCGGGTCATTATAGGAACTCACGCATCATCATCTTTGTGAGTGTCCGGCCCTAGCCAAGACTAGACGCAGTGCACTAGGTCATCCCTTTTATGATGACCGTTTCGGCAATCCAAAGTATCCATTTCAACAAGATCATCAAATTTCTCAACTCCACAGGTTGTTTTGAGCTCCCTTAACATCCTTCTACCACTTTACCTTCAGGTTCCATTAGTTGTGGTCTCAAAATGGTGCTCAATGCGTTATTTGTATTTTTCCCTCAACCAAAGAAATTATAAAAAAAAAACTGCCGAGGGCATAAAGTCAATTTTGTATAGTTTGAAAATGAAATTAAATTTTAATACAAATTCAATTAATTATTACTGACAATTTGTATTGAATTTACAAATAAGAGACCAATTATACAAAGTGTATGCATTATATTAAATGGTCCTATTATAAATTTCGAAATCCGCTTGATTTATGTATATGCGAGCAAATACATCTGCATGTTCCGTTATATCCACCGAGCCTTGCTGTAGTAAACTTTTCGATCATTAGTGTCCTGTATTGGTCGGTAGTTATCTATTAACGGTTCGCCTCGGGAATCCTTTATCTCCCAGAATCTTTCCAACTAAATTAAGACATTCAAAGAATATTATGATACGAAACAGCTTTTGCAATAATGACTTACATATTCATATTCAATTTTGAAAGGCTCCATAAATACAAACCAAGTGACGGACTCCGAACAATTAGGAGTTGTCAGAGAACCTATCAACAAACGTTATTGATTTTTTTTTTCGCTTTCTAACCTTTTTTGGTTTTATTACGGTCTACCTTGATATTTGAAGAATCCTCTAGTTCTCAAGCTGCCAGAAATTGATTGCATTGTGATCGGTGTACTTAAGGCCTGCCTTGATCTATACTCTATTAAATTTGGCAAAGCATCATAAACCGCATTTAATCCAGACTTGACAGCGCTATTCTATAAGGAAATATACGACAAGGCTTTCAACTGCATTTTGTGCAAATAATTTCAATACTTACAGCACCTTCAAATAACAGACCCAAAACAACAAGGCCATCAGGATTTTCCATGGCTTCTGAAAGGGTTGGATACTTTACGTTTTTGTGCACAATGTGTAGTTCCATATCAAGTCTAACGTCATTTATTGTATGCTCCGTTCCTGGTGGTTCGATGGGAGATCCCCAATGAAAGTGAAAGCCTTCTACTTCGTAGACGGATTGAAGCCCACCGCCAGAAATGGAGGCTTTTGTTCCCGTACTGGTTGTTGGAATGCCAACTGAAACTAAAAGAGATCAACACACACAAATTAACCAAGAACTTAAATTAAATGTTATTGTTGATACATCTGTAGAGCTCTAGCTGGTTAGACATATTAATGGAATGCAGCTTTTGTTTATAATGAAATCGAATACTTGCTTGTATAACCATTGTTAACAGCTTCAACCGAATTTATGGGTGTAAAATAGTTTCTGAATTTTATTGGGGGTATGTTGGTGCGCAATGCCTGAAAATATATTATTAAAGTGTTTTATAACCCTATTTAAAAATTAATTTAATCGTGTGTCAAATCAATTAAAAGTGATTGAACTAAGAAGCATCTTCAACCTAATAGTTGATGAGCTAGCATTGAGCATAGTACGGAGCTAAAGTTAAAATTAAGCAAAGCTAAATATGAATCTTTTCTCCATGAAGTTACTAAAATATCAGTACGTATTTCGCATTAAATTTAAACAACATTCTTTTTGGGCTGTCCAAAAATACCTCAGCACTTTTTAAGCCTTTGTAATTAATTCTGACAGATCAATAAACTTTATTCCTACAGATCAATAAACGTTATTATATTTTCATAAAAGTATATACATAAAATTAATCGACAACCGGCTATATCTAGGTATAAAAATCGCTAATTTATTAGATTAACTATAGTTGAATAATTATAACTTTTATAAACAGATGGAATGTACTCACTGTGTCCTCAGATAGTGCTATTGGAGACTGTCTCTCACCGGCGCATTGTGGAAAGTCGAAAGCCCATTGTGCAGGATCGTCATAGTTGAAACCGTCTGCTGAAACATCCCGAAAGACTTTTGTTAAAGCATAACTTTTCTGTCCTTTATTAATAGCATTTGAACACTTATATCGGTAACGAAAATTAAGGTAAATTCTTCTGCATGCAATCACATTAACTTCACTTTACTTGACACTTCTCAGATTAACAAAAGGTATCAATCCAAGTGATTTGACAGAAGCAGCAGCTTATGTTGGCAGCTCTCTGGTGATCTGTTTAGGAATACGGAAGTAAACTGTTTACAGTGATCGGGAACCAGGAGAAGGAGTCAAGACATACCAAAGTACATAACCTCTTTTACTGAGCAAACGTTTGCTTTGCCTCAATTGAAATCATCAATTGTCAGATCAGTTAAATATTTTACTTGTAAGGAAGAACCAAAGTATCGCATTGTTTGACAGTCATTTAACTGAAGTCAATATGGAATTACATTGTAAATGCTGCTGGACGAATTTTTCTAAGAGTACATTAATTACCAAGAAAATGCTTTTCGATCTGATCATTTGGATATATTTTTCATATATCCGGAGACCGGAAGTTTAGAAAGCATTTACTATAATTTAAAAGAACAAAATAGTACAAATTTGACATTAGGTAGGTGATTTAGTATAGTGGGTTCCGAAAATATACAAAATTCTATAAATTTGTCCGAAATTAAACTTTCATTTATTTAACGGGAGAAAAAATTACTCGACAAATAACTTTGATCCTTAGTTATAATTTAATGGTAGTTGGCTTTACTAATAATATATTTTAATCTTCACACTTAATGTTTTGTAGGGCACATTGGGTTATTATATCAAAATTCGAACGAAAATTAACGCTAATGTAATTTTATTAACTTTATTTATAAATGAAACTTTTTAAAATATTTATTTTAGTTCAAAAGGAATTAAAGAAATACCTGTTAATGGTAAGAAAAGGATTAACGAACTAATAAACTTTATAGCGATCATTATAAAATGCGATCAACAAGAATTTCAAATGATCTTTTCAGGTGACACTAGATACCTTCATTAAAGTTGCAACTGCGATTTCTTCTCTTATATGACAGCAAGTCAATTGAGTTTCCATTTACTGAAGATTTTATCGAAAACTATAGATAGTAAACGTCGGTGATTAGGTTCAATTAGGCAAGCAGTTAAAATTGCCGTAATTTATATAAGGTGTAATTAGGTGATAGCCAATAGATCAACGGTTGAAATTAGTGTCATGGGGTTGTGCCTACGTAACATAGTGGGTGAAACAAGATTACAGTTCTTTCTAAATCCAATAACATGTTTTTGTTGCCAAATTCAGCAACAAGTACGAGAATCTGCTAAATCTTTGTATAAATCGCGAGATTCATCAATATCCAGATTTATAAATCAGGATATTTATATAACAAATTATTGGGACTATTACATACAAAAATTTAGATTTTAATGTACATCAATTCCATACTTCAGTCGAACCTACATTCAAGAATTTATCGCGACAAAATTCGTTCCCTTCTGCAAGCCTACGAAGTTAGTATACAAAGTTGCACCATACCAAGTTCCAAGTACTAATCTAAGAGGACATAACCGATTAGTTGTTTTTCTGCTCGGATGAAACATGCCACGGTTGCCAACAGATTCAGCACACCACGGTAGATACTATAAACGCTATAAACGACTATAAAATGTGTTCGGCGCTCACTTCTTACCTCTGGTTTGGTAGTGCATATTCCTAGGGTGAAATGGGCATTTTATTTGTAATTTTCTAATATGAGCTGCTGATTTTATTGCAAGACGACTTTTTATAAATAACATTATGTCAGATATTTGTAGGTAATTTTAAGTATTTCATATTTGACTATGTGGGCGTGCTATGTTTTTGTTCTTATAAAGTAGGTACCTACCGACAGAAGCAGTTAAAACGCGGAATAATGCTATCTTTGTATCTTTATAATTTGTACTCTTCTTTTTGCGGAATAAGTGAAGCAAATAAAATCACAGTAAGGAATTTCGCCTCACGGGGGGCATATTTGATTTTTTTTTTGTTAAAAGCATAGAACTGGCATACAAAATTTAACAAATAGATTTAGCCAAACAGTATGCATTTTGCACTATAGAGAAACGTTAGCAATGAACAGAACAAGAAAATTATAGTTTCATCTGCATTCAAAATTAATTGTGAATATTTAAATATTGAGGAACGTGGTGGAGAGAAAACTCGTACTTAGCTCGGCTTAACTTTAGCTTAAACTGTGTTCGAAAACGTTAAAAAAAGTGGAAGGAAAACAATATCTTTGATCAAGAATTGCATACATTGTAAAGGGTGGTTAAGTTTTAAGGGCCGATGTTGATTTTGAATAAAACAAATTATTTAGGAATTTACTGTCCTCCTCCATCCGATGGTCAAAGTTTTCGATGACGCTGAGACATAATTGAGGTTCTATGCCTTTAATGTGCCGAATTATCTCATCCTCTAGCTCTTGAATTATTGCTGGCTTATCGACGTACACCTTTTCTTTCAAATAACCCCATAGAGAGAAGTCCAACGGTGTCAAATCGCATGATCGTGGCGGCCAATTAACATTGCCACGACGTGAGATAACACGGCCATTGAATTTCTCCCGCAAAAGAGCCATTGTTTCGTTAGCTGTGTGGTAAGTGGCACCGTCCTTTTGAAACCACATATCGTCCACATCAATATCTTCCAATTCGGGCCATAAAAAGTTCGTTATCATCTCACGATAGCGAACACCATTCAAAGTAACTGCCTGACTGGCCTCATTTTGGGAAAAATACGGCCCGATGCTGATGCCGCCAGTCCATAAACCGCACCAAACAGTCACACTTTGTGGGGGCATTGGTTTTTCGACAATCACTCTTGGATTATCATTCGCCCAAATGTGGCAATTCTGCTTATTGACGAATCCACTGAGGTGAAAATGTGTCGATTAAATTGACCGAAAAATGCATTTTGCATTGCGATATGCATTTTGATTTGAACCCCCATTTTCATAATAAGCCTGAAAAACTTTAACGCGTTGCTCGATTGTGTATCTTTCCATGGTTCAAATTCAGTTAGTCTGAAACTGAGAAATGGCAAATGAAATGCAGAAAAAAACTTGACGTTTAGGTGTGGTTCACATTCAACATCGGCCCTTAAAATTTAGCCTCTATATACTATAACTTTTCAGTTTTTTTCACATTATTTTAATAAATACAATTTATTTAAATTCTGGAATGCTCTCTTTCTGATTTTTTCCGGTTCGATATAAGCTTTTAAAACTGTTTAAAGAAGACTAACCCCAGCTTATATAAAAGGCTAGCGCAAAAAAAACGTGACTACCCCATAAAAATATAGCTTGTAGGCAAGTAATGGGAAATCGGCCGAAATCCTAACCCAAATTTACATTTTTACATTTGCTTTTATTAAACTTTTGGTATATACAATTTGACTTAAGGCTAGGTAACAAATGGTGGTGAATAATAAATATTTAAATGCGTTGGCTCAACAATAGGGGCCCAACGGTATACAATAGTGTTTGTTTTCTTAAGTCTATTTTATATAAACTGTGTCTGTCTTCTCGGATTCATACTCGTAGTATGCATCGTTGTCTGTTTTGACCTCAGGGTGTTCAAGTCCGGGTGTTGATAATCCTAACCCACTATCTTATAAGCCGTTTTTCTTTTTTAGTTCAGATCAGAACCTGAACTGTTATACAAAAAGTTCGTGTTTCTTTTTTAGCTCAGATACATCAGAGCTCAAATTTGTGTTTCTTTTTCCGTTCAGAGCATGATCAGAGCGCGCTCTATGAGCTCAGAATAATTTGATTGAGCAAGCTGAGGAAAAAACTGATTACACATGTACAAGCACACTTCCAGTCACATTTCACAGAAAATAAAAAAACAGGAAAAACAAAAACCATCATGATGCACTGAGCACGCTCAGTTCAGAGCGCGCTCATAATGCTCGAGCTCAGTTCAGTGCTCAGTTCAGAACTAAAAAAGAAAAACGCCTATAGGCTTTTTACACCGAGCTCAAAACAGAGTTTTCATCAAAAACTCGTCGATGCATTCACACGAACCACCAACTAGTTTTCATTTTTCGTTTCAATCAGGTGTGAGACACTAGTCGTTGAACTTCGGTACAAACAATTATGGTTACAAATTTCGACCGCATTAATTACAAATAAAAGGAGTTTAGTGCATTTAAAAATAATATTAGCCCATCAATTAACTGTGGAAAGTGATTTTAAGTTGTGAGTTGTGACATTTGTTCGCTCAGCCTTTCTGCTGAATTTGCTGAATGTGGCAAAAGGTATGTTTGCTTCAACAACCCAACGACTGGAAGTCGTTTTCGTGGATATGTATGGGAAAACTTCAATCTGTTTTCGATGAAGTTTTCATTTTCGCGAAAACCCGGTTTTCGGCTTGGTGATAAAGGCTATTAGGATGTCATGAATGAACTATATGCAATTTACGCATTCAATTGAAGAAATGCCCTCATTAAATATTTTTAAACGAGACATGAGAGTAGCAATAATTTCACTAAGGTTTCAGAACCGTTACTTATATTACAAAATTTAGCAAAATAAAACAATATACAAAATACTATTATTATAATTAAGCATCCCACTCATAGTACAACATGTAACATTTTATAACAGTTATAGGTAGGTATAATATAATATTTTCCTTTGTACTGTAGGTAACATTTAGCCCAAGTTGAGCTCAAGTATACCCAAGTTAAGCGCTGAATGCACCCTAGCGCAGTTGGTTCGCCCAAATTGACAACATGCGCCATAGCCATCATCGCAATGCATCGCACTGATCGAACGCAGTTTGTAAATGGCCGCCCACGACTGAATTTTTTCACTTACATTGAGCAAGGGTGCCGTGATTTTTTCATGTGTGCTGTGTATTTATTAAAAAGAGAAAAACTTAAAAAAGCCGACATATTTTCGAAAGTGATACTAGTGAATTGTGCTCCCCAACTAACAGATAATTCGAATTCATCAACTACGCGCTTGGATCAACGATTCTAAAAGGTAAGAATTTACATTTTTATTTTTATTACCCAAACAGAAGAGTGCTACTTAAGCCGACAATTTGCGAATCCACTTTGTGTCAGAAAAAGAACACCGTACAGCCACTTACAAGCTTTTGCCAAAAGAGTGAAAGAACTCACCATATTTTGAGAAGTACATTATTTTAATCGGAATTTTTTTTTTTAGAAAAAGCAATATAATTTCCTCTGCTGGCGTTTGACTCAGTCAAAGAGTACGTACATATTTTCATCAAGTGCAAGTAAAACGAAAAGTGTTGTTCTATTACTTCTAACAGTTGTGTGTTGTTTTAAGTGTAATGTGTAACCCTTAAATTATTGCTGGCGAAGCAGCCGTGGTGTATCGGAATCCGTATTCTATTCTACGAATATTTACATTATTTTCTTTGAATTGGCGAGAGCGAGATTTTATTTGAAAAATTTTAATATCTCGGTTGACGGAAAAGCGATAAGAACACCTACTCGTATCCAGAAGCGAACCTACTCACCTCCACTATAAGTGTTCCGAAAAACCTGACTTAAAAAGAAAAGGTGATAAAAAAATACAAAACAGAATATAAAAAAAAAATTCTTTAATTTATGTTATGCTAATGTCAGAATAACAACGACGACGATGATAATTTTTAAAGATTCTAAAAATCTTTATCCCTATTAAATTTATGTATTTGCTTTAAAAAAAAATTTAACGCGTGCGAACAGAATTACATTGCAAATTACATGTACCTATTTTCACGGTGCACCTCCGCCTTCTCTCCTTCCGTAGCGCGGTACAAATCTATTATCTATAGATTGAAGTTCTTTCTATGAACGTTGTAATTCCTTTCTGTTGCTTTGCATTTGCTGGAGCAAATTACGACTGAAACTGCATTTTGTTTTCTTATTTTTTGTTCAGACATTATCATTGCATGTGATAGCGCCAAGAAACTAATTATAAATTGCAAATCCTTCTACCTTAGAACTTGCTTTGGTGTGTACAACAAAATGTTTTATAAATGTGTGCTGGCGTAACAGTGAAAAACAAGTTTTTATAACAATATTCGACTTCTCTGCTGAATGCAACAGATTTGATGTAGGTAGGTAGGTACACAAATATTTGTTTGGATTGGATTGTGCGCCTTCCTCAAGCAGAAACGCACAGGGCGGCTATTCAGAAAATTACTGTCGTTAAAGTAAACATCGATTGGATTGCCTGTTTTTTTCTTTTTGGTTTGGTTTTCTTTTCCGTTTTAATAGGTGCTTCTCGTGACGTATGCATTTATTATGTCCAAATTCTTTAAATTTCGCAGAGATGTAATGTAGAAGATGAGAATGGGTTTGTTGTGTTTGTATATTAATCCCCTTCACAGTTCTATAAACACTTACAAGTGAAATTGAAACTGAATACGGCTCAAGATAGATACCATGTTTTTGGTTTCAATTCTAGTAATGTTTTTCGCTTGACTACCTTGTCGGTGTCGGATATTGCAACCAAGCCACAAAAGTTTCTTTACCGATGATTGTGTTGCCCCCATTGATTTTGGTGGATTCATCTTTGAATCATTGATATGCCTATAAAGACTGTCCTCTACCAACGTTTTGGTAGTTGTACAGCATCATCATATTCTGCCATCGAGTTTCGCATGATTATAGTTGTTACTCGTCCGTCCATTTACTTTTCTGAAGTTCAATACTTTGTGCCTTCTGCTTCCAATGAAAAATACGCGGTCAATACAAAGGTAGTCGCCGTGCCCTACAATAGTTTATTGATCAGGCTTTTTGGATGGCGCTAATCTCATAGATGTTTTAAATACACTCATGTATCCCGGCGGCAGCAGAATATAAACAAAGCTGCAACTTTGCATCTTCTCTTTCAATTAGTTGATTAATAATCGGCTCAGGAATGTAATGTCTAAATACTGCATACTTCCCGCAACCATATCGATTTCGTTTCATCTTTTCGTAGGTACTCATCACAATCACAACGGTATAAGTTGCTTGAGTTCATTGGTATTCATTGGCGTGTAGTCTAGTTTTTAAAAAAAGCACGTGCTGGTGAACCCTGCACCTGGGCATATTAATAGAGATATTTAAAAAATACAATCCAATGGAAAAGTGTGGTTAAATTTTCGTCTATGAATTAATGAATATTAAATAGCCAAATTGATCTCATCTGTTATAAGAAACAACCTGCCACATCTTTCCTAAGAACTTTCATAAATGTAGAAATGACAATGCAATTAATCTCATAAAACTACTCGAATTATTCTACATGTCTGAGAGCCGTTATGATGTACCGCCTAAACACAATGCGGCCGCTGTAGTAGCGGTATGCGGCGGTAGTACAAGCTGTCAAAGTTTGCGGCGCTGCACATACAAAAAGTGTATTCAATGAAGAAGCGCGATACGTCAATTTCAAATAATTTTTTTGTGTGATTTTCTTCAAAAAATGTTCAGAAATAAGTTTTTTGCTAATTTCAGCTACTCATTAACGTGTAGGTATATAGTTTTGAAATAAATTCTCTTTTTCTTTAACCAATTGTATTGGTTTTAGAACATCGCAATCTTCCACCTGCATTTTATAAAAGTACTAATAACCGCCCCGACTTAAACATTGTAAGTACCGCTACTACAGCGGCCTGATTGTGTTTAGGCAGATATTCTGGAACGCTGACTCCCTGCAGACTGTCGCATAAAACCCTTCATCTTGCTATATACCTACCTATACATAATTCAAATCGTCTTCAAACAAGCAATATGTATATGTTGTAGGGCTGAATGCATGAAGAATGTCACCACGATTGTGATTATTACTATTGTTATTCACGTGTATCAACAATCTCTCCAGGCACTGCGTTCCGAATAAAAAGAAATAAAAGTTAAAATTTAAAGTACATGAAGGACATGGCAAAAAATGCACAAATGAAACTATGCGATATCCTCTTAAGAATGTGATATTGTTCGCTTGCATTAGATTATTATCGCTCCCCCACATACGACGTCACCAGTAGCGAGACGATGAAAATAAAACAAAGTCTCCAACAAACGACAAAATGGTTTATTTGTGCGCCAGCAACAACAGCCACAGTCTTAGGCTTGCTGTGTGTCATGTGTCGGTTAATTTGAAATGCGCTGCAGCAGCAGGTAGAGTACAACAACCAGTTAACCAACAACAACTCTGGGCAATTGTTTCATTCACCTTTTGTAGGATTTTAGAATTTTCATTATTCCCTCACGGTTTCCGCCGTGTATGATTTTCCATAATACACTGGTATCTTGTGTGCTTTTTAGTCTGATGATATGGTGCATATTTAAACTTTTTAATTATGCGAAAATCGCCCGATACACTCAAGGTTTATCTATATATATATCTAGTTATTCAAAGGTTGTACATATTATTATTTATGACATTTGTGGCTTCTAGTCCGCGTCCTCATGTTTTCCCAGTTGCATCCACTCCTTCACAATTAGGTAGTTGCTAAGTGTTGCAAATAACATTTAAATCTAATTGTTCCTTATTCCCTTTTAGAGCGGACGAGCATACACACACTTGGAGCATTGATATACGAACTGAGTGTAGAAACAGCTCAACATGAGTATATGGGCAAGGATAAACAGTTCGCCCGAACAGGAGGCGTATAATATGAAGTTGTACTACGACCAAAAAGGCATGTTTGAGATGCGTGTCTACTTTGCACCATGGATTGAAAACAGAATAACGTGAGTTGATTTTAACTGTATGCATCTATATTATATCTTTTCCTTTTTAAGTTGATTTGTAGCTTGATAGTCGGGAAGATAATTGTTTTTAGGCTTGCCATTTTAAAGTAAATTTTTGACGTCTGTAGTGTTGATAGGTCGGCAAATGTCTGAAAGTTCTCCTGTTCCGAGTGGACTTAGGATTCAACTCTCAAGAAGCTGCTAAACGCCTATAGGTGGGCGCCTATAGAATGTAGGTACTGTTTGCCTGTGCACATCTGTTGTAGTAGTCAGAGCCATCGGTACAGAAGACAACATTTAGCGGTTCCAGCATCTCGATCAAATAAAGAACTCGTGCTATGGCTAAGAATGTGTTTTCACCGGAAAAGGATGACAGAAGATTCACCAGCTCAGGAATTGAGCAAGTTAAGCAGAGCAGAATTATAGCGTAAAAAGAAGTGAAAACAAGATCCTATATATAAAATTTGGGAAATAACAACTCTTCTAAGTTAAGGAGTTGAAATATAAGAAAGCTAAAAACTTGATCACGCCATCCCGTTTGACAGAACCTGGCACTAAAATTCTCGGAATCGTAGATAATATGTAATTCTATTTTGCATTATTTTTGAAAGCCAGCTTTTCGGCAAATTTTCCATTTTTGCTCTCGGCCGACGATTTATTTTGTATAGGTTTCATATTCAAAGGATCGAATTACAAGTGTTCTCGGTGACTCATCAGACACATTGGCTTTGGTTTAAATTGTTTCCTACTTTGGTGTTTCAGCCTTCTCTAGAAGTGTCCATCGTAACTTTGTATTACCGTAGTTTCAGACTCAGCCTCCTTTGTCTTATCGCAGAATCCACTGATTGCTTGGCTGGGAGACGCTGAAACATTTTAAAGGCTCATATTCAGCATTATTAACTGGTTTGTGTGTTTCAGTTTTGTTTTTCGCATGCCTGCAACTTGTGAAAAGCTGCTAACCTTTTTATTTTATTTCCTTTCAGGTCAGGTCTATACTGAATTATAACTCAATTGTTTTTGTTTTCTTTTTTCGTTGCAGAAATGAAAAGAACCCAACCGAGCAAACGGCCATTCTATTCTATAAGGATCTGCAGAAACATATCATGGACTCTGCACGTACTGTTCTGAATGAATTTCAAATCACTGACATTATCAACAAAATGACTCAGGTTACGCCCGTCGAGTTCTATTCGTATCTACACAAAGGCATAACTAAAGAAATGGAATTGATTTCACTAATTCCAGTGCCAACCAACAGTTTCACACCAGCCGGAGCTGTCGACCAAATCGATGAGCTATGCAATCGTATACAAGATTTAATCAAGTCAATAGACATTATCAAACCAAACATACAAACGACTTGCAATGAATTCGATCAGATTCGAACATATTTGAGCACAGTCCAACCTGGCACTGACATAAAGCAGAATTTCGAGGAACGCTATGCTGCTATATATTACCAAAGGAACTGCATCGTATTACAATTGAAGAAGATTGTGGACGAATACGATAATTTGCACAAGTCAGTCATTGATGTGGAACTGAAGAACTGGCAGAGGCAACAAGCGTTAGCTGGTAATGGTGCTCCCTTGAACGATAATCTTAATCAAATCCAAAGTTGCGTGGAACTTTTGGTGGACAGTGTTTGCAGAATTGCACAATTGGTTGATATTACGCGCAAGGCAACAGGGTCAGAGGGTGGTCTCGACGAATTGGCCCAGAAAGTTCGATTGTTGCAAGAGTATTTGATACTATCGGCATTCATTGTTGAAAAGCAACCACCGCAAGTGATGAAAACAAATACTAGGTGCGTGTTTCTATATAATCTTTGACTGAACGAACTTCTTACTGTTTGTTGTTGTTTTAGGTTTGCTGCTGCTGTAAGGTGGCTAGTGGGTCCACAACTGGGAATGAATATGAACACTCCAAATGTTGAATGCATAATCCTATCAGGTAAGGTCAAGAGTAGTAATTTGTTATACATGCTTAAACTTGTTTAGATCGATTTTTAACTGCGACGTTCGGTTTTGTTCCTGTTCCGGAACCAAGGTATACGATGTTAAGGTTCCAGCCGCGATGCTTATAAAAATATTCTCCAAATAGAGCGGTTTTCTTTTGGCAGGTTGTTGTCGTACGCCTTTATCTGTTGTCATGTTTTTTTTTTCCTCTAACCCGCCGCCGGTTTTTGTTCGCCATACTCTCAATAAAATGTAAAATTGAAAAGCTTATAGACACCCCACTTGTAGGTACTCTAATCGATTTTTTCATCCCACAACGTGTGGGGTAGTCGCCGAGGAATGGAACATTTCACAAAAATTAAATTCCACTTATGAATGCCACAAATGCATGTCTATGAAAATATAAAGCTGCAACTTGTATACATTCCTGTTAATTTGCAGGCATCAGCAGTGTATTTCAGTAGAGCTTATTTAATATTAAATTAAATTTATTTCTTCCAGAGGCACAAGCTCAGCGTCATTGTTCACAAAGGCAGATGAGCGAGGCCACACCCCACTCGTCGGGTGAAATCCTTAATAATGTTGGCACCATGGAGTACCAGCAACAGAGTCGTCATTTTTCTGCAAGTTTCAGGTATGCTTTCAATTTGAGTTACTTCTGTTTTTGTTTTGCAATACAAAATTAATTCCAAACAGAAACATGCAATTGAAGAAGATAAAGAGGGCCGAGAAGAAGGGCACCGAAAGTGTAATGGACGAAAAATTTGCCCTCCTCTTCTACACATCGGTTATTGTCAATGACTATCGTATTCGTGTAAGTAGTAGATCGATGTTGGATGTTTTAGATTGGCTGTAAAACTTTAAAAATATTTTGCAGGTTTGGACTCTTTCGCTACCGGTTGTTGTTATTGTTCATGGAAACCAAGAACCACAGTCATGGGCAACTATAACCTGGGACAATGCTTTCTCGGCAATTTTACGCGAACCATTTCAAGTTCCCGATAGAGTTTCATGGGCGAGACTATCGGAGGCGCTCTATACCAAGTACCTGTCAGCAACGGGACGTGGACCAACCGACGAAAATAAACATTTTCTCTGTAAGTATAGTTTTGGTTGGAAATTCGAAATGAGAGTATTTGCTGCTGCATCTAATTAGAATGTCTGAGACACTGGAGTAGATCAGCTGGCTGCTTATGTAAATCATTGCTAGCTGCTTATATAAATCATTTGGTGATCGTTGAGAGTAATTTTTATAAATGGATGATGGTTTATTCTTGCAAGTTGCCACCAATTCTTTGAACGTGTCTGCCTAAGATGCAGTGTTCAATAATGACATCAACAATCGTTAGAGTTCCTTGCATTGTTTTCTGTTGCCGGTTTTGCTTTTCTGTAAAATATCAGAGTAATCTTGCGACTTTGTGGCTCCTTAAGCTGTCAGATTGCATAATCGCTTTTCTTTCTACAGATTATCCTCTCGCTTGTCCTTTAGATCAAAAGCATCTGGCATCGTTGCTCTTTTATATACAGATGCTCAGAAGAAGGATCTAGGCATTTATGCACGAGTATATTATCTTAGTGCGTAAAGAGCTTGTTCAAAATCAGATGAAAACGTTCACCCTTTATCCAACACCATAATTACTCTGGATTTCCTTTGCAGATGAAAAACTATTTCGCCATGAATACATGATGGAAACAAATGATCACATTTCTTGGACACAATTCTGCAAGGAACCCTTACCAGATCGTACGTTCACATTTTGGGATTGGTTCTTCTCAACCATGAAGCTGACCAAAGACCATTTGGTCGGACCATGGAAAGCAGATCTGATTGTTGGATTCATAAACAAGCGAACCGCCGAGGATGTTCTATTAAGAACACGCACCCCCGGAACTTTCCTCTTGAGGTTTTCAGACAGCGAATTGGGTATGTCTTCTTAATACACAAACATTGTAATTCAATTAAATATACAATAAATTTGTAAAGGCGGCATAACTGTGGCGGTTCTGCGGGAAGACGGAATTGTTTACATGTTGTCGCCATGGACGGCTAAGGATTTAAACGTTCGCGGCCTATCAGATCGTATCCACGACTTGGATTGGTTGAAATATGGCTACCCTAGCAACAAACATAAGGAGGAAAGTTTTGGTGAATTCTTTTCCCGCACAGGTAACATATTTTCTTTGAAATATAATCCATCAAACTGCATCTCTTACTGACCATATTCATCGTATTTCTTTTTCTCTCGTTCTTTTTACATAAAATTTTTCTTCCAGAAGAACAAGGAACCAGAGACGGCTATGTTCGAAATGTCATTATAACGACTGTCCCCGAAATGAGGCAACCGGCTTCGAATACAACACCTAATCATGCACACTCACCGAATCCACATGACATACACATGGGGCCAGGGTAAGAAGAAGGATAACCTATGCTTTCGATATAATAAATTACACACTTTTTGATTCGCTACAAAACAAACACGTGCTACCAAGATTCTGAGCTAACTGAAGGAAATTGCAATCATACTTTTCATGACTCACACATTTCTATAGGGTACATATTGTCAAACAAAAATCTTTCTTCTAAACAGCTGTGAAGGTGAAATAGTAGTGTGCGTTTGTGTGCTTTGATCTGTTGTGTCCACTATCTAGGGATAGAATTGTTTGTTTTATGTACAGATGTTTGTTATTACATATTCCCTTTCAAGTTTTCCCCTTTTATTGCCATGGTCAAACGTTGTACAGATCTGAAAAGGGTCCGCTTTTTCAGGCTTTTATAAATATTTCCATCGACGTTGAGTTAGAGGCTTCTTGTCGCTAAAAACTTTCTGAACAAATTGCGTCTGCAATGAGGCTTCGCATCATTATGTGCAGCATACAACAAATCTATTGACGACAATCTGCGCCATTAAATAGCGAAGTTAATTCAAAGAAATTAACTCATGTGCTTATTATCCGGGTTTTGATATTGAATCTTCTTGTAATCATTGACAAGGCCAGCTCCAAAGCTTACTTAGCCTCTGGTCAAAGTAGTTTTGGAAAAGATGTCGGCCGGCATCACTTGCTTGCTGTATTTTCGTATTGCGATTGCCAAATGCTGTAAATCATTTTAGTGGACCCCACTTCTATATTCGGACACATTTTCTCCATTCAGCAAGTGTACATGTATGATGATGTGATCTCCTATAACTCCATTTGTGCTACACCAATTTCGCAGTCACCCGAATACACATATGACAAAACTCACTCTCACTACCCGATTGCACTATTTCCAATTCAGACGATGCTGCGAGACGTTTAATGTGCTGCCGTGGGAGCTGACTACACTTTTGCATTGGTTTTCCTATTTCTTTGTTAATCGCTCGCCTCATTGTTCCTTCTTTCACAGTCCTTCTAAACTCAAGCTGCGAATCGGAGTGAATATTAATTACACCTGTGCCGCGTGAACTAGCCTGTTAACCTTCGGAGCACGTATTGATGTACACACTCAAAGTCACCGTGGGGAATTGGGTTTTTTGCTTATATTATGGCCATTTGTCTTTTATATGTCGCTTTTTAAAAATTTAAACTCGTGGAATGACGTTTGTAGAATAACGTTCCTCACAACACAACAAAACCTTTGAATTAAAATTACGGAATTCGAGGAATGAATAAAGCGGCGCATAGTTAAAGTTCTATTTAAATTTTATAAAACGTATGAGAGGAAGATTTATGTCAAGATTCTTAATCGTCATCACCATCACTATCACCAGTTCTGTTTCCAAAATAGAATTCACAAATAAAATTATTGTTCGCATTGAGTCAAATTGAACGCAATGGAAAGATCCTTCAATGGAATCGCACTAAAAATCAAGCACTTCCTACAATAAATCAGCAAAGTATTGGAATACATGTTCTTGCATAAACCATCAGATCACCACCACCAACATATACATCGCCCTAACCTCATGAAAAGTGTACTAATGATTGCAAAAAACTTCTTGTGGAAAACTGTTGCCTAATCACATGCCCTATTTTTTTTCTATTTTTTCTTTTTTAACTTGCAGCTTCCAGAATAGCACCCTAATGCATCTGTAATTTTTTAGTACAAATACGTTTTTGATTGTATACGAATAGTGATGATAAGAAAGATTCTGAACAAAACAAACAAAAGCCAACAAGTCTAACAAATGTTTGAATGTGTATTTACACAAAAAAAAGTCACTAAAAACAAAAACTTTGAATTCATTTTAAAAGTAACAAACACAAACATTAACCCATTTTACGATACTACTACTACAATATTGGAATTTTTACAGTGAATTGTTGTTTGTTTATCGTAAATTGTAACAAACAAAATAACTGTCGATCAATTGTTATCATATCTGTCTACCAAATATTAATCTAAGTGCACGTCCAAACAAAAATGTTGCATGTTGTCGTGTGCGTTTCGTTTTTGGTGTTCTTTTGTTCTCTCATTTGTTGCAACAAAGTAAAAACGAGTTGCTTAGTTTGTTTTGTATGCATGAATTTATGTTTTCGTTTATTTAACTTTAAATTTTCACTTTTCTATAGAGGTACATTTTCATATTTTTATTTCTTTTTCTTTTTTTCGTTTCTTTTTGCTGTCTACGTGTTTTTTTTTAGAAGTAACTTGTTATTCCCAACGGAAAATAGTATGGAAGAGTCCAGTAATATGGAAGATATTCTAACTCAATTCGTTCAAAACAGTTATGCTGCAGGTACAATTTAAATGCAACAAACAAACAATTAAAACGATATACATAAAATAGACGTCCAAAAAATCAAAAAAAAAAAAAAAAAAAACTAAGCAAAGCAGAGTTGAAATCATTTCACCACTGCGTATATACTACAATATTTTAGATTTGTATATATACAACTATTTTTGAAAAGTACATTTTTAACATAATATATTCAAGAGAAAGAAACCCAAAATTGAGACAACGATTGAACGGCCGTGGAGCAAAAGTGAGAAATATTTAAATAGATACTTTCAGTGGTGATATATATATGAAATTGCATTGTTGTGAGAGAATAATTTATGAGGACTTTATATTGTCAGTCGACGAGGAGGAGGAGTAAACGAACAGTAAACATAAATCACCTTATTTAGAAGAAGGAGCTTTAAAAACACTAATAAAGGTTAGTATGGTTTCTATTGTTATTATACAAGTATATTGAAACATAATCTAAGGTAAATTTGTTTTATTACTGATAAAACTTTTGTCAGATGTGGTTTGTTTCTCAATAAAACAAAAAAATCTAAATCGTTGAGAACCCCATTTTTTGCCATCAATCTGCCACAAACTCGGCTGAAGTGTTCTATGTAGGTGAATTTAACCCGCCGAAAATGTTTTTCTTTCATATTCTAGCATTGAACTTTTCGAGCACAACTTTGTCACTGTATTCCGAACAGGCTGTGCTCCAAAAGGTATTAAACTTCTTCTTTATAAATAGGCTCATCAGGCTCTTTAGAGACTTATATTTTGATATGTGGATTTAATTCGGATCTATTACATTCATTTAAATTTCTGAATAGCATTCCTTGAACTGTATTCGGTTTCTTAAACTACATTTTTGGATTTGTTTGACCAGTACTTGCTGCCCTTTAAGTTGAAGTGCTTTTACTGTAACCTTCTTTATAATACGTTTACATATTTGAATTTTACGCTAATATCGCAGATTATCGCATTCGTAACATGCAATCTGTTACAACAGCTGTAGTAGATGTCAACAATTTTCCTACTTATTATACCTGATCAGATCAATTGGCAGATACTCCCTTGCCGGTAAACCATTTCAGAGACATTTCAATTCGTTCAAAATGGGATAGCTGCCAAAAATCCTTTCTGGCCTCAGCTCCGGATATGTCAGATAAGTCAGCTAAGGTTTGTTATCCTGACAGCTGACGACTTTTTTGACTCAAATTGCTGTACGTTCGTACGTTCTACTTCATGGCTGCTCACCTTGGTCTCGGTTGTCATTATGCGTTGTACAAACCTTTGACAGTTTTTTTATTCATTTAACCGAAATATTTCAGCCCGGTTTCACAAAATCACAACATTTTCAAGTGTACTGAAATGTAAAAGCCGTTAAATCGACATATATAAAGCCCGTTCCTATACTTTTCTTTCTGAAATGATTTGTACAGGGCTATTTAGGCCTAAAATTTGAAACAAAGGTAGATCTTAGGGACAAGAGGTACAGAAAGATATTTTGACCTCTTAATTTTATAACTGTGACCGCCGTTTTCACCCTACAATGTATTTTCTAACTAGGATTGCTTGCTAAGTGTATAAAATATTGGTTCCATATAATAAGGTAATGGATTAGCTGGATTTTTCTTCCTATCTATGCCGGACTAGTAGAAACATAAAATACACTTTCTGCTGCTTTCATTTTAACGAAAAACTGTCCACCCAAGGGAAGTGTCCCCAATGGGATATGTTACTGTATAAAAAAGTATATCGAAAAATAATTGCACCAAAGAGTTTATTAAAAATTACAACTTGAAGTTGTCGTGTTTTTTTAATAAAGTACATATAAGTTACTAATGTGGTTGTGAGTGATTTATCTTAGGAAAGACGTATGTCCAATATCGCTACCTAAAAAGAAATTAAAACAGACGTAATAACGACTGTCCAACCAAGTGATCAGTCGAAAACATTGTTATCCTGTCGATATTCACCACGAAAAAAAAAAAAAAAAAAAAAAAAATAGGTATATAGTTGGTAAATGTTTCGATTGAATCGAGAATCCCATCACCCTATCCCATAACTACTATGGAAACATAAATGTTATGCTTTCGGTTTATAAAAGTTATGTTTAAAAGTTTAAATTATAGATATACTGCATGTTATTCAAGACAAAGAAGAAAGGAAAAAATCGAATTTATCTTACAACTCTCTGCCAATCCAATTGATTGGCGATTTGTTACTATTTCAAATAGATTTACATACACACATTGATATACAATTAATATTTAATTTATGAATATATACATACATATATTAGGAAACAGAAAACAATTATATTTACAATTACCTATTAATAAAAAGAAAACTATATGTTGTGATTGTTGTACTGAAATATACTATATACTTGGTGTAAATGCACGGTCTATTTGTGAGTTAAAGTGAAAACAATTATATCTACATGTAGCAAATTATATAGGTAAGGTAAAAGCAAATACGAAAATAAAACACATTTTGTATAAATATTTTTTGGTTGTAATATTTGCTTTGTTTTAATGATAACGAAAATTTACATTGTGTGCATGGATAGGTACAGTCCGTGAACTAGACAATATTATAATCGAAGGAAATTATTGATTTCCAAAATGTATCGTACATTTTTCTTTAAAATCACATTTTCAAATTTTTCTACCTGTCTTTTGTGTACGACTATAAACGTGAGCATGATTCAGACATAAGACAATGCGCCGCACTAATAACAAATTTTAGTCTCGACTTTAAATTTACGGAAGCTCATAATTGCGAAATGTGTATGGAAATAAAGCCAAAGCTTTGAGTCGAAGCTAAAAATATTTATTGGTTAGGCCCAATATGATTTCAAATAATTTCGTTCATGTTGTGAATGTATTTGTATTTAGTTTGATTTACTTTTTAAATTAGTCACGTGCTAAACTGGCCTGCTCTATATGCTCATTCTGACACAGTAGGTAAATTTATTGTAAATCTATTAATCAACCTTACCATCTGCATGGGAATATCAGCGATATTTCGAAAAAGTTAGACCAATTCTGGGCTCTAAAAAATAATAGAAATTGTGAAAGCCTCAACGTCTTAATGGTCGTTAATGACATTATTGGGCAATCCGTCTTAGCCAGACATGCACAAAGGTTTGCCTGGATCTGCAATGATTTCTGCAGAAGGTCGGAGTGATCATCCACTTTGTCTGCAGCTGCATCGATAACATTTTTATCTTTATTGCTCCTAGGAATCTTGTCAGTAATTTATGGAACAAGCAATCATCTGATTATTTTTAATACGAGAAGCTTCGATTTGAAACACAGTTATTGACGAAATAAGGAATGTCCAAAGTGTATAATGTATGGTGATCTGCTCACTCGCCTTCCTTGAAAATCTAGCCAACTCAACGTGTCAGTTTTCTTTTGTGGCAATATGAAGAGGTTCACAAGGTTAAGGGGAAAAACCGAACCAGAGTAAGAGACTAGAGATGGACACTTTTCGGCGACGATAACCGTCACGACAGCGTTTCAAAACGACCATAAATGAAGTTTGGGGACTTAGGTAACCTCCAAACGCTTAACTTTAGTACAGAGTTGTTGGTTTTTGGTCTACCGTGTCGCAACATATGTCCCACATCAGAAAAGTCGATTAGAATGTGTTGCGAAAATAGAAAACTTTGTTCTCTAGCATATATAATTGACTACACTGCTGGCACAAAGGCCATCCAGCCATTTACATGTATGTACGTTAAACGCATAACTGGAATATGGTCTTATCCTACTATATTACTTTTGTGCGTGCGCACGAGTGCAACACAGAGCTGCCAGTTTTAAGAGGCAGGTTTCGATTTATCCCTTACCATTTTTGTTTGTAAAACCATGTTTCGTCAACTCTTTAATTGTTTTTATTTTTCTTTCCATGAATGTTTTTCAATATTTATAATGTTTTTACTGCATTTTCAGCTTTCCTTTCCTTAGGAACAATTTACTTTCTGCACGAATGGCAATATAACATTTTGTTGACGTTGTGTCGATATATAAATATATTTACGTTCTCTTTTAGTATATTACATGTTTTTTTTTATTTGTTTTATGTATAATTTTGCATGTAAGATGATCTTGATGAACGAAAGTAAAATACATTTTTGTTCAACGATCTTATTATTTTTTATGTAAATTTTAGATGTAGAGAATATTTTATATTTCAAAATCTTTCACACTAAAATGTGATTTAAAAAAAAGTAACATTTTTTTTATCTACATGATTATTTTTTTTTATTTTTTTTTTTAAATTGTATGAAAGAGATATGTAATGTTTACACAGAAATGTAACTGCAATAAAGAGAGGAAAAATGTTTATACTTTATTTTGATTAACTAAGGCTTCCATTCTGTTTAACAAAATTGTTTAAAAAAAATTTAATTCTATTGAGCTATTGAATTTAAGTAATAGCTTCGATTGCTGCAATTTTAGATTGTTTGTATAATTTTAATTGTATTAAAGTTATTATAATTTGAAAATAAAAAAAAAAAATTAAATTTAATACAAACAAAACATTTAATTGGTTAGTCTTATTTTAATAGCAATGTATGGAGAAAACAATATTGTATTTTTATATTTTAACAATATTTTGTTATATCTAAATATTTTTACTTTGTTTTTATTAATAAAAAAGAAATATAAAAACTGAAAAATCAGGAATGTTTACATTTATCATTAAATGTAGCACAACCATTAATTATATATAACGAAAATGAATGTCAATGTTACAGCTTATAAATATTATTATTATAAACAATTCTTGTCAATATGGCCAATAAACGAAAATGAGAATAAATCTTAAAATGGTATTGTTGTCATCTATTTTCTTTAATTTCGGATTGTAACATTTGTGCCTAGTGGTTTTTATGGTTTTCTTCTATGAAAGAACTGTGTTTCCGTCAATATTAGTCCGAAATTGGATGAATGAGAGACGAACTACCCAAGAGCGCAGCGAAAGATTTGAAGCAGAAATTTGTAAAACGTGCTGTTTTCTTTGGAGTCCATAAAACTGAATTCCATACATAGTGCTACAGTGATTAAGCATAATCTTACTCATTGATACAACGTTCTTAAATTATCAAAGCCTACTGAATATCACAATACAAAAAACAAGCTCCACAAACTGCCGCTATGAACAAAGCCCAACACCCATCATCCCTTCGCTTCCCTTTCATGTCATCATGGACATGGTTGACTTTTCTTAGCAGCATATGGACAAAACCAAATCAAAAGCCCAATATTTCAATAAGTAACTGAAAGACAATAACCTTCAAATATATTTAATTTTATCGTTTAGATATTGACTTCCCGACCCAGATATTTGTTAATAACATATAATAACGGATATGCATGTCCGTTGGTACAAATTCCACGAAAATCATCCGTATCAACGGACCACATCATTATTCCACCCAGCCCTTCGTTCACAACATATTGTGCCTTCAGTGCTAATGTAACGTCATCGTCATAGCTCACCCACAGCTTGCCATTGTGCGCGTATACAGCAGCATTCTTATCTAGATATTCTTTCTTCCAACCCGATTGCTTATTCTGCATTTCACAAATTTCATTGTAACCGAGGAAGCCACTCTCTCGCGTATATTCACCTGCCTTTCCCGCTCCAGAAATGGGTGCGCCCAACTGCGCAATACGCGCATCCTTTAGGGTATATGTTCTGCCATATGCTGGCACTCCTAAGATAATCTTCCTAGCTGGACATCCGTTTCGCTTGTAGTAGTTAACGGTATCCGATATAGTCGGGCGGTTCTCTCCCAACTCGGCTTCCAAGGGCGAGTGAATACTTGTTATGTTCTGCTCGTGTAAATCGTAGCCCATTAAAGACACAAAATCCAACAGATGGCATATACGGCTGACCTCGTAAGCTGTTTTGGTCACGTTGAGTGCTGCAGTTACTGCTGCTGAAACTGTTCGATTTCTAGGTGTCAATTTAGCCAGCAAGGCCATAAGTAGCTCTGTAAAGTTTCTTCGATCAGCTGGTAGACCTCTACGCTGCGTGGGGTACTCCCAATCAATGTCTATTCCGTCAAATCCATAGAAGACCAAAAATCGCAATACGCTTTCAGCGAATTTTTCTCGATTCGCTGCGGATTCGGCCATCTGTGGTCAATCAATGAAATGTAAGCCAGTAAAAGGGAGAGTCTGTTAAACTTACCAGCGAATATTTTTCGGAACCCTCACCCCATCCGCCTATTGCCAAAAGGATCTTTAGGCAACCGGATGCATCTCGATGCTTCAAAGCGATCAACTCCTTATAGCCATCTTTGTAAAGAGACAAATTTAATGCTACGAGTATCTGTTAAAACACGAACAACATCCTTACTGTTCTGAATATCCAACGCGGGATCTAAACTCATGATCTCTCCGTCGATATTTAAACCAGCAAATGAGTAAACAATGTGGGTGCAATATTCTGGAACGATGTGTCCAATTTTTTGATTTCCATCTGCTGGCCGATAGCCGGACCAACTTGCCCAATAGCAAACTACATACTTGCTTTCTGGAAATAGAAATAGAATATAACTAATTAAAGCTTTTCATTTGGATTTAAGAACTCACTCGAGCATTTGGTGTTAGAAGCAGCTGCTTGCAGGACAACCACAAGAAATATGCAAATAGCTTGAAACAACTTCATTGAATACCTATGTTCCATGTCACACAGTTGGAACAAATAGACGAGCATGTGACCTTACCTCTCTATTTTATAAAATGCATGCTGATAAGAGTACCTTATCAAGTTCCAGACAGGTGTAGCAATTAGGCTATCTTTGGAATCGCTATTGCCTTCATCATTAGTATAGACCCATCAGAAGAGGTCTTGAGTGTATTTTCCGTTTTTAGAGTTTTAGCGACGGGGTAGTATGTGTTGTGTAGGTGTAAGTATTTAACCGTAAGAACTTTGATAGCATTATAAATAATACTTGAAAGTTTAAATATAGATAGCGAAACAGGTGTACGCTTTAGCGATTCCATTAAAGTCGGCTTTTGTTTCGATGAGTAATTGTACTCCAGGGGCCGAATTACCGCATCCGTGAGCGAGCCATACGTCACAGAATTTTGTTGATTTTACAAGAAAAACAATAACTAATTCAACCCCAGATAATCATCAATTTAAACTAAAAGAAAGCAGGCAAAGGTGCTTAATTTGTAGGGGGCGGTTTCTTATTCGAACCCACATAACGCTCACGTCGGTCATCTTAAGAAGTATCTCAGAGCATTAACAACTTTTATAAGGAATCCACTCAGCAATGCCGTTTCGATTTGAATGTGGTATACCGCTAAAACTATAACTATAATGGCTGTACTACAACAGGGTATTAGCCAGATACTCCCTAACTGACATGAAAGTCAAATCTCTAATATGCTGAAAAATATGATGGGACTGGTGGAGTTGCTTTGTGAACTCATCCTTTTTCTCTAATGCAGTGACGAAAATTATATTATATTAATAGGATCGAGAGATAAGCAAGTGCTTGGCATTCTAATTGATTCGAGAGAGTGCTTTTGGCAATAGGGGTTTTTTTTTGTTTTTTGCTCAGAGCGGAGCACTGCTGAACAGATTCATTTTTGCACTCGTACAGTGGCAATTGGACCACATGTGTGATGTGTGGGGTCTCACGTGATATGTGTAATAAATAAATCCATTGGCTCATCGCTCTAACACTGCGTTTTCATATCTTGATATCAGTCAATTTTCATAGAAAGAAAGATAGTATGCAATAAAATGTAGGGTGGGCATTTCATAGCTTACGAGCATGTCGTTGCATTCTCGCATTAGATGCCTTTATACATCGTCCGTTCGCCACTCAGCCATCGTGGAAAAAAAAAAAAACAAATGTCAAACGGCACAGAAATGACAGCTCATATCATACTATCGATAAAATGCTATGAGCTGAGCAATATATAGGAAGACATTTTTTATATCATTCCATTTGAGCCGTTCTTGTAACGAACATCAAAATGTTTAGATCCTCTTTGATCAAGATGCTCTTAGTTTAGCCTCTTCTGTCCCCCTTTTGTATTTTTAGTTTTGGGGACGAAAAAGGGGCAAATACCTCTCAAATTAGTACGTATGGTAGATCTATCACGCAAAATCATTGCTTCACCAACTGTCCTGGACAATCTTCTGGACGCCTTGCGATAGTGCTTAAGACAGGGAAACATCTTCTTTTCGCAACATCAACCGACCCAGAGCACATATTTAAGCTGAAACTACTCGGCTCGCTGTTTCTAGCAACTCAATCCGCGATACTAATAATCCGTCAAACTAAAAAAAAAAAAAATACAAAATACAAAAGGATTTTTTGGTCGTCGTAAAAGCACCTTGTCGGACCGCAATACAAAAATTAGTGGAAAAATTCGAGCTGTTGGGACAAGTTAGTGATGTGAAGAATAAAACCCGTGCACGTCGCTCAAGAACGCAACTGAGAATATTGCTGCTGTAGCCCAAAGTGTTGAAGAAAACCCAGGTTTGTCCATTCCTCGTCGTTCTTTGGAATTGGGCATGATTAATGATTTTTTATGGTCGGATTTGGATGGTATTGATCTGGACAAGGCTTAATTTCAACAAGACGGCGCTACGTGTCATACAAGCAACGAAAGCATTGATCTTTTCCGGGGAAAGTTTCCGGACCGCGTTATCTCTCGAAGAGGTGATCACAATTGGCCGCCGAGATCTTGTGATTTAACACCTTGCGACTTCTTCCTTTGGGGCCACGTGAAAGACAAGGTCAACGCCAACAGCCCAGCGTCGATTCAAGACCTCAAAGATAAAATTCGTGAGGCTATCGAGGATATAGGGCAGCCACTCTGCGATTTGGTTATGGAAAATTTCATGAAAAGGATATGGTCCTGTATGCGTGCTCGTGATGGCCATTTGGCTGATGTTGTTTTTCATTATTAACGGCATACCTTCCTCTTTGTTATGAAATAAACATCCGATCATTTATCTCAAAAAATGGCATTTTTCTTTGAATACCAGAATAACACCTCTTATTGGAAAACCCTTTATATCTGAAAAAGTATTACAAGGTCTGTTCCGCAAAGATAACGCATTCGAACACATTAGCCAAATTTAGTAAAACTTCGTTACCTTACGCAAAAGTTGGGCAGAAGAGAGCCAAAAAGAGAGAACAAAACATTTCCCTCCGCCTCCATAAAAAAACCTACAAATATTAGTTGGACAGATGGCTGTCAAATAGTTCAATTGCTGGGTTATTTGTTACTGATTTTTTATTTGTTTTCATTTATATTTTGTGCTTGTATAGCATTAAAATAGAAGAATTGAAGTTTCTAATTTCAGCAATAAAAGTAATTCCAATCTTGGTCTTAAATATAAACTTTTGCTTTGTTCTACTGATATTTGAATATTCCAGCCTAGACAAAATTCACATTTTTCAAGTTTGTGGTTCAACGCGTTCCTTTTCTTTTTGGTTTATATTGCATTTCGGTGAGTGAATTCTCTCGCAATGAGTGAAATGTGAAATATTGCCTAAAATGAACAGTCTGGACTGGCTGTATGAGAACAACTTCCTTCAAGGAGGCTTACGGTGAGAATGTCCGTTTCTCACCGGTCCGCCTTCCTCCAGACAAACTAACAAACTGGAATTGAAATTCAAATACTGTTTTCGAAACGTTTTCAACTTAAGGTCTGATCACACATCTATTGCCTGATATTCATAAATATCTACTAGATGGCGCATATCTTATTATAGAATGTACTTGCCGGTTGAAATTCTCTGAGCCAAGCTGTTTCGAGTCAAGAGAGGCAGTACTTGTTATTCGTTATTTTGCAAACTTTTTCTTTTTCTGTAATTTTGTAAGAGAACGATTTATATCGATTGCGTTCAATTTAAACCGCGTACGCGAATGAACCTCATACCTCACTCTCCTCACTTTCTACCTAGACTTGACTTGAATGGACTGTTTCTCGTGGACTTTAACATGGCATTAATATTCATCTTACGACTGTGTAGTTTGTAGCCAACTTCACTCTCAATTGGCGAAGGAAATTTTTATTTAGCGGCAAACTACTCGGTAACAACTACTTAGTAAGTCTGACAGCTGGATGATTTTATGAATGTCAGTTTTGAGTATGAAAGGGTAGCCGGCGATTCTAGCCAAGAATTGCATGAATGAGTAAACTAAGTTGACAGTTAGTATTTGTGGCTGACGTAGAAAAAGTAGCGTTACCGAAAAATCTAGTTTTAGCGTTCAGATAGTCGACTTAAAATAAATAGTTGTTGGAATGTGTGCAAGCTCCATTTAGTCATACGTTATACCATTGAAGAGGACTAGCTACCTTAAATTTTTTTTTTTTTTGATTTTTTTCTTGCTGATTTGAGACACCCGACTTCGAAATGCATACAAAATGTAGATGGATTAGAGACTGCCTTTTTGTTTGACTTCCTTCCTTTGTTTGAAGTAACTCTAAGTGTAATTTCCTGAAAGAATATTGCCTCAGCATATAGTTTCTAATATTTTGAAACGCCTTCCCATTGGGATGTACATTTGCTTTTAGCACTTGTTCTACACTTTGCTGTATAGGATTCAAAAAAAAATTATACAAATCTATTCCACATTTATATCATTCGCAGTCTGCCTTACCATCTGCGGGAAATCATGATTTCGCATGGCTTATATAATAAAGAGGAAAGATGATAAACAAAACGCACCTTCTCTCAACTGACCTTGCGAATTGCGATATTTATTTGCGTTCGTCTTAAGTTTCAATATGCGGCACGTTAATGTTGAAGGCACACCTTCAGTCCCTCAAACTGACGGCAATCGGGCAATGCAACTACAGTCTCAATTTAGTATAATAATGTGCACTATAATGTGTGTGTGAGTATAATGTGCAATTTGCATAACATCATCAAAAACACTTTCTTTCAGACAGGCGAACTTTTGGTTGTACAGCTTTTGTTATGTTTACGCTTTCATTCGTTTAGTGACCTATATCATTCACCTAGAAATAGAAACCATTCATCGTCATTATTTACTCATTCATGGCAGACCTTGATGCTTCAGTGCAATTCGTATAGGTACTTTGTAACATGAGAACCTCTTAAGGTTGAACTTGAATCTAGAATTTCGAAAGCAAACAAAGCACTGTTGAAGCATCAATCATCTTTACACAAAATCCAAACAAATAAAAGTCTACCCCATCAGTTTGTGTGATATAGGCAATTAGCCGGTTGTACAAGTGTAGGCCGAGGTGCAATAGCATTTGTCCATCCGCCAGTCAATACCTATACAGTTGTATATAGCGATATGATTGGTATGTACAAACAACCGGTGCATAATAAGTTGGTAACACCACAAACAAACGCGGCCAACACCAGCTGACACAGTTTCAAGCGCATGATGGATAAACTATCAGTTAAAGCTGTGAAACTTGCGAGAACCGTCTGACATTTTGCTGCATGAAGACGAGAGGATTACGATAGTTGTGTTGTTAATGTTGTCATTTGTGTGTGTTTTCCTCTCACATTAATCTAAACGGTGCCTCAATTCTTTAAAATTCTTTGATATACTTATAGTAGATTTTTAAAATCTATATTTGACATTAAATTGTGGTCTTTTATCTTGGACGTCAAATTGCCTCTTCAATGGATGTGATAAAATCGATATTTTCGTTCTTTCTCAGGGAACTGGAGCAGCTACTGTTTCCGTGAGTATATCGGATTCAAAATGAATTATTTGTACAAAAAAGTAATATAAAGCAAAAGCCCCTTCGAAAATAGTCTGCACATTGCTAACGAACACAGTGAGATATGCAAATACTGTCTGTACCTATAGTCAATTATAATTGTTAAATACCAAAGTTTCAAAGTTCGTAAGTGCAAATTGTTTATTAAATTTTTGTGTGTTTCGGTTTGTATAAGAATGACAACGAGACGTCACCGCTTGTCAATAAAATCTATTTTTGGATATCAATTAAAATTTATTTTCTTTCACTTGACGTGAATTTACCGGTAAGGTGCAAGAAAATGAGCACAATTTTTAGTAGGTATAATTAAATTATTCAGTATTTACTCTTATTGCATGCAAAAAAGTGAATTAAATAAGTACTTGCAAATACAAAAAGACACGCTATATAAGCAGATACGTACGTAATCGTATAGAACTAAGTGTGAGCTACATTCAAATATAAAATGGTATAATGTATCGAAGCAGTTGCAGTGTAGCGCTTAACATCAGTCTAAAAACAATAATTCGTACTTCCTACTTTCCATTTAACAGCAGTATTGTCTGAGTTTCCATTGACCGAATACATATGCCGAAATGCTATCTCGCAGTTGCACAAAAGAATGGAGCTCTAGTGCAAATATTTAGATCTAGATCTAGCTGTCGATGGAACCAAGTTCACCCACTGCTATAAATAGTTACGTTTTTCATTTAATATCCCAAAGAAATGCTACGATAAAACATATCATCCGTCGCTTATCAAGGGAGAAACCATTTTCAAAATTCAGCAAAATAACAAAAAAGAGAATTACAAAAATTAAATGTAGGATAAATGCTACAATTTACATATTTTTACATTATCTGTTTGACCAACATTTCTTCAATGTATAATGTGTAATAGACATAATAATATAACTAAGCGGAAATGAGAGCAAGCCTTTTAGTAAAAAGCTTCTTTTAAATAGCTGAAAGTTGAACTCATTAACATAAGTTGACAATAAATTTGTAAGGACTCAATTAGATACCTAAAAAAAACAGAAAATGCTTTCGTGTTATGAACATTACCCCTATATAGTGTGAATTTCCCTGAATAACTTTTTTTTATGACATTTCCTTAACTGACAAAAAGAAGAAGCTCAGCTTCTTTGGCACTTCCATATTTACGCAAAGCTAAAATCAATGTGATTTAAAAATGTTAATAAAAGTAATTTAATAACATTGTAAGCACCGCGATTTATTATTCAAACTACATACAACAAGATATTTAAAAACCATAAGTTCGCATAGCACTATAATAGTGATGTGATAGACAACCGTGTTACATTTTAAATGTACTTATTTGAAAATAACTATTTTTGAAAAATATATGGAGGGCCTTTTCCAAATAAAAAAGGGCAATATCAACAAAGGTAACGCTGACCGCGAGAATACAAAAACAGCTCACGTTGCTCAACTCGTTCGGATTCCTAGTCCCGGCAAATCCAGTTGACGTTTTACATAAACTAGGTATTGAACGTTCCCATTAATAGATTATTCCGCTAAGTACCCCTACGTACTTAGCGGAACGTCAAATGAAATAACTGTTCCCGTGACCAGTCTTAGCCAATAAAAATTGAAACACATGAATCATCAAAGCACATTAATAACAAATCGTTGTTCCTTAAGTATGTAATATGTATATAAATAATAGATATATAATCTTGGTATCTAGCATTTTAACATTTAAACCGGGAAAAAAGTTATCTTGATATATATGTATTTGGGATTTGGCTATGAATTTGACACTTAATTTAAGACACAAGTAATGGTTGAAAGTAGCATCGCGCATTTAAGAAGTTCACGCGTTTAAATGTCAGTAATATACCTACCATGTAAATACCAAAATGTAGACACATTTGTATTACAAAATATAACAAAAAATTTAACCAGTCATGTAAACTGTTTGGAAATAACAAAATACAAAATTGGTTCCAACTAAAAATGGCTCGTTCTACAAGACCAACCGCTACAATTTTAATAGGATGCGTCGTCGAAGATAAACACCAAGTATAACGGTATGCTCGTATGTCATTTTACCATTATTGTCTGCAGATTCTTAGGCTGTTTGCTCTTTGATCAGAGGAAGTGACTTCTTTATTTAACATTAATTTGTCTACTCGCTTTTGCTATTTTTTTAAAGTTATCAACTCGTTAGCAGTAACGCTAAATTTGTGTATGCTATCTGACGTCTACTAAATCGAGATACAGATAAAGAGAGGAAAGAATGAACTTGTGGTTTAGATCTAAAGGCGCTATAAATGTTGTTGTCCGCATGTTTCACATCATACTTCAATGGTTCTAAAAACTGTCATGTTACTGCTGATATTTGTCTTCCAATCTGTTTCTCACACAATTGACGTTGCGAATGAGCATTAAAACCATAAAAATCATGTTGCCAATACTCGCATTAAATGTGTAACATTTATATTTTAAATATCCGTGCCTGCATATCTCATTTAAAAACCTGAAATAAATACCTTGCACTTCAGAAGTCTACATTTTAGAAACTTCAAAATTGTTGTCAAATAAAATACACAAAATCCAAAAGTTTTCAAAGCTGAAACAATTCATTCCGTTTAATTATACCTCATAATATGAACATTTCAAACGAGTAAATATGAACATACTTAAAATTTGCAGTATGTGTACAATAAAAATGCAAACTTTTTAACAGCCAGCCCAGCATCCCATGGAACGCAAGGACAACTATGGAAAAAGCGAAAATCATTGGGGGTACATTGCTAATTGTTGTTGTTCTCCTAAAAATTATTTGTTTAATTGTATATTTCGGAGTGATTAAAAGAGGCCAAACTCAAAAGTGATCCGAAAACTGCATTCGTGTACGGAAAGGTGAAAATGTGACATTTTAAAGCACTTTTTAAGAAAATGGATACGTTTTTTTCACAAAATCACAAAAAATGTAAAACTAAATATTTGCGTATAAACAAAAACGTTTGAAAAAATCGAAGTTCGGCAGATGGTGCCTAGAACATAAGAAATATTCAATCCTAGAAATTGTACTTAGGCATAGGCAGTAGTTTAGTGGTGAGTATGTTGAACTACTGATCGAATAGTTCCAGATTCAACACCGACAAATATTTATGATCAAAAGTTGTTTTCCTTAATAAGCTTCTTATAATTCTTCATTAAAGAACCTACATAGTTTAATTCTATTCGTCCCAAACGAAAATTCGAATGACAAGTTTTGCAGCGGCGCTAAGCCTACATAAAGCTCTAAGTAGCTTGTCTTAGGTGTCTTTGAAATCGATGAAAGGATGCCGAGTAGATATCTATTCACACTTGTGCCTTTTAATGTGAAAATGGCTGGATCCAGAAATTCACCAAGGACAGTTGGATTCTCGGATGAGGTAGTCGCTGAACCACTGTGTACACAATATTTTTACTTTTTTCTTATTTTAATGCCGAATTCGGTGTCTTATGCAAAGCTAATCAAAAAAAAATCTGACACTGAATCTCCACGACAAACCCGTCGCTTAAATATTTTCAACACGCCGACAAAATTTGTTCTAAGCTTTCAGTGACGATGTCAAGGCTGTATCACCTTAAAACTCGTTACTGATCACAACATTTGTTTACAACCTAAAGTTGAAATGTGCTGCTTGCGACAAAGTAATCCCACTCAGCAGCGTTTATGTAAACAGAAGTGATAGAGAAGATATTATTATCGAAGCGATAATCATAATTGTTGTCCATTCCAGCGATATTCCCATATTCCCACACGACGACGACGCTTGTCAGTCATGTTTAGTGATCTCAAGAACTTGCCAATGGACGGGTGTGCGCAGTATCAGTGAACGTATCTATTTATAGCATATTGCTGTCGCGTATAAATTCATTAAAATTCCATTATGATAACGTTGGCGTCGCGCGTTGGAATCTTTTCTCCGTCGCGGTTTTTCAATTTGTGTCGTCACTTTCAATCGGTCTCTGGTCTAAGCGGGGACACAACAGAGGCACACCCTCTAAAGGGTGTTCGCGTACTCGATTTGACGCGAATTGTTGCCGGTCCATTTTGTACGATGGTTCTAGCCGATCTCGGTGCGGATGTGATCAAAATCGAAAGACCAGGCGTGGGAGATGAATCACGCAAATGGGGTCCGCCATTTCTGGCCAATTCCCAAGACTCTGTCTACTTCTTAGCAGCGAACCGAAACAAGAAAAGCGCTTGCATAGACATAAAGAAAGGTGCCAGCATCATTCAAGATCTGGCCGTTGAGTGTGATGTTTTAGTTGAGAATTATGTTCCCGGAAAGCTGTCGGAGTACGGCCTTGATTACAATTCATTGAAGAAAATCGCACCGCACTTGGTGTATTGCTCCCTCACCGGCTATGGATCGGACGGACCCTACGCCCAACGGCCGGGTTACGATGTGATCGCAGCATCCATGGGTGGACTCTTGCATATAACGGGTGAGCAAGATGGTCCACCGAGTAAAGTAGGTGTCGCCGTGACAGATGTCGCTACCGGTCTCTATGCACACGGAGCAATCTTGGCGGCTCTTTTGCAGCGCCATCGAACTGGACGGGGACAGAAAATCGATGTGAACCTGTTTTCAACTCAAGTCGCCATGTTGATAAATGTAGCGAGCAACTATTTGAATGCTGGCACAAATGCAGGTCGATGGGGAACGGCTCATGCGAGCATTGTTCCCTATCAAGCATTTAAAACGTCCACCGGATATCTCACCCTCTGTGCGGGTAGCGATGACCAATTTAAAGCACTCTGTCGATTCATGTCATTAGAGGAGCTTATCGCTAATCAAAAATTCACCACCAACAAGGATCGTGTACAAAATCGAGATGAACTGATCGCATTACTTTCAGCAGAGTTTGTTCGAAATTCTTCCGATTATTGGATGGACAAATTCGAGGGCGCACCTTTTCCCGTCGGACCTGTCAATAGCATACCAGAAGTTTTTGCCGACGAACATATTAAAGATATTGATTTGGTGAAGACACTGCCGCATGTAATGGATGGCACTGTCAAAGTAGTCGGGCCTCCGGTTAAGTTCAGTGAAGCTAAGAATGACGCACGTACAGCTCCGCCGATTTTGGGACAGCATACGGATGAGGTTTTGTTAAATCTTCTCAGCTACTCAAAGCAGAAAGTTGAGAAACTTCGACTTCAAGGGGTGATACAGTAATGAAAAATATAACCTAAGAATATGATATTTTGGAAATGTTGCGCACAAAGTTGATTTTACAGTTAATAATAATAAATTGAAAACAATTGTATTTGAAAATATTTAGATTTGATGAACAATCTGTGTTGAAGTTTTTATAATTAATTCATCATTTTGGAGTTGGAAATGGTTTAAAAGAAATCTTCAACTCATATGCGATTTGAAATATTAGGAATAAAGTGTTTGAGAGGTTTTGAGGTTTTGCTTTCGGTAAACGTTGATAGGCTATTTTTTTGGTCAGTAATAATATTTAAGGATGGTAATTTTTTCAAGTCATTTAAATGACGCTCTGATCACATAAGAGTGACATTCAAGCTACGATTCGTCATTGGCGATCACACAAAATGACTATCATCGTCATTTTTGTCCCAAAATAAAATGACGGACTCTGCGAGTCATTTAGAATTTTCCGTTGGGATACCATTAAATGACGAGCGAAAAAATGCCGATCACATGGTAATGGCTTGCCTCATCAAGATGACAAATATCACCTTTCCTATTATTTCGTATTCGCGTCATTTATCTGTTTTGCGATCAGGCGGTAATGAAATGACCAATGAGAAAAATTTAGTGTTTTTCTCTCGGTTAAGACGCATACATGCACTACGACTTTTTTAATTAAATTAAATAGTACAAAAATTTCCCAAGAATCGGTTTTGACATACTGAAGTTCATATTCTAGAACTGAGCTATCCCAAAGCGCCCGTTGCTTTTGCACCGCCACAGTCAAAAGCGATTCCCCTTCGTCGCTACACGAATGTCTAATTTTCCTGTCCCGATTCAGTACTGCTTTTTTCGGCTTCGACTTCACAACATGGTTGACTGAATAGTCCAAATTGACGGCACTTGACGGCGACGGTTAGTATTCCATTTCTCTCAATGGGTAGGTACCAAACAAAACAATCACAACAAAAAAAAAAAAAAAAATAGAAACCAGTTTATTAATTATTTACACGTCCTTTTGCCACGAGACAAAAATCCAAATGAAAGCACACATCGTGCTGCGTCATTTGTCATTTGCGTAGAAAAATGTCATGACATGCATTTCGTGCCTTTTCATTTTGTTGAAGGCTGCCATTTAAATGACGTAACAGCCAAAAAGAGTTTAGTCATTTGTCCTAGGCGTCATTAAAGCGCGTTCACACGGCCTTTTTGTGCCGTCATTTTAATGGCACACAATTCATGCCATTTAGTCTGCCATTTTCCACACAGAACGACATTAAAATGACAGCTTTATGACGCGTTCTTACGACAGAGCGCCATTTAAATGACGCGAAAAAATGGCCGTGTAATCGTGGCTTAAAACTTTCCGGAGAGGTAGAGTTACGTTTTATTAAAAGCTGTAAGATTTTAAATACGTACACCCCTATCGAGGTATTTGTTCGGAAAAAATCCCGATACGAAAGTCAAATCTGATCGGCACTCAAATTGCGTTCGAAGTATCCGTTTCGGACGAAAGTAATTGAAGCATGTAAACGCGTTCATTCCACAGTAAAATATTCCGCAGCAATTAGTTGTCGGAGAGCTTCGGAAAAATTGTTCGTATAGCTGTTAAGAGTAAGCGGTATAACGCGGTTTCACGCAATGCGACATGGTGCGCTATGTGTCATCGTAGGATTTTTCCGTTGTAGAATTTCTCCAATTTCGTAAAAATCCATTCCGAACGGATACCTCGATGGGGGTGATAATCTATGTACCTAATGAAAATTAACAAATAAAAAATTTAAGTATGACTGTTTCTTTTAATAGTTTAAGTTGCAATATAGTTAGTTAGGTTGGTAAAATGTGCGCTCCAGGGAAAAACTTTATAGGTAGGTATAGTTAATTTCTGGGCTATGCACCATGACGCGACGGCGCTCGAAAATATTTGTAAAAAGTAAAAGAGCACTTTTCCGAGATAAATAAACATAATTAAAAAACTTTCAGTTTGAAGATGAATATGTCTTGAGTTTACGTATGGTAATAGTGTTTAATTGTGGTAAACATAAAACAATAGTCTTACAATCAAGCAAAGTTTTGTTAGTATACGTGAAAGCTATGTATATTATTAAATATTTGTTGTTACTTTTCACCCAGTTGTTCAGCGGGCGTGGAAGATATATGTATGTATATCTATTATATTGCAACGAAATATTTCTTGCTTCTTCTTCCTCATAGGATCTATATTTTATTTATCACATCAGAATAAAAAGAAAAAGAAACGTGGATTTTCCAATATAGGTAACCTCCAAGCATGAGTAGATACGTGCTTATTCCCATTTCCTGCAATGTACCTTAAGTCTACAACTTACCTTTAAAATGCAACGCAGTTCAAACGAAATCGATTATCCGATACAGCCACAAACAACTACGCGCCAAGCAAATGTGATTGCAATTACCCATTAGCGCCCAGAAATATCAGTAGGTATTTGATTCTGCTAAAAGATAAAAAAAAACATCAAAACCTGTAGACCTTCCTATGTTTTTTCGAGTTCATCGACTTGGATTACACAAAATTTAAAGTCCTTCACTTACTCACTGAGTATGGTGCTTGGGGTTTGCCGAACGGGTTTTAAAAAAAAGACACCTGCTTTAGCTTTCCCGAATGGTGGTTACTGGCTGCCACAGATTTCGCATAAAAGAATATTGCTGTATGCATGGCCAAACGTGAGTCCTCTTGTAAAAAGAAACATTCGAAAGTTGCAAATTTATTCGGACCATTTATTCAACACATTGAACAAACTCAATGGTGAAATTTTCCATACAAAATTACCCATTGTGACCTAAAAAATATTTAGTGTGAAGGTTAAAAATTATCATAGTAATAATTGAGTACTTCGCGCTCAATAGTATATTATGCATCATGCATATGTACTACAACTGTGGGGTCTCATAAAAATGGAATATGCATAAATTTTCAATGTTAGAATCCTTTGTTTCTACTTTCAAGCCATTCACATTATTACGGTGCGTACTACTGGCAGAAATGTCTATCAATTTCCAGCGAACATTTTCCCCGTCGTTAGCCATAGCCATATCGTAAAAATATCGTAATATCGTAAAGTAAAAAAAAAATATATTTATATTGAACAACTCACGGAGTCTGAACTCTCATTTGAGTACCTTCCTCGAGCGATTAACTTGTCTAAAAATATTTAAGTCAGAACTAAAAAATGGACAGTAGGTACCTAATGACAGTTTTTAATTTGCAGCGTTAAACTTTTCTATAAAATTTCCAATGGGACATAAGTCAGCTCCAGTAAATGCAGTTGCAGGTATATACTCTGTTTATATTAATAATTAGTATAGCATGAACAGAGTTTGAATGCGACATTAGAAATAATTAGCGTTTGTTGTTTGAACTTTAAGGTGAGTTTGTTTTAATTATCCATCAGAATCGTATTAAGGAAATTCGCATGCGCTTACGTCAATACAATAAATATAACTATATCTATAAAGGAACTTCAGTATGTAATTTTCGCTAGCTATTATTTCTGATTTAAAACATGTGAAGTTATTATTTCTGATTTAAAACATGTGAAATGAGAGTAAATTAAATTTTCTTCAGTTAATTAAACTAACAATTCATCAGTTATACGAAATAAATAAATAATTGTCCGTTCATCACTTCCGGAAGCCATATTGTTTTATTGGAACGCGGAATTTCGTTAGCCATCGCTATAAAAATATCAAAAAGCTGAACTTTACCATATTTCCTACTACGTGTTTACGTGACGGCCGACCAAAATACTTATCACGTATATGCGTGCTAGGTAATGTTGTCCCTTTCAGTCTCACGGCATCTTAGTATTGGCCATCCCTTTAATCTTGCGTGTTAGGAATGTGTGTGTTGTTGTAAATGCAGCATTAATTAGAAATAAGTTTAGCTCCATATAACATTTTGAACTATTTACGTCAAATTGCTAGTTTTATTCTTACTTTTATTTTAATCGACCGAGCGAATGAATTATTATTATATTGTCCTTTCCGGTTCGAATGTATTTTAAATACACACATTTGCTGATGTACACCACGTTCAATTTTCTCCTATGGGTAGTATAGAATTGTAGGTATCTTATATTCGTCAAAAAAATTAAAGCAAAATACTGACCTTAGACACCAACTACTTATTTACATATTACTTTGCACTAAATTGATTTCAAATAAAAAGTCGAACAATTGGTATAAAAGTATAAAAACGCAGGAACTTGCAGCAATTGAGGAAGTTTCGTGCGATCTTATTCGACTAGAAATTAGTATTTTTTTGTTATTTTTAGCCGAATGTGTTTAAATTCGTTTTGTTTATATGTATTTATTATTCGGTTCGGTCCCATTCCATTAGCAAAGTCAGGTTATACAAATAAGCCAATCTTTAAACATTTTCATTTTTGAGTGAGTTGCTTTAAAAATATAACAAATAATTATTGATACTAGTTTCGCTTGGGGTCGAAAATCGACCATACCTTCTATTAGGATGTAATACTAAAAAATGTACAACGATTTTCGATAAATACCTTTCGAAGTTTCATTCTACTCATTTCATAATAAATACTTCTGATGTTCACTTATTAATATAATGATTAGCACATGCCATATCTGACATGGATGCCACAATATGCTGTGTCGTCGACATTCGATTAAAAGTCTGCTCACAATTTGCATCCTTTACACATTTCTTTTGTTGTGAAACTAGTTTAAAATTTAAGTTAATTAACAATACGTAATACGCTAATGAAATAATTTTGATATTTAAATTACAAGTGTACTTATTTAAATTCAAAAAACATTTTTGACAGCTGTCTTCATTATCGCATTTGATTTGCTACTTTTACTCTGCAAACTCTAGTGGCCGAAGCTTTTTTTTTTCATAGTTTTGTGTCTGTCACATTTAAACCATAATCAAATTAACCTCAAACAACTTTTAGCAAAATTGAATATCTTGTATTAATTTATTTCTGCTTCAACCTTTCTCTTTTTTTTTAATTTTCTTCTTCATCTCTTTTCAATTTTAGCTCTTTCTATATCCCTTATGGATTTACCGAACAACCTTTTGGAAACACTTTTTCTTATGTTGTGTAGGTATCTGTTCACTATTTGCAATCGATAAATTAAAAGTTTTATCTGAGTACTCGGTTTAAATCGAAGGAATCATACATCAGTCTATTACAATTTATGCACAGTCTATGCACGTTCTCATCAAAAATGACAGGAAAAGAGATCATTTGCAAAATAACGCGTAATGGGTAAAGTTAGGAAAGCTGGCTGGGCTTTAGTCACCTCTCTCCACTGTTTGTGCACTAGGACCATCAATGATATCGTCCATCTTTCAGAAAACTTTAAATTCATTAAGTTTCTGAATGATTAGGTATGGCCTGGTTGCATTGAAATAAAAAAATAAAATGCTCCACTAAGCCCTATGGTTAGTAAATCCGCATAAAAACAGACAAACAATTTAACGATGTGCATACCTATATACAGAGAAAGAGAAGAAATAGAGAAGGGATGGGGTGTGTCTAATGTCTCTTTACCGATAATTAGCTCAAGTCCAGAAATATTGTTCTCAAAAGCGGTAGAAATGTTTTAGATGTCTGTTTTTGGCGATTTCTAGTTTGGCGTTTCATCTGAAGTCTTTCCTAGTACGGTATAAGGCTCAGATCACGGACTGTATAGCTTTGCCAAAATAAAAAGGACAGCCGTTTTTATCGGCTTATATTTATCAAGTAAAAAATAAATTCCCCAAAGATTTTTGTTGAGCTAGACAATAGCGCAACGCATTGATACCAATATGTGCCTGCTTGCAAAGTTCGCAATATTACTAACCTATTGCGAAACGACTGCAAAAATTTAACGTAACACATACCTACGATTTGTACTGCATCGAGGTCAAGGTCATTGCAGAACGTTGATATTAACCTCCCTGCTGCGCAACCAAACGAAAATGCTATACGAGCAAAATAACATTAACGACGAATACTCTTACATAACCATGTAGGTAAACGTAAACAAAACCTCCGGTAACATTGAATAATTCGCAATAAAATGATTCATAATCGTTGGTCTCATCTCATTTGAAGTTATTTGAACTGTTGTGCGTGTATGGGAAGAAAATTTGAATATTAATTTTATATGCAACCGAATATCACTTCCTTATGTCATTAAATGAAATTTTTATCGTGAATGTCGCCCGCTAATAAAACTATTTTTTTATAGACGACAAATGTGTAAGTAGCAGTAGCATTCTGCTGTAAAGATAAATCTCTCCACAGGGTAATGCATTGAAAACAAAATAAACAAAAGCATATCAAGAAAAAACCCAGTAAACTACATTAAAACTGGTTTGTCTGACAAAAGCTGCAACGAAAAATGTAATCCCCTTCAATTTTGTGTGTGTACAGTTTTGAACACCACCGCAGACGAGTTTATGTCTTATATGAACGATTTTCAACTGTCCGCGACGAGTTGATAAAATCATTGTAGTCATATAATTGAAACCGGAGGAATGGGATTTGTTGTTTATTGTGCAAAATTTATAAATTTCATAATTCTTTGTAAGAAATATTCAATGGAATGGTTAGTAAAATCACAAAATTTGTAATCTTTGGGGACATTGGTTCCTTGAAAAGAAGATTTTTACTTGAAAAACTATATTTTTTTTATTTCGAATGGGTTTTGCTTTCATTACTCTTGTAATTAAGCACAACAGTCTGCCAATTTCGTGTTATCTATGCCCTTCGCATGCTGTCAAACAATCATTTGTTAAATATTTGTCACAAAACAAAATTTGTCACATTTGTTATCAGATTGACAATATATTAATTTCGTACATAGTTCATCGTTAGTATATTAACTGGTGTATGCATGTTTTTACAAAAATGACAGAGTTTTCGAACTGTTATTTTTAACAATACCCGGCAATTAACTAAAAGTCATCAACTCTTTCATATTTTTTTCATTTGCTTTTTTTAATGAACATATATCTAAAAAAAAGCCAACTATCCCCAGTAATTTTGTCTGAACCTTTTATTTCAACCACATTTGCCACACCAGTTAACAGATATTCTAATATTCAGGTTATAAAAAGACTGCAAAATTTGTCTATAAGAATTTTTACAAATATCACATGATAACGGCTCACCCAATCCGTATGGACTTACGGATACACACAGAAATCTATCGTTGGTAAACGTTTGCGCATGGAGCAAAGAGGATCTAAACTAGACGGTCAACTGAGAGCAGAAACGGTACATTTGCCTACAAGCTGTACAAATCAAAGGAGCGCCATTGCTGCGCCGCACGCATACTAAGAAAATCCAATGCAGGGATTTTATTTTTAATCGGGATGCCAATTTTTTGGTGGGATTTGAAGTGGGGGTGGCTGTGTTCGACTGTTTTGGTGCCCATTAGTTACACGGCGTTCGCATCGCAGTTCAGTTTAAAAGTTTGTATAGCTTTGAAATTGTTGGAAAATGGAATTCCTGATATAATTTTGTCACAATGCCAAATACCTTAATATCATCATGTTTTTTTTTCAATATCTAGCAGCAATCCACCTCATGATATTAATCAGAGAAAAATTAACTTAAACGGTTTTTGCAGTTTTATTAAAAGAGATTTTGTAACTTCAAGCTTTTATTGTAGGTATATTTTAAAGAAAAAAAAAAACAATTTTTCGCCGATTTTAATGCTTTTCATTTCGAAGTCATATTGAAACAAAATAGGTACTCGAAGACAGTTTGGGAAAAGCGCTTTTTTATGCTGTTGGGAAAAAGATATTTTTTTTGTTTTAGCATAATCTGTAACGTAAAGTGCATACTTGCACAGTTACGTGTGCAAGTAGGTATGCATTTGTTGAATTCTATATTTTATACTACCTGGTGCTCTCAAATTAAACTATGTGCGGATTTAGCTTTTTCTGGTAAACTCCATAATTAAAAAAAACTTATGTAGATCGACCTTTATTTTGTGAAATAATGCGTGTTTTTTTGAGCTTCGATCTCAGCAAAGCAAAATAAAGTAGAATTTTCAGCACGCAATTTCAACAACTACGCTCTAGTTGACACTTCGAGGACTCGCAGTAGTAGTTGTAATTGCGAGCTGAAAATCCTACTTAGCTTTTCTTTGTTGAGTCCGAAACTGTGCCTTTGTTAGCAGTTCACTGTGTCGTATGCGTACTTTCTTTTTAGCCCATAAGCATCGAAAATGCCGAAAATTATGTCTTAGTGCGTTAATGAAATTGCCGCTTACTGTACTCAACTTCTCGTTGCAATTATCGTTAAATTTCACGTGTCATTTATCTACAGCACACAGTCACATTTACAATAGTTCCACTGATTGATGCCGGGCCAATTCTGAAAGCTTCTCGGCGCAATTCAAATTGACAACCGATAGACAACTCATTCGCTAGTCTAGTGCAACCATTGCTGCTGTGCCAAGTCCAAATCATACAACGTCCGCACAAAGTCCAGCATTCCATCGCGATATTAAACTAGCGTGTTAAACTTTTATGTCCACATAACAATGACGATCGTACATATACTTTACCATTTCGACAACTACAATCATTTGACCAGCACCAGCAGCGGAGAGATGCAAAAAGTTTAGTGCCACCACCAGAATATTGCGCAAAGAGTTCGGTGTTGTCTTAGCTCAAGCTCAGTACGCTTCGGATGTTTTCTGCTTTAACCAGTTGACTGTACGATCAGCTGCTGCTTCAGTACTGTGTATCATTGCATGACTGGGCTTGTACTGTGGGTATGGCAAGTCGTTTGAGAGTCAGCGCACGGTTAGTGTCTTTGTAATTTTGTAAAGAAAAAACAAACAAAAAATCGGATCAGTTCGATTCGGACTCGCGTCGTGAAACATCTCACTTTCCGAGAGAGAGAGGTGTATCTGCTTCTTTGTGTTACATGGTTTTTAATTTGTTAGTTTTGATTCCGAAATGGGTGTACTCTGTGTGAAGAATACGAGTTGAGAGCACAACCTGTCCCAAAGATAGTTATACGCTGTGCAATAAATTTTGGAGTGGCTTTTGCTTCCCTAAAGTAGTTGTAAAGTTGTTAATATTTTTTTTCTGTGTACTGTGTGAAAAAATCCGTCAAAATAGCGGTCTTACTTTGTTCCAGGATTGTGGGGTACATCATGCGCAGATTTCTGAGGTCGGCCATGATCGTCTTCAGTTGGTTTGTGGTGCCCTATAGCCGCTTCACCAACATGAAAACCACCCGCCAGAAACTGCCGCCCATCAGGAGTCATCTGCTGGAAATACCTGCCGTGGATTTGGCCAAACTGATTCGCACAAGAAAGGTGAGTGAGAGTTTGTTATGAATTTAATTATTATTGGCTTCAGTTTTCTTTTGCTAAGCAGTCAGACATAGATGCACATATGCATATTGCATCGCGCGAAATGCAGCTAAATATTGCATAAACATTGGTTGCACTATGAGTGTTGGGTAACCATAATATAACAAGAAAAGATACCGTGCAACTAGTTTTGTGACTAGCGCATGCCATTTTCAATTTGTTTTTTATTTTACTGTAGAACACGGCTTTTGTTTGTTTCTATTACATTTGGTAAAACTAAAAATTGCCACATTAAATCATATTTGCGATGTAATTACTTGTGGCACAGGTAGTCACTTAGTTTGTTGATGCGATGGCGCTGGCGGAGCTACCGATACGTATGCCAGCGCCAATTGATGGCAATCTTTGGATGCTCATTGAAGCATGTTGGCAGTGTACACAGAGACGAAAGAGTGAGTTGTGACATCTCTGGTCGTGTATAGTGTGGATATCGCTTAGCGGTTGCTCTGCTCGTTTTCGGTCGGTGGCCCAAATAAGAGCTTGAGGTTATACACCGACTCATAAATCATTTAAATTGTCTTTGTAATTGCAGGAGAAATCGCAATTGTTGAAACGAGCAGTAAGCAAGTTGCGCTCGTTCATAACTCAACAAACGGTCGTAAAGATCATAGAGTTGAACCATAAAATTTCATAAGTTCAATTGCTTCTGTTATTGTGTAGGTATAATTTTTTTTTTATACTCAAAGAAAATCGGAAGCACTATGCAATTTTTCTTGGCTTTGTTTATGCTTCTTGTCAAATTATGATGAAAGTTCTAGAAATAAAACGCAAGAGCCTCGTACTAAGGTTGTAGAGGTTGCTTGAATCTCTCTTTTGTCATTGGCAAAACTATAATTTGTTTAATGCTATAAATCCAAAATTGTGCTTTTGTTACCAAAAAATGAATGGCGTTACTAAGGCCTTACCTTACCGCAGTCCCTCAAGATAATACGGTAGACTGGAAGCTCCAGTCATGCATACCAAGATTATTGAGTTGAAGCTCGGACTGTGCTCCACCTTCCAGAGGTAGAATTTTCACCTACAGGGGCAGACTCAAGTGCTCGACTGGATGTTGCTTTGTTCTTTGTATATGCTAAAAACGGAACTCAGGCTTCTCAACTGTCACAAGTAGAATCTTTTCCTCAAAATATTATCAACAAAATTTGGACCGAACCTTTATTGAGAATCGCTCTTAAAACTTACTAAGGAATTTAATTAAAAAAGAGGAAATTTTTGGGTCAACAAGTCCATACAGAAACCAACATTTAGCTGTAGCCAGCAGAAGATTTTACTTACTTAAGGTGGCGCTACAGTCCGGGGTGGACTGACAGGTCATATTGACGCTTTCGTAAAAAATATAGGCTGGGCTCCAAGTTCAGCTATCGGTGACTAAATCAACAACAGCATTGACAGTATCGTGAAAGTTCAAACATAAAGAAATCTTATTATCTTGGGTCGACTAGTTTGGTTTGAACTAAATGCATCCTGAACGTACGAATTAGATTGAACAGTAACTCAATTTTTTCCTGCGTCATCCACATGTACGAACAGTCAATTTAAAACTCAGTCACGAAGTTCTTGACTGGATGCGTCGGCTACTCTTCCATAAACGTCAACGTGACCAATCGAGACCAAACTAATTGAAATACATCAAGTCAAACAGCTGTCAGACTAAGTAAACTAACGTAAATTCGTCTACGACTCCAGTCTGGTTGTTTTCGTGTTCAACGCACACAGCTTAACCTGCCCTAGATTAGATTAGATTAGATTAAGAGACGGGAGAGCCTTCAAAGGGCTCTGGCACTGCGGCTACAAGAGTAGCCTATTGTGCCTTCCCAAGTAGGTTCCTAGAGCCATCTTTTCACTCCAGAGGCATTCAGGAAAACAAGAATCTTCCCTGGATGTAGGTCAGCAAGAGTTGCTGGATCGATAATCTCATTCCCTAGGATGTTTTTCCTAAGGCGACATAGGGCCGGACAGGCTGTGAGTATGTGAAGAGAGGATTCATCACTCTCAAGACAGAGCCTGCAGGTAGGTTCCGGTGAGACGCCAATGCGGTGGAGGTGTTTTTTCCCGTGACCATGGCCACTGATAATTCCTGTAAGGATCCTCAGATTATTTCTGTCCAGATTAATTAGGAAGAGCGATTTTCTGGGGGAGAAATTAGGTAGAAATTTTTTGGTGCAGGTCTGCCCAACTGTGTTTTCCCAAATCTCGTTCGACTCGATGCGAGATAGATTCTTGATATGGGACCTGAAAAGGTGTTTGCTGACTCCGCAGAAGGGTTCAGGACCGATAAGTGGAGTGGAAGCTCCGATTTTGGCCAGCGAGTCTGCTGATTCGTTACCCTCAAATCCTCTGTGGGCTGGTATCCAATGGAGGATGACTAGGTTATTCTTAGAGAATAGTCAACTGGCTATTCAAACGTCCCCAGTCAAAATGAAATGATCTGTCATTTAATAAATAGTTTAAGAACGCATATATGGGAAGTAAAAAAATCGCGTCACAAATAAAGAAAAAAAATATTTTGCGATAGAATTGTCTTGTTCCCAAATAGGCAGTGAAATATTTTCAAAAGATAGCTAACAGATTTCTCTATACATACATAATAAATTCGCGTACACGGTTTCAATCGAACGCAATCGATATAAATCGATCACTATCACAATCGCACAAAGTCTACACACGTTCTCATGAAAAATGACAGAAAAAGAGTGAATTAGCAAAATAACGAGTAACGAGTAGGTTCCTCTCCTTGAAAGTCATGATGGGGAGAGAAAACACTATTGTCTTGTGCAAAACTGAGTTATTGTGGAGTTGTTAGGGTAGTTTTACCAGTAGTAGATCCGCGATGGCAGATGTAACCTGAACGCAAAAACTATATTGGTCGGGAACGTCATTCTTCGTACGTCATCCACATATCCAAACTGTCAACTTAGTACTCAGTCACGAATTTCTTCATAAACGTCAACTGAAACAGTTGCTCATATGACCGATTTCAGCCAGTCAAAACCGATATACATCTAGTCGGACAGCTGTCAGACTTACTAAACTAGATACTTGAACGTCCCCAATGAAATTCATACGGTATTGAGTGATTGAGTTACTACATTTAAAATTATGTTTATTTATTAATTCTTTAAATGGAATATTTGCTGTATTTTTCATCTTTTGAGTCTGGATCGACATTGTGAGTCCATTGAAGAGATAAAAGCAATTCTCTCTCTTTAACAAACTCTGCGCAGTCTTCGTATATATTTGTGAAAATATAGTTATTGAAAAGAATTGGAACATCTTTTTGCAATGGATTTATTTTATTTAAGTTCGGCCTACAATAAAATAAAAATAATCTGAAACTAACAAAATAAAAACATCTTACATTTTCTCTCCTAAAATGCGTCCATTCGACACCACAAACCCTAGTGTATGAAAATATACTCGATCACTGATGACAGAATGCCAAAGTTAGATACTCGATGCTCGATCTCATATGCGATCATACCAAATCAACATTTTTCAGTGACGTATTGCTTGCTCCCGGATGCAGTAATTCGACCGCTGATTCTTCCACAAAGATGTGATGCGAAGTTGGTGATTTTCACGCAAAATGTGTCGGTTGGGACTCTCAGATGATCGCTTGTCCACGACCACTTATTTTTCTCTCATGCAAAGGAAGCTTTTCCGAGATTATAATTGTAGTCAAAGGCTTCCCAATTGGCATAAAATTGTATGTCCTTCCATTAGTCACTAAAACTAAAAACTCCAAAAAAGAAATGGCTGTGAGAAGCTAGGCTTGGAGTCGTAGTCGAAAACTATTTATTTATTTAATGATAGCTACCATACATAATTTGTTTACAGCAACGGTCGAACACAAAGTCAGTCTAAAGGCCAACTACATCGTATTACAAACCGTTGTTAGCAAAGTTGTAATAAGTAGGTGCTATATGCCTACTGTCTTTGTACCAGGGGCATTTTTAATTATCTTGTTTTTCTGTTGATTTAAGTACTAATTCGAAATTCATTTCAATTCGTACACCAACAATAACATGCGATTTATAAGTAGGAAACGTAATTACTTAATTGTTAAACTTACTAACCTTTGATTTCTCTGACTCGTTCAAGCAGAACAGCACAAATCTTGTCGAATATTGAAATGCATATGAAAAAGAAGTAGTATGCGACTAGTAGATAAATAGATTGTTGTTGATATAACTGCAATATATGTGTTGTAAGAACATCCAAATGCAGAACAAATTTTAAGCCTTTAATTGAGCTGCCCATTTGAAACGGAGCGCTCGCAGTGGCTTAGTGGTTAGTGTGTTGGACTACTAAGCGAGGGGCTCAGGTTCGAATCCCGCAAAAACCCAAAATTCCAACTTAGGGTTTTTTCCACTGCGCCGCCTCTCGCGAACGTCTGACAAACATCCGAGAGTATAACTGTCTTAAGAGCTTCTCAATTAGCCGTTTGGAATCGGCATAAAATTGTAGATCCCTTCCATTCGTTCCAAAAATGAAACTCACACAAAACGAATGGTTGTGAGAAGCTAGGCCTTGGGTCTCTACAGACCTGTTGCGCCAACTATATATATATATTTGAAACGGAGGACAAGCGCGAACTAAGCGAGGGAGTCAGTATGAGAGAACGTTATTTGCTTTTGATATTTCCACGTGCAAAGAAGGACTAGATATAAACGCTAAATGTTCCTGTATTTTTTGTGAGATCTCTAGTACCGTTTCGCAATCGCCTTTTATTTTGCGCTGTATTTTACTTTTGTCCTGCGGGTTCGCCGGTAGAGACTTACAACTGCTTGATTACGAATAAAATTGTTGGCAATGATCTAAGAAAATAGTTTTGTAAAGTATATTATTCTTACGCTGAATATTTGATTCTTGAAAACCTAAAAACGAGTTCTTTTTATAAAAAAATTGCATTAAAGCAATAACTTTTAGCTTAAAATTTTTTAAAAGTCTCAAAATTCATCGGTACCAATCTTTATTCTCTGAGTGAAGTTTAATGAAAAAGCTAGTATAATAAGTATCTTAGATTTACAGAGATAAATCCTGCTACAAAGTGAGCATTCATTATTGTAGTCATATGGGTAAACGAGTATCGTTTATCGTGTAGTTTTATTTAAGGCTAGAATTGTTTGGTTAGGTTGATTCACAAAACTAAGTCTGACTTTTTATCGTTGGGCCGGCAGTGATTAGGTATGACTTCTCAAAAAACAGTCTAAAAACAAAAACAAACAGTCATACACCAATTAAAAAGTAATTAAATGGAAATAATAGCTCGCCTTGTGTGGTTTTTCAAATGACAGATTCGCGTTTCTTTTCCGGAGCCATTTAAACTGATTGTCGTACCATTACGAATTGTACTGATAATTAAAAATAATACGATAATTTATGCAAATTATTTCGTCATAATCTGCGTGCTCATTATATGTCATTGCAATACGTGCATGAGAATTCTAGTAATCATTCCTTGATGAAAATAAGCATTGCAACTGAAATTGGATTGTAGTTAAAAGGCGTTTTAATTTCCACTGCCTGATTTCTGGGGAAAAAGTGTAGTCGTAGAATAAATGGCTTTATTACGATGAGACGTGGCAGTTTTATCCACGAGCAATAAGGAAAAAAACATAAAAGCAGCAGACAAATTATTCCCTAGAAAACCAGGGTCGGCATTCTGTATGGTGAAACGTTCAAACGTTTTCTTGTGCACGAATTAAATTGGCTTGTGCCAATCATTCGTGCGCACGAAAAAGTTTGATCATTTCGCCTTTCAGAATCTGGCCCCAGGTGATTTGTATTTCGTTCGTCTGCGACTCAAGTAGCAAAGAAGTCTAAAATACACCGAAATACTTGGTGTATTGTTTGCACTTTCGTGATATACATTTTAAATTTAAAAACATGCATCTTTTCAGTGCAGTTTTTGGATATTGAATTAAGATTCAGTGTAAATAATACCGTGTCCTCGTATAAAATTAACATCAGCAAAATTTTCGTTACATAAATTGTTCTAGTGGTATAAGAATTGTTCTGTTTACTAGGACATAATATACTCCAGACGTATATAATTATGTAGGTATACCAACAATTATCTCAAATTATACCCCAAATGGTAGACAGTTTATACCACATTTTGCTGAAAAATAATTCCCCTGAGTGTGAAAAATACACGATAAGTCGATCGATAAAATACACCATTTACAGTGTTGCCGAGAGTACTCCCATACGAGTATTGTACTACTTCAACACCTCCGTACTCCCGTACTCCTCCTTTCACATTCGTACTCCTCCTATATCTTACACTTGTAGCAAGGTGCAATTTCAACCTTTATAAATTCAATTCACTTCAAATTTAATGCAAATTTGGCAGCACTTTTATCTTTCAAACTGTCGTCAAAAAGGAAATTTCCCTCTTCCTAGTTTGCTTTTGTTTTTTTGTTGACTTATGCAGCGTTGCCGAAAGTACTACAATGAAAGTATTATACTCCGGTACTCTCCATCTACAAATTGTACTCCAATTTTTAAATATTGCGAATTGATCTATTTTTACTTCGCCTTAACATTTCTCTACCTAGTAAATTGCAAAACAAATTTTACTTTCTGGGCGCTTCATTAAAATTGTTTTCGTGTTCGATTTTGTACATTCGCGTCGAATCGTTTTCACTGACAAGCACTTATTTTGATAAAGTCAGTGACTGAATAATAATCACCAGATTAGCGAGACTCTACCAAAGCAAGATGGCCGCCACAGGCTTCCAACATCGAAATAAATTTCTAAATTTTCGTTCTGTACTCCCCGACATCCCCAACGAAATTATGAAACGGCATCACTGCACCATTAGCTTGTTAAAATACGAAACGCAGAATTTATTCTGATTTAAAATTCACACCGAATTTTATTTCTTGCAATCGGAAACAGTTTGAATTAAAATTTAGATCGTCTTTTTATTTTTTGATGGAAGTTGTATCTGCAAGAATTATAAACACATTCTATGATTCTAAGTATTCACCTTTATAATATGGACGCAAGAAAACGCAGCCCAATCTGCAGATTGATTTTCGGTCCTACCCCGTCTAAGAACCGAGCGCCTCTTAAATTTGAATGAATTAAAGATTTTTTATTCGTAGCGTGAAAATTAGTTTTTCTAAAATTATAATTTTCTGGTTGTTTAATTAAATTTAATTTTGTAGCGGCGTGCTGTAAAACCGAGTCAAAAATACCAATAATGTGGCATAATTAAGTCGATATATATAGTAGAATAATTAATTATTGTCTTCATTCTAAATATGGCAGCCAGCCGAATCTCATTTTTTCCTAATATTCCTTGAAAAATATGGCCGTCGTCGTCCAAAATAAACACCAATTCCTGAAGTTCGAATTAAAAATGCACCAATTTAAAAGAAGAAAAATATACAATACCACGGTTTTTTAAATGCGGCTTTTCTGGTGCCGGATCCTCTTCATCTTCTTCATTCTCTTTGTCTGTATTTTCTTTGAACTTTAATTTCTTTTGTTCTTCTTCAACAACTCACGGAAGTATTTTTGGGTGCCATTTAAATAAATTTGTTCCTCAACACTTGCGTTTACAACATTTATAAATAAAGATAAAACAGCACTTCGCTTAGAAAACATGTTCGGCTTGCTTTATCTCTACAGCTATTTTCCAGGAGCACGTTCTTAGGAGGGAATCAGCAAAGAGCTTTGATTTAAGTTGCATTCTTCGTGTGAATTGTTTTGTCTTGTTTTTGACTTGCTTATGTTTTGATAGAACGTAGTCTGTTTCGATGACTTTGCTGGATGTTTTTAACTGGTTTGACAATGTTATTGATTATTTTTTTAAAAAGTTTTGCTTTCTACTACTACACTTCAAATAATTATTAAACTTCGAGATACTCATTTTTGTTAATATTTGTTAATTTAAAAACGCACTACTCGTGGAAAATGCAGAGCTTAATTTAGCACCAAAAACAATGAATTCACACCAGTGTGCTACTTGAGGAGTGGATCTGCGTAAATTTGTATTTCCTTCGTTATTTTTTTTATTTGAAACAAAATCATGTGAATGTTAACTGGCTGCTTACATTTTTGTAAGTTATTGGTGTCATTGCATTTAGGTATTTTTTTTTATTTTTTGTTTGCCAATTTATCGGGCCTAAACAAAACTAAAAATGTTCAACATGGGGAATCCATCATACTCGAAGGTTATGTAGCTCAGTGTACTTTTTGCATATTCCAAGATATTCCAAGTTGCTTTGTTTCATCTTCATCCCTAATGGTAATTCAAAATACAACACATGCAGAAAGGTCCTCTTCATCACACGCCTGTGTTAATTTCCCACTCATACTCGCCCACCTATTTTAATTTTTAATTTTACGTCAAACGTTTCCCAATTTTTAGCTTAAGAAATCATTTTTTTTGGCTTGATCCGAGACGTGATAGTCCATAGCCCGTAGTTGTTATTATTGGTCAGATTCTGCCCCAACTTAAATAACAATAGTGCAATCGGGAATCACTGTCTGCTAGCATGTCACAATTTTTCTTGTTCCGGGAACTGAACACCCAATCGTCAAATCGAAATCTTACAAGAACGATGGGGTCCCCCCCGTATATGCATTTGAATAGATTATTATCATTCCATATATTTTATTACTTGCTTATAACGTGTTTTTGTAGGAATTACAATAAGACACTAAAATGCATTTGCCGCTACATCTATATTTCCCTCACCTGGTCAATTACTGAAGCAATGCTAATCCCACGAATACATTCAGCTGCACACATTATGCGATTATTGTGAAGAATTTCCGGTCTATTGCTCAAAAAGAAAAGTTTCAACTTTTAAATTATCGTGTCCTTCTTAAATAAATTTCGAAACGCAATAATGTACATGCAAGTTGAACTGCTTACAATAGAAAGCAACTAGAATTGAAACGAACTCAAAATGTTATAATTAGGTGCACGAAACTAGTGAGTAGTTACTAATGCGCGCAGTCAGTGTGTTGCCTTAAGCACAAAGCATTAATCTAGTGATATACCCTTGTCCTTAACCTAATGGCTCGCAGTTACACCTTCGGTTCGTTAATGAGCATACCTTCATAACAAGCGTGCTATTAGGAGTGAGATTCCGAGGTGTTCTTTTGCATAGTTATTTAATTAGGCACTTAAGTGCACATATATATGTATATATATATAGTTGGCGCAACAGGTCCGTAGGGACCCAAGGCCTAGCTTCTCGCAATCATTCGTTTTGTGTGAGTTTTATTTTTGGAACTAATGGAAGGGATCTACAATTTTATGCCGATTCCAAACGGCTAATTGAGAAGCTCTAAAGACAGTTATACTCTCGGATGTTTGTCAGACGTTCGCGAGAGGTGGCGCAGTGGAAAAAAACCCCAAGTTGGAATTTGGGTTTTTGCGGGTATAAGTGCACATATAAAGGGCCCGCCATCTAACTTTTTTTTTTTCAACTAGTGCTTATTTCGCGAATGGTAGCACTTAGCTCATGTCTGATTTGACAGATAATTAGTTTCATCCTTCCACTGAACGAATATGGTTGTGTATACGCTTGAACAATGCTGGGAAATATTGCGACATTACTTTGAAAATCATGGTATTGTTGCAGAATGTGTGCGAAAATTGCGTACGGAATTTGGAAGAAGAGAAGCACCGTCAGCTCCGTATGTTCGTTATCTTGTGAAAAAAGTGAAATAAACTGGCATCCTCATCGATAAACCAAAGCGTGAAAAGCCAAAAACAGTGCGTACACCCGAGAAAATTGCCGCTGTGGCAGAAAGTGTGCGTGAGGCATAATTGGGCCATTTTTCTTCGAAAATGAGCAAAGAGTGGCCGTTACAGTCAATGGCGATCGTTATCGGGCCATGTTGAACGAATTTTTGTTCACAAAAATTGAAGAGGAGGATATTGGCAACATTTGGTTTCAACAGGACGGCGCTACGTACCACACAGCCGAAGCTACACTCGATGTTTTGCGCCCTGTTTTTGAAGATCGCATTATCAGCCGCAAAGCTGATGTCGTTTGGCCACCATTATTAACCGGAAGGATTGTACTTTCAAATAAAAAAATAAATTTGAGAAAATATTCAGTAGTTTTTTTTTATAGCATTTTCAAAAAAAAAAAAAGTTATTTGGCGGACCCGTTACTATTTGAAATAACTCGCTTGTGAAAATGGTGTCCCATAATTCACACAAAATTTAATTTTGATAGAAAATACTGATGTTTCATTAGAAAGGTTAACTTTTTAGAGATGGAATGGCGCATCAGATAAATGGCCGTCACGGCTTTGCTGGCAAGTACCTACTTACTCTTTTACTTTTATTGAGATTTTCTATGACCGTTTCGCATAAATGTGGCTGAATTTCATTAATACACCCCCCAATTTCCTCTTTCAACGCGTTAAAGTTATTCAGGCTTATCATGAAAAGGGGCATTCAAATCAAAATGCATATCGTGCATACTTTTTTATTTCACTTATTGCGAGAATTAAACGATGGAGTCAATAGGTTAATAAAGGTAACAAATGTATAAAGCATATAACTGAACATCGAACTGAACAAATGTATAAAAGAAACAAACGTTTTATTCAACAAAAATAAGGTTTACAATGTCCGTATAAGTTTTTAAACGTTTTTTCCTCTGCTTACCTATGTAGACCATGACAAAATTTCGTTTTGCATGAAAACCCTACGCGTAGTTCAAAAACTTCTAATAAACAGTATTCCTTTTATTTTGTGATCTGAAAGAAATTCAAATTCTCGAAATTAATATAAAAGTATTAAGATGTATATATGGAGGCACTGGAAATAGTACTGAAAATTAATTCTAATTAAGTGATAGGGCAACACCGATCTTTAACTATAATAACTCCATTTTCTTTCATTATTTTTACAGATTAAAAGCGAAGATGTCGTAGAGGCGTATATCGAACGCTGCCAGCAGGTGAACCCGCTCATAAATGCCATCGTTCAAGATCGTTTCGAGGAGGCTCTCGAGGAAGCGCGAGAAGTTGATCGAGTCATTGCCATGGGCATCAATACGGTCGAGGTTATGGAAGAACTGACTCCCTTGTTGGGTGTTCCGGTGACGGTCAAAGAAAGCATCGCTGTCAAAGGTCTAACCAATCAAGCGGGTCGGGTTTTCAAGACGCCCCAAATCGCAAAATCCGATGCGCCTGTTGTTGAACAGATTAAGAAATTCGGCGGCATAATTTTGCTGGTGAGCAATACACCAGAGCTTTGTCTACTGTGGGAAACTTACAACAAAGTCACTGGACAGACAAAAAATCCATATGACTTGAAACGCACACCAGGTGGTTCGTCGGGAGGTGAAGCGGCGTTATTAGCAAGCGGTGCATCTCTGCTCGGTCTTACATCAGACATTGGTGGATCCTCGCGTCTGCCAGCAATGTTCAGTGGAATATGGGGACACAAGCCCACGCCGTATGCCGTCTCATTCAAAGGTCATCACCCAACCAGTGACTTTCCGAAGTGGGGCGACTTTTTCACCATCGCTCCCATGACACGTTACGCCAAGGACTTGCCGCTCCTTTTGAAATGTATGGCAGATCCAACAGGTCCCAAACTGACGTTAGACAAAGAAGTCAATATCAGCAGTATTCGCTTCTTTTTCATGGACAATGATGGTCCATCCGGCATGATGCGCCCCTTAAGCCGAGATCTACACGCGGCCATCAATCGCGTCGCAACCGATTTCAATGCAAAACGCGTAAACATTCGAAAAATGAAATGGTCCTTGGACATATCACTGTCCGCTATGCTGACCATGAAAAACATCGAAACAATCTATCACAAGACCGAAGAAGGCGAACGGCCAAAAACCGTTTGCACCGAAACTGTGAAGTATTTCTTCGGCTGCTCGGACAGCATTCTGCCGTCGGTCATTTTTGGCCATTTGCAGAATTTCATGAAAATTATTCCCAATTCCAGACACAAGCATCTGGCCACCATTATCGAAGCGCTTAAGACTGAATTCAAAGAACTCTTGGGAACGGATGGTGTTTTCATCTATCCCACATTCCCCAATACAGCTCATCAGCACTATCAAATCTACCACAAACTGCTCGAGCCTATGTACATGGCCATCTTCAACACACTAGGCCTGCCTGTGACCAACTGCATGATTGGGTTGGATCGGCGTAATCTACCCATGGGTATACAGGTTGTTGCCAACCCTGGCCAGGATCATCTGTGTTTAGCTGTGGCGCGTGAAATGGAAAGGCGGTATGGTGGATGGGTGCGGCCTCCCACAGAAGAGTCTTCGAGTAAGTTAGCGTAAAAGTCGAAAGGTACATCAATATCAGTTTTGGGTATACACAACATTATAGGTTAAAAAAATATCACATTAGGCTATTATTAAATGAAAACATCATTTATTCACCCTTATTTGTGTTTCCTCTATTTTGTTTTTGTAACCGTGTATAGAAGAGGTACTAAACCATTTTGTTACACTACATTGTATTATTTTACTCTCATAAAAGGCAAAACTATATACATTTCATTTTTTTAAAACCAAAATAAACAATTAAATATTAATTATGATACACAAGAGCAGATATATCGTTTTATTTGAATTGTACGGGAAAAGGAATTTGTTGACGCTGTCAATGTACGTAAGTAAGATAAACGTTGAATTAAATTGTTTATATCAAATAACTGGCTGCTGCATACACAATATTAGTCCATTCGTGTATCTACTTCCCCAAACCAAGTGCTAAAAATCTGTCAAAATTCACAATATTTTGCGAAACGTCCTCAGAGGGCAGAAGATATACTCAAAAGCATTTACTCAATAACACTTCGAGTTATTATGGGCTACTTCCAGCTAAATACCAAATTGTTCAAAACAAAACCACATATATTTGTAGCTGGAGCAAAAATTAAAATGCAGGTTATATATATATATATATCGTTCTTTCAAGGGACCTTGATGCTTAAAAGCAACCCAGTATTCATTCTTAATTTTCTTAATTTAATTTGTAGCCTACCCCGCGGTCAACGTCAATTGGAGAATTGATGACATGATAAATAATTGATGTCAGACTATGTCAGAATGAGTAAACTTAAAATTCGAATGTCCCAATTGAAAGAAACGAGCGAATCTATGTATTCACAATTTTTTTTTATTTTCACTTACAACAAAATTTAGACTGAAGTCATTCGCAGAATTTCGCATTTTGTAGGATTTCTTAAAATTTAATAAATATTGATCTGAAAGAATTTAGAATGGGCATGGAAACTATTTTCAACTTAGGATTTTGTATGCAACCTTGTTTTATTGTAAAGTTGAAGACACTTTCTAAATCTTTTTGTGAATTAGGTGTCTTATTCACTGCTGTACTCATTAGGTAAGAAACTATTTATTTAAACTTGTAATAAACTACAAAAATGTTTAGCCCAATACCAATACCCAATACCCAATTTGTATCTGTTCTTTTTACTTTTCTTTGACATCATATTTTTCGCATTTGACACAATATTAGTATTATCTTTAAACTTACATATTTCTACTTCGATTTTTTATTTTTCTGCCAAGAAACCTTGATCGTCAAAGGTGCTATACTATTTGTTTAATAACACATGAATTAATAAGATGAAAATCATGAAATACTATTGACTTGATCGTAAGTAGGTACTAACGTTCCCATGGGATCATTTTCTGAGTGAACTAAGTTTGTCAAACGTGGTTGGCTTTTTTGTGGTTGGCAAAAACTTCAGAAATTTGGCTTTATGTCGATGGCGAAGGCGTAAGCCTGTAAAAATGAACAAAGTGTTTTAACTACACACCTGCGATAGCAATAATCTGACAAATAATTTTATCACATTGTATTGATTAATAGATCTTTCTGTCCCTCTCTTTCTCTTAATTTTGAATTTAATTTAATTCTTTATTTCAATGAAAAAAATATACAAGCTTATTACTAACAGACTTTGAATAAGTATTGAATGGCTTCATAATAAAAATATTTGGCAATTAAGCAATATATTTGTTTGTTGAAATATAGTAAGAAACATCTCGTGAAGTTCGTAGTAAGAAATTCTGGAATATTGGGAAGTCACCATGGAGAATGAAAACTGTAGATCAATTGATTGGCCGCGTTCCACTGCCCGCTAGATGACCAGCGGTATGAAAAACTCCATATAAAAAAAATTGACATTTCACCATTTGCGCTAGATGTCTAGCACTTTTTGTGAAATATCCCTTTGAGGGAAATTTCTCAATCTAGCGCAAAACTACCAGCTGCGTTGAGAGAAAAACAAACAAAGAAAAAGGCTTGTCAAAGGAAACCGTTCAAACGTTTACAAAATAAAAAAAATACGAAAGCGAGCAAGTGTAATTGTGATAAAATTGTTAATAACTTAAATAAAATAGGAATTCAGACATTGTTATCAAGATATTGTATCATTTCTTTGATTGAAGTGTGGAAATAAATATGCGAAAAAGTGTGTCAAATTACCCTAGCGCGAGCGTTCCTTCGTCTGGTATATTTTGTGCTAGACGTCTAGCGGGCAGTGGAACCCGGCCATTTACTACGAGTATTGTTCTATGGTGTATAGGCCATCCAAAAAGAGTTCAAATTAACCAAGTTGCGCAGTAGGTAGCAATTTCCTTGAGGGGATATTTTCCCTTAGGCGCTTTTCTCTACTTAACACTTTTTTCTTTTTTTTAATAGTGTACACACCTAAGTCATTTACAGAGTGAGTAATAAAAATAATAACATGGCTATTTAAAACTTATCAACAGTTTTTTTTTCAACTTGTCAAACTTGTCGCTGATTTGGAGACCACCAGAAAATATCGATTTGCGTATTGAGCTAAAGATAAAGTTTGAAGTGAAAGCTTTTCCCAGAACTGACTGATCCGATAATTAAAGTTAAATTCAAAAATGGCAACACTGGAAATCATCAAGCAACTTATACGTATTTCTGGAATACTCGATTAAAATATTATAACAACATGTAGAAAAAAAACTATTTCCTTGACGGTTTCGTTTCCATCCTATGAAAAAGTATTTTCGTTTTTTTTCTTATCCTTTTCGGAATCAGAGAAAGAGTTATTCTATTCCGCCAAACTCTTTTTCTTGAAGTAATTTACAATGCCCGAGTAATGTGGTGTATTGACAAGAAGGTGACTTTGGCGTTTGCAATACCCAAAGCGATAAACAGCTAAATATCTAGCTTACAGCTTTAGATACTACTTACTACTTTTCCTCTCATAAATCAACAACCTCACATATATCTTAAGCTACCGTCTCAATTTCAAAAGTATTTATATTCGCAATTCCTTTCTAAGTTTCTCGTGAAAATCACTAGTTTATTTTTACCCAAGACACCACAGCGACCTTGTTCTAGAATTCACATTTGCACCGAGTCACATTCCTATTACCAAATTTGGGCTGCACTTTGAAAATTTATCCACCAACACTCTATGGCATCTGAAATACTAACGGCGTCTGTTAATCGGCCAACATAATAATTGCTATACGAAAAGCCAGTCGGTTCTACGGTGTTTAGTTATTGGGCAATTTTTTAAGAGAAAAAACAAGAAAAACCGCACACGGAACGACACAAATGTGAAATACTACGCGTTTCCTTTGGTTGCGTCGCGTCGTTGATATGGCTTGGCACAGATTCCGCCGTTTGCATCTAACCAATGTAAGTCTGCTCTATCTGATTCTATGTACCGCGTCGGAGAGCTGTATCTTGCTGCGGTATCGAATTTTAATGTCCCCAAAGATCAAAGTCAACGACCAAGTTGTTTTATTACACATATACATGTTGAAGCATTTGTTGCACAATATTTGGACAAACTGCGGCATGATTGCAAGGAAATTTTGTATTGAACTAACTATTTTCCACGGCTCCGATAGCAAGCAGTGGTTTTCCCACTGAGATGTTATAGCATGATACCTATGTGGTAGATACATTCTTAAGTAAGCTAAAGCGGTGTTTTGCGCAATATAACTAGCATAAGGCTAGGGGCAATATATTAGTGTTAAAATGCGACAGGTATAAGCGAATTACATTTTTCAGACCAAATGCTTGAGGTATAGTTACGTATAGTAAGGAGTTCAAACGATTCGCTTGCTATGATGGCCAGAGAAGAAAGCAAAGATAAAGGTTCCAACCAAAATATAATATTCAGTTGTAACTGAAGGATCAACCACAATTGGACTATTTGGTGGCAAAATACGAGAAGCAAGGCCTAAGGTCGTATGCTGTTGCTTCATCTATTTATTTAAGTGGTCTGATCTCTCTGCCACCGGCAAATTTAGTCCGCGCGGTATAGTCGTTGTATTTCATCAAATTTACCCCAATCGAACAACACAATGTGCCGAATATGATATTCTGGGTTGATTCTAAAACCGCCCTGGACGGACTACCCGTCAATTACAGATAGAGAAAATGGCGGCAAACGCTAAAGCATTTTTGCTTTCTATTTTCCTGACATATCTTGTGATTGCGGTAATTATCAAAACCCAAAATATATACCTAATAAAGAATTTCAGCTTCCCCGCTCCTACCTGATTTTCACCACCAATTTTGAAATAAAATTCTCTCCACGCGCTTTCAAATTGTTTGTCTGTGAATAGCAAATTTGCGATGGCCTTTATAAATTCTTGGAAGTTCGCATTTATATGTTTTCGAATAGGATTCACATAGATGTCCAAATGTTTAATTCTTCTGCGTATAGATTGCTGGAACGCAATGTTAACACAGCAGACAATATGCCAGCGGACATCACAAGTTGGTACACCATTGAAGCTGAATACATATTCATCAAGTTTAATATATTATAACCATGATTGAAATTCGGTCCCAGAATTATTAGTTTTATTTGTTTATAAATAACAAATGATTATTTATTACAAAGTGCTCCAATGTCCATCAAGTCTATCTTTTTTGGACTCTACTGTCGTCAGATTTACAGGTAGAATTTGTTTATATCTTTTTGATTATTTTCTTCGAACAGACACAAACAAAAAAAAAAAATAATACATTTTTGGAATCAAGAACTGGTATGGATTAAGAATTAATTAACTTTCCTTTTGTGCGTGAAGTAAACAGAAATTTGGAGCGATCACGCAGACGGTACCCTGCCCAAGCTATACGTTTCATGTGTATAGGTATGTATGCAATGGAAAATCAGACACAGGTTTATTTAATTGTTTCCTTTTCCATCTATTCTATTATTCTTAAAAAAAAAACCGATTGGAAACTATGTACGTGTCTCTACTTATATATTTCTATTTGAGTGGTAGCTACTCATTTAGGTACGAGTAGGTATATAGGAGCGTTTGATTACCTATGGCATACGGATTACGGGCATGTTGGCAATCAACACGAGCAATATAAAAACGCTCTCTGTGCCACGGATCTTCCATTTTATATTCGAATCTTCAGAAGGATTGACTTAACTTCTTCAAATCAACTAAATCAACTGGCTGATTGTTAACATTTTAAGTAGTAATGATAAATTAATCTGTTTGGTGGTGCCACTTTGTCTACTCTATTCTCTCTTTGTTTATACTATTCTGCGCATTTGTGGGGACAAATTTTCCATATTTGTCAACCGTGATCACGCAGATAAATTAAAATGAAAACGTGTCGATTACCGTGTTAAATCAACAGAAATAAGAATATTGTGATTTAACCCCGTAAGACTCGTACAGACTCAAAGATTTTTTCTGTTAAATTACTTATAACCTTAAATTGTAGACTATTTAAAAATGACGCTCGGTTATTAAATAGTATGGCTGTAAGGTAGAACGTAGAAGTCAAAGACCACGTTTACCTTCCATTTACATGTACATATTTAATGTCTTTTTCCATTGGGACCACCAGAAGTCTTTTTCAGATCTCAGATTTTACGCTGCTCATGGAACGCGCAACGAAATTGATCTGCTTTTATAAATGTATTAGTGCGTTAATTGGCAGCAATATCAGCTGTTCAAATCGCATTTGTTTTTGCAAAAATCACAAATGGATTTCGACTTCAAAAATTTAATATTTGTGATGATTCGAAGTCTTCAGATGACGAGCAAAACTATGAAGATAATAATTCGTCCAAAATTATATCCATGGCTATTTATGTATTTCGTTATTTTGGTTTTCACCAAATTTTGCGCATTTGGCTTGAAAGCAAACTTCTTAAAATGACGTATAACATCTGAGCAAAGCATATTGGTAATGTGGCAGTATGTGTAGATCTGGAAAAATATCGAGGTCTGCAAAAAGTGCTCCGAATCGAAAAAAAGATTGATTTTTTTTGCCCACTGATTTAGATAAAAAAAAAGATTAATTTTTTGTCCCAATGGAAAACGACATAAGTTACAGGTGTATCCGGATTTGATATTTGATATGATACTTATACTTTTCGATTCTTATACTTTACTTGTTATCGTTCTAATAAATAAATTATATTAATTTTTTAAGTTATTACCTATTTGAAGTTTAGAATAAATCCAATATGTGAGGAAGTTGAGTTTTTTCGAAGAAGGTTAGATTCAAAATAAACTTTTAATGCTCGTTTAGATAAATTAATAAGCTCAGCAATGGCTTTTGCGGACGCATACTTTTACTGGACGCATTTTAGGAATATACAAATTTGTTTGTGGTGAAAGTAGATATATAAGAGCCATATTAAGACGCCAAACATGAGAGAACATTGACTGTGATTCTATTAACTGCTAAACTCCACATTAGAGCGCGACATATAAATCCAAACTACGCACAACGCACATTACTTTGCTGGGGCACACTGGTTGATTGATTCTCAGTTTCTTCAATTTTGCCGAAAACCGAAACATATAGGTTACATATAGCGAAAATTCAACTGTTCAAACAAACACAAAGAAGTCTATTAGTGTTGTAGTTCAAAGCTAGCTATAATCCAATTTTCATGCCAACTGATTGTAATCAAGTTGTTGTTCTATTAAATACCACGCAACGACCAAAGACTCTAGTTCGCACATAATTTTTAATTCTGTATGATGATAGACATGTGGCCGTAAGCATAGGTACCTACTTACTTTAAATTAACGTGAGCTACGTGTCTGTTAGTTAGAATGTATTTTAAAATTTGTTACAGTTGGTATTCGTTGTTTTTTGAAAAAGAAAAAAAAAATGCCTCCCGCAAAAGATCTCATTCTGACATGTACAGTTCCTACATTGTAGGGCTTATTTGTACAATCGAGTTTACATAATGATGGTAGGTATGAAAGACAGTGTATTGACCCTTAGCTTTATTTTCATTTAATGATCTAATTTATTTGCAAATTTCGTTGGGGGCAAAAAGTCTTAGTTTACCTCATAATACAGGAATTATTAATTTTTAAACAGAAATTGAAACTGATGAAATGTTTCTTGAGAGGCTGTCGAAAATGTTACAAGTGTGCCTTGACACCACTAGCTATTCTGTCTAATTTATAGGTTAGGTATGTACTGTTGAAAATTCCTTTATGCAGCGTCAAGCACACAGGGTGATTTTCGAGATATTCGAGAAGATGCCTAGCGTAGATTTCAAAAAGAACAATGACGGTAACATTGAATTAAGCTTTTGTGAAAAAATTGGTTGACTGAAACAAGAATTTTGTCACGGAACTTTGTTTTAATTATCTGAAGTTCGCTTGGAAAAATACGGCATAAAGTTTAGTACTCTGCTCGAGCTCAGCAAAATTTTAGCTGCTCTCAAACTTTCCTCAAGTTAAGCTGTTGCTGTCAAGTTTCTTCCACTTGGGATTGAAAACTTATGTCGTATTTGATTTGGCTTCTCAGATTTTAATCTAAGATTTCAGATTTTTGCTGACAAATCGAACATGAAATCCGAATTTTATTGGCTCTGTTATGAATTGAGTTGGCCGCAAGAAAAAACATTTTTTTCACTTGCACTGGAAATCCATTTGCATTGATTTTCACACATTTATAATAACGCATTTCGAAACAAATTAATATAAAAACTCATTTCCATACGAGTAAAATGAAACGATACACAATTTCTAACCGCCAGCTGTGCGTCTAAAACATAAAACATAGTGAAATTATGTGTAAATCTGAGGAAAAATCGAGATTTCTCAAAAGTCTGTCAGATCAAAAAAAAAATTAATTTTTTTGGCAGATCGATCATGAAAAGCATTATTTTTTTCTCAAAAAAGACAATTGATATTTTTACCCATTCGAAAGCGACATTAGTGTGAATCCCAGGAGTTCAGTTGTTGTAATTGTGTAGTGAATGTTCTACGTCACTTTAATTTGCTGAGATAACGATAAATGTTATCCACAAATAATGAATGTGATCTCGGAGCAGTTTTCGGAAAACTTTAATTTTTGGAAAATCCTCAGAAACACCTGCTTGGGCAGGAGTTAAAATATTGAAAAAATTGATGTAATATCAACATTGAATTTCTTCGTTTCTAATTTATTTTCAAGCTTAAACGAAAATATTTTTCTTTAAGGGTGCATTTTTAGAACACTTTTCTATACCTTTTAATATGAAATGTACTTTTTTTTCAACTGAACAATTAATTATTTGGTTCGAATACTTTTTCGCATTTGGAAAATCTTTTTTTTCGAAAACAGCGTGTGGGAGAAAAAATTATAACGGACTGTACGAGTCCGATATTAAGCTGCCTCCACATCCAAACCCAACTGTCAACAACCAACTGTCTAATGTCAAACGTCTCACGTGCAACGAGAACCACTAAAAACAAATCATTTTGTTTACCTATATTGTGAACCGCTTTATTTAATTTATTTATTAAAATGTCAATCAACTATAGCAAATTATGTTCGGTAATAATCAAGCAGTGCTTCGGTGAGACTGTACAAAAAGTGTTCGACTGTTTATTTGAGGCCATCTGCAGAAGTCTGCCTAATATTACCAAGTCAACAAATCTCACCCGCAGAGAGGTGCACTCATAATAGTCTTCAATTGTCCCAGCAAACTTACTAGGGAATTGTATTTTTTAGGTAACAAATGCTTTGGCTGTCCTTATTAAGTTCCAACTTGTGACCTATAAGCCATCGGATACAAATGCTGGTATTGCTGAGTACCTTTTGCAACGCGATGTCATTATCTACATCTTGCGATATTCTAGGTAATGTTTCCCCTTACATATTGATTGATTATTATTAATTCGTAATCCTCACAGGTATGTACACTTGGCGCAGACCAAATACGGCACAATTGGAGCATCTGTAGTGGAAGAACTGCTCCAATCAGGCAGCCAGACTGGATCACACGTTATGCTGCGATGCTTTTTTAGTGCAGACAACAAAGACAAGCTTGAGGCTTATCGTGACACGTTCATCACCATGATTAGTGACAACTACTTGGTTAAACTGCCAATGCTGGTAGGGGCTGGTGAATCAGAGGGTGTGCCCAAACTGCACATCGAGCCATACGATGTGTTCGTTCCTCCGGATATTGATTTACAAATCATTCACCAAATGCACGAGGGAAAACCAGTGCAACCAAAGGATGCCGGTATGTTTTGGCAGGTGAACTTTGCTCGTTTTCATCAGGACTTTCGGGACACCATTATGGTATCCGCCATTGAACAAAAGCTTGGCAATAACGCCAGTGAATGCTTTCGATATATTTTGAAGCAAATGTACGAACGAACTGATCCATGGCAACAGGTAAAAGCTAATAATTCCAGCTGTGTGCTTAAACTAACATCTCTCACCATAGCATTCTTCCAATCCGTTTACGTTCGTAGAGATCAAACAGGCAATCGAGAAGAAATCCAATAACTTGGATTTGATGAAGTTCCTCGATCAATACGTTATGCTGATAGGTAAGGCAACATCACATCCGTGATATCCAAGTGTTAATCCTTCGAATATGTTCAGCTGATGACAGTTTGGGTTTCATACGAAGAATCGGTGAAATGGGTGCTGGCCAGTATGTCGTCGAGATGGAGCACGCCTTTGAGCAACTGGCATTCGCATGCATTGAAAATGTCATAACCGAGCGCTTCGGTTCAAAAGCGTCCCGAATTTTTCGTGTCATTAGAATGAAGAAATTCATCGAACAAGAGGAGATTCAAAAGGAAGCGATGATTCCGGCAAAGGAGGCCAAACTCTTGGCTTACAATCTTTTCCAAGAACAATTCATCCAGATTAAGACAATTCGTAAGGCCGGCGGAGGAGGAGCTGGCCCAGCAAAAGCTTTTTACCTTTTTCACGTCAAGCACAAGCAGGTAGTGTGTTTGTTTAGGGGGACTTAACGTAGGTTTCATTGGTGTTTTCTTACAGGTGGTTAAGATGCTTCTTGATATCTGCTTCAAAGCTCTATACAATGCGATAACACGATCCAACTACGAGAAAACCGAAAACAAGAGGCTAATGGAAAAGTCACAGAAGCTGGACAGCATTGTGGAAACAATGAAAGAGCGAGGTGAATCCGAAGAATATATCGCTGAGGTATGTATAGAGTTTGTTCTATAGTATCAATTGTCGTTCTTGCACATTTTCGACGCCTAAGCTTGTGTACTTAGTTACTCGTACTTTTATTCTTCGCATAAAGTTGAATAAAGTGTATTTTTTGGTCCCCTGCTTTGGCTTGAAACTACTCCTATCACATGGACGTAACCTAACGACTACAACATGGCCTCCACCTTAATACATTATCCAAGAGATTATCGTCCGAATATTCCTGAGCAAAGATACCAGTATAGATGAGGTATATGGACATGCTAGCTCCGGCAGCCATTGTTTACCTTAATGCAAAATGTAATTAGACGTTCATTCACAAGACTTCTTTGATATATCAGTTCTTTTCCGCAAGGTCATAATCTAAATGTTGTAGGTAGTAGTTTTTCAACAAATTGTTAATAAACTGATTGTGCCAATTGTTTTTGCTTCCCAGTTTTATCTAAGATTCAGATGATATCTTTTTAAGTTTCTAAGCCTTATTTTTTATTTAATTTTTTATTACTTAAATCATTACAGATTCTGGAAACCCTAACGCCCCCGGAACGTGAAATACTTGAGAAAGTGAAAGCTCGCATTAAAACCCTATCGAATGCAGAACTAGCCCTGGACGACACCATCTTCCTCCTTCAAATGTATCTGTTTCACTCCACTGCTCCAGTATACACAAAATCTAAATAAATACATTTTACATAATTTTTCTACAGTTTTTAATTCAATAATTATACAAATGGGTAGCATTATTAATTTATAGTAAATACAAAATATATTATCATAACAATGCATGTAGATTAAATGCAACGTAATCGGATCTCAGATCTGACTTTATAGAGGTTCTTACAATTAAAAACAAAAAACACACAGTGCTAAAATCAAAAACAAACAAATACATTCTTCTCTTCTTTTGGTTTTTGGTTAATTACAACACGATATAACAATGCAACAACTATAAAATTTAAATATAAGAAATGGCTTATGCTGTGTCATCTGTCTGTATCGACGGACAAATAGCATCAGTTATGTAGGATGATCTTTTCAATGTGGTACCGATGAGTGAAATTTAAGTTAAGTGATGGTGGTACATTAAGGTTTATGCGTAGGCTATTTACATCACGCGTCCATTGTAATGCGTGTACATTTTATCCCAAAACGAGAGCCTCTCTGTTTCGGGATTGGATCGCATCTGCAGTGTTGATGATATGTCTAAATATCGGAGATCTTGAAGCGCGTTAGCTTTGTCAATGGGTTCCCATGTTGATAACAGCGTTGAATTTAAATTCGACGGAGTTGGATTGCTGGAAAGGAGAACAAAGTGTTTTAGAACCGTTAGCAATTAACTGAATTGAGTTTTGAAAACCGACATGAGTTGAACTGGCATATTTTCTGAAAGCCTGAACACTTCGTAATCAACATGTTTAGCTCCTGTCAGTGTGGTTGATATATTCACGCTTACGACGTACTATAATGTTTTAAGAAATCTATTGGGACAGAACCTGCCAAACTCTCCCGTCTGTGTAAAACGACAAGGGAGAAAGTTCGCTATTGCGTCAACGTCGGTATCAACCAAAGATAAGATGCCGTCATTTCATATGGCTTCCTTAATAACATACACCTGTGTGAAAGGCAACACAGGATTTATTTTACGTGCCAGACGTTCAGCGGCCAATGTTCGGTATGAACGCTACGACTAATCAGTATGAATGCTTTACATACAGTACTTACCCATATTTAGCGAAATTCGTCCACATTTTGACCATTCGGTTCTTTACCAAATCCTCCATCGACAATGGATCCAGGCTGAGATTGAAAAAACCAAATTTGAACAGGTATCCCAACTCATCGCCATGACAAACTCCTGGCCTTGATATGCCCAGCATTCGCTTGTACAGACCCAGTTCACCGTCGAAGGCAAATCTATAAAAGTACACTGGAGCGGTTCCAAATGTTGCATGACTCCTGGCTGATTTCGCAATTCCTTGCAGGAACATTAAGTCTGTGAGCAACTAAAAACATAATTAGGATTAGGCAGGCTTATAGCAAATTGATTTGTTATTTCTACGTACATATATCATCTGATCAACAGACTCTGGACCAACAGGTAATGAGCCTAGATAAAACTGCCTTATCTGATCAGAGACCAGAAAAGCCTCTTCGGATAAACCCGATAAGTTCAGATTCGGTGGTACTAATCGTACAAAGTCTTGATCGATTATTTCGAGAAGATTTGGATTTTTACGGAGTCCTGAAAATGTTTAACCTACATAACTTGCAACTTTTAAGGTTTTATGGGAGCTTACTTCTTATGAAAAGCATGGCCTCATGGGTGTTATACCCAACGATGTAGGGAACATTATTGAACCGTCCTTTGTTATAGAGGACTTCGGGTAGTTCCGTGATTATAGGCTCCTCCAAAAAAGTGCCGTTACCTCCAGAATTATCGTTCCAAAATCCTTCAATACTTGGCACAAATGGCAGCCCAATGTTATTTCGGAAGTCATTCTCATTTAGGGTGAGCGGAGCAGCCTCAACAAGTTTCCTTGCGGGCACCCGTCTTAAAAAGGCTATAATTTCATCAACATTCTCGCCACCTGTGTAACCGAGCACTTCTGCGAGTCGTAATGCCCTTGCAGAGGTATTATAAGCCATTGACCAAGGATTCAGGGCAGAACCACTCTCAGATATGGCTCGATGGAAAAGTCCATTCGCAAGAGGTGATAGCAGCAAAAATTGGACTGATGCGGCACCTGCCGACTCACCAAACACTGTTACCGAACTGGAATCACCACCGAATGCCTCCACATTATCACGAATCCATTGCAGCGCCAAGACTTGATCCTAAAGTTACAAAGGGTTATCAAGCCCATTCAATTACTGAGACAATGCTCTACCTTTAAACCAACATTTCCAGGTGCATCAGGCCCAACAGCTAAAAAGCCTAATGGTCCAAGCCGGTAGTTAAGGGTAATCAAGATAACATCTTCGGCTACTAAGAAGTCCGGTCCGTACAGGAAGGTATTACCGGATCCAAATGCAAATCCACCTCCGTGCAGCCATACCATGACCGGCAGCTTTGGATTGCTAAGAACGAATCATGAATTTCTATTGTAAAGTGCAAGTTATTAGAGAATTTCTCACCCATCGTCTCTCGGCAGCTTGGTTGTGAACACGTTTAAAAACAAACAGTCTTCGTTGCCCTTGTATGTGTCCAATATCATGTTCTTGTGTGGGCAGCTATTTCCTTCGCGCAGAGCATCCCGTACACCGTACCACGATCTTTCAGAAACCGCCGAACGAAAACTGTAAGAAAAAACGATATCTTCTCAATAACTGTATTGAACGGGCGTTTTAGAGCTCATACCGTCGATTACCAACTGGTGGCTGCCCGTAACGAATGCCTTTAAAGCTGAAATATCCACCTCTGTCGCCAGAGCGATAACGTTGGAATCTTCCACGCAGTTTGCCCTGCGTCGTCTGAACAACTATTTGAGATTCTTTCTGTGAATGAAAAAGATAAATTGTGTACCTAAATTAACATTTTAAAAACTCCGAAACTGACTGCTCAAAGGCTTTACAAAATCAGATGTTCATCTTCTTCGAAAATGTTTTTAATTAAACAAATTAGGGTTTGATCTTCCCATAATTAATGTATTTAAGACAAAAACAAATTTGGAAACTTGTCACCACCATCGAAAATTGAGTAGATATATGATGCACCCCACTGTATCATATCTCAAATCCTGGAAAGGACCCAAGACGTGGCGAAATATTCCTTTTATTGATTTCAAAGCAACTTACGGTAGGACGAACGGATATAGATCTTACATTGAAAGGTAACAATTACACCACTCCGAGTGTTTTTTTTTTTGTAATTTAAATAGTTGTTAGTTAGTTTTATGACTTTTTATTTAAATGTAAATTATCAAAATAATTCTACATATATTACAATATTTTATGAGCATAAAGTCTTTACGCTTGGCAATGGGCGTCTAGCAGATAGACTTAGAGCAATATGGCAGCACACTTATTTCCATAACACATTCCGTGCGTTAATTAACGTTTACCCTTCACATCAAAATAATTTGCGTAATTTCGGAGAATTCAATTATCAAAACGTCCTCATACATACTCGTAGGTATTAGAAAAAAAGAAGAGAAAATCCAAAAACTCACTTCTTTATGTGCAATTAAACATTTCAACACAAAGTGTAAGGAACTGCCAATTTTAAAGGCCACTTATTGCACAGCGGTTGCCTAATCCAGCGGCGTGTACTACCATAAAGCTAAAACCAAAAACAAAATTTAACGAGCGAAATGACATGTTGTTATTTTATGCTTAAGAATTTTGCATCCAAGTGCCAATCCATTACTCACGACATACTCTTCTTAGCCGTGACACCGTTTCTTTCATTCTAGCCCCATCATCGTTTTGGCTAAGAACTATGTAAAGTACTCAATTCATTATTGGCAAAACCGAATCGTACTCTTCGCATGGATCTACCCATGTTAAGTAACTTTAGGAGTTTGTACCAAGATCGTGATCTCGAAAAAGCTGATTTTGGCAGCAATTTACCTGAAGCACAAGTTTGCAGTCAATGACCAACGCCAAAGTGTTGTCACATTCATTGCATGTGTTACATCGATGGTATTTTTGAAGCATGACCAGTTTTTAGGTAGCTAGGATAGTATAGGTAAGCCTACTTGGAGGCAAAGTCATTGACATAGATTTAGACCTTATAGATAGTTTGCATCAAAAAGTGGAATTAGCGAGCTTGTATGTTAGAAGAGATATGCGCAAATATGGAAAATGAATGGCTTTTAAAAAAGGTCTTGCTCAAATAACTTATATTAGGTGCTGTTGAATAAGGGGCTGCGACTTGTCGTTATGGGTTAAAATATAAAAGTCTGTTCCATTAATGTATCATGTTTACGCAATACTAAGTGAGGTCTACTAGATAATCAGAATTTAGAACTCGCTCCATGAAAAAATACTTGCAAATACTTCAACTTACAACAATTTAAGTAATTGTTAGTAAGTTTCATATATAAAGGGTTTTCCAATAAGAAGTGTTATTTTGGTATTCAAAGAAAAATACCATTTTTTGGGATAAATGATTGGATGCTTATTTCATAATAAATAATAATGAAAAACAACATCAGCCAAATGGCCACCACGAGCACGCATACAGGACCATATCCTTTTCATGAAATTTTCCATAACCAAATCGCAGAGTGGCTGCCCCATGTCCTCGATAGCCTCACGAATATGATCTTTGAGGTCTTGAATCGACGCTGGGCTGTTGGCGTAGACCTTATCTTTCACGTGGCCCCAAAGGAAGAAGTCGCAAGGTGTTAAATCACAAGATCTCGGTGGCCAATTGTGATCACCTCGTCGAGAGATAACACGGTCCGGAAACTTTTCCCGTAAAAGATTAATGCTTTCGTTGCTTGTGTGGCACGTAGCGCCGTCTTGTTGAAAGTAAACGTTGTCCACCATCCAACTTCGACCATAAAAAAACATTAATCATGCCCAATTTCAAAGAACGAGGAGTGATGGATAAACCTGGGTTTTCTTCAAAACTTTGGGCTACAGCAGCAATATTCTCGGTTGTTCTTGAGCGATGTGCACGGTTTTTATTCTTCACATCACTAACTTGTCCCAACAGCTCGAATTTTTCCACCAATTTCTGTATTGCGAAATGTGACTGCAAGATTTTCACCATTTTTGTAGTGAATTTTAATAATTTCAATGCGTTGTTGAAGCGTGTATCGTTCCATTTTTAGTAATGGCGTATACTTATCAAATGTCAAAGAATAAATGCTTCAATAGTGACAGCTACCGAAATAGCGGGTCATTCACAATAACACCTCTTATTGGAAAACCCTTTACTTCTAGAATGAATTTGCATTCCTCTGTTTCTTTTGTAAACTTCCGTACCCAACCTATTCATTTTTTTCTATTTATTGTGAAAGTTAACTGGATATTCACAAGTTCACATGAAAGAACAATAAATTTCAGATATTGCCACTGCATATTAAAAATTCCCACCTTTAAAACAGAAAACTTGAATCTGAGGTTAAACATTTTACTATGGAGTAAGTGTACCCAATAAGTCGTATGTGTTATTCGATTGGACTTTCGCTCTCGGATTTGATTTTAATAAATTCAAAAGTTGGGCCCGCTTGATTTCTATGTACTCATAAATGAATAATTTACAAAAATAGATTCACCCAATGGAATGGCTCTCTTTTCAGTAAAAACTAAAATTAACAAAAGCGTGAACAAACTCCACCAGTTGTCAAACTCAAACGCACTTTAATTGGTAAATCTTAAGCTATAATCTGAGAAAATATCCAGATTCACAAAACTGCGCTGAAACCGGAAAAGGATGGTTTTTTTTTCGTATCAATCGAACATAAGAAGTGAACTAATGTGGTATTCGTTTGGGATTCTTCAGATTTGCCCTCAGATTTCAGATTTCGTGTGCCTAATCGAATATAAAAACGCTCTTGCTCTTTTTTTGTGTTGATATTCGTGCGACTGTAATATGTGTAGTCTTCGACACATTTCTATGCGCTTTCGATTCACTGGTTAAATTTTGTATTAAAACATTCGAAATTTCCGTCCCGATTGATTTCTAAATGTTTGCACACAAATAATTTACGGAAATAGATTCACCCGATGCAATGCCTTTCTTTGCTGTAGAAAAAATGCACGCAAATGTAAACAAACTCCACCAAATGTCAAACTCAAATGCACTTGTATTGGTAAATCTGAAGCAAATCTGAGAAAATATCTAGATTCGCAAAAGTGCTCTGAAATCTGAAAAAGATTGCTTTTTTTGGTACCAAACGAACATAAAAATTGCTCTGAGGGCAAAAAAAGTGCTCTGAGAGCGCCCAAACGAATACCACATAAAGAAAAATAAGTTTTCTGTACAATTTCTGTCGCTGAACTCGCCAAATACAATTTCAATGCTATGTTTAGGATATTGCTCCTAGATCCTAGGTCTGATCAAGGAGTTAGTCGAAACAATATTTTTGCCATCCTCTACAAGGATGAACGTATTAGGCGAATGTTAGCGTATGCATATGTGCGGACTTTCGTTAGACGAGTTTTGTCTGATTTATAGAAGTCTATGGCATCTGTCAGTCTGTTCAGTATCGTTGGCACGTCCAGAAATATAGTTTATTAAGTCTGACAGATTGACGGTCTGACGGTTGACCAACAGTGCCCTCCAGTTGGCGGTTGGAGTAGCCGGTAAATCTAGTCAAGAATTTCGTGACATAGTTCTAAGTTGTCAGTTTGTGTGTAAGGAGAGAAAGTAACCCGAAAGTACCCGAAAGTACCTAATGCGAGAGGCTAGTCTTACGGTCCAATGAACCTAACTACTCACTATTTTTAATTATTTTGCATCATACATAAGTAAGTGCGCTAACCTTGGAGCTGCTTCAATTTCATAAAAACGATGGCCAACGATAAAGTCCGAATTAACGAAATCGCTACTGATTTGGCTTGCAAAGTAACTGGGTGATGGAATGGGTGCTAAGCAAAAGAGCACACACTGGTGCTTTGTGAATAAGTACCTCATACGCACATAATTTTATTGACTTCCGCTTCAAATTGCGTAATCTATTTATATTTCTCATTATGAATGATTTTCGAATATACCACCTCAACTGTCCAACTGTGGCCATAGGCCTTGACGAATAAAATTCGGAATATTAAACAGAAACCCTTTGCGAAAACGAAATACTATAAGTGACCCTGATTGGTAATAAATGCACAAATGCCTATGCTATACTGGCAATATTTTCACACGCAATTAAAAGAAAACATTAATTTGATGCCGCTTAACGAGGTGTTCAACAAGCATTTATACAGAGAGACAAAAACTATTAAAATTGTTTTATTTTTGCATTTGTCTACTTACACGTAGTGACCGGACAACTTCTTGGACAACTTGCATGGCACGTGCTGGGAAGGTTTGGACAATGGAATTGGGGTGTGATGTCAATGTTTTCCATGCTGTTGTTTCCTGCAATAAAATTAAAGTATTTAGACGTGCTGACATGCGAATAAGATTATTTGTGACTGTTGTAAATATTAATAAAGGTATGCGACTAGAAAAGCGATAAACAAGCTGAAAGGAAGTGGAGTCTGCGGCCTTAGTTAACATCAAGCTAGTGAAATTGCCCTAATTTGAAAATTCGCATCTGTTCTATGAGAGTGTTAGTTTATGTATTCCTTCCGCTAAAATAAACCTATGTTTTGTTATTCACTTATATTTTTTTTAAATTTCTATTGAGGCATTTTCAAAATCATCTCAACGTGCTTTTTGTCCCAACGGCAATACTTGTCAAGTCACTTTTCAATCAACTTAAGCGCACTGATTGGTACTGACATATAGCACTAATTGTAGGTAGGTTCTGCTAAGACCTTACCACTTCTTTTGGTTTTATTTAGTAAACAACTTGACCTTCATTTCGAATATTGAGGGTCAATGACGCTACCGGTTAACAAAACTTAATTTTGCCCAATTCCTGTGCCACTGTACTACTACGAGTACTTGCGGACAATAACTGTAGCTCTAAGCGGCGTTTATTTTTGCCAATTGTTTACATTTTCCAAATTGTACAATTTACACAACATTCGCGTGTTAGCCTCGCTAGCTAGCTATTCAGTGGTCGGTGTTAAAATTCGTAATTATTTGCTTGTAGTGTTGTCTGCACAATGTTGACCGGATGGAAACTTTTCAAGGCCTGCGCAGATATAGTTAATGGTTTTTTACTTAAATGAAGCAGTGATTTTGCTTCTGTTTGATGTATAAACTGTGGTACAATATGCTGATATGTATACTATGTATTTAACTTTCTTAGAGAAATACACCGGCTGTGCTTTTAGTTACAATACTGATTCTGATATTTATTACGCCTTTTTCGAAGCAAATAGTGTAAACATTTTGCCAGGGGTCGCATCGCTTCGTCTTTGTCTTTGTTTCAGATGTAAAATCATTTCCCTGATCGATTTACATTCGAACAGAACTTTTAAAAACACATCATTGGAATACAAAATTTGGAAAAAAAAAACAGGCAATGGAACAAGAAAACTGCTGCTTTTCGGTGAAATGTGAAAAATTAAAATAAAGAAATTAATTCTTCTTTAGCGGATTCTGACTTGCAATCGAGAAGGGAAATTCTCTTCTCACCAGAAGAGTCTTTTTTTTTGTTATGCCAGTATGGTCGCTCTGTGTTGCGTCGAGCTGCTGAAGCTAAATACACCTAATACCCTTTTCACATCGAGCCGAAAACCGAAAACTTCACCGAAAACAGAAGTTTTCCCATACATATTTCAGTTTTCAAAACGAGTCTTTAAAAGACGTTTTCCACGAGAACATCACGAAAACGACTTCCAATCGTTGGGCTGTTGAAACAAGCACACCCTTTGCAATATTCAGCAAATTCAGCAGAACTCACAATTAAAAATCATTTTACACGCAATTAATTGAATATTTTTATAAATGCACTAAATTTATTTTATTTGTTAATTAATGCGATCGAAATTTGTAACCGAAATAGTTTGCACCGAAGTTTAACGACTAGTGTCTCACAGCTGATTGAAATGTCAAACGTCAAACAAGTTGGTGTTCGGTGTGAATGCATCGACGAGGTTTCGACGAAAAAAAGGTTTTCGGCTCGGTGTGAAAAGGGTATAACCCCAACAGTGGGTGTATATGTATAGATTCGTGGAAATTTAATTCGGACAGAACGAAAGCAACTGTTTGACGTTGAACTCCCTTTATATGTGCGTCAGTTATGGGTGACTATCCATTAGCTGGCGTGTATTTTACCCATTTATCAGTTGCAAATTTCGGATTTTATAATTTGAAATCCACGCTATGTATCTGGGTTACCCTGTACCTTACAGAACAAAAAAAAAAAAAACACATAACAAAGAACAATGACCACATTTGTTATCGATATTTGGACTACATATTATAAATCCGAACCGAGGTCCCCGGAACGACAAAAAATTATATTTTAAGGTTTTTATCCACTGCGCCACCTTTAGCGAACTTCTGACAAACATCCGAGAGTATGTAACTGTCATGAAAGAGCTTTTCAATTAACCTTTTTGACTCGGCATAAAATTGTGGATCCCTTCCATCGTCCCACAAATTAAAAACTCAAACAAAACGAACGGTTGTGAGAAGCTATGCCTAGGAATTTAAATATTTTTTTTTTTATAATTGGGAAACGATGTATTCAAAATTCAGTGCATGCCACAACATAAATATTGGTACCTGATTATAACCCGGAATTTCACCTTTCTTTATTTAAACCAGTCAGCATTAAAATATCAAACTGTGATCTGAGCTTTCAAACTAATTTAAATACGCAAATTCTTGGTTTCCAACCGAAATGAAAAATCACAAACAATCCGTCGAAGATAATTCAATTCGCATTCCAATTGTCTAAGTCGACACTGCATAAACAGCGGTTGCGAGTTTAATGAATGAAAATTGCCGACTGAATGAACCTTAAATGAATTATATAATCTTTTCAAGTCATGATTGCATACCTCTTCCGATTCGGAACGTTCAATTGATGCTACAGCTTCTCCCACTGCGACAGGTTCATGCTCCGAATCATACTTTCTCTCATGAAAATAGTTTAGTGATATTACCAAAACAATAATCCCAATAAGTATCAGGGAAGCTAGAGAGCAATAGATTACAATTCGTCTCATTTCGCTGATTTATTATTGTTTGCAAGAAAAAAAATTGTGGTAAATTTCTGGTCACGACCAGAGACCGGTAATAATAACTTTTCCCCAATGAACGACTAAATAAAGTCAGTGCTCAGTGAGTGAGTGCGGTGTGTCTACTTTCGACTGGTCTGGTAATGACAGAGTTTTACGTTTTAACTGGTTTGCCGCGCCACTAACTTGATTTTGATTTTTTTACTATTTTTTTTTTGTGGAATTACGCAAGCGCATGTTGCACTTTTGTCTCTTCCGGAAATGCAAAAAACTCTCTTCTGCATTGATGTAATGAATGCCGCGTCAAGACCAATTTGCCGAGGCAGTCAACAAAACATTTTTTCATAGTTTAACCGACGCGCTATAGATTCAAAGTAAAACTTTGTAAATAGATGCTTGGATGAGATTTTTTTCATTTACTGTTTGATCTAAAATTTGATACTTATTGTAATTGCGAGAATGAGAGGTAGACAATCGGATAATTGATGCACTTGCGGCGATTCGGGAGACAAAGGAACTAAATGGCCAGTGAGTGGAACATGTATCTGGTATACAATGAAACGTCATGTCGGTTGTCCATCGAAAGATGTAGGTAATCGCGTTACTTAAGTCAGTTGGGTGAAGTAAGACTTGAGATGTGATGTGTCAATATTGCACTTAACCTTCGATGCAAAAATGTTGTAAGCTATGCAATAAATGATGATTAGCCATTTGTCTGTCGCTATTGATGTATTATGATGGGACAAATCCGTTAACAACTTATTCATTGTGTGGCAAGGGTGTCCAATTTAAAGAATAATCTATTGATTTAGTTGAATTCCTTGGGGTGATTTAAAATGTTCTGATTGATGGAAATGACTGATAACTATAACGAATCGGGACAAATTATGTGTAGGCTCTTTAGTTTCACCTTAACTGTTTAGTAAAGAGTCCGTCATCTAACTTTTTTTTCAACTAGTGCTTATTTCGCGAATGGTAACACTTAGCTCATGTCTGATTTGACAGATAATTAGTCTTATCCTTCCGCTGAACGAATATGGTTGTGTATACGCTTGATGAAATGACCATCCTTGCGTTTTCGCTTCGCTAAGTGGGCCTGCGATCGACTTAGAGAAGATGCCGATTTTGCCAAAAAAATCATCTTTTCAGATGAACCTCATTTTCCTCTTGGCGGGTATGTAAACAAGCAAAATTGTCGCATTTGTGGCACAGAAAACCCGCACGCATACATTGAAAAGCCGATATACCCAAAACGAGTCACTGTTTGGAGCGGAATTTGGTCCAGAGGCATAATTGGGCCATTTTTCTTCGAAAATGAGCAAAGAGTGGCCGTTACAGTCAATGGCGATCGTTATCGGGCCATGTTGAACGAATTTTTGTTCACAAGATTGAAGAGGAGGATATTGGCAACATTTGGTTCCAACAGGACGGCGCTACGTGCCACACAGCCGAAGCTACACTCGATGTTTTTCGCCCTGTTTTTGAAGATCGCATTATCAGCCGCAGAGCTGATGTCGTTTGGCCACCTCGGAGCTGCGATTTGACACCGTTGGACTATTATTTGTGGGGTGCCGTAAAAGATAAGTGTTACGCCGACAAGCCAGAGACAATTGACGCTTTAAAGGACAATATTCGTGAAGCCATTGGTGAAATACAGCTGCACACAATCGATAATGTAATTAGAAATTGGACCGATCGTGTAGACTACTGCATGGCCAGCCGAGGCAGCCATTTGAATGAAATTATTTTCCATTATTAACCGGAAGGATTGTACTTTCAAATAAAAAAGAAATTTGAGAAAATATTCAGTAGTTTTTTTTATAGCATTTTCAAAAAACAAAAAAGTTATTTGGCGGACCCTGTATTTGGTGTTTTGTAAAAAGCGTAAGGTGTGAAAGTATATTTACTTTACACGTACCTACTCTAGTTATTTTTCTAAACACTGAAATCCGAATGGCATTGGTCCCTTGTCAATGGGTGTATTCCTCTACGTTTTTCAGTGCTGTTCGTAGAGTACATCACTTAGAGTACTTGGCTGACAATGGTTTCAGCTAGAATCGAATTAAATAAAATGTATAAACAAAATTACAAGGATTGTCTGTGCTTTTCTTTATAAGGAAATGAAAATGTCTTTTGGTCACTTGCGCATACATCTTCAATCAGTAAAAGTCATATTAGACCGAAATGTAATTTAAGTCAAATTCGTATCAGACCTTGATGGACAGCAAATCAGTCAAAAATCAAAGTTAGTACCTTTCGGCATTGCGAGAGGAATATTGCTCATATGAGCCATCACTCAGTATGCTGTCTTTCAAGCTAGGCTGTGAAATCGGCGTATTCCATGGCACTGCGTCATTGCAAACATAGTCTTGGTGGATTCGAGGTGAAAAAATTAATTTGTTTGACACTAACAAATTTATAACAACCATAACCAATAGTGTACTCAGTGTACTCTCACACTTTCAATTATGTTTGACAGCTGGTTGAGAGAAATGTCTTAAGTTTACGCATTTTATTATACCTTACGCCGTCTATAATTGGACACATACGAATTTGAGAGAATGGTGGCATGCAACGACTCAATACTTGCTTCAGGTATTTCGAAAATAATGCGGTCCCGCCTTGCTAATCTTTTGCAGCCAAACGAAGCTTTAATTTGGCTTAAAATATTCTTAGAAATCGATTTCCGGAATTTTCGTTCTGCCTAAACTTGAAGTACAGCAACACGAAGAAAACAAAAAAAGGATCATGAAAACCGACCCAGTGGTTATCGAGTTATAAAGTCATGAATTTTCACCCCAAAGGAATTATTATATTTATATATAGATAGATATAAAGTGAAGAATTGACTTCGGGCATTTTTTTTTTAATAAAACTTTCCATTAGGTCACAAAACTTCCAACTTCCAACCGACGCACAGTAGGTATTGATCATTAATTATTTATATACGTAATAAATAAAAAAGTTTTTGAGTAACTATGATTTACATATTCCGTAAGCATATTAATGCTTTCTGTCACTTTTAACAAATTTAATGTTTTGGCAAATGTTTCGCCAACATTAAGCGCCCAACTTATCGTTTATAACATTACGTCTATGACTGATTTACTCACCATCTTAAGTTTGAAATTTTTTGACAGTTCTCCAACTTTATGTAATATATATAGTAAACAAGAGCAGTGTTTGTCAGGAGAAATATCCGATCTACTACTACTCTCGACGGCTTTCGTTCTAAAAGTTACAGAATGAGTATTCAGGAATATAGCGTCCTCAGAATTATCTAGGTTAGTTAGTTGTTACAAAATTGGAACATATTTCTTTACAGATAACTCTTCAAAAATCAACCTCAAAGCTGGAGCTTAAAAGTCGTTTTTCCCCCATCTAGAAATATCCCTTTTATTTTTAATTGCAACAACATCGATTTAAATCTTCTTTGAAGAAATCGGCTTAAGTTGTTTAAAAAAAAAATAATAATAACAATAATTGCTATTGGAAATGAGTAAGACTGAAATGGAACAAAACTCGTTTGCGACGTTTTGTTTTTATAGACTTTTCGTACACAAATTCTTTGTACTCTTCCGAAGCAGAACTACGGATACCTACAAAGAGAACTTCACTAAATAGTTTCGTAACCAAATTCTAGGCAACCCCCTTTAGAGAATAGACCAGCTCTCATGAACTTCAAATGGATCTTTTAGTTCGTCGTTCCTCTTATCGCCTAGGCAAGTTGAAAGTTCTCCAACTTTTAATTATCATGAATATCTAACAATCTACGAAATAAATTTATTTTACTAAGTTAACACTGTGTGATGAGAGAGGACTTTTAGACCGATTAGGTGCAACTATAGTTTCAAAGTATGTCATACGATTAGAAATAGTAATTTAATAGCCCGTTAATTAAAACAAAAAACAAAATCGTCATGTTTATAGACACGGCAATATGTTTGTTTAGCTGAGAGATGAGCTCCTATTATTATATCAATCGCACGCTCATGGTTAATTAGATTTTGCAAATAAATCTATTAACAAGATCATGTTACGTGCTTCGTGTCAGACTGAGATCATTAATTCAATCATTTAGATCTGCGTGATAAAGGTGTAGATTTGTTTTCCTTCTTTTTTGTTTTGCCTTTCGCTTGGGATATATATTTAATTTATATTTGCATCAATTTAAATAATCGTTAGCGACAAATAGTTGAAAAAAAAACACTTCAAGGATTTCGATAGAGAATTGTATATTAATATGATTGGATTTATATATAAGTGGGTCGGTGACCTATTGGACACAAAAGCCAATGTTAATTATAATTAAAAAGGGTTAGTTGTTATAACGTTCCTTTATCGATGGTTTGAATACACACCTTTTAACAGGTATTGCATTCCGGGTTTATAAACCTGGGAAAGGCCACTGCCACTGACAGATTTCCGCAACTCCCAAATAACTTAAGAAACAGAATTAAGTGAATTAGCACACTGTGATGGATGAAATTTGCGTGCAGCCATGCTAATTTGATTAGAATGGTTTTTTTCTTTTTTGTTGTCCTTACTGATGCCGAATGGATATGGAATAGAGCTCACATTACTTCCTGCATGTCAGCGTTGCCGCTTAAAAATTTCCTAAAGGGAACTAAGGGTCCCGACTCGAAAAAAGGGGCCACGCAAAGTACTTAAAATAGGAAAAGAAAAAAAAAATCAAAACAAAACAGCAGCAAGGACACATATTCATTACGAAACACTAATTTTCATACGTTTGCATTCTTTTTCATTTAATAAAAAATAAAATCTTACTTAAACTGAAAATTTTTAAGAAAGTGGAGACCAGTGGCCTCGAGGATCGAAAAGGAGCCATTTGGCCCCTAAACGCTGCTGCATGCCACACACGCAACAGATCAAATGGCGCCAAATGCAGTTGCTCACAACTTATATCCTTTTTTTTTAAACAAGGTATCTACTACTAATACCATTTTAATACAAAAGAACGAATGTGTTAGCCCTAATACAAATCAAGCAGCCAACCTTGAAAAGCTGCGCTTTGCTACTTTAGCAAGATGCACAGATATGTAGTAAGAACGAAGCTACGATATGAAGGGCAGATTAAAAAGCAGTTTTATATATTCTTGAGCAGCCAGGATACGTATAGAAAAGGAGTGGCTCCAAAAAAGGAACTTGAATTAACAAGCATAAGCTTTAATTTAGTTTGCTTGTACAACTAGTGACGTTTTTGTTTCATAAATTGTGGCGTGTTTGCGTAAGAGAAAATAAAAGTAGTGGAATTGTTAAAGAAAATGAAAGTAATGAAGAAGCTAACTAACCAGCTTCTTCTGGCATGTATAAGTAAAAGAAAAAGTGAACCGAATGGGCCTCATTTTTAAACATCACATTAAATATGCAATTTTGTATGGAGAATTTCGCCATTAGAAAAATGTTGCCTGGACACTTAAAATTACTATTAGATAGTATCGCGGAATGAGTTTATCTTACATTATTTATTTTGCTTATGGAATACAAAAATACCACACAAAACACGAATAAAACAGAATAGAAACAGTCACCCTGATACCCTAGGTTCTAACCCGTAATGAAACAGCAGGAATGTGCCTAAATGATTTCAGTGTTGCCTAAAGAGTTGAAATTGGAGTATGGTACTGTTTCCATGTCAAAAAGTAGGTGACGTGGGGAACGATAAGAAATAGCAAGTTATCAGGTGATTTTCCTGTCCATTTCAACCCTTGTGCACGTCTCATAAGCACGTCCTGAGAACAAATTTTCGCAAAACAGCCGTTTGGATATGATATGCAATTGTAGGTTCAATTCATTCAACTCTTTATTAATAGGTCGTAAAAGCCATTAATACATCGAGTGGATGTGACTAGTATAATATGGTTGGATGAAGGTCGATATCTCTCCCATACCCGTATAAAATTGTCCTGAATTACTTACTTGTCAGTGCTTCCTTACCGGATAGCCAAGAATAAGCTCCCTAATTTTTTTTTTCCAATTACAATATCCATTAAAAAACACACACGCAGCAGAATACTTAAACCTTTTTGTCTTCCGCATATGATTTATTACATCACCAGGCAGTGTATATATATGTTCATAATGTAAGAAACATACCCTGAAGCATAAGTTCAGAGATTTAACCTCTACTAAAATAACCCTGAAAGCTAAGATAGTCAAAACGCTGGTTATTCATTTTTGGAAGTGTGTGTTAGATTTTAAGTAAATTCCGAATTCGTTTTCAACATTGGTTGCTGGAAATCTATCTTTTGACTACATTTTCCAATAGCTGGGGTCGAACCTCGAACATCTATACTGATGGTAAATTCTCAAACTATTGTAAGCGAAAATCAGCTGTGAGCTGTCAAATAGTGTTGCTATTTCAAAAAAAAAAAACTTAAAGAATTAAGACGTAACTTCGTATAATGTAATTCATGTCTGCACAAAAAGTAAAAATTCACAGAAATGGCTGGAGAATATAAAAGATATACCTATATATACGAATATATAATGCTGTGGCAAAACAACTCCTTTAAGTATTCTTGTCTTCGAATTATGAATGTATTGTAGTTCTAATAAAAGAAACCATTGAAAGAACGGTACGCTCTTTTTTTCTCTTCTTTACCCCAAGTTCAACTAAAAGATAAATATATTTTTCCGAAGGTTTGATATTTACATTCTACCAAATTGCTGACTCAGTTATTAACCATATCCCCAAAAACTCAATATAAAATACATACTTTGATACCTAGTTTAAAACGTGATCAAGGTGTAATTTCGATGATGCCAAATCTATGCAGTAAACAATCAAAACAAGATTTATTTTACCGGAATGAAATTTGCGATTTGTCCTTCTACATATTAACAAAATCCAAAATAGGTCATAACTATGTTACTGGGTGATGGACAGAATCAACATTACGGTCATAATTTGGGCCAATGTCAACGAGCTAAACTCAGTTTTGCATAAAATAAAACTAAACAGAAGTGTTCGTACTTACTTTTAAGGTGTTGGATATTTTTCCAGCTCTGGCAACAGCTCCTCCCAATGTTGATGGGGCGATTGCTATACAATAACTATTTGCGATAAACACTCCGAAAATTGTCAATAACACTTTAAGCGCAAGCATAGTCACTCTGGACATTCTTTAAACTCGAGTTACCTTAACGAATTCACTGGTTCTTTTATCACCTATTTTATAAAATTAACACAAATGGCTGGAGTATGATAAACTAGATATGTGCGTTATCTAGTTTTGTATGAATATCTTTTGGATATAATATATGAACGATAAATAATTTGAAGGACAAAAAGACAAGTTTGTTTGCATTCAACATGTACATTGTGTACATAAAAGGCGTCTGATTAATAAGTGCAGCGTTTTTTTTGCTTGGGCAATCTTTGCTCAACAAACACGATGTAGATGTAGATCTCCCAGTGAATAAATTAAAATTTGTAAAACATAAAAAAAAAATAAACAAACATAAGAGTCAATAATAATTGCAAGCGAAAATATTGTTTGGGTGAAGCTTTTTCTCAAATTTCCTATAAACTTGACACGGTCAAACAGTAATGTTGAGATTTGTTTGGGGAAGCTAGGAATTTGTGCTTTTATACTGGTGCTAATAAAACTAAGCTATGCCGTAAGTCAGTTCTGTAAACATTTTTCTTGCGTTAAAGGATCGTTGCATGCTTTGCACAGTAAAGTATTATTATTAAAAATGATTTAATTACTAAATACTTTCGAGCAAAACAATAATAAAAATGTTGCGTATACGCCCCGTAATTTTTCACTACATTCAAGTGATCAACTCTAAGCGACGTGGTAAAGAGTAACGCACCTTTTTTCGGATGAAATACCACCACATCATGGAACAGGGTCCGTAAAGCAGCCTTGAGTACATTTCGAAGTTTGGCAGATGGGTCGACATGGTTGGGAATGAGGTGAATAAAAAAAAAACAATTATCTTCGGATCTTCAGAATTAACCATTCAACAGTCAATAAGTTATTGTTCTAGGCGACTTCAATGCCCACAGCAGGAATCGAGAACGGTATTGTAGTAGAATATGTGAACCAGAGGAACGAGCTGTTGACATCATTGGTCGCTGTAATCTTACTCAGCCTGTGTGCTTGCCACTCTCGGATAGCTGATAATGAAACAAACACTTTGAAAAACTCTGAGAAATTCCGCACAACGAAGTCACTTAACTTTGAAATAAAAGAAAGAAAACCTTAGGGGATACAGACTGCCCTTTAATTTCAGGCAGCCATTCTTTACCGACGCCAATAACAGACGACAAAAATCGCAATCGAAGAATTTGGAATTGCAGCAAATCTAATAGGGATGAACTTCGTAACTCCTTGCATTTTATTATGATGGGCTTTCGCTTGACCAACAAAGAATGCTAGAAACATATTCAAATATAAGTTAGTAGGTCGCAGGTCTGTCAATTAGGTTAAAAGGTGACTGATGCGACAATGTCTTGATTGACCTGGAAAGTGATCAATCAGTTTTTCGTACGGACCTATTAGCCGGTAAATTTGCCAAATCTCTTAGCTCTACACTCAGCTCATCCAATTGTGTCACATCTATTGTTACTTCGAATTTGAAAATAGTGTTCAAAAACAGGCAAACATTTCCGCCAACTATCAAACTCTTATTGCGTTTGATAGTTGGCGGAAATGTTTGCCTATCAAACTCTTATTGCGTTTGATAGTTGGCGGAAATGTTTGTCTGTTTTTGAACACTATTTTCATGAGATTTTATTCATAAATATCAAAATAAAACCACTTGCTCTATATGTACTTGCTTTGGTATATCAAATTCAAAAATAATATCATCAGAAGTTAATTATCAAATTTGAAAGGTAAACGTACTAGCAAGAGGGCCGTGAAAAAAATATTCGATTTGAACTACTTAACTACCCATGTGAATAAAATTGAATACATTGACACCGTCATGAAAACGCTTAACCTTGCAGAATGACAATATGTCAGCCAGTTAGATAGATGCATGACAGATTTAGCAGCTATAACCATTGATATCGCATTCCCTTTAGTGGTCAATATGAATATTAATAATATTACTATTCGAAATCAAGTGTGTGGCAAATAAATAGACTTCCAACAAATAAGGCAACAAGTCCCTATATGGCTAATAAAACAACTAAAAAACTGCGGATCGTTTGGAAAACATTTAAATTCGAATTTGAAATAACTAAAACTGAAAAAAAATAATTCGTTTCAAAAAGGAATGGCGTCAAATTGCTCTTTTGTCATTCACCGCACAGAAAAATGCTGCAACCGCTGAACTACAGTAACCGCTGAACAACAAATCATAAAAAAACCGTATCAAATGACAGTACTTGGAAGAAATAGTCACACTCGTAAAATGTATACGTTCGCGGCCAATTTGCATATAAAGTGTTTACAGTTTGTAAAACCCTTATAAAAATTTAATCTTAAAATTAAAATAATACATCTACATATTCATCTTCAGTCGGTTCGATTTAAAACCGTTTACATCACTTCCCCAATGTCCATAAAAGAGAGTCACACAACTGCCGTAACAGTTCTGTCATACATTAAATTTTCGGTCCCACTGAGATGAAATAGAAAGTAGTAGATCATTATGTAAGTGAACTGTCGTATTCGATATATCTCTAATCAATATGGCAAAAAAAGGTTTGTAGCAGTTATAAATATGTAACCGGCGCAAGTTTACTCTACTCACTCACGGTTTTCTTTTCGATTGGATAACAAATAAACAAACAAAAACGAAACCAATACACGAAAGCGAAAAGGTAAAAAGTGGATCAATTATGTTAAAACGCTTTGCATTGACACTTGAGACAATATTATATGAGAATGGACAGTAAAACAGTGACCTCTTTGTCTGTCAAATTATGTAAACGAAAAGTGAAATTATACAAAAATAACAACAACAAAACTATAACTCGTCAAATATAAATCAAATCTCACACTTAAAAATTGTTTTTGTTTTATTGCAAATCAATTATGAGTGACACTGCCTTCGGCGAACTCAACAGATTTTACGCGAATTTTCGAACTCGCGGCTGACTTTCCAAATTGCGTTGCACGAGAATAAGTGGCAAGTCGGCTGCGTTTGACAGTTATCGATTGACTGAAGAAGTAATTTGCAGCTCTGCGGGTATGTTCATGATAGTTTTGAGCTCACCGGTTATTCCCTCCACTTTACGTGAATGTTTGAGCGCACAAGAGTACATTCCTGGACTCGAAGCTGCGCTTGGATGTTGTATGCACTTTTGCTCTCTTTGGCAGACGAAAAAGTTTTAGATCAAGGATTTGCTTATTCTCGCCGTTAGCACATGGACAGTTATAAGATATTTCGCCTTTGGATATTATGTAAACTTTGATAAGCTTTTGCGATGTAGCGCGCCTCTGGTAGGTGATTGCTGTTGCTTTAAGTCAATGTCATTACCATGACTCGATAAGCGGTGTGTGTTAAGTATACGAACTGGTATCTCATTACCTTAGCTACGTCATAGAGCTAGTTGCTTTTTTTTTATTTTCGCATTTGCTGAGTATTTGGAAAGCGATGACCTTTGGGGAGGGATTGTGTGTAGAGTTTTATTTGTTTAGTTGAGTGTGCTTTATGGCTCTTCTTAACCTGTGCCGTTTAATGGCATTTTGAGTTGTAACAATGTAATTTTTTCAAGTGCAGGTGTCATTTTGTTGCTTTGGTATAGCTTCACACTAGTTTTGGATTTTATGAGCTTGGATGCAATGAATGTACTGCAACTACATTTCTTAATATTTTATATTGAGATTTTAAATACATCATAGCTGTCTGCAATAAAAATGCCAAGGCAAGCAGTTAGTTACGTTATTTGTAACGAAATGAAGGCTTTGACACTTGAAGCTTGTTTCTTGCTTCTTTTGGGTCCACACTTGTTGACCAACAGAAGCGGAGAATTTTAAGTACTGCCAATGTGTAGGTATTCAATTTTGTTATACTTTATCCGATCAACACGATGTAAGGACAGAGATTTATCTAAGTTGAAGAGCAACATGGCTGCTGCACCAGAACCCAAAAAGTCTGTCAGCCGAACTATTCAAGGCATGTGTGCACTAGAGTGGAGAGCATAGAAATGCGCTAACTATCTCCAAACTTGCATGCAAGATTCCATTACTGTGTAAACGCCTGAAACGGTTATTTGTCAATGAACTGATTGATGAGTCCTACGTGTGCGGTTTCAGGTGAGTCCACAGCTTATTCGCAGCAGCAGCAGCATCTAAGGGATTCACTGATAGGGAAAAAGTTGAATTTTTAATTGTGAATTCAAAAGTTTCCCTTTAGAACGTTAACAAATAAGTAACATTCAAATTCTTTCATTAAAACTCCTCCAGTAGCATTTAAGTTGAGTTTTATTGAAATAAAATAAACTTTAAATAAATAAGTCTTAATGCTATTATCTACGTGCTTCAATAAAAAGTTTATGTATATAGGACATTGGAAAGACTAAAAATTGACTATGAGGTGCTAAGTTTTATGGCCATTCGTCGTGCAACATGAACTCATCTTTTACAGTGTGAAAAGCTAGACCATTTCCTTCAGGTTTATGAATCGATGGCAAAAGGACATTTCTCCAAAAGGACCTTTTAAAGAAATGTATGAACACATTTACATTAACTAAGATAAAATATACTCGTACCTTCCCCTAACTAGACCAAGAAACAGTTTCCAATTCTTTTTGGTTCCAAAATCATACGGATTCACATAGATTTTGTTTTCCTTTAGGAAACGTTTCCTTTCCGATTGGTTAATATGTGACTCGATGCTTGTCTCGCCTTTCGTAACCAATTTCGCGTGCCATACGGTTAGCGAGCCCAACGCGATTACAACGGCCACATTGATGAATGCCATGAATATCACCCCCCGTCTTTTACTCAAACCATCGGAATTTGGCGGCGGTGTGGGAAGATTGTGTTTTGCTGGCCTCAGTCCATCAATGCCGTCATCGTACTCGTTTATGTGTGTCTGTTATGGATGTATAAGAAATACCCATAACGAGTTTATTTATTTATATTGATCACTTGTATTGATATATTGTTACTTACAATCGGAATTATGTGACCACTCAAGTTGAATTTCACTGGTTGACCAAGTAGGGGCTCTACTTCTGACCAACTTTCCTCCTGGTCCAGCCATACGTACTTGTAGGCAATTTCTAGGCCAAGCGAAATTATAAACAGACAGCCGATTGTGGTGTACACCATGTAGAGGAAGAAATACCGGTGATTTGCATATCCAACGCAATTGTTTAACCAAGCTGTAATTGTTTTTTTTTTTTTTTTTTGAAATTATTGCAGGCATACAATTATTTGTGCAGATTTGTAATATTAAACAAAAATAATGCTGCAAGGAGAGGTTATAATTGTTTTTTTTTTTTTTTTTTTGTGATTTTCCACCTTTGCGTACGTTCACTGAGTATATCTAAAAGTTAGATAGTTAGAGGAGAATGTAAACCAGTTTTCCTTAGTGGGCTCATTAGTGGCTTTTTCAATTCAACAGCGGATTTTCGTAAGCAACTTAGCCAATGGTCTGGGGATCCAGCGGCCATTCAACGCCGTAGAAAAGGAATACTTATGTAGGACCTTTTGAATATGTGGCCCAAGATGTAGCACCGTAGCACCATGAGTATGAAAAGTAAAAGTACTTCAATGCTGAAAATTAGAATGCTCTTAGGTATTATATACTTCCACATTCTAGAATCTGGAATGCAGTGGACCATTTGCAAGAGGACTGCGAATTGGTGGCCTCAACACAAATTGCCTCTGGCTATCAACACACAAATAAAAACATTACCCTCCCTGTGTCCAGTCGGGTAGTAACAAACTTCTGTCAAAGTTTTCGTTTGACAAATAGTATGAAAAATAGCATATCTACGAATGGCATTGTCAATGCACATTGGCCCGAGAGCGATGCATAATTTGATCACGCCGCTCTTTACCCTTACTTCTTTAAGCGCATTCCCTTATTCAATGGTATATTTCACAAGTGACTCAGTTCTTGTAAGTGTCAAAATAAACCAAGAAATGTCGAACAAATCTAATCGGCCTCACGTAAGATGACATATGGCGTTTTCGATTGAAGAAAAGAATCGCTCTTTCAATTCTTTCAACACTAGCAAAATGTCGGATTAAAATGTCTAAGCATATTGTGGTCCATTTCAACATTCATATTTACTGTTAAAAAAAAAAGTAGCAACAAAGAACCAAATCTCACATATGATGTACGTAAAATGGTGTCTACCTATATTGCAAAACGAATCCAACGAATTTCATTGCAAAGGAGCAATTCTTATGTGGTATTCGATTGAGTTTCTTTAGATTTGCTCTCAGATTTGAGATTTCGTGTGCCTAATCGAACATAAAAACGTCACTTGCCCTTTTTTGTGTTGATATTCGTGCGTTTGGAATATGTGTTGTCTTCGACACTTTTCTAAGCGATTTCCATTCACTGGTTGAATTTTATATTAAAACATTCGAAATTTCAGTGCCGATTGATTTCTATATATTTATACATAAATAATTAAAAAAAAGTGCTCTGAGAGCTCCCAATAGAATACCACATTAATTTCGGGGCAATTCTCTCCGATCTTCAATGAAAAATGACATTAGTCGGCGTAGGCTAACCGTTAATTTGAACAGTTGTACAACTGTGTGGCACCGGTCAGTAAATATTTTTGTGGGTCACCATTTTGTGAAACTGACAATTTTTGGAAAGGATTTGGCTTTGACTAGTTATCTGACAGTTAATTATAATTATATTATTCATGTTCAAGCATCGAGGACTTCTCAGTTAAGTATTTTAAGACTTGAAAGAGCTTCTCAATTAGCAGTTTGGACTCGGCATAAAATTATAGATCCCTTTCATTCGTTCTAAAAATGACAAACTCACACAAAAGCAATGGTTGTGAGCGGCTATGCCAAGGGTCCATACCGACCTGTTGCGTGAACTATTTATATATTTATTTTTGTAAGTATTTTTAAATGCACAAAATGTTACCACATGAAACATCAACGTATGGCGCTGCCACTTGCCGATATTGTATGAAATTATCGTAAGACCCTCATATATAGCGCTTCTTGCCACAGTCAACGCTTTTACCCCATTTTTATTTGTAGCCCAGCTAAAGACTGGAAGGCATACGAAACTCTCACTAATAATTATTTTTAACCATAACCTTATACATTTTGTGGGTCACAATAGATACTGTTCACTAAAACTTGTTACTAGTATTAACCGCGTATTGATTTTATGTAGAAGACATAAATTGTTTCCAATCATAACTGATTTAAAATGAGCACAGCCCCGTTCCACTACTAAGATTTTAAATGTGCTCCATCTTGAACTCGAATTGACTTCTTGTAAAGTTTGTATATATCATATAACGCGTGCGAAGCTGGATATATGCAACTTTTTATTGCACAAGCAAGTGTGGTTTGCAAACAATGGGCCTTGCCATTAAACATTTTTAGTTTCGACTCTAAAATTAAGTTGATCACAGTGGATATATTTTTCATACAAATTTCACAAATGTAAGCTTCCGTAAATTAAAAGTCGAGACTTAAATTTGTTATTAGTACAATATGTATAGAGCTATACCTGCGCTTTTTAGTACTGGTACCTTAAAAATTGTCGCTTTTGGCAAGTCTTTATCACAGTACACATAATTTTGCAAGGAACAAGGCTAACTGCCCAAAGCCTTGGTTTTTGAAATATTGTTTTCGTTTTTTTCTTTTTGTTGAGCATTTGGTCATTGTCACGAAGGTCAACTTTCAGTTATAAAATTGTAAATTATGTCACTTCCTCATGACCTTAGACAATAGGTAGGTATGCAAATTATGATAGCAAACAAATTGTGGTACCTTATTCATTTAATGGTACTTGTCGACATAGCTTAATTCAATTGAAGAGCTCGTAAATTCATTAGACAAATTCTGCACAAATGCGTTATTTTATTTTAAAAAAAAATATGCCTACAAGACGAAGTTATTACGGGTCCAAGGAGAATTATGCGTTTAATGAACTATTGATAAGTAGGTAACTTTAAGGAATTTAGTGAATTTGAGTTAAAACAAATAATTTAACTTGTTATCACTGATTAATACCGTAAAGATTCTATTTTTAACACCATTGTCTATGTCTTCTGACACTTTATTTTAGAATATTGGTTGGGCGGGAAACCGGAAAAGCGATATCCGGCTAAGATATGGAACATCTTTGCTGGACTTATGTTTGCAAATCGCTATCCTCAGTTCGTATACGTCGGGTAGATGAAATTCGTTTTCGGAGACGATGTCGTAAAGGTTGTTTTTCATCTCTTTTTTTTTGGTTCTCGAAATCACAATAACCAACATCATGGATGGATGTGATATTTGCAATCAACACCTATAAGATTCATTCGCCACTGAAGTAAAAAATATATAAATAAGATTATGGTCGTATTCTCTAGAGTGGAGAATCATAACTGCACTATAGAAAATCGGCTGACTGAAAAGTTAAACATTTTTTATTGGAATGCAGATTTAAGATCACCAATAAATAGGTATTCCTTATATCGCTCCACTATCTTACTCGTTTTCTCCAAACTTAACTTTTCCACGCGTAAAACTTTTGCCCCTAACACGAACCAAAGCTAACCGGGCAATCATATGATTAAAAACAATTTGTTCCACTTACGACAGTGATGATCCATTTTCAGGACGCATTTTCTACATACAGAGCAATGATGAGCTCTAGGTGGCTTTGGTGCGATGCATTTTTTGCACATACTAACGGACTCCACTAAAACAGAATCCTGAAAGAAAAATTGTTTCCGTTTGTCTTTTTTTCCTATATTTTTAACGTTGGCTTACCTCTGGCGGATTCCCAGCTGGTGTGATCACAGCCATGACATAGTGAAAGACAACGTTTACTAACATCCAATTTCCTATAATTACAACTGCTATTGTGAAATGTTGATTCTTCTCCCACCAGAAGGGCAAACCAATCCAATAAGCTATGAAGACCACTGCTGATGTTAATAGCGCCACTCCAACAACGAAGAACTGGAAGGACACAAACAAACATTTTCGTACACAAATTCATTCTTTCATTTGTTTATCATTTACCGGCCCCAACAAATACGTGTAGTTGTCGACGAACCAAAATATTGGTTCCATAAGCACATCACTTGCATAGCTGGCGTTCATGTGATGATTATAAGTCATGGAATGAAAGCACGTCTTCATGTAGTTCCATCTTTGAGCAAATCGAGATCTAAACACAAACAGATTTTTATATGTACCGCTGCAAATACAAAGTTGTTTATTTACATCAAGTTTTTATGGAGTCCTCGAAAACGCCACTGTATTCTACCCATTTTAGCATCGGTTTACATGAATTTTATATCTATATTACAAATCTATTAAGGGAATAATCACTTTTTATTCAAGAATTAAAAGAACATGCCTTAAAATATGTAGGTAGAAATTATAAATTTATAGGGCTTGAAGTTTCAGCTTCAAATAAATTTTTTTTTTTCATTTCAAGTCAGCTGTATGAGTCACTAGATGCATTCACTATTGAGGTATTACTATTTACATTAGCCTGAATTACAGCACCTCGCGTTTGATTTTGATAACCGAAAGCTAGTTACTGATGGAACATGAATGAGGCAAAAAAATAATTCATTGCACAAGTATAATGTAAATATAAGATCAACTTGCGCTTGTGCTACTGATATTAATAACTCAAAATTATTATTTTTTGGTTGGTGTTCGTGTGTTTGGAATATAATGTATTCGTCGAATTATTAGTTTTTACATTTTTCAAAATTTATACCCATGGTGCCGATTGTTTTGGTGCTGCTGAAAAATTGTACGAAACCATAAATAAACTTCACCAGTTGTCAAACTTAAACGTGCTTGTAGTAGCAAATGGCGATTGGCTAGAAAGATCAAACTTACTTTGATTTTTGTTATCCAAATAGATTCATAGTACATTTACACCGCACCTAAATTCCACATTTCGGAAAAAATAATGCTATTTACCTACTCTTACGTCTAGCGACCGGCGACCGGTCAGACATTTGTATTCCGTTCAATAATCTCCTTTGCGCCTAAGCAAGCTAAACGATGCACTCTAGTTAATCGATTCAGTTGGCAACGCGGGCTTATGCTGTTGTTCCCGTCTCGCCTACAGTCAAAATAAAAACATTTTACGTCTTTTCGTTCCCAAACCCAGATCTTACAAAAAATATAATTAATTGAAAAAAATATAAATAATAAAAAAACACAATGGACATCGGTGAAGGTGTGAACTGCTTGAAATTGCTTTTGTATTTACCTCATCAAGCTTTGGTAAAACATCTATTAATATCTCTAATACCTATGCTTCTCATTTAAGTCGATAACAATAGAGATGAAAATGCAAGAAGCGTCCATGAACTTGGGGCTGAAGCTGAAGCTGTACGTGAAGATGAGGCTGGACCTGAAGATGAAGCTGGGCCTGGAGATCAAGTTGCAGCCGTCTCAAATGCAGCTCAACCGAACGAGAATAATGTCCGGGATGAGCAGTTGCAGTTAAGTGGCTCAGAAGACGAAGACGAGGAAGGTGAGTACCCAATGCAATGCATACGTAAACATTTTGATTGATTTACACAGCCATATTGAACTATTATCATGTGGAAAATATTCGATGGCCACCTGAAGACGAAGAAACATTATCCGACATCTCGTCCGTTGATGCTTTCCAAATTGCTTCAGGTAGTATTTGCTATTGATTATTGCTTTACAACAATTAACAGGTACAATTACGGACTTCGTTGTATTTTTCTCTTAGAATTGAATCGAGAACTAAATGCAGTAAGCGCTCATGTTCCAACTCATCCTGAAATCGATGACAATGAAGTTGGGTCTAGTGAAATACAGTTCGATACAAATCTGCCAGCCGAACACTCTTATCTTGGAACAAATATGGATCGCGTGTCCGGAGTTGAGTATATGGAAACTGGTCGTGAACATCGATTGATGTTGTTCTTGCATCAACATATAGTCTATCCAGGCGAAGTTATTCCATTTATGATGCACACTGTACTCAACGATGAAGAGATTGACGCCACTAATGGTTTATTGTTTGGTGTGGCATTTCCTCACGTGCGATGTCCCAAAACCGATGCAATGTACGGTGTTACGTGCCAAATTTACGAGAAGGGCAACGATGGACGCGGCAACACGCTCATCAAATCGAGAGCCCTTCAGAGATTTATCACAACAAATGACACAAGAAGAGAGTGAGTATTGATTTGTACAAGCTTTTAATTTTTATATAACTCGCCGTCCCTGCAGTGAGTACCTACCTATGCTTTGTTTTTTTATTTTTTATTCGTGTATGATTAAAATACACAATCTGTTCGGCTGCAATGCAGCTACATATCGTATACATTTTAAACTTCTTCATCTGTGATTTTTTTCGAATGTAATTTACATCTAAAGAACATGCACTTAATGGAGTCCATTACCATTCCATTTCTGCAGTAGGTATTACGCAGTACACAACAAAAAAATATCGAACCCATGATTGTGTTATGTGCATGTCATCGGACGTGTTATCGAATGTATGTGTTCATATAAAATATACACACAACACCAGGCATTGATAAAAGACAAATTTCTTCCAGGGGAAATAATAAGAATTGTTTCCGGCTAGGTGGTATTTATCATATTGAATATTTATTCTTCAAGTTGTTGCAGGAAAACACAAATAATTATAAGACCAGTTAGAATTGATACAAGCTCATCTCCATTGGTGGTTGTCGGATTCGCTGTTGAAGAAGTCGCTGCTGACTTATCAAAAAAGTCTTTGTAAGTTCCCAGCAACTTGAGATAGAATTTGCACCATGCAATCTCATAATCATCTAGTTTTCTATGTGGCTTCCAAGACGAAATTACTCTGTTACAAAATGAGATTAAGCAGAAACCTTAATAATATTTCTTACCTTTGCCATTGTCGTCGTTTATTTATTAATTTTTGTTTTTCACTGATAAATTAGATTTTGTCTCTACCTGCTGACTTGCGTTTTGAAATGAGCTTTAAAAGTATGAGCCTGTTCACAATTATGGGAAAGTTTACACTTGTAGGACTGTTCGCATTTTCATAGTGGGATTATTTAACGACGCAGCCATTTTCCTTGCACAACAAATGTTGTTGTTTTTGCTTTATTATTAGCAGTTTCTTCTATAATTCATGTGGAATAAGAATCGACTGATACTGTTGTTTGACATTTTGTTTAGAATACAGAGAATCAGAATCAAAAAATTACCTTTCGCCGTCAGCGAGTTTGGCGTTTTGTGTTGAAAATATGGAATTATATTCTTTTTTCACACAATAACCAGCATCTACACATAGCGCCGTACTAATAATAAATTTTGATGCCGATTTTAAATTTGCGGAAGCTCACAATTGCGAAATAGCCACTGTGAACTACTAAAATTTTGAGTCGAAACTAAAAATGTTTATTAGTAAGGCCCATTACGTTCCTAGCGTAGGCCTAGACTACGCGGAGTATATATTAGCTCTGTTAGATCTATCATTTTATATATTACCATGGGCACATTCAAAAATCTAGTTATCTTATACGCTTTTCACACTAAGCCGTAAACTCGTCGATGCATTCACACCGAACACCAACTGGTTTTCGTTTGACATTTCAATCTGGTATAAGACACTGGTCCAGTGATGATGAATGATTAAAAGAGTTGGATATCTTTCGTACGTCTATCCCCCCAAAAGCCATTTGTTTACATTGTTGTTTTTGTAATTTCAACCCCCGTCTGTTAATACGTGTGATCAACAAAAAAAACATGTTGCTAATGGCCGACCGCGAATCATCTTGCTTTTATCGCGGTGTTTCATTGTTCTGTGTTTCGTATTGAATTTGTTTGGTTGTCGTGGAGGTTTTGATTAAAATGAAAAAAACTGTCCAATTCATGAACTCACATGTCCTAGAACAGAAATAAGCAAGTGAGTGTGACTTCATCTGGAAAACAGCTTGTAGCCAGCCGCCATTGCACCGGAAAGTTATATGGTTCTGTATTCCATTATCTTTGCACTAGTCGTTGAACTTCGGTGCAAACTAGGTATTTTGGTTACAAATTTCGATCGCATAAATTAACAAATAAAATGAAATAAGTGCATTTAAAAATAATATTTGGCCATAAATTAATTGTGGAAAGGGATTTTTAGTTGTGAGTTGTGCCATTTGTCGGCTATTCTGCCGAATTTGATTAATATTGCAAAATGTGTGTTTGTTTCAACAACCCAACGATAGGAAGTCGTTTTCCTGGAAAACGTCTTTAAACGACTCGTTTTGAAAACTGAAATATGTATGGGAAAACTTCTGATATCGATGAATTTTTGACTGTTTTCGCGAAAGCCCGGTTTTGGGCTTGGTTTGAATAGGGTATAAGTCGACTACATTGGTCTAGACTAGATGAACGCAAGAACTTTTCATCAGCCGCATATTCGAACTGTCAACCTAGAACTCAGTCACGAATATCTTGACTAGAATCGCCTGCTATCCCTACATCGTAATACAATTTGTTAAAATGGTAATGATGTTACAATCTGAAGCAGACTCCAAAATGTCTACAATGAATACCTTCAGACTAATTCGAAGTAAATCGCTGTCAGGTCTGCAAAAATGTTCACATCATATAAGATATGTATTCATTTCTCCTTAACGCCATGACTAAATGAATCGTATTTTATTTTTCTACAGACACTTGGAGTATATAACAGCAGCACCGGAACTGAAAACATTTGGTCATATTAAAATCCTTCCTGAAATCTATCTACCAGATCCATTGTCCACTATAAACCTTGGCAGCATGAATAGATTTCGTGATCTTCCCCAAATGGAGAACCAACTACGCAATTTCCAAGCCACGACAACTATATGGCCCAAATATATCTTCAATCAGTACAACATCAACAATATGATCGAGAAAGTTCTCAAATCACTGGAGGCATACAAAGTTGAAACAATGCCAACCGATCCTGTGCGTCTATCGTTTTGGTTGAGTCGCAATTCACACTTTTCCGAGGAGCAACTTAAGAGCATTTTCACAACAGATTCGGTTAATCTTCGAATGAGGATAATCGCTGACAGCTTTAATGATGTATGTAGCGACATATCAGTGTAAACAAATAAATAAGGTTTTCTTTTTCCAGGGAGGAATCTTTGTTTGCAGATTTTGTCGGAATCAAATCGCCTATTGTCGCGATCTGTTTGCAATGTCTAAGCATGGTGTGCAATCACAATACTGTAATTCCGGTAAGCGATTGTGATGTAATTTTCTTGTCATCTTTTATTATTTTCTTTATTACTTTAGCGGGATATATTCACGAAACAAATACTGTGTATAAGATCTTTAAAAACTCAGTGACCTTCAGTGGAGAGCCGTCGAGTGAATTCAGTTGGTTTCCTGGGTGAGTCGAGAATTTCTATTGATATATGCTTTACAGATGCTCATTTTTATACATAAATAATGTTACTAAACATCTTCATCATTAACTTACTGTATTACACGAAAATATAGCTTCCAAGGTATCGCGTTTTGCTAGATATAGCAAAAAACCCTATCCGCGCTAAGGTTAAGTAGGGACTTCTTTATCTTTATCTTCATCTTCATCTTCATCTTCATATGAAGTGTCTAGAGCTCTATAAATTGTTCGGCTTGCACTTCATCCTTATAATAATGTTATTAAAGAGTTATGCGTTTTGCTTAGTGGTAACAGAAGTCTGAACATTTGGAATTACCCGCAAAAATAATTGATATTTAGCGCTATGCTCCAGTGCCAAATAAGATCCAAGCTACTCAGAAAAAAATACTTTTACGTGAAAAAAAAAGTATGCAGTATGAAGGGGGATAACCCAAGGAGATACTAAACAAAAATGCGAACTAAATACTTGAGCGAGCTATAGCACTCTACGCCAGATCTAATATATTTTTGCTCAAGTTACTAACATGCACAAATGGAAGGCTGTCCGACCCAAAATCTAATTCCTATTCTATCTTCTTTTTTTTTTCATTCCAGATACGAGTGGCATATAATCGTATGCAGAATGTGCAATCGTCATATCGGATGGCAATTCCGAGCAAATGTTCCCAATCTAACTCCATTTCTTTTCTATGGCATTGCTGGAGCCAGTGTTCGAATAGATAGAGATAACAAACGGCGAACACTCCGAGACCATCTTTTTAACAACTTAATACGATTAAGTGACTTATAGAACATACAGAACGTAGACATGTCTTAATGTCTACGCCATTACATGCTTTTGATGTAATTATAATTATTACAATAATTATTTATACATACATTTATATAATTATTACAATAATTATTATTGTAGCAAACAAAATTTCACTAATTTTAAGTTATTGCTTCATATTTGTACATAGAATGAAATAAACATTTAGAATTATTGTATCCATAGATGTCGGCGACTGGAAATAAAACTAGTAATATGTGTTGAATATGTTAAAATAAAACGTTGTATATACATATATATACAGTATATAAATATAATGGCGAGGAGTGAACTTCTGACTAAATAATTGCATTCTTATTTCGATGTGGTGAAGAGAGTTAACAAGCTGACTTTGATCTTCGGAACATTTCGGAGGAGTAAATAATTGAATAAAACAGGATAACGATTCCACAACATGTATATATATCACATTCATAAAATGGGGGACTTAATTATTGTAATATCTGCAGGCTTACCGAAATAGATCGACCGGCAGTGAATATTTATGGAAAGCCTTGGAAACTAGTATACTAATGGGAAATGTGATTTATTCAAGTTAGTTCATACATTTTGTTGATTGATGAACGAGCAATACGTAACGAAGTTTGTTTTTGTTTTGTACCTAAAATCGACTTGATTCCGTGAACGTATATCTTGTTCGCGGATGTTGCGATTTGGAATTTGGATCTTCACCTGATCTGCGAGAGTCGGGAGTTCTAGCTTCGTAGTTACAGCCGCCAAATAAAGATGTAGTCCCATTTCTGTATTATTTATCGCAAGAATAAGATGACGTCCGGGCTGTTATTTCAATAGTTCAACGAACGGTGTAGAAAGTTTCTGAAACGAGTAAACAAATAAAGTTAGGTGTTTCCATATTTTTCCTCTTACTACAAAATAGATGAAGTAACCATTAGGATAGGACATTAAACTCGTCCCAAAAATACAGCCGATTCTATTTATTTACTGACATGTACCAACATATTAAGTCAATCTATAAAACAACTATACCAACCAAATCAACTTCAAACTTTAGCATTTAAGCTCCACAATTAATAAATTTCAATTGCAAAGTTCGACTTATAGCTACTACGATAAAACATTCAATTACCTACCTCTTTGCAAAATGGACAAGCGCAGAATGCCACGTCTAAAAACATCTTTCCATCGGTCAGTGTATTGAACCATTCCTTCAAGCATATCGTATGAAAAATCAAACTGCAATGTTTGTTGTCACACGATATATAGGGAACATGTCCATCCAGCTGATAGCAGTAACAAATGTTGCAAAATTGTTCGGCATTGTCGCCAGGCATAGGAAAGTAGGTCAACTCGAAGGTTCTCAGTAAATTCGCATGTACATCCATATCGGAGTCCCAATTCTTAAGACCATCTCCGAGAACAGTTCGTAACGATTCGACTTCATAGCTAGGTCCAAGAACATTTATCATAACTGGTGAGGATGTAAACGGATCAAGAACCAATTTCACAAAGACTTTATCCTTTAACTGAAATATTCGCCAGTTATCTTTTGTGCTTGGACACTGAGGCTGAACCACATAGCACAGTTCATCAATATCCGTTAGATTTGTGTAGAAATCTCGCAGTTCTTCGAGGAACTTGAGAAATTGATTCAAAGTGTATTCAATTGAGTTTGATGCGCGAAAAAGTCCCTCCCATTGAATACCAGAAGGGAGACTATGATCAGAGATGACGAATTTATGACTGCTGTTCATTTTAAGTTCCAAAAAATGACCTTTAAAGCGATCGAATTTCGAGAATCGAATATACCTGCAATGGGAGTCTGTGTGGATTGTGTACGATGGCGATTTAAGTCGCACGATTTCATTGCGTGCTTCATTCAAGTGTGGAATGGGGTATAATGTTTTTAAGTGGTTCTGGGTGGTAAGAATTTTTGGTAATTCCTCGAATACTTTATAAATCGTCCATTCGGGATCAAAGTGTTTGCATTCAAATGTTGTTAGGAACAGTCCTGTTGACACGGACAGCCTTATCTGTTTTGTAGATGGGAAATGAGGACATACCATTTGTATACGATACCATTTGTTCTGTAATAAATGAAGGCCTATAAGTGAATCTGGACTTTTTAAATATTTAATATATACTTACTTGGATTTTAATGCTTCCGAAGATTTTAAATTTATTGTCTGTTGATTGCACAAGACCGGAATACTTCAAAAGTAGTTCTTTTAGTACGGCATGCTCTTGTAAACTCATTTGTGCATTATCGTTATAAGTACAATTGCAGTCGGTCACGTACCTTGGCGGTCAAAGAGGGGGCTGGCATAAAATACATAATATAATAAATAATAACAAGCGATTTTCCGGTTTGTTTTTTTGTTGACATCAACAAGTGGAAATGTCAGAGCGGTTCAGGCGCATTGACAACCAAGAGTTGTATGATTTATTTCAAGGACAAATTTAAGTCCTAACCACAATATGCATACCTACTACGCACTAATAATTCCACCTAGGTACTTCTTAAGACATAATAAAACTATTCACATCAGCGCGAAATGCGAAGTAACTAGCGTAGATTCTGAGATTTCGTTTACATGCAAACTTTTTTAGTCGCTGGTACCCGCGAATCATTTTCATTTTTGAAGGCTAAGTTTAAATAAATATTTCATTCATGGGCTTGTGGATCGCGACTTTTTTATGTGGATTATGAATAGAGTGTGACGGTTGACGTCAAGAATTTTCAATTCGCTAGAAAATTGCTGTAATTGTAAATTTAGCTATTTAAATCATTTGAAATGGTTTGCTTAGATGAGATGTTAGATTAGTTAAAAACAATGGGTCCTAACAATAACCATTTTCAGTTTCGACTCTTAATTTTAATAGTTCACAGTGGCTATATTTTCCATACAAATATCGCTATTGTGAGCTTTCGTAAATTTAAAGTCGAGACTAAAATTAGTTATTATTTAGTAGGGCGTAATGCTTTTTTTCGGTTGAAATTATTAAATTTATTTGTTCGTAATTTGCCTATCCGAAATTCGCGCTCATGTGAATAGTCAGTCCTTTAGTGTGGTAGGTGAGTACATTGTACACTTTCAATCAAATAGGAACCTTCTTCCGTAGCTGGCAAAAACCCAGAAACTTGGTTTTATGTCAATAGCGAAAAGGAAATTCTGAGACCTGTGCTTGTTAATTTCTTCGTATATAGAGATTTAACACTTGCGATAACATTAACCTGATTTAATAATTAATTTCGACGAAGATTCCGAGTTGCATAACAAATAAAGAGTTCATAAATAGTAATCTTTTCACAATGACAACTACCTATACAACAAACTATTGACATCACACATCGCCAGTTCTTCGAAAAGACTTAATGCCCTATTAAAGATTGTCGATTATAGCGTCAGCGACTGTAGGTATGATGATTACTAAGTTAAAATCGCCGTTCAGTTTCGTTATCAGTCCCTGGTTTGCTTGCACAGCTGCTGTGATTAATACGAAAATATGGAGCAAACACCTGTGTTGACCACCTGCCAGTCAAGTGTGTGGGATTATCTGAATCTGAAATCACTATAAATTCCCAAGTAGGTAGCTCCTTACTATATAAAACATTGTTTCAATTTCGAAAGACTGCACTTGTGGTTTTCCTTTTACCTAGCGCGCGTAGTGTTCTCTTTCATTACCTTAAGAAAAATGTTCCGCAAAATAGTTTTACTCGCGGTTCTCTTTGTTGCCTCTGTTGCATCAACAAATGTCAGAGAATGTAAGCTACCTTAACAAATAACTTAAATTAGTTGCACTTGTTATAAAAATATTCTCATTTGTTCCATAATACAATTTGCTTAAACTTATGTATTGTTCTTCTTGAATGTGCAATAAATTACAGTGGTGTGCCTTTTTATTTATTATTAAAAATTATTCCTAAATTGATAGGAAAATAGAAGATAACATCACAAATTGAAGAACTATGCAGATTAACCCGCGGTATTAAAAAAACAGCTAGCGCAACAGTTAGTTTATGCGATTTGATTTTTACCACAAATAGAAGCGACTCACTATTTTAATGCCAGATCCCAGTGACTGAATTAGGAAGTTTTCATAGAACAGTTGAGGACCATTCACATGCGTGCGAACTGCAAATAGGCGAATTGCGAGCAAATCAATTTAACTGTATTTATGAATTGGAATTTGCTATATTTTTTTTTTTAACACAAAAGCATTATATTCTAACATCTAATCTAAAAAAAACTGAGTCTTAATTGGTTAAAATTTGCAGTCACACTTTATTCACAGTCCACATAAAACAGTCGCTATCCACAAACCAGCGAATGAAAAATTCGTTCGAACTTAACCTTCAACAATGCAAATGATTCGCGGATACCTGCGACTATAAAAAGATTTCATGTGAATGAAATGTCAGAATCAACGAATATTCGCCAGTTCACAGTTCGCAATTCGCTTTCATGTGAATGGTCCTTTATGGTATTATTGGATGTAAAAAAGGAAAAATTCCTTCAGATGTGATTTTTTTTTCACGGGGGATGAATCTTTTGCTTAGTTTAGTAGTTAAGTACACTAACCATTCAGACACTGAGCCCTTTCGTATCTATTCGAGGTACCTGTAACTAAAATAATTTGCACAAGTTGGTTAGATTCTAACTTCAGATTATAAATCTACTCCATTACCGGATGTAAATGAAACTACGGTGTAACCAGTTGATTAGCAACTATTACCTAGCGTTCACCGCTATGTTGGGCAATACAATGCTGAGCATTACATGTAATTTGTCAATGACATTATTTCAAAGACAAACTAAAAAATACAACTCGTATCGTAAATTACCTTCTTATGCTGCATATCTTTGAAGCAATCGGTCAATTGTACGATTTTTTATTTCTTATTTGCTTATCTAAGAAAAGAAAATATATAGACTTAAAACAATACAAGGCATTCGTTTCTTGCTGATAGGCATTTAACTAAAGTACCTATTACGGTCGTGTATTAACGATAAGTATTAACAGTGGCGTTACTTTATAAATACAAAATTGCTCATATTGCGTGATTCTGACTGAAAGCCGGTTAACGGGTTAAAGAAACGATTGTAGATCTTTTTTTTTTTGACAAAAACCATCGATAGATACGAATAGGTATCAGGGCAAATCCACGTTCCATTTGTTACTCAGCATGCTTTATATACGTAAAATCTAAGTGACTTTTTGCTAAAATTGGGTTTATTTATCTAATCCAAAGTTTGGAATGCGACTATAAAAGTGTTAAAAGAAACGTTTATCTCTTCAGCTGATGAAATAGAATCACATTAGGTTTGTCGACAGCTGCCATCTTATGATGTTTGACAGTGGGCTTTCAGATTTTGCACTCAGATTTCATCCATTGCATCAGCAACCAAATATGTATATTTCCCTATTACTCACAGACTCTTCGTATAAGAACTAAATAATAACGCATTTCTAATTTTGACAAATATCCAATGCCCGAAAAAAAACTGTAATTCAATGACAAAATGAACCTTAGATTGTAAAATCAGGAACGTGATTACACAGTCTGTACTGTACTCCTCGGAGCCGCATTTTAAATTAAATACCTAACCGCCAACCAGCTTTGCTTTGATTTCAACCACCATCCAAGCTAGCAATACTTGCATAATTCAAGGCCGCACTTTATTTAAGTTTCTTTGACACTGCCACTGTATTCAAGAAATATATTTTGCATATTTAAGGGAAATAGCAAAACGAATGCGAGCGGAATATATGGATTGAGACACAATACGAGATACTATTTAGTGTCCGATTCGCCGGGATACCACCATTTTCCTGGTAATTTTTCTTTTTAAAACTTACATTAATCCGGAGTTTCTTTTTTTCTTATTTTTTATTTTTATGGGAGACGCACCGGTTTTTTTCCACTTCGATCCATGCCAAAATAAAGATTCCAACTGCTGAACCAACAGAAATATCAAATTCTGAAGATTGGTCCATTTTTGTTTGTTTTTGTATCTCTGTTTTGCTTTTTTATCTCAATTTGGGGATGATATAACGTGAATCGTGTCCTTAGGGCCCGATTCTGGGTTAAATATCTGGGTTTACATGTATAAATAGATCCTTACTTATAGGTTATATAATACCTTATCTAGAGAGCCGATAAAAGGAGTTGGCCCTATTGCATAAAATGCGGACTTACAGTTGAAGGAGTTTAAAGCGCTTTCCCTGTGTCAACATTTTCTTAGAACGACGTAGGTAATAGAAAATGACAACAGTGCTTATGTTCTGTAATTAATGCGATAACTTTTCACATCGAAAATTTAGAAACAAAAAATTCCGCAGTTTATCGCGTCTGGAAAATAATGGAGTTCCCTAACTCCATGAAAAGTATCCTCTAGTAGATTTTAATTTCATGGGAATTTTGGAAAGATATCCCCAAGCTGTCAAAATACCGGAAAACAAAATAACACAATTTTATTTAAAATGTTTAGCTTATCACTAGTTTTGGGGGAATAAGATGTGTAACATGCTACGGATTCCTAATTATTGAAACCTCCTTTTAGGCATTTTTATATTTTACCCACATGCTCCACAAAGTCGATGGGAAATCAATCAATTATTATACGGGTAAGATAAAAAAAGCCTAATATCGTTAAGAAAGTAGACATAAATGTCACATTGTCTCGAGCCTTATCTTCCAAGCGCATTCATTTGAAATAGAAAATTTTTTTTTCAGCATTCACGACTTGCTATTAATTCTTGTAGGCACAAAAGGCAGACCTTTTCCTCTCGCTGTAAACATTGAAGGTTGCAGTACTATGCCATGCAATGTTATTAAAGGAACGACAGCTGTTATGAATGTTCATTTTGTAGGAAGTGAGTACATACTGTCATACCTAAAGTTAACATTTGAAAAACAAAAAACATTCACTAACTAATAGCACGGGACAATATCAAATCGATCTTTGCGCAAGTTAAAGCTACCACCTTAGGCTTGACTGTACCATACGAGTTGCCGGAAGAGATTGCAGATGTCTGTGCCAACCTGATGGACGAAGCAGTTTGTCCCATCGATAAGGGCGAAGATGTCATCTACAGCTTTAAGTTTCCCATCGACAGTCATTATCCCGAAATAAGCGTTAAAGTCGAGGTATCCCTGGTTGATGAAGCGACCAAGGAATCCGTATCTTGCTTTGTAGCAGATATCAAAGTCAAAAAAGAGAGCAGCAGTTCACAATAAATTTCTTAACGGTCTTAATCTATTTGTTCCTGTTTGTAAATAAAACTATAACTATTCAGCATTTTGTTTTTATTTATTTCAACCAGCCTTTCCAATGAACTGGCAAATTGCTTGACTGATAAGGTTTCGAATACCTTTGGAGAAATGCCGTAAAAAATTCGCACCCAAAAAGTGGATTAGCCCGAATGGCTAGCGAATGAATTACTTATTGAAATTGGGTAATACCAGCGAAAAGCCAAGTGTATACATTATTGTGTTATTGGGTTAACATTTGATTGGCTCTGCTATGCAGGTTGTGGAGAGTTTCTTACTGATAAGAGTGAACCTATTCAAAATCAATAAGAGAAGTAAGGTAGAAGTAATTAAGAAGTATGCAGACAAGCCAAGCACTCGCACGCTTTTTAATAAAAGGTGTTTAAAGCCTATGGGTGTCACAACATCAGCATTGCAACTTGTGTATCCAGGCTAACTGACGTTTGCTAACGTTAGCAGTAATCACAAGGGGTTTAAATTACAAATTAATGTTAAATGTGCCTCATTTATCGTATTTGGAAACAAAAAAACAACTGGGACCAGAAAATACTCCTGCAAAATCCTGCAAAACATTTTTCAAGCAATGATTATTGCCAATGCTGCCATTTCCTCTGTTCAATTTTATGAATAAGTCCAGTGCTCACATTGCAATTTGTGCAAGTGGAAGGAGCTTAGTCAATTGATGTACAAATTCACTTCTGGAGATAAAACAGTGATATCCACATTAAAATTCAGAATACAAAAATTTGTTTCCAACTTTTTGGGGCGAATGGAAGGCATCAAGAAGCTTACGAAGAATCCAAACGTCTGAATTGAGAAATTTGCCTAGGTCTTAACTCTTATGATAGAGAGTTTCCGCGATACTAATAATCATTTTTAGTGTCTGGGCTAAATTTTTCGAACTCACAATGGCGAGATTTTCCTTATTGTAACCTACAAAATATATAAGCTGAAGGCTAAAAATGATTATTGTAAGGCATTTTATGTTTTTCTGAGAGTTAAACCAGAGATCTCTTGATTAATACTACGCACTGAACTACTGAGCCCATAGGAGCCTGATATTTGATTTTGGACTGCAACGAAACTAAGATCTAGTAATTTTTTTTTTGTTGATGAAAACTATTTATCGCAATTAACAAAGAACATAAGATAAAGACAGTGCTGCTGCAAAAATTGAAATAGAATTCTTGAACCTGAAAGCGCATGTGCGGCTTATCAATTTCAAATCTGATAAATATAAAATTCTATAAAAATAATTTTATTAATCCGAGTGCATTCTATAAATGTTCCTGATTATCACACAAATTATGAAGAAGAATACAATTTGATGGCAATCGGTTTGCACCTGGAGAACAGTAAAATCTAAATGAAAACAAAGCCCCACCCACTATAGCCATAGCCTTCCCAAGATAGGTAAATTAAGTGCGCGGCAAAAATAAACCAAAAAAGAAGGCCCACCTGTTTACAGTAAGAATGCCATAAACGTTAACGATTAGATTATTATGTATATGCATGCATCTCATTATGCGAGTAATAATAACTAAGCAGTGCACTCATTCGTCCTTGTCCATTTATGTCTAGGTCTACCTGAATAGTGAATAGATGTGATTGTGAAGCAGTAATATATAAATAAAGCTATCCAAAACGATGTTAACTCAATTTCTAAGAACACTCCGTTCACAGTCAATGCAAGAGTATGGTCTTGCACTTTTGGTGACAGTTTTTGCTGGCGGTACCCCCATTTATCAATGAAGAGTGACATTTCTATTACTGATTAGTCCTTAAACTAATATAAGTCGTTTCATTAAGGTAAGGGTAATGAGCCTCTTCCTCTGGAAGTGCGTATTTATGGCTGCGACGCGCCACCGTGCATTGTGGCTAAAGGCACCGTTACGGACTTTGACATTGATTTCGTCGTTTGTGAGTAGAACAACATTTTAAATGTCATCGGGAAATTTAAGCTTTAAATGGTTTCCTGTCCATTTAGTTAAAGGAGTCTCAAGAATGAAAACCCTGGTCAGTGGATGTGACCCTGGTCAGTGGATGTGACCAGGGTTTTCATTCTTGAGACTCCTTTAACTAAATGGACAGGAAACCATTTAAAGCTTAAATAGTGACGTTTGCGCAGACCTAATGTATGGTGGCTACTGTCCATTGTATCCAGAAGAGGATGTCACCTATAAGTTTCTGTTTTCAATCAGTAACGTGTATCCGGAAATTATTGCTAGAACTGAAATTTCACTTGCTGATCAGGATTTTGCAATTCTTACGTGTTTGTCTTACGATATTAAAGTAAGAAAGGCTAAGACGAGAACAGGGAGTACTGATAAATGGTGAGGGAATATGCGTTCCAAATTTGTATTTAGACATATTTAAATAAACATTGGACATTTGATTTGAATCTCATAAAACGAACTGACTTTCCGTTAATTGCACTTTCCTTTCGCTGACAATAATTTTGAGTTTTCTCAAAATTCCTTGCATAATACTAGGCTTTGTTTTTGTGAATTTATGTCTGGCTTCAATTAGGTGCAAAGCGATTGCGATTTATATTTTGTTCTTATCTTTATTTAGGCCATCAGGTTTATTGATAGAATGCACTTTGATTTCGATAGTTAAATTTAAGTTTTTAAGACAGTTTTACTTATTCATTATAATCGGTTGAAAAAAAGGCGATTAGCCAGAATGATCAATTTAATATGAACAGTCGATGGGAGTATTGTGGAAGGTATAAGCATAAGTTTACTCCCTAAAAATCATTTTTTTCCTATTTATTATTACTCAGCACATGATTTGATGATTCTGACAGTCTTTTATTGAACAGAAAATTGCAAGCATTTTTGTATCAGGTGTGCCAAAATAGAATATGAATTCCTGTTCTAATTGTGGTCTGGATTTGTATATTACCACAAATATCATCGAAAAGTCCACTTTGACTTATGTAGGATTTTCTGCAATAATTGCAAGGTACATTTAAAAGTATAGTAATTGTAATTACTACCTGCTAAAATGCGAGACAAAATTACTTCATTCAACCAAACAGATTCTGTTAGGCGAATTTATGCTCCAGGCAATTTGGCGTTCGCTCAATTAAACACTGAAACTGTCAAGTTGAAACAATGTTGGTTGCGCAAAATGCTAGTGATGCTAGTGCGTATCATCGGTAACATACATTATATCACATCAACTATTTAGTCCAACAATTTTGCAATTATAAACGCATAATACAGAATAACTGACGATAAGCTAAGAATACTTTAATAAATAATACCTGTGCTATTAATGTTGTGCTTCGATGATTTTGAACCTTTTAAATGGGATACACATTCTTAGCATAAGTTAGTATTACTACTGGTATTCCGACTAAACATACTGAGCTAGCCATCTTTTTTTAAATATGAATACATTTAAACTAGCGTGTTGTTGGATATCCTTGTTACTATTACAAAAAATCCTATACGCAGATTCTAATCAAAAGTTTGATGCAAGTTCAAAATACTACAACTTGTTGATTAGCCAGCTATACTTATAGTATATTTTCTTCTGCGTTTTGTTTTGTAGTTATCATCTAAATATTACTCAAAGACAAATTCAATCGACTGTATTGGTAATCCGGATATAATAACAAATATTACCTGCAAACTAAAAGCGATAAGCTGGGAGCATACTGGTGCCAATATGGATGCTGACATTGTGGTGCCTATAAGGAATATGTCAGTAAGAAGGATGTTGTTAAATGCACACAGATTCCCATTTCTCTTCTTTTCTTGCAGGTAAGATTAGAAGTCTTTAAATATACGAACCAATTTCGTCCTTTCCTCATCAATTTAACAGTAAACGGGTGCGACCTCATGAAAAAACGCAGTCCGTACATCTATGCAAATTTGGCTGTGGCCATTATTCGAAAATATTCAAATGTAAATCACAGTTGTCCGTATTCGGTATGAAAAAACTTAAATCTCTATAAAGTTCTAATTCCAGTTAATACGAAAATGATAAGTTAAATGCGAAATAGAAGAAGTCTCATGAAATGACGCATACAAAAATATAAATTAGAAAAAAGTGATCTACGATCCACTGTCCAAAATTAATTATTTTAATTTAAAATTCTTATTTTTTTTTTGTATGCACCAGGGACATGTACATGCCAAAAACATTTTTGTGGATATCAGTTACATACCATTTAATGTACCTACTGGAAGATACAAGTTCGCATTCAGTTTCTACGAGGGCTGGCCGTGGGTCTATGCTGGTGCAATTGCGATGACAGCATCTATTGAAGAGAGACGAAATAAGAAATGGACTACAATTATGTCATCCGTTACAGGCAGAACTATAGTGCAATCAGGCTAGCTTGAATTATTTCCACCACCTCAGTGAGAAGGCAGACAAATTAATTTTCATTGCGCCAAATTACTTGTACATACAGTCGAGCCTTGAAAAATGTGACATCACGTAAATCACTCTTCGTAAACCACCTATAAGCACATTAGATAATAGCACACTCCGTTTCAAACCGCACAATAAAAATAATGTTTGTTCTTACATTTCGTTTGATGCATTTAAAATTCATATTATTGTCCGTATGCTAAAATCTCGTATTTTTTGACCGCAAATTGTCTAAAAGCATGTTGCTCCATTTTCGTTTTCACTTTCTGGATGTACCTACTGCAAGAGCCCGCTAGAAGCCCAGAAATTCCAAACAGAAAACTTAATTTCTACCAAATTTTTTATTTTATAAATTTGCAATTTATAGTAAAAATATGAAAGTCAGTAAGGTCATCAGGTAAATCTTCAAAGTTTGACCTCCGATTTGCAGCTGATTCGAGTTTTATACGAAAATGCGAATCAGTTGCGACTACATTGGAGACATTCCATCGCCATGAAAAAGGCGAAGAGGAACTTCGAAGAATATCCAGACAAAGAACACACAAAATTAGACAAAGTCCAGACAAAGAACCCACAAAATTAGACAAAGAAAGACGTTTTTTTGTAATAATTGAATCGATTATTGCTGAAATTTCTGGTCGGTTTCCTTGATTTGAATCTTTTCCATTTTGTGGCTATTTCAACAGAGGAAACTGCAATTTGAAATGCGGCGTCGAAAGATACAAATCACACGTATTTGAAGACTTGCAAAATAGTTAATCCGTTTGAAATATACGAAGCCAACTTTAAAGCAGTCCTCTCACTCATGTTTGTGGTATAGTCTGCGTGTATTTTGCACCGTATCTGTCACTGTAGCTAATGCTGAATGTTCTTTTAGCAAGAATACAAAAGCTCATGTTTCAGGACTGTTGCTACATTTAACGAGGGCATTAGAAGAGTTCGTGTAAAGGGTGGGCCATCTAGTGGTTTCTTTTTAAATAATCGGATATTTTGACACTGACAGCTATTTCCCGCTCGAAATCTTGACAGAAAGTCAGTATTATACCTTCACGATACGAAATGAGTCGCTTTACGCTTGAACAACGTTGGGCAAGCACCCGCCGCGCCTGCTGTATGCAAGTCTGTGCAAAAAGTTCGTGAGACTGGTATACAACACTCATGGTCGAATGATGGTCGAGTGGTGGCATCATTGGACCATTTTTCTTCGAATATGAGGCTGGGAACAACGTTTCGGTCAACGGTGGGCGTTAACTGACTTTTTATTACTGAAATTGAAGACATGTATTTGGACGACCTATGGTTCATGCAGGATGGCGCGACATACCACACAGCCCATGCCACAATCGATCTCTTGCGCACCAAATTCCCGAATCGTGTTTGGTATCAGCCGTCTTGGCGATGTCAATTGGCAGACTCGGAGCTCCGATTTTACCCCTTTGGACTTTTTTTTTTTTTTGGGGGAACAGTGAAGGACCGATGCTATGCCAACAATCCGGAAACGATTCAAGCACTTAAGGCCAATATCATACCAGCAATCCGTGAGCTACAGCCCGAAACCAACAACAAGGTCTTGGAACATTTGATTGACAGAATGCGCTACTGCGCAGCCAGCCGAGGCAGCCACTTGAACGACGTTGTGTTCCATAATTAATGGGAATGTTTGCTCTTAAAAATGAAGCCATTATACATGGAAAACAATTGATTTTGTTCATTCTATTGCATTCTTAAAAAGAAACTTGTATTGGGCCCACCCTGCATAAAAGACAAAATTTAGTGGAGAGAACAAAACAACCACAGTAAAAATTTTGTAATAATTTTATGAATGAACAAATTCGGATCCCCAAAAGTCCTCTGAAATCGGAAACAGGTGGTTTTTCGTTCGTACCAATCGAACATAAAAAGTGACCTAGAGCAAGAAAAGTCCGCTGAGAGTGCCCAATCAAATAACAAATTATTTATGACACTAAATGTGATTCTCATTCTGATTTATTTAAATAAGAATCAATTAATATTTTAATATTGCCCTCCCTTCGCCTAAAGCAAAGTCTCCTATTTTTTATAGTATTTCAGCGAAAACTCTTTTCGGGCGTTGGTTCTGTCCCGTTGATACCATTCCCGCAATAGGTATTTGAATTTGCTGGTCGATTATGGCGTGAATAAGAACCACCAGTTGTTGCACACTCATATATTTTTAAATCGAAACGATTTTCAAATTAAATTTAACTTTTCTTTATCATATTTTGCCTACCTACCGTAGAGACGCATTAACCAAACTTTTTTGTTGGTAAGGTTTCGGACGTACTCCCTTCTACATCAAACACGTCCATTTGGCTTAATGATAAAACTCGATACTTTTGCGTGCGAGCAAAGCTCCTTTGGATATTCATATTTCGTACTGCTGATGCTCACAGGACATACCTACTAGCGTGCTGTGCACTTCATAATCCCCAAACATTTGAATATTTTATGTCTTTTAAAAGCATTACAGAGGTATTTACCTCGAATCCTCATCAGATTTTGTCAAGTAATTTTTGCATATACATGTGTACTACGGTGTGTATTGATTAAAAAACATTGCTGATGTTCATTGCCTACAATTCGATGTCACTAAAGGCGAGAGTGATGGAAAGTTTAGATTTGAAAATGTTTAAAATTATGGTTTTCTGTGTGATAAAATATTCATGTTGAACATATAATATTTTAAAACTTATGAAGAAAATCTTCCAAATGAATAGCACTCGTGATAAAAATTTGATGACTACAATTCCCTAAAAAAGGAGATATCATTCGACGAAGCCCGTCGGTATTCGCCTCCCTCAGTATAACCCTTGAGAATTATTTTTATGGCACGGCCTATTGCGTGTAATATGCAGACACATTACAGGAACTCACGTTGCGGGGTAAAATATCCTTTCTATATTCGATTTGAACCTTTGAGGGATTATCGATTTCAACGCAAATCCGATTTTGAAAGTGAACATCTCAATAATCCTTGCTTTTTTCTCGCAAGGGATGTTATACACGTACATCGTACATGTCCTTTTGTATCATGTTGCAAATTTTTCGCAGCATCCCCCCTTCCCCTACCAAATGTTTTGACAATAGATGCCGGCATATAGGCTTGTGTAGAATTAGTTCCTTAATCACCACAAAAGGGCGAACTATTTGGAATATTATAGAGATCTGCAGTACTAAGCCCTGCTACGTCAGTGTGGTTCCAAGTCACAAGATTTCATCACTCCACACAGAAGGAGTCCTGAATTCATATGAATCTATATACGTGTGTATGTGGCTGCGCAAATGGAATTTACCTAATCCCCATTCGTTTGACATGGCGTCAGGTGAGGAATGAAAAGAAAAATGTGACAAATTACCCACACCGATGATTTTTTCAACTTTATTACAAAGGACACCGACGTTGTCGCCACTGAGACTGGATGTGGTTGTCAGATATGGTGTATCTGTCTGTTGTGGAGGAATCGACACGAGAAATTAGAGAAAATCTTTCAGCTTCACTGAGGGTGATTTTATTATTATTAGAAGAAATTGTTTGTCGCTTTTTAGAGGAGGAAGCAAAGAATCTTTGTCGCAGGATTTACGGTCAAACTGAACACGAGAAGGTGGACAGTTATTTTTGTCGACAATTCAATTTATTTCTTCTTTCAGTTTGCCGCACTCTTGGGCGAAGTTCGTTGCAAGTGTCCCGATTGTGTTTGCGTTGGGCAAGTTCAATTGTGTTGGATCCATAATGTCACCAATTTCAATTTTTCTAAGCATGTCTCGATTACTGTGGTTAGAGCATTTGTGAGCTTTCTTAAGCATGCATTTTTTTTTTTAAAGTAGTTTAACCGCGTTGAGTTGACAATTATGTCCTTCTCCGTGCTTAGGAATATTCACAAAAATACGAATAATTTTGAAAAAGACTTATTCAGTGTGGAGGACCAGTTTGCTAAAATCCTTCTTATAGAACAAGGTAATATGATATTTCCCATGGTCACTGTAATAAATTGAACCAATTCAAACCAATTTGAGCCAAACACGCGGCTTATGGACGCAACCAATAGCGACAAGGACGAATGCGTGAATAGGTACTTTTTGCACCAAAGACATTTTTTTAACTTAAGAAATAAGTTGTTAGAAAAAGAATTTCCGACGAGATCGAAGGATTTTTTTTTTTTACTGTACCTTTGGCTGAAAGATTCGTAGATGGTGTGTGCGGCTAGGAAAGAGAGACCATCAGTGCTCCTAAAATGGGGAAAAACGAAATGCAAGCATGTTTATCAATAGTTAACTTTCAAATAAATCCCGAACGTAAGAACATCACCGAAAATGTAAACAAACTCCACCAGTTGTCAAACTCAAATGCACTTGTATTGGTAAATCTGAAGCAAATCTGAGAAAAAGTGCTCTGAAATCTGTAAAAGATTGCTCTTTTGTACCAAAAGAACATAAAAATTGCTCTGAGGGCAAAAAAATGTATCTGAGAGCGCCCAATCGAATACTACTAACTGCAGCCTTTTTGCAAATTCAATTTCAGCTGTGAAGTTCAGCCAAATATGACGCTGTGTTTTATGGATTACCTATATTGTTTTTCTAATATATTTTTAATAAATGTACCAGTAATATTAGATATTAATAACTAAGTCTGTATTTCTTAATTCATTTATTATTATTATCGCTTGTTATTAAAATGTAAAGACTTGTTTTGTTTTACTTTCTAATCCAAAATGAGTAAATACTTTAAAGCCGACATATAGTGAATTGATTATTTATGTTTTAAATTCACATGTAGTTGGATTACCTTCTTAAAAAAAAAGATGTCTCATAATAAAAGAAAACAAATTTGTATTTTATTAAAAATTCATCTTAAGGTACCTTTTTTCAATGAATCGAAATGGGGAAAAAAGTGGGGAAAAAACGGATACGGAATGGGGAAAATATTCAAAAAATTTCCCCAAAAAAAATCTGGCATCACTGCTTGCACCGCAAATATCATCAATGGCTAACTGCACAAAATGTTATAATAAGTAATAAAACCATCCGACTTTATTTTGAAGCATTTTTATATGGCATACATTTTTTAGCTCGACATTTTACAATAATTGTTTACTTCTAGTCTATCTTTGGCTTAGTCAATATACTCCTTTTAGAGAAATTCAGCAAGCGAGTATGGATTTACACAATCCACGCCCATAAGTACACCCAATTGCATTGCATACTCACTTGTACAATTATGAGAGAAAACTATTTCACTTAACGCCTTTGCCTTTTCCATTGATTTCCTGATGAGCTTCAGTCCAAATTGCTTGCAGCGTAACTTTCTACGCAGCCACAAAATACGGCCGCACATTGCTTTGCCAACTGGATACTTATCGCACACGTTGGAAACTCGTTTTAGGGTTGCCATTAGAAATTCTGAAATGAGACCGTTGAATTAAACGCGTATGGCTTCGTTGATGCTCTCATGGTGACCAATACCATTGCCTTGATTTTCATGACCGAATTTGGTTATGCCCTGTACCCGTACTTACCGTTATCGTGAGTGCTTGATAAATGGAGCGCAACTGACACGAGCGCGATAGTCGAAGTTGAAAATGTTGCGCGACCGATAGTAAAGGTTATATAAATTGCAACTAAGTACTTCGTGTTCATCGTATAATAATAAAATTAAATACTATTATAAAATTAAATACTATTATAAGTGATTGATGATTCTAATCGGATAAAGGGTTGCCAACATTTTAAGCATACTTTGTATTTAAGGCACAATTATTGTCAAGTTATTGACAAATAAAGTGCACGACTTGGTCGAACGTAACTGTCTCGTTGATCAAGAGTTTTGTTCGTTGTTTTCTTATTTTATTATGTAGATGGTAAAAACCTGAAAAGCGATGCTGGATAAAAGAAGTAGATTAGAATATAGTTTTAAATGTAATCCAGATTTGGGTTATTCATGTGATATGGCAAATATAAATGTTATGGACGTTTGTGGGGGTACAAATTAAGTGGGTGTCTCTGATTGCGTAAGATCCAAGTTGTTGGAATTACTTGCATATTCAATGTGGCTGAAAAAAAAGGAGAAGCGCGTAGTATTTGCTAAAACGAAGTTTTGTGTGGATGTTATTGCATTTTTATTGGCAGTACGGTATTAGTTTTACAAAAATATACGAATACAGAACGTGATTCGGGTAGTCATTTTTGAGAAATAATTAAAAAACTGACCTACCTATTCGATTTTTTTTTTAAAAAATTACGGGATCTTATTTAAAGTTTTTAAATAATATATCTATAAAATATGTATTTTGATCAAAATCATTGGAGCAGTTTTTTTGTAACACAAAACAGTAATAAATTTTGCAATATTTAGGTTGGAAAATACTATTGCTTAACTATTTAGCTGAAAAGTGAGCATAAGATATTGTTTGGGATGTAACCATTACCTGGTTTTCAATGGGAAAATGGGATTTTCGAGATATGAACAGTTTCTAAAATATAGAGAAAGGCTGAGTTTGCTATTAAGAGGCTGACTGATAAATTATTACTGGAGCGATTGAATTAAAACTGAATTCATTTAACAGAAAAGAATATCTGCGAAATTGCCTAAACTAAGTAACGTGTAGAATAATTTTTTGAAAAAAATATGAAATTTAAACTCGGTATTTAATGACCAAATACACGGAAATAAATATACGTTTTAATTGGAATTGGTTAGCTGATATGATACTTTGTTGTTCTGAGTAAAAATTTAAACAAACGTGCACGCATCATGAATGCATTATTCACATGAAAAACGTAGTTCAATATTTCAAAATATTGTGTGTTTTTGTCCAAACTAGTGTATTAGGCACTTTTTAGCTGAGCAAGTGATCTCAGATGCATCGTACTCCGTCCAATAGTAAATCATTTTAGGCAATTTTCCCAAACACATCTGGAAATTCCTTAGATGTTTTTTTTAAAAACCTCCTCCGAAGTTTTTGAAGTTTTTGAAGAGGAAATTCTGAATTTTGGTTTGAATTCAATCGCTCCAGTAATAATTTATCAGTCAGAGAAACAAAATGTCATTTTTTGCTCGATTTATGGGTAGAGGCCTCTTAAGCTATAAATGACCATATTACCTTAGTATGGACCAGTATGGACTGTTTTCTAGATTCATATGTAATAATTTTACGATTTTTTAAGTGTCAAATCATAAGCACATCCGAACGCTCTCTTAGGACGCTCGATTCAGTTACTGATGCTCGGGCTCTGTTCAGTGCTTTACTCGGAAGGAGAACAGAACATTGTTTAGCATCATCATTGAACAGGCCTTTCAAAATGGAAACAATTTCGGAAAATTGGTTTAAGCTTGATATTAAAGTTAACCTTCCCTAAACTCTTTTCCTAAATCAAAGGTTGCGGCATGTCGAAATGCAATGGCAACTAATAGTTAAAGCACTAATTGACTTCTTTTGAATATTCTATGAACTACAACTACAGCATCATACAAAGTACATTTTCACCAACAAGAAACTAAAAGCATGTCCCGGACAGTCAAATAAAATCAGTATAAAGAATACCCACTGGGTAAACTCCTTTCGCTATCGATATAATATGCTCATCATCACATTAAAGCGTGTCCAAAGGTATATAAAGCCATTATTTCCTTACACGTTTATCCTGTTTTTTTTTATACATTTTCTTCCCTTCCGGGGTACCTACCTATAGAAATTCTGCTGGTACACTGGTCAAGAAGACCGCATTGTTAAAATGACAACACTTGACTAAACTTTCTTTCGAAACAACATATTTATTTATGCATGATACTTTCTCTGCCCAAAATATTAACCATTTCATTATTGTTTCACGCATTGTTTCGCTTTGAATCACCCAAAAGGAGGTGCACAATTTCAAAGAGTGATTCGAAGTTACCACATGACTGACCCATCCACGTGTGTCCTTTTGATTTAGTAAATTCCTTTCTCACACCGACCACCGCTAGCCTACCGCACAGCACTTTTTCCAAACCTCTCAATTTCCACACACTAAAGCTGACGTGCCGTGATACAACTACCGTCCCTTGCGACATTCAACGTTGTCCTTCGTTTTGGGGTAATTAACTTGTCAGCGTTGTAACCTGTGAGCCTGAAAATACATATGGATATATATATACTTGTTGACACATTCAGACTATTGTCGTCAATTTAGTACTCCCTTCTGGTAGAACAAGAGCCAGTTTCCCAGAATTGCTCGTAGGCTATAGAAGAGGGTGAACTCTGCATTCCTTTATTAATTGACCCGCCATTATGATGAAACGAATTCCTTTCTTAATTGTTGAATATTACGTTAAAGGTTAAAGGGTAGGTATGACGTATACTATTCTCTTTCATTTGACATGTTATTTGTCACCTTGCAATATGGTGGTGTTTTGTTGCACACTCCATGAAATTGACCTATTTGCATTCGAAACAATCGATTTGATTATGTGGCGTTAATTAACCGTACAGCATTCCCCACTGTCAGTCATAATGCAAAGTGTATAACAAAAAATTACACACAAACAGTTTTCCATTGTAAAATTGTACAGAGTTTGTGGGAGATTAATAATATTGCCGCTTCTTAGGGTTGACTCTCTAAAGGCGACATCTTCGCCTGTAAAACTGCAATAAATATTGTACTAAATTTATACTGATGCTAAAAGTACGCTTGTCATTTTTGTAATTTTTATTGAAGCATCGTCTTTCACACTATAGTTCCAAACAATAGACAGAATTGCAAAATAATAACATGTGATGAACAAAGATTTGTCGGAAGCTTGGGTGAATAAAACACAGTCGCTACCATTCCAAACGAGTATGTTGAACCAGTTAACGTCGTCAAATTAACCAGAGGAACTAATTCTAGTTGGCGCCTTCTAATGGTAGGTACGTACAGTTGTACTTTTTAAATGTAGCTATACATTTTTACGAACGGTATACTCCCATTACGGCTTCAATTTACTTTAGCAGATCAAATTTAAAAAAAAAACAAACAAAATCTATTGAAAGTTGTCCCCAAAAGTTGAACACAATTTGGAACAAGTCTCACAAGTTTTGGGGCGTTTAATGAATCCAATTTTTTTACGTAAAGAATATACCTTAATAGTTTCGTTTCTGTCCGTCTGTCCGAATCCACTACACCAATTTGGTACCGAGGTCTATCTCAGAAACTAATTGACGTAGAGGGCTGAAATTTGCACACAATATCCTAGTTAAACGACTAATACCAATAGTAGCGATACATCGACTGGTTTTAGAGTAATTAGTAATTTGATGAACAAAAATATTTTCATTCGCACAAAAAGCTGTTTATTTCTTGAGTTACAAAAAAAAATATATAAACCTTTTCTGTAGATCATGCTCGTAGCATGTCTTCATGCCGAAGACTGTTTTTCGGCAAAGCTTATATTTTAATAGATGTTTACAAAAAACTGTCAATTGCTATATAAAGTACGCTTATTTTAACCATTTTTCATTCGTGATTGGTATGTTCTCTTAATCGATTCCAATTGGAATTTCCTATGAATACTCTAATCTTCTCATTCTCATCCACAGATTTAGTTGATTGTTGTGCACAAACATCCTCTCGGTCATTTCATTCTAAAAGCGTGTTCTCTACTCTTAAGCTCTGTTCAGACGATTGTCAGATCTGACAATACTGTCAGATCTACAAATGAAAAAAAAGCCTCAAATCTCAGCTAACCGTGTGAACTGGCAATTTTGTCTACCAATATTTGCAGAAAAGTCATTGTCATGAAATTGTTAGGTATCTGCCAATCGTCTGAACATCCAATTTTATATTTGTGAGACCATTGCCAGACGTTTAGGACATTTGCAGACTCCATTGCTATTGCTGTGGTTCTGACATCTGCAAATATTTCATTTCTTGACAAATATATTTCATGATTTCAACGACCAAAACGAAGTTTCGGTACAATTTTCTTAGCATTTTTCTGTAGATTGGTGCAAAATGTGTGAATTAAATAATTTATGTACGTGGATCTAAATGAAGTTTGTAACCCTTTTCTTTTTTAATGATACACCACCCAATCCTTCGTGCAAACACGCCGACATTTGTGTGGCAATTCATCCTCCTCGCTACTCTCAAATGCGTAATCGGCCAAAACAATCGCAATTGCATTTTTTTGTGCCATTTCAATTTTTGTTGTTCTATTATTACGACTTCTCCATCAAGACTTCACCTCCGAATGAAAAAAAAAAAAAAAACTATTTTTAGTTTGTCTTACAATGCCTACAAACGGATCTGCAAATATTTTGTAAACAAACATCTGCCAACCGTGTGAACTGGCTATTTTTTAACTGACAACGTTGCCAGAAAAATTATTTGCAGCAAACCATCTGCAAATGAAATTGTCAGAGTTTGTGACAAAACCAGGCAAACGTATGAACTGGCAATTTTGTATTGTAAGGCAGTTCGCTATTTTCAGATCATTTGCAGCTCATTGCTAGATTATTTGTAGACCTGACATCATTGGCAGATCTGGCAACCGTGTGAAAATAGCTTTACGCTAACATTCATGTAGTTTACCACATCTGCCAAAAATATTCGCAATTTCCAACTCTAAAGAAGTACGGAACCTTCGGTGCGCGGGAGACACTCGCACTTGGCCGGCTTTTTAAATTCCTGTAATTCCAACAAAAAAGTCAATTTTCAAATTGCCGTTCCGCCAAACAACATTTTCAGCAGGACTAATTTATTGAAAGTGCACAATAATAACCAATTTAATGCAATTCAATGAATGAAAATTGCAACCCAAGTACTGACTCTGTAGTGGACTACGCCACTGGTCCGGTATAACAGAGAATTATGAGCATAACACACAATTCCACTTCATTATGTTTATAAAATAATAAGAAAGAGGATTTAAGCTAAGGCTTTATACTTAAAGCAAAAAGCTGGTCTTATCTGAATGGCTTGCGCGTGCGATCGCACTGACTTGATTTGGTTTCAGAAGTATTTACCTTAAAGAATAAAGAATTAAGTTTATGCATTTGCCACTTACGGGTTTGATGCGGGTGTTTTATTGTAGCAGTTCGCAAAAATATAAAGTGCCGAATATTGCCTATATCCACTGCAGAAATTACCACTTAAACAAATGTGTGTTTGTCTCAAAAGTAATTTGACTTCAGCAAGTTTACTTATTTTAATAAGGCCCCCTTATAAATCCATTGATCCAAGTAATGCTCTAGGTATACGTATATATTATGGAAATCGAGCCAATCCACTCGAATGTTAACACCATCAAGTTAACTAAAACATAAGTGTTCTGCAACCCTACCGAACGGCCCTGGTCTATACAGTTAATTTGCATATAAAATACTTTAAAATGTTGTCAAAATATATGTTATTGAAAATCACTTAGCACTTTCCACATCGCCTCTTTTTTGCATACTCCGAATCATCCCTATTTCCGTCTTCCATATGGTTTGTAAATATAAATACAACCCGCGTAAACTTTTTAAAAATATTTCGTCCCCGACCTGGGAAGTCAAGTGGCGTAATAAATTCTATAAAACTTCAACAGATTGGCTATGAATATAAATTGAGCCTAATGGAATCCTCGATAGAAAACCCAGTTACTGTAGTTAGCATATTTTTGCATCAACAGCACTTCGTTGCATACAGTGGTAGCCCTATTCCACCCTTGCAGCTAAAAATATATTTTGATATTAATTTTAATTCAACCCTCTGATTTAGAAACAGTTGCCGAACCCCACTAGTCAACCACCCGGATATATCGGAAGCAAAATATTTTACAATCAATTAGTGAAAAGGAGCGAGAATCAAGAACGATTATGATCTGAGGGTGTGTTCTCAGAGGGTTGGGTCAGTAAACAGAAGATTGCTAATTAACTGAGATTTTATGATGTATATAATATTATGAAATTTAAAAATAGAATTAAATGGAATAATTGCGTTTCTAAAGAAGTGCAACTCTGACCTTTTAGCAGAGTTGCACAAGCCACAACCCATGAGCTGAATGGCGAACAAAAGAGAATCGAATAAAATCCGCTTTAGGAAATTTCGCACAATACAATTGGGAAGATGAAAGAGGATAAGTAAATTAAATTTCCTCTTTGTGTGGTCTATTGCGAATAAAATGTGAATCTTTGACAAGTAAATCTTTGTGTGTATAGCATAGGTGATGGGTATGAAACAATTTCCCACGTGAGTATATTCAGCAGTGCTTAATGTTCTCTTAATTTTGTTATTCTCAATATTTCTATGGTAAGAAGGAAATAAAATTGAATAAAAAAATATGAAAAGCAGACAAAAACAGGCAGAAACAACGATCACTACCAGATGATATGCAACGCAAAAATTTCCTAGTGAATGACACATGGGAGTTGACATCCAAAACTGTTATTAGTTTGTTTAAACCAGAATGAGCCTCTGCGATCCCGGGCCCACTTCTTCCAGTTATCCAAAACGGAGGTTCGGAAATCGTTGCGTTGCAAATTATTGTTTCTTAAAATAGTGTATGCGGACTAGCCATAAACATTTCTATGTGTTCGTTTTACCGACGGGAAGAGGCCGCTTATGACGCATTCGAGAGGCTAATTTGCGAAGCTTTCTCATGACAAGTAGCTTCTTTACTTTAACTGCTTAAATATTTGTCCAACAATTATAGCCTACCAAAATCGTGCTTTCCGAACACAAATTGAATATGCTGGATTAGTCTGGTACATAATATTACCTAACCATCCTTTGAATAGGACAAAAGGAAACGAATACTGTTTTATATTAATTAGGAAAAGAATCCATAAACAAAATGCTTTTTCGCTCAGCTACCGTGGCGGATAATCCACCGCACACATCAGTCATCACAATACGGCTTCGTACGATATCCCAGGGGATTTCGCTTGGCCGATTGTCCGGCGGGAAATTACCTTAATCACATGAAAACTAAACAAAAATCACCTTTAATCGTTTTCCAATATGCGATTGGTGGTCACTTAAGCATGACACAATCGGCTTAATGCCGATCGACCCCGGTTCTGATGTAACTACCTCCTTGTCCTCACTAGCGCTTCTTCCATCATAATAATCATCAAAGCTGTGACGATGACTATTCGAACAAAGAAATAGATTATCATTACAAGCATTGTCCACCTAATACATTCTTGAAACATGAAGTGGATTTGAGCAGCAAGAAAAAAAGCAACCCCACCCTGAGTATATGAATTCCTCTATAGTCGGCGGCAAAAATCAATACACCACATAAGCCGTATCAAGTGTGACCTTTCCAAATTAGATTGTACCATTTTTATCAGCTAAAATGTCTATTAGCCCCTCAAGTACACTTATCCCTCACATCTTGTAGGTACATTCTTCGATACATTTTTATATCTGAATTTAAAAAAAAAAAAATCACTCCCGTGCCCGCAACTCACTCCACCCGAAGAGCTCTTTCTTGTGCGGGATTATTGGCTGTGCTATTTTCTCGAGTTGGATGACATTTTCGCAAAGAAAATCAGGAAAAATTGAATCAATCAAAATGTATTTTGCACTTGCACGTCGGCAAATTGGATTTCCACACAAAGGAAAATTCAAAATGAGTTGTGTGAAGTGGAAAAACTTTCATGCAGATTTTTATACACATGGACTATTTTGGGACAGGATAATGGAATTGACGTAGTCATGTATGTTAGGACCATCAGTTTAGTGCTGATGCTACCGATGCGATAAAACGATATTTCCGAGTAGATGTGAATTTAATTAGATTGTAGGTTGGAACGGTGGTAAAAAGTGGTGATGGCGATGAGTGTATTGCAGGGTATTCTTTAAAAACTGTCTTGCTTGTCCTAAGGTACAAATCTGTTAGCCGACTGCGAATCTTATGGCACCGAAAACAATACTGACGAGTTGCGGGCTGCGTACAATTAATATCGCCTAAATCTCAGAATTACTCACAACAAATTAGGGGGAAGTAAACTAACATACGGATTTGTCTTCAATTCCCCTAAAAGTAGTCCTACTTAAATTTTCGAACGTTAAACGGTGTTACAAAATTCTTTGACAGTAGTTCCTCTCAGCTAAAAGCACCGAAAATAAACATGTGTGCTCACAGTAATTAATTGATCGTGAAGAGGCTTGCGATGAAATTGAATTTTGTGTATTAAAGTCAAAGGAATGACTGTCAGTACATAAACTATACTATTTTAGGCCCCAGTTATAGCCATATGTAAAATGCAACCGAAAAAGTTGGAACAGTGTGAAAATGAGTTTTTTTGTGTTTAGACGGTCATAACGAAAATTCTGTCAGAAAAAAAGTTTCCTGTGAAAACAACCACAACAAACAAACCACCACTGATGGATTCCATCAGAAAAAAAAAAATTCCTGACAGATGGAACAGTAAAGAAATGAAATATTTCAGCGGATTGATTTAGTTTTTTCTTGTGGTATTAAATGAGAATTCAATCAGAAGTTGTTTTTCGTACGAAAAAATTAATAAATTATTTTTCTAGAAAATAAAATTTAAATTTTTTTTTTTTTTGATAAGCTAACTTTCTAATTCATGAGCAACATTTTAAGACCAAGATTGAGTTCAACAATTAGGTTGAAGTGGTCAAGAAAAACAAAGGAACATTATTACGGCTTCGTTTTACGTATGGCTATAACTAGGGCCTTAGAAGTAGACCGGAAAAAATAGATTTTCTAGAAAATTAAAAGATTGTTTTTTTTTTTTGAATTGTGTATATGCACATTTTTCAAAGATTACTACGAGTTTGAAAGTGTCTCTCTCTGTGAGCGAGAGGCACTGCCATTTTGACAGACTTTTCCATTCTAACCACATAAGTGAAGGAATAAACCTATTTTTTACATTGGGGGATATTATTTCCATCAAGCAGCTGTAAAACGCAAGTTGAACCTATACCAACTTTGGCTGTACGAAGAACTCCTTAAATTGTAGGCCAGCTTAGATGACATGGATACCTTTAGATAACAAGGTACCTTTCACAGTCGTTAAAATAAAATGAATTAAAAATTAAATTAATATTAATGTATTTACAAAGTATGCAATCTTTTAAAAAAAATTATTATACGTATTTTTTAATGCAAGATTTTATAATACAACGTCATCCACATGTCACGAATTTCTTGACCAGATTCGTCGGCTACCCCTCCATAAACGTCAAATGAAACAGCTGCTCATATGACCCATTTCAGCCAATCAAAACCGAGATACATTTAGTCAGGCAGCTGTCAGATTTACTAAACTAGGTACTTGAACGTCCCCAATGTAATACACAACCTTCTTCTTTGTTCTTTCTTATAGGGCCCATACACGACACAGACACATCGCTGCAGACCTTAAGTCTGTGCAAACATGGCTTCGTCATACACGGTGCAGACAATCGTCACAGACACTAGTTTGTATCGTTTCGTCGTGGTCAACGGGTCGGAAAAATGGCGGATACTGATTGTGCTGCACTTATCATTGCTTTGACAATTTTCATAGGCATCGGATTTTAAAACACGATTACAATAATCAGCACTTTTAACTTGCCACAAAACCAGCAAACTTTATAAATTTCTAAAAATTCTACCCAGAATTGTCTTTCACTATTTTTGTTCATGTACATAGGTGTGTGTACGCCGTGAATTTTCTCGCTCTTCTGTGCGAAATTCCCCATACTCGACGCAGACATGTCGCAGACCAAGAAAAATTAAAAAACAAAAAAAATTAATCCACGCAGACGATCGCTGCAAACGTTGGATACACACGACACAGACGGTCTGCGCAGACATGTGCACGACAACAAAATATATTGGTCAGTTCACCATTTCCACCCACACCCATGATTTTCCTGACTGATTATTTTCAAAATTTGGAAGTAGCCACTGGCGCCCCATGTTCTATCCCGCCCACATTTGTGAATGACGTATTTCCTAACATACTTTTATGCAGACGCGGGAGGTATGGATTCTAATGAAATTGTTAAAGGCAATGAATGAAGGCAGTTCCAAACAAATTTAATACAGTTAAATAATTTCAATGAATTTAAACTGTATTGGCATTTCGCTTTCCTATGTACTAAAACTAATAAAATAAATGGGTTTCTTTAATGCTAAAGTCTCATCTCTGATTTCATTTTTCAAATTTAAACAACTTTTGTGTTATATTCTTTGGACAAACATATATATAGTTGGCGCAACAGGTCCGTAGGGACCCAAGGCCTAGCTTCTCGCAACCATTCGTTTTGTGTGAGTTTTATTTTTGGAACGAATGGAAGGGATCTACAATTTTATGCCGATTCCAAACGGCTAATTGAGAAGCTCTAAAGACAGTTATACTCTCGGATGTTTGTCAGACGTTCGCGAGAGGTGGCGCAGTGGAAAAAACCCCAAGTTGGAATTTGGGTTTTTGCGAGATTCGAGCCTGGGACCCCTCGCTTAGTAGTCCAACACACTAACCACTAAGCCACTGCACCTTTGGACGAACATGATGTAGGTTAAACGCACACGACCCGTTGTCCAAGGTCGATCAGCAAGGAGCGCAGTTTTAGCATTACCTAGAGTTTGAAATGGTTTTGTTTTTGGATTAGTTCATAATAATTCAAAGTACATAAATGCATTTTGCTGCAGAATTATACTGCATTTACACGGTCACACATTCCTAACACAGAAGATTAAACGGATGCTTAATAATAAATAACATTACTTCGGGCGACAGATTCTCGCTCTCGTGTCGAATGTTATCCTTGAGGACTTCTAGGGTCTCGGGCTTGTTCACGCAAACACGGGACTTCAAAAAACCCCACAAAACAAGACTGGAACGGTTAAATCGGGCGATCTTGCGGGCCAGTACAAATCGTCAAAACGAGAGATGAGGTGACCTGGGAACACCGCCTTCAGAATATTGGTTGTGGCTCGCGCAGTGTGTGCCGTAGCTCCGTCCTGTTGGAACCCCATTTCCTCCAGTCCTAATTCGTCCAATTGCGGCAGAAAAAACTCGGTTAACATGGCCCTATAGCGCGCACCGTCCACTGTTCTCGTTTGACCAGCGGCGTTCTCGAAAAAAAATATGCCCCGATGACTCCTCCAGCGTGAACAGTGCACCGTGCAGTAACTTTGAGCGGGTGTAATGGCTCCTCGTGCATTACTCGTGGATTTTTGGTGCCCCAGAAGCGATAGTTTTGCTTGTTCACGTACCCGCTGAGGTGGAAATGAGCCTCATCGCTCATTATGATTTTGATCGAAAAATCGTCCACTTCGTTTATTCCGCGTTCTTGGGGAGTGTATCGCTCCATTGCAATTGCATTTTATATCTATCTAGTCCACAAATGTCAAAACAGATTTGACATTGGCGGCCATTTGCAAAAATAAGAGCATCTGCCAAAAGAGTGATCTCTTTTGGCCCACCCTGTATTTAGGTCGGCCATGTTGTTAACCTGGTAGGAAGTATAGGAGAGCTCCGCATGTGGATATTTTTATAGCTATGGCTATCGAAATTCCGTGTTCATATAAAACAATATGGCTTCCGTAAGTGATGAACGGATTATTTATTTATGTCGTATAACTGATGATGAATTGTTACTGAAACTAATTACCACTCTCATTTCACATGTTTTGAATCAAGTAATTGTAGAAATGTTGGTGGCCGGAACTTGTGTTTATTTCAGTTTTAGGTATCTACCTATAATTATGGGTAGAACATCCATGACACTTTGGGCGTCTGAGTTGTGCTCTCATTCTTTCGCCTTTATTAGATAAACGGATCTCTCTGTCCCGTCTCGTGCAAAAAAAGCGCATGCGTGATAGTGTAAATGCATTTTTATGTTGGAAGATTCTGCTAAGGGTCCAGATAGATACCCAACATATTGTACCACTCAATCACAAATGAAAGTGTCAACTCAACCATACTTTTTAGACTGAATTGCCGACGACGACTATCAAAAATGCCCTTTTTGCCAGTTACGGCGGTAGAAAACAACAAACGGTAGGTACACTATTTTTTGTTGTTCTGAGCTCTTAAAAAATGCCCACGAAATGGGTAATTACCAACGATCTGGTATCACTGCGTCAACTGTCAAGTGTATGTAGGTACGCATAACTTTGCCTTTTTGCAAAAGGGGCATCACTATCCGGATCACATGCACAATTATTAAATGGCACCATTGGATCCCTCATTTTTAGGTCAGTATGATATTCCTTGCGCAATTTCATTTCCAAAGGAATATATACTTCACCATCAGCAGTTATTAAAATTCACCGACTTCGTTCACTAATTTTATTCAATTGCTGGGTAATTTTGTCAAGGAATCGGCAACACGTACCCATTAAACGCATAAGCAACACAAAATTCGATCCATATGCAAATGTGACTCCTTGTAACGTACCTTCACATACGCGCATGTAGTAATAATTATAACATTATGTAATTATAAACAATTCCATTTGCATATTCGAGAAGCTATTTTATTGTGTAAAATACCTTCTGCACACTTTTTTAATTGATTCGTGTGCTGCGACACAGTGACAACTAAAAGTATTGCAACACACTTCTAGTCAGCACTGTAGTTGGCGTCTATTTTTAGACTGAACAGTTTCGTGTCATCGCCCACCATTTGTGAAACTTCGAGGAAAAGTTTGTACCTAGCCTTCGGTATGATGGGTGGAATTTTTTGCATATCCATGGTGATATCTTTCACAGAATAAGTTCCCACAGTAAATGGGCAATTGAAAGATGCGTTACCAGTCATCAAGCCACTGAACAAGAAATCCAGAATTACATCACGGTTTTGACCGTCCAAGAAACGGCAAACATCGAGATTTTTCCACCGCTTTAAGGTTCGGAATTGGCCATTAGTTTCAGTCTTCAAATGAATATTAATGTACATAGTGTGCCCGATTAGCTCCTGAACGACTGTGAAGTTTAAATCAACACTTGTTCGATTTTTGACGTTCACCTCGGTAGTGATAAATGTTTTATCGCTGGTTATTCGTACATCGCGAATTTCGATATGTGGGCTCTAGGAGAAAAAATTGTAAATCACAGATAAGGTGTACTGTCGTTTATTACCGAATTACAAAGAGATATGAAAAAAATCGCCAAGAGTCCGACAAATGCGGTCAATGCAGTACTTTTCCCAGTGGCGTACATGTTACAAGTGTTCTGAGTACGACTAGAATTTTGCGATACAAGGGAACAGCAAATGAGAATGAATGCAATCTGGCCGAGCAATTAAAACTAAGCTGTCCGTTAACATAAATTGCTTTTTGTTACGGGTAATTTATGATCGTTTGTTAAATGAAAATGCCAATTGTCGTTTGCGAGCAACATTTTGAATTTTTATTCGAAAAGTTGTCCATGAGACTTTTGATTTAGATACGATTTCAGATCTCACAGACTTTCACTTTCACATCACTGTAGTCCTTTTGGGAGATCCATATTTTTTCGTTAAGAATTGCCAGACTCCTATCTGAGCGTACCATCTAGCCTCAGCCCTGAATGTTCGATCTAACCACAATTTTAACAACAAATCCAACACATCGAGTGAAAGGGTGTGTCCAAAAGGTGTGACCATTTATGCACCATTACACGCATGACACGAATCGGGCTCTTTTAGTCTACAGAATGACCCTAACCTTTTTTTTTAGCGATTGGCCTTTCGAGTTTTCTAGCGAAAATCTTACGTTAAACTTTTCTCTCCAATAATCGATTAACATACATCTTCATCCGCTCTTGAAAGAAATGCTTTGCCATAGAGTAGGACATAGGACTTGGATTAATTAGGTCTCATATGGTCTTATTAGTATTTTGGGAGAGGTCTGTACTACAAAGCTACCATTACAGCCCGTAAAAAATGCAATTGACCAAGAGTTCGTCTTCGGCTAATATATCTGATAAAATCTCTTTTTCAGATACAATAGCAGAGCCGAGGTAAACGTAGCCTCTTAGAATAAAAGCTTTCTATGTTGGCATAAGATCTGATTCGAAGATTTCCTGTGTTCCTTCTTGTTCTCGTTCATCACCTGGACTTTATCCAATTAAGCCATTTGCGAACGTAGCAGTGACAGCTCGTAATAATCATCTGCAAATACGAGTAATTATGCTTTTGAAAAAAAGTCAAAATCCCACCCATCAGTAGTCTGTCAACCTACAAGCCCAACCCATATCATCGATTCCATTTGAAATAGCTTACACAACCGTCGCCAAACTCGATTAAATAAATAACAAAAATATACCCGTCCGTTTAAAGTGAATGTAAAATTAAATCACTTTCATGGGGACAAGTAGTATTACATTCATAGCTCACACGTAGTACCTTAAAGTGGCAAATTTCCTAACTGACTTCAGTGTTAATTACAGCAGACCATGTCAAACTCAATCAGTTGCTTGCTCGTTCGCACTTTGTAATATTTTGCATGTACATTGTTTCTTAATTTTTGCTCCGCTAATTAAATCTTGCTGGCTTCCGTCATTCATTTCGTGCGTCGGTCTTCGTGCTGCTCCATTCGAATGTCGCCAGCAATGCAACAATATCGCTTATTAAATTTCAAATTAACACACATTGGAGCAATTAACGTCACTAGATTTGCATATTGAAGCGGTGCGGTATATGGTACCGCTCGTCCCGCTCTGGGGTCATTCCGTCGAGTAAAAGAGCTCGATTCTCACAATGCGTGTAATCAAGCATAAATGGTTACACTGTTTGGACACACTCTTGCGCTCGATGTGTTCGATATGTTGTTTGTGTAACACGAGCTGGGATCGGATTTAGCAAGGCAACAACTACACGCTGACGAGTAGCCCGGGGCGTTGGAGAATGCATGAAGTAATTTTCTGCGTCATTTAATTAAGCTCGGGTGGTTAAGTGGGTTCGAATACGAGAGAACGGGTGCTTTACATGTGTAGGTACTATTCGTGTTTCAGGTTTGTGTGGTTTGGTGGTGGTTTCAGGGATTGGATTTCCCACCAGGGTTACATACAGTCAGTGAATGATTCTAATGCTGTTTGCCTGTGTTTTTGTTTCTGAATTATTAAGCACAAGTCAAGAATTGTGCGATAATCTGATTAAGAGTGAGAGTTGCGCCATCATAATTTGACTGCGTACTAGTATGTCCTATGATTTCGATCGAAGGTGAATATATCAAATTATTATTATCCCCAGGCTTTAACAATTTCAATGGGAGGAACTTCGTTTCTTATATCAATTGTTTTTATGTAAGACACTTTTATATACGTGTTCGCACAGATAAGAACAACTCGGATATAGGAGTAAGAGACAATTTTATTGGATTTTAAAGGTTTCTTTTCTCCGTGATGAACTGTAATCATATTTAGTGTCCAGGTTAGATTATACGGACTCACAATGGCAAAATTTTGCATATAAAATTCCCCATTTAGTGTGAAGAAAAGAAATGATTATTACTAAGCCCTGCATTGAAATTATACAACCGCTTGCTTTAAGAAGTAGGTAAATTGCATTCCTGTATGGGTATGGGGAAAAGGTTCTAATCTAAAATGATTTTCATTTGACTACGTTATACTATGGTCATAATTTAGGCGACAAATTGAAAGCCATTGCTTACAATTAACTAATTTTTATATGGGAAATTCTTAATTTAATTTTGCCAGTCTTAATAGCAACATTATACACACGATAAATAATCAATAATCCCGCACGATTGATGCTATCAATAAACTCAAAATCTATACAAAGTTGCATACGTAAGACCGGCCATAGCTCGATAACGGATCGTCTGATTTGAGCTAACTTTTTTGTGTTGTGTTTGTCTACGCCTAAGGAAGGTTCGTAGGGCGAGAAAATTGGAAAATTTTAAAAGGAAAATACATTATACAGTGAGATCGTATTTGTCAAAAATCCTAATGAATTTAATTATTTAGTAGATTTTCTTTACGGAAACAATTTGCCTGAACTTTTGGATTGGAATTGGATTTTTAGCTAACATTGATTACCTATTTATTCATAGTAAGTTGTTCAATTTATTTGTGTTTTCCCTTATTTGTGTGGTGTCTTGATTTTGTTCAGTCTTAGTTTGGTGATTTAGTTCGTGATTGAAGTGCAAATTTAATTGGTGAGTTTAGTTTTTAATATTTTCATTGCTTTTGAGGGGAAATGGAAGATTCGTAGAAATTGGTTTTCCGTGCGATTTGTGTCAGAATTTTCTTTTTTTTTTTTTAATTTGAATCGTAATATACAGTGAGATCGTGTTTGTCAAAAGTTCTGCCTGATTTTCCAGATTTCGGAAATTTTCTGAACGGCAATCATTTATTGCGCTAATGCATATGATTTTCGTTGATTTGTGAAACGTTCATTATTTATTTTGATTGGGCAGATAACGTTCTGCACTGTCAAAACAAAGAATTTTGCTACATGTGAGCCGCACTTTAGATAAAAAATTTTAGCAACAAAGTTCCTTAGAACAGATAGTAATATTGTAAATTGTAAAACCATTTGTTGGTGTTTTTTTTGAATATAAAATATATTTTTAAATACTTCTTGCCCTGGTTTTATGATCTCCTCACTTTCAAATCCACAATGAAGCATGTTACAACGTTCCTTTCCTTATCAAATATATTTACTTCGGCTTTCAGGGACACTTCCGGGACAGTTTTCTCCACTGGTAAATCTATGTGATAGACGACATCTTCGGTGGCATACAAAGGACAATAGGCGCCATACAATAGGTTGGCACAAACATTACCACCGTCATTTGGTAATGGAAATGGGATCACTAAGCCAAATACGGTTGCGCGTATCTCGGCATCCATTTGATACGTCTCGTCTGCAGCTGAAACATTAACAAATACTCATGAGAGGATCAAAATAAATTCCGGCTTAGTACTTGCAACAAACTGCACATCCATCACGGCTGTAGCTCCTCTGATAAGAACGCACGGACTAGCCTGACAGTCTTCTATTTGAACGCTCAAAGGAAATGGAAGATCGCCTGGACCTGAAATACAAAAACCAATGTAATTTAAATTCAAGCTGAAGTCTTTAATTCTTAAACTAACATCTTCGGACTGGGGTCGAAGCTTCACAAAACACACTAAAAAAAATGATGCTAAAACTGACTATTATAACTTGTGCAATCATTGTCTAGTTGAGTTGTCTTTTTGTAACACCGGTCCTCGTCTACTGCTCTATTTAAAAAGGAATGATTATATCTACTTTGCGGGTGGCTTTTATACCTACTGGGAAATTTAAATTTAATAATCTTATCGGAAGAAGGGAACTTTGCTTTCCGTGGGTACAAACGAACCTGACGGACAGTGTGTGTGTGTTTTATTGTGCACAGATATTTTGTTGTCACCAATCATGACGAAAAGGGGATAGTGAATAAAGAGTTTCATTTCATTTGATAAATAAGATGGAATTTGTTTAAAAAAAATTCTCCCAATATTGGTACATGAAAGTACGTGTAGGTATATCAAATAGCACTTCACAAAATATGCCAACTTGAATTCGAAAGACAGATAAAAGCCGTCAGGACTCAGGAGTATGTTGCCAATGCTTGCTTAATTTAAAAATATTATTTCCGACAACTATGGAAATAGATAATTTTCGTGGAAAATGTTGCTTTTGTGAGTTGTTAACATGCTAACATTTAAACAAGGCAATTTAAATGATAAGATATAGTGCGCAGTCGTGAGCTAATTTAAGTAGAATTTGCTTTTAGTAAGTCGCAAATGTCCGATAAAATAAATTAGTGGGTTAAATTTTCAAACTTATAGTTTTTTTCTTTTTTTAAATGTGTTTAAAAACATGACTTTTGATAGAAATTAACAACTGTCAAACAATCGCTGTTTTATTAAAATCCGTCTATCTACCATACCTATACGTCATAAGTTTGTCTGCACTGACACTCTTTTCTCGTTTTCTGATCTATTCTACTTGCAATTAAAATTTTGCAGGTGTGCCAAATACTTAGAAGATAATTGTTATCTTAAACATAAGAACCGTTCACTTAACCCTTGTCGAGAGTAATAATATCTAAATAAGCGATAAGCTGGATTGTTTATGCGTAGTTATTGGGGAAGTCTCCTGATTTTATTAATCAAATAATGTTTGGTGCAAGGGAATTTAATCAAATAATCAAATAATCAAATAATGTTTGGTGCAAGGGAACTTGGGGTCTGCTTGGACAAGAAATTAAAATCGGGAATGTAGGGAATAGTGCTGCCAGAATCAATAGACCAGTTGCTATTTATTTATTGTAATGAAGGAACGAATAAAGGGTCCAGCTCATAGTATTCGATGGAACGAGCAGTCCTATATAAAATTCGTCGCATACGATGACAGTTATTGTTTTAATTAATCTTACCTAATTTTTCCTGCGAAACGGACTCAAATTCCCTTTTTAATAATTCCCTTGATAGGTACATACTTTTTTGTGAAAAAAATCTAACTTTTAATAGTAAAATTTATATTGTGAAAATTTCCAGCATTTTCTTGTTTCCTACGGAAATCTTTTCAGACATCGAAAGTCACACAAAAAGGAAGAAATCCCACGATATTTTAACACTGGTGAGGTTGACGGCCGGTGACAGTCTCTCTCATGCTCGCAATATTTCCAACAATGAGAGTGCTTCCTCTATCGCTGCGACGCCTGACAAGAAAACTGTCAACGGGTGCAAGATGCAACTGACAGAGAAGTAGAAAGTTATACCTATCGTTTTCGATTGGTCACTTTTTATGTTCGTTTGGTACAAAAATAGCAATCTTTTCCAGATTTCAGAGCACTTTTGTGAATCTGGATTTTTTCTTTCAAATTTAACAATTTAAGTGCGTTTGAGTTTGACAACTGGTGGAGTTTGTTTACGTTTTCGTGAAGTTCTTGTACTGTAAAGATTGCATTGCATTGGGTAAATGTATTTTTGTAAATTATGTGTGTATACATATTTAGAAATCATTCGGGACGCAAATTTGGAATGTTTAAATATAAAATTTAGCCATAGTGAATGGAAAACGCGTAGAAAAGTATCGAAGGCTACACAAAATATTCGAATCGCACGCATATCAACACCAAAAAGAGCAAGTGACGTTTTTATGTTCGATTGGACACACGAAATCTGAAATCTGAGCAAAATCGAATACCACATAAACCTACTTTATCCTTGCGCGGGCACGTACGCTGCTTATGGGTCGTCAGCTTTCATAAGGTGCTGTGTATTCTATCAACCTGTCAGTCGGTTACGGTTAACGGATGCGACATTCTATGGCTTCGGCCCTCAAAATCACACAAATTACGGTTCTTGCAAACAAATTGAGGAGCTTTCTTGAATTAAAAGTTAGGAGCAGAATTTGTTATTAGCGAACAAACCAAAATTACCTCATGTAGAATATCGGTAATAAGTTAAGTGGAAGTTATAAAATATTATTAGAAAGTGGTCGACTCTTCTTAAAAATTACCAACACGGCTTGTACCGTCAGATGAAAATGGAAATGTGAGTTCATAAAACCTAGCCTGAAAACTAAAAATGATTCATAGGTATTATTGGTGTCATTCGAGGTAGCAGTTTGGTTAGGTGGCTTAGCTGGTGATTGACTCAAGCCTGGGATACTTTTCCATTAATTTGAGCATATTTTTCGTTCTTTAAGAGTTGTTTGTTTAGTATTTTAAGAGTGAGAGATTCTTAGTTCTGCGTAGGAAATTAGATTTGTATAAATGCCGGCAAAATGAGACAATAAAACTTTTAAAAAAAATGAATGCTTGACGAATTCCGAACAAACAAGAACAGAGCGATTATCTGAACATAATGCGAAACTGTAAAATAAATGTACTTCACGTGTGCACTTTACCTTTTGCCATACGGTCGACAGACAGTTCAATCACCATGCACATTATATTTGATATTTCATTTCGCCCAGTTAATTGGTCGTGAATTTACATAGCAATTCCAGGGAAATGGACTATTAAAAGCTGTATTTAGTTGATGATGACAAGCGTATTTACATTGTACGCGGATATTTAATAATTCACCCATTTAGATAGATTGACCGCTACATTACTCAACATCTGAATACAGCTATAAAAATGAACAAATTCGCTCCGCATTCTGTATTCATATTCATTATCTGAAATGTATCAAAAGCTATTTTTTGCTACTGTCATTGCAAGTTCCCTGTGGACAACTTCCCAAGGATCCACGGCCATTAGAAGATGTAATCGAATGAAGCAAATTGAAATAAAATTAAAGTGAATCTTTCAGGTACCGACGACCTACCGCCTCCCGATTATGTTCAAATCAATGACTGTGAGAGGATACCCTGCATCTTGTATGCAGGATCAACGGCTAATATTACAATGAAACTCAAACCAGGTACCTAACAGGATGAAGTGTGGTATTTTTCGTGTGTAATTTTTTTTTGTTTTTTTTTTTTTTTTAGTGGAAAATGTGGATCAAGTTTTTGCCGAAGTTGTTGCGTATATAAATGAAGACTCATTTCCGGTCGAAGTTGGAAACGACTACGCGGACGTTTGCAAACATTTGGCCAACGATTCCCAGTGTCCTCTTAGGGCTGGTGAGGAATTTACTTACAATTTGTCACTACCGTTGGATAGCAGCCTTGCGGACATTTTTGTTGAAGTGGAAATTGCATTAGTGGACGAAAACAAGAATTGTATCTCTTGCTTTGTCACTGATATCAAAATGAATGAGCCGAAGCCACAAAGTGGTCAGAAATGAGATTGCGCTGAAACAGAATGACCTAATAAAGTGGTGGTTACATTCTTATGTAATCAATACTACAAAACAATTGAGCATTTGTTTGGGTAGCCTTTATTTTCAATTGAATTTTTTCGTCCTTCACTCGTTTGCAAACGACGGTAGCAATTTTTTGTATAAACAAACACACCAAGGTTAGGTGAGGCTTGTTGTACTTAAATAAAGTGAACAAATCTGTACAAGTGTAGGTATAGTAAAAATGTAGGGAATGTCTGTTATGCGAACAGATTTCGATTAAACACTTGTTGAAGTCTTTCATAAAACTCCTAGGAACCTCTACCTATCCTATTCCAACATATCCTTTGTATAAGCGTTATTGACTAAAATGTTATTCTTCTGTCTTCAACCATCCGTTACTCAACTTAGTCTAAATCAATAAAAAAACAAAATGAATACTTACGGGTGCAAAAACTTGCTTAAATATTTTAAGGTATCACTCGGCTCTTTGCTTTATCCAGACAGAAATTTAAATTGATCAAATAAAATTCAATGATCAGCTTTTTCTATTTTGGATCAAAATTCTGGGATGTGCAAGGAAGCAATCTGTACCATTTTGTCTGATGGAACGAAACGAAGCACAGTTTTCGACTATTAAAAAGACACTGACTTTATTCAGCTTGAATGCTAATTGCTTATTCCTAGAGCCAGGTTCACGCCATTAAATCGGTTACACCCTTAGATAAAAGGGTTAGGGTAAGGGTTAGGGTTAGGGTTAGGGTTAGATATCGCTACCACCGCCAACAGTTGTCAAGATGTATTTCAGAAACAATTGAAAATTTGTATTCGCTCCAGTTGTACGTCTTAAAGTTCATCAGCACTACAAGTAGCAGTCAACCTTTCATACATTACAGTATTCATATCTACTGCAAATAAGACTAGATTATATTGCGCGCCTCACAGTCGAGCAACATCAAGGTACATGAGCACTGGAAAATATAATCCGATTACGGACTGCAATCGCATTGCAAAATACCTACTGGCCAATAAAAATATACCTATTTTAGTTAAATGACTACGGAAATTCTCTGCATATCATTTAATCTATCAAAAATAAGTCTATGACTAAGAGTTTTGTGAAGTCCCCATATCAGATGGTAAGTAGACGGATAAATAGAGTGCTCGTGAACTCGTTCAGAAGGCAGCTTTGACAGAGAAGTCATTTATACGACAATAGCCGTATTTTAGTGATCTGATCCGAATCAGCTGACGAAAATAAAACAATACGGATCATAGAAAAATGTTATTTTGGAGTTGTGGCAACAGTTGCTTTCAAAACACGGCGGATAATGTATGAGTATGACAAACCTCATATTGCAACCAGCCATATTGCAAACATTCTGAGCAACGTGACGTCACAATATGCTTGTCGGGGGTGTTACCATATGAATCAAATTAATAGTTTTCATTTTTGATATTGTTTTTTAAGAACTAATTTAAAATTCTATGTTCAAATATGCCATAAATAAACAATATTTTGCTGCTAGTATTTCGGTTTTTCGTGTCATATTAGGGTGTCCGGTGTATGCAGGCAAGCGAATGATTTTTTTTGTTTTTAATTTTTATGAAATGTACTTTATTTGCTTCAGAATCATTTCATACGCATTTGTCAAACATTTCTGTTTTAACCGGTGTAGGCGCCAATTAAGTATTAACAACTTATAACAACTGTCACCTTTCTTCAGGGAAACTTGTGAAACAAATTATTTGCGAACTGCGAAACATTTCATAAACATTTTTTTGTTAAATAAATGTTTATGAAACATTTACTTATATTTATGAAATATTTCGCTGGTCTAGGTATACCTTCATTGAATGAAAAAGCAAAAACTAGAAGGACGGGCAATTTATTTGATGTGAAAAAATGTTTTTTGATTTTTTGTGCTATGAAGGGTGTTGAATACTTTAGTCTGGCTATCGTTTACAGGCACACCAACATTGAAGAATAAATTTTCAGATCATGATTTGTGATCTCGATGAATAGCAGGATCATATGCTGTTGTTGTAAGTGCATGTAAATCGATGATCTATATGGATCATCGCTGATAGTGAAAAATGGCTAATAACTTAAGTGGAATTCATTTGGTATATTTTGTGAAGCACTAACACCAGTCGGAAAATGTAAGTACGCTAATTTAGCAACGTAAAAAGTGAAAGTGCTGGATGCTTCCTATACACTTATCATACAAGTTTGGTTAACGTTTTAAAAGTTTTCAAGCTCTATATGCCAAATGATTACAGATGCGAATATACCAAGGCTCAGCGCAATACTCTAGTGACTTAAGCATTCTTCAACTATTATCGAGATCTTAGGTGTATCAGCAAGCATAAGATAGTGTTATTCAGCATCAGGTATCACCAGCTAGCAATAGTTTGTGTGTATTGCAATCGACTATTTACCTATCCTCGAAATCAGCATTTTTCCCCTGATAACACATTATTGTCTATTAACCACTTTGCACAATATTGCAGACTTTATTTTATTTGTAGTATATAAAAATGAAAAAAACCACCTACTCGTTAATTTGGATATTATTCCCCAATTCGTATATACTTTCTCTAGATGTTTACATTTTGTTCTATGAATCCTTTGACATTATCCATTTCGCACAATACATGTGTAGCCTGGAACTCTCAGATGAACGAAATCATTTTCAAAAGCCAATGAAATCCGAATGGTCTGGTCTGTTGCATTAGCAACTTTCATGCTAAATTTTAAATGTATCCAAGCAATTGTGTTTTTAAATTAAAAAGGTAAAGCAGGTTACACCTACAGGCTACAGGACAGAAAAACTAAAAATCACTTATTATATTAAAACCTTTTAATAATAATTCGCCTTTCTGTAGGTAAAAATTCAAAGACCAGTATTTCTCTGTAACCATTTATTTTCACATGCAGATAGTTATAAATTTAAAACTTGCAATATTAATTTAAAAATAAATATCTTGCAAGCTTCGATGAACTTCCATCTCCATTGAGCGTTCAAATTTACGATTTTGAAGATTTGCTGTGTCGTTATCAGGGGAACCATTTCATTTATGATGCGATGGCATGAATAATGCGTGTTAAAACAGCACCTACTGTCTTCTTTATGCTACTAAAGATGTCACTTATCATATGATCAAATGATAACAAATTTGAAGTTAAACTATTGGATGATGACAAGACTGTTGTTGCGTGCTTCATTGTTGACATGAAAATTATCAAATCAAAACCAACCAAGTAGACGTAAGAGGATGTGATTGGAGAGGTAATTTATATTTTATTTTGCATTATTGGTTATATTATTTAAGAAAATACAAAAAAAATTTAGATACATGACGTTTTGATAAATTATTATGTGGAGATTGTAATACTGACGTAGGTTTACAGTTTTCTGATTAAAAATTATTTTTTCTGATGGTTAAAAAAGCTAAAAGCTAATTTCGAGGAGTCTTTAAAAAAAACAAATATTTTATAGCGAAGTCTATACTGTATTATCTGATAGTTTCTATCCGGCTATCCAAATTCAGTGACATTCTCAAAAATTTCGTATTATTTTGGTATCTTACTTTTTTCCCGGTTCACAATAATCAAAACTTGATACAACCAAATAAGTTAATCCGCACTTTAATTTCTACCAACTTGTAGAAAGGTGGTTGGAATGAGTTAATGGAATTGATTTCTTTGGAATTCTATAATAGAGAAAACAAAATAAATTTTCGAATACCCTACCTACAACAAGTAGATATGAATTCACCTATTTTCTATCGGGCACCAGAAATCGGAAGGAGGCCATTATCTTAAGTGTTCAATCAGACTCTAGTCGTTATCAAAAATAGCAACTATTTTAATGGGCGATAATAATAATCATGTTTAGTACACAGGCTAAATTTTAAGAGCTCACAATGGCAAAATTTCCACACCAAAAGAATAACAACTTCCATATGCATAGGAAATAACACACGCCAGTGTGATGGTTCGCCCAAAAATATGCAAATGAAATGCCCATCAAATTTCTTTAGTGCAATTTGCATTACCTTCACTATTTGTAGGTTATGTTTCGTGGAAACCTGAATTACTATTTAAAAATTTGCTATTCTCGGATATGGCTAATGCTTCCAAATAATGGCAGCTTTTGGAGTCGTACCTAAAAGGTGGCAATCTTCGAGCATCTGCTGCTCTGCGTGTGTCGTTCGGCAACTGGATAGATTTATCCCGAGCTTTCCATCAATTGTCCAGCGAACATCTCTTCGCAACTACTTTTACGAACTTATGTCAATGAGGTTATGTATAATATTTTGAGTTTCCTAAGACCCATTAACGCACACACATTTATACTGTACCTGTACATTGCTGAAATTGGACCATTTTAAAAATAATTAAATTCGAATAATTTTGTCAATGAAAATAGATACAAGTACACCATTTGATGATTTTTACTATTTTGCGGAAACACTGTACGACGTACTCAGAAGAGGCCACAAGCGCACAACCTGCACAAATATATTTGTATATATACCTACATTATCTGTGGCCGCGTGGATATTTATTTCCGCATCCTTTGCTGTAGGTAATTAAATACGTAACCATCGTTTGAAGAAATCACTGTTCTACTAATTTAAATGCAAAGCCTGGATACGATGGTATATACCTACATCCTACATATAACGTGGGTATCATCTATACATAAGTGCGTAACCATTTTCAAAATCCATGATGGAATTAATCCACCATAATCCACAGATTTATACTCGAAACCCATTATCGTATTGAATTTCACGGAATATTTGCCACAACACTTTCAAAGTAAACCTTCATTTAAACACGAAAAAAAAAAAAATAACCACTTAAGGGTTAAATTGAGCGAAGCGAATAATTCTCAAGTATTAATAATATTTAAGTAGGTATGTTGTGTGGTGACAGCAATATGGACTCAGTCATGTCGATTTTAAATATGTAAAGTTCAAAAAAACTTTCTCTTATCACTTCATCATGTAGTTCAATCGAAGAAGTGTTGAAGACTAGCAATAAATAGCTGACAGCCACAAACGGCAGAAAAGAACAGTTCTAGCGTAATGATGCTAGGATATAGCTTTTCCCTCCAACAATTATATTTCCATACTTGCACATTTTTTTAAATTCCACATAACCGGTGTAAAATAAAAAACTAAAGCCGAAAGCACCATGAAAGGAGATCTGCTGAGTTGTATAACATACAGAAACAGGAGCTACGACAGCTGAGTTTGGATATGTATTCAGCGAATTTGTTAATAAGAAAACTACTTCACTCCAATGACAAACAAAGCATCAAGAATTAAATGAGCGGCATAAGGGGCTTTCATCTAGACTCTTAATATTAGAGTAATACAGGGTCCGCCAAATAACTTTTTTTTTGAAAATGCTATAAAAAAAAACTACTGAATATTTTCTCAAATTTCTTTTTTTTATTGGAAAATACAATCCTTCCGGTTAATAATGGAAAATAATTTCATTCAAATGGTTTCCTCCGCTGGCCATGCAGTAGCCTACACGATCGATCCAATTTGTAAGCACATTATCGATTGTGTGTATTTCACCAATGGCCTCACGAATATTGGCCTTTAAAGCGTCAATGGTCTCTGGCTTGTCGGCGTAACACTTATCTTTTACAAATAATAGTCCAACGGTGTCAAATCGCAGCTCCGAGGTGGCCAAACGACATCAGCTCTGCGGCTGATAATGCGATCTTCAAAAACAGGGCGCAAAACATCGAGTGTAGCTTCGGCTGTGTGGCACGTAGCGCCGTCCTGTTGAAACCAAATGTTGCCAATATCCTCCTCTTAAATTTTTGTGAACAAAAATTCGTTCAATATAGCCCGATAACGATCGCCATTGACTGTAACGGCCACTCCTTGCTCATTTTCGAAGAAAAATGGCCCAATTATGCCTCTGGACCAAATTCCGCTCCAAACAGTGACTCGTTTTGGGTATATCGGCTTTTCAATGTATGCGTGCGGGTTTTCTGTGCCCCAAATGCGACAATTTTGCTTGTTTACATACCCGCCAAGATGAAAATGAGCTTCATCTGAAAAGATGATTTTTTTTGGCAAAATCGGCATCTTCTCTAAGTCGATCGCAGGCCCTCTTCCCAGCGTTGTTCAATCGTATGCACAGCCATATACGTTTAGCGGAAGGATAAAAATAATTATCTGTCAGATCAGATATGAGCTAAGTGCTACCATTCGCGAAATAAGCACTAGTTGAAAAAAAAAAGTTAGATGGCGGACCCTTTACATCGAGCACGTCTAGCATGACACATATGACACATATTTCAGTTCTACCCAGTGATGCCAACCCGGATCCAAGTTTTTATGCCTAAACCCGAACAAAATTATGCATTTTTCAAAAAAAGTTCAAAAAGTATTTGTATGAATTGATTGTAGAAAAATAAATCAAAAAAAAAAAAGATTCCTTTTTTTGTAAAAAAGTATTCCTCAATGCCTCAAGCATCGGAATTATGAATAAAAGGCATAATTACGCCTTGGTTGGAATCACTGGCTCTACCTGTCATATGACTATTTAAATACTGTGTTTCCCCGAACTGTTAAACTTTCTGTCAATCTTCTACCCATTTTTGAAACATAGATACTTAAATTGTCTCCACCAGCAATTGCATTCCCGTTCGGATCAGCAATCTTTGGTTAGCTCTCAAAATATTCTGTACCCAGACATTTACGTTGCAAGTTTATTCTGGGCCCTCTGATGATGCTCTGAAAGACGGAAAGAAATACGAACTCAGAGCTATGGTGTGTCCCAGCTAAAAAAGAAAGACTCTTTTTTTTTGTTGACAGTTCAGGATCGTTTCTGAACCAAACGGGAAGTAAGATAATAAGTCTACAGATAACGATGAAGAACTTTAAAGAACAACAAAATCTTCATATTTATTGTCATTTTATCATACAGCACATTAAGGCTCAGAGAATCTGAATTGTGGTTGTCGAAATTGCCTTGTAATCCTGGCTTTATAGATTAAAGAAATCACTGTTTCTAAGGTCAAATGCCATTCCAAGAAGATATGCGGAAAAGAACTGTGAGTAACTCACTGTTTAGGGTTTTAATTCTCTAAGCGCTTACATTCTATAGCAAACAATATTTCAAATAAAATAAGATGTGTCATCAATGAACACAAAATGCCGACTAACTATTTTCTTGGAAATTCAGTTTTTACAAAAGCAAAGTATTTCTTTACGGAATAAAATGTCAAAAACATACCCATCATTAAGCGTTTAAAAGTTTACCAGCGACGCACTCTCATACTCTCACCTCCAAAGCACCTTATTATCCATGCACCAGTTATAGACTCGAGCTCTTAATTAGAGCCAAAGACGGTTTCTGCAAGAACAAAAATTGCTACCCCCCTCGAGTGCTGCCGCCGAAATCCCAGCATGACCATAGCAAAGATACATAGGGCTCACAATTTAATACCACCGTCTCTCCAGAAGGATATTCACCCCGCGCGCACTTTGCTTGGATAATCATGAGCATAATACGTACGGCTTCAGCAATTGCCTCTTGTGCCAATTAGCAACACTTTTTAACCTCTTACAATTTGTCTTAATAAGAGAGTAAGGATGAATTTTCTTTATGAAATTTTATCGCGAAACCTGTCCTTGGGAGAGCGGGGGGTTTTCTTTTTTCTTCTCCTGCTGACAGGAATAACACCAACAGGCGAACTTTTATATTGTGCATAAGACGCTGTGATGTAATGATAATGAAAATTCTTTCGTTGTGAAGAAGATTGCATTTTTTTATATATATATATTTTATTATTTTCCCGCCTCCTGATAATATAATGAAAACCAGAATGACGTTAAAAACGTAATTTTAATGCAGAGCTAAAGCGAAATATCCGCAATTGAGTGAAGGTGGGTAAATTAATTCTTTTTCTATGAAATTTAATGTGTTAGCTTTGAGCTTGACTGATCACTCGAGCGGAGACGAATAACTCCAACGGAAGATGTTTTCATAGCAGCAGCAATTATTGAATTACAAATGACAGAAACTGAGATGTTGGAACAAAATTCGGTTTGAGAAGCGATTTCAGAGTCCAAAAATAAAATAAAATCAGTTCCCACAAATAATTATTTGGAATTTTACTGTTAGCTATATATTTAAGCTAGTTTAAAGTAAATTAATTCATTTTCGTTCATTGTATTTGTAAGACATTTTTGTGCAATGAAAATTTAGAAAAAATAGTTTGAAAAAGTTGAAAGAAATTTTTTTTTTGTCAGTCATAGTAATTTTCTCGTTAGATAGGACAGAAAAGTTATTTTCTAAATAAACATTATTCATTGCTATTTTCTATTTTTATTATTTTTTTAAACTGCACTGCGGACATCTTTTTAAGTATTTTAGGTCGGGTTAGAACTCAATTTCATAGCATTGACATTTCTTCGTTCAGGAAATAAGTAAAAGTGAAATAGAATGTAAAATGTAGCAAGAAGCTAAAAAAACATTGGCGCAAAATTATAGTCGGATAAGGCCCACTTTAAAATTATTTTAGTACGTGACAATGTCCGTATTAGTATTTTTCTATTTATAGTTGACATAAAACCCACTTTATAGTTATAACCTGATATTAAATTTAAAACTACCAATAGTACATTTTATACCTTAGAATGAACTCTCAATCCTCTCCCATCTGTCATTTATATTGAAAAATTTAAATTTCTAATCTATTGTTTATATTTTCGAGGATCCCGAAATGTTTAAATATGTAAGGCTTTTAAGAAAAGCAAAATAAAACCCCAGAAAATCCTTTCGAACGTCTTACTCCCTACAAATGCAATAAAAAAACTGTTCATTCCATTCCTGCATTTTTATTTTTTTATTCTCTTTTGCTGTCATTTCATTAAAATTTGCTTAACTAGAACTCCCCAAACTCTGTTTAGTTTCTCAAACTGTACATTTTTGGTTCTGTTTGATAAAAATTTGCGTCGCGCCCGCTCTAAGGTCGGTACCATTATTTTTTAAGGGTTTTATGAGGTTTTGAAATTAATTAAGAAGTAACTTTAGTGTAATTGTTACGATCAGCCTTAAACATTCTTAAAATCTATCTGAGGGCCACCAAATTGTTTTACTTTTGTATTTGTATTCTGCCTATTTGAAGAAAAATAACCGAACGTGAAATTTTGCCACACTTTTTATTTTTATAAATTTCTTTGTATGATATAAAAAAAGACAACAAAATTTGTGTTTTTTAAACGATGCAATGGTTTATAATAGGTTTTGTGTCTACGCAAACTGTTGAAAAACACCTGACTGATTTATTTTTGTCATATAAGAACTAATTTTAGCTTAAGTTTTAGTCTGTTTTGGATGATTTCTTGGCCTTTTCACATTTCTTCTCTCTTCAAGAGAGGTTACTGCCACAATTGTACCTACATAGACCCACGGCCATCCTTCGTAGAAATTAAATACAAATTTGTACTTTCCAGTAGGCATATTAAATGGTATGTAACGAGTGTCCATGAAAATGTCTCTTGCAATTACATGGCCCTAAAAAAAAATTAAAACAAATTGAAATTTATTAGATTGTCTTTTTGCCCACTACTGTTAGGTACAAGTATCTACGATTCTCTCTTTGAATTCAGTTTAATGCAAGTTTGAAATTATTCTGAACATTTTTGAATATCTTGGGCGAATTCACAATTTTTTAACAGATAAAGATTCTCTAATCGATTGCAAGTAAAAAGTTCCTGCAGTTGACTTGTAATTGGGGCTGTTTTTTCTGCATTTAGCTGATCACAATTTTTTTTTTTTTTTTTTTTTCAAAACACTAATACCATATAGAGAATAAAATATTTCATACCAAATACGGACAAGTGTGATTCATGTTCGAATATTTTCCAATTATGTCGAAAGCCACATTTGCATAAATAAATGATTTGCGTCTGCTCAATAGATCGCACGCGTTTATTGTTAAATTGACGAGGAAAGGACGAAATTGGTTCGTATATTTGAAGACTTCGAATCTTACCTGCGAGAAGTTAAAGGAATGAGAATATAAGTGCCTATAATAAGATCCATCTTACTGTCACATTCCTAAGAAGCACCACAATGTCTACATCCATGTTAGCTATAGTGCGCTCCCAGTTTATCGCTTTTAATATGCAGCTAATATTTTTTAATATATCTGGATTACCGAAACAATCGAGTGCATTTGTCTTTGCGTAAAATTTCGATGACATCTATGAATAAAATAGAATAAAATAAAAAAAAAAATGTTTGCGTATCTGGATAAAGCAAGTTTGCATTTTCGACTTACGACGAGTTTTTGATCAGAACATGCGTATAGTATTTTTTGTAATATTAGCAGGGATATGAAACAACACACTAACTTAAATGTATTCATATTTTAGACAAACCTAATGTCTACTCAACTCGATTGTAACAGCAGCAGTACTAACTGAAAGTTAATATAATCCATAAATAATGGGTATCAATTCAAAACCATCCAAGCATGGAATTAAAAGGTTTTCAAAATAGTTTAGCAGCTTTTATAAAATTAATTATATCTTCACAAAAATTGTGTGTATTCAGTTAATAATAATCGCCTTTTAATGAAATGGTTGGTGAGGTACTTTGTCTATTATAAAAGCTTAGAACTTAGGCACAAACGTTTTGCAGACATTTGATACAGTGAATCCCATTATTTTCTTATACTTAAAATAGAAAATTCTCTTTTCACTTATATCAATTCTGGCTTTAGTCTCAAACTTGATTTGCTGGCGACTTAGTTTGTTCCTAAACATGCAAATGCGCCTTAGACGTAATTTCTAATATTAGTTGTTATGGCATTGAACAGGTACGGCATTGGTTCCTATACCTACATAAATAGGCCGTCTTTGGAAAAAACAGAAACAAGATAACGTTGTCGAATTTAATTGGTACTTTTACAAAAAGTAGTAACGCCCTAAAACTAACACGAAATTTGTTAACAAGTTCTTAGTTACGGGAAAACCTGCTCCCTAAGTGCTTCAACATTCAGGTAACTGTAGTTCTTAGGGAGAATTCGAGGTTGAAAAATATTATATTCAAAAAATCATTTTTGAAACAAGATACAGTTGACTGAATGTATAAAAAAAGTATACAATTTTTTTCTATAAATATCTATAAAAGAGAATGAAGTCCGTGTGTGCACGCATGACTCGAGAAAACCAAACATTGAGGGGATGAAAGTGGTTATGAAAGTTTGTATGGGGAAAAGCACTTTCAAGAAAAATTAACTGGATAGTGTGAGTAGTGACACTTCAAATACAAAACAAAAATTAATTTAAATCTTATCATAATATTATCATCTATACGCATGTGTATAAATATTGACGTTATAACTCTTTAACTACTGGGCCAATTTTCATAAGTCTTTCGTTATTTAATTCGTATTGCTGTATTTACTGTTTAGGAAGACTTAAAAGATAGGATACTTTTGGACACGATAGGATGGGCTGTTGTCGATTTCCGAAACCACACTAACGATTTCAATGAAATTTTGTATGTATGGTTGGTTCCGGTTTGAAAGATAGGATAGCTTTGGACCCTAAAGATGACACTTTACAAAAGATTAGAGGGATAGGAAAAAATAAATAAAATTTAAACGTTATTTCTAAAGTTGTATAATTAAAATTATTAGTTGACTTGGTCAAAACAAAGCAGTTTGCAGAAGAGGTCCGGACTTAATACGAAAGGCACGGGAAAATCCAGTGGGTACAGATCTATATAAAAGAGACTACGTCCGTATGTGCACTCAAAACTCGGGAAGGGATTGTTCGATTTTTACGACTTTGGGCTTGGTGGATTCATACTGGCCCAAATAAGGACAAAAGCTTGTTGTCGTGAAAACAGAACTTCAAGGGAATTAGATTGGGGATAGAAGTCTGTATGGAGATTCGCACTAAAAAAAAAGACTGGATAGAAAAACGGGCAGTATCCCCAATGCAAAATAAATATTTAAAATGTTTAATTTTTGAATTCTTTGGATGTTCCGGGTGAAATTTAAAGTCAGCTCAGTTTTAATTTGTTGCGCAACCTCTATGCTCCGAAAGTTCGCAACGGAACGCGTTTGATTTGATGAAATTCCTAGTATTCCGCTTATTCAGGACGATTTGCCATTCGTATGGCAATTAATAAGTCGAAAGGACAATCGCTGGAAATTTGTTGCATCAATCTTGAATTCCTATGTTACTCGCATGGTCAATTGTATGTGGCGTGCTCACGTGTGTGCAAACCTTCCGCTCTGTACGTTGTGAACCATAAAGCACTTTAGTGAAAAAGCGAAAGGTTGGCCGAAACGTCAATCATTGCGGTTTGATTGAAACACATCGAGATTGCTATATGTATTTTAGTTATTTCTAATCTATGAGTATAAGTTTTGAATAAAGAATTTGAATTCACCGAATAACATAAAGCAGCATTTGCATTGTGCATGCTCGGAATTAATATTTTCATTAAATTAACGAATTTGGACGGAACGAAGTTCGCCGGGTCAGCTAGTCTTACTATAAATAAAGTGCACGACTGAGTCACACGTAATTTTCTCGTTCATGCCAACAGTTTTTCATTAGTAATGTACGTACAAATATTAGAAACCATTAAATAAATTAAGTACAAAAGATTTAAGAATATATGTACATACTTAAGTAAAGTGCACTTTTGTGAGGCTTAAACTTTCAGTAAAAAGTATTTTTCTCAAGTTCATTGAGAATTACGAAAATATACCGTTTGTGCACACAGATCGGTATTGGGGTTATCATTTCTGAGAAACGTTTATAATTGCACTTTTTAAGAAGATCTAAGTACGGGTCTTATTAAGAATTGTTTTATTATTTTAAATATATATCTATGTGTACCAATCAAAATCGTTAAAATTATGCAGACAAAATAGTAACAAATATTGCACATATTATGTAGAATCTGGGATCAGATTCTGTAAGGCGAAACTTTTAAACGTTTTCGTGTGCACGGAGAAATTTGTTTGTGTAACATAGGGCAAATCATTCGTGCGCACGAAAACGTTTGTTCGTTTCGCCTTACAGAATCCGACCCCTGAGTTCAAGGTGTTGTCCAGCATGCAAGTACCTATTACTTGGTTCTTAAAGTCTCCTTAAAATAGAAGATTGGGGTTTCGGAATATGAGAAGTTTTCATCAGGACCATTTTCGGTGATGCGAATGGAAAATGAAGGACGCAATTTATAAGTTTATCTTGATGTACAGTGCTTCAACCATCATAATTTTGAAAATAACAATTTTACTGCAAGTTTGCATTTTGGTTGGTATCGTTATTCGCGTTTTCAAGAAGAAAAATATTTTTTTTTTTTTTTCAAAAATCCATTTGGAAATTTTGTTAAAAACTGACTTTGCTATGGCTTTTGACTTAGAAATAGCCATATTAGGCACCTTAAGAATAAATTTTAGTTAAAATTGAAATAAGTCCAATTTTCAAAAGTACCTACCATTATTAGATGTTTTAGCAAACAACTTTCATACCAAATACAACAATATCTCTATCTTTCTCTTGCTATGTACGTATATGAGAAAGTTAAACAAAAACAGCTTGAAGCAGTTTAGCTGAGTGATGAGTGAAACGTTAAAATATTAAAGGAAGTATGCCTAAACATAAATTAAAGCTTGCAACAAGTTTTTTTTGAGAAACCAACTTTTTAATTCAAAAGCAAACATTTTAAGACCAAGATTGAGTTCAACTATTTAGTTTTAGTGGTAAAAAAAAACAAAAAAAAAAAAGGATCGGTTTCGTTTTACGTATGGCTAAAAAGGGTCCCTAAGCAGTTACGAACTAAGTTAATGTACAAAATAGCCCAGCAGAATGAAACTCCCGGTACCGATTTATGCACATTTATCTGAAAATTGTTCTTTGGAAAATTTCAGTCCAGAAATTACATCAGATTTTTAAGATTGGGTGTGAAGTTTAAAATGGTAGTTCAAGTGCTCTGAAAAAAAATAAATATCATTTAAATCTATTATTTCGCAATTACTAACATGTACAGTGTACACATACGTGTGGTAACCAAATTGTTTTTAATGATGAGAGCTGAAAGGCAAGCTTTAAATACCTTTAGTCAATAGTTATATTGTTTTCATTGCAAACCGAAACACACTAAAAAACAACGTCATGCAAAAAGCTTTTTCTTATCTCGTTTCCATCACTTTATGCGGTTCGTCTTTTCCAGTATAGTTATTTGTAGTGGAGACCGGTGTTATTAATGCCCGTCATTATACCTTGTGAAGTTGAACCCAGAGAATGGGTTTGATTTTTATTAGAAGCAAATTCCAATCGGCTGGCATTCCTGTTGAATTGACAAAATGACATGACATTAGATTTGTTGGTGATAACCTGCTTAAAATTCACGAACCGGTATGTCAAATTCTATTACAACTTAGCTTTAACCTTTAAGAAAGCCAATAGAAAAAGGCTGAGCAACCAATTATGTAAAACCAATTACTGGCATGGTTTTTTAATATGTATATGTATATTTTAAATAAAGGCTTTTCCAATAAGAGGTGTTATTTTGGTATTCAAAAAATCTTTTTGAGATAAATGATCGGATGTTTATTTCATAATAAAGAGGAAGGTATGCCTTTCATAATGAAAAACAACATCAGCCAAATAGCAACCACGAGCAATCATACAGGACCATATCCTTTTCATGAAATTTTCCATACCCAAATCGCAAAGTGGCTGCCCTATGTCCTCGATAGCCTCACGAATTTTAGCTTTGAGGTCTTGAATCGACGTAGACTGTTGGCGTAGACCTTATCTTTCACGTGGCCCCAAAGGAAGAAGTCGCAACGTGTTAAATCACAAGATCTCGGTGGCCAATTGTGATCACCTCTTCGAGAGATAACACGGTCCGGAAACTTTTCCCGTAAAAGATTAATGCTTTCGTTGCTTGTGTGGCACGTAGCGCCGTCTTGTTGAGAGTAAACGTTGTCCAGATCAATACCATCCAAAAATTATCTCTCGATAGCGCAATCCCTTCGCCTAACTGTTGATCCAACCTCATTTTCGAAAAAGTAAGGTCCAATGACCCAGCCGGACCATAAACCGCACCAAAAAGTCACACGTTTAGGATGGAGAGGCTTCTGGACAATAACTCTTGGGTTTTCCGAGACCCAGATGCTCCACCAATTTCTGTATTGCGGTCCGACAAGGTGCGTCACGACGACCAAAAAAGTGCTTAAGTTATGCGAACTGTGACTGCTAGATTTTCACCATTTTTGTAGTGAATTTTAATAATTTCAATGCGTTGTTGAAGCGTGTATCGTTCCATTTTTAGTAATGTCAATGAATAAAAGTTTCAAAAGTGGCAGCTACCAAAATAGCGGCTCATTTACAATAACACCTCTCATTGGAAAACCCATTTATGTAAGATCAAGAATTGTTTTTATTTAAAACTTAAGCAAATGACTTAATATGAAATATTTATTGCAAGCAACTCTCGTTAGCAAACTTGCAAGTCTTGAGAAGAGAGTTCGCAAAGAGTTGTTTTTTTAATCACGACATTTGCACTTTTAGAGAAACATTCGCAAGTGAACACCTGATAACTATCGGAATCGGACACCTTACATAACTCCACCACTGTTTGTATTTTGCGAAAAGCTGTCGAGAGTGAATGTTGCTAAAATGGAATTAAAGCAAGTTAAAAGTTTTTATATACCTGTATAGGGAATGAAATGTATAAAACTAACATATTTATCACTTATTCACTTATTTACTCACTAACAAATATTTTGCAATCATTTATTTAAATACCAACCAATTATTAAATTCATCGTATGTCGCTCTAATAATCAAATTTTGGTAAAATTCAATTATCATAACAAATTAATGTGGCTGCAAAGTAAAATATTTTACAACATAAATATATATTATAGATATCAATCCAAAGTTTATATATTTATTTAAATATTTTAATGAACTTAAGATTGGTATTCATTACAAATAATGCTTTATGAGATTTTGTTTTCAGTACGATTTTCGGCATATGACCTTCTCGCATAAAATTTACTTGTATTATTGCCAACAGTGGCAAATCGCTAGCAAGCTTCATCAAAATCAATTGCAGTCCTTACATAAAATGCAAGAAAAGTTGACACTGATGAACAGATGATCAGATGGCCTTGTATGGACGAAGAACCGGAAACGCGTAAAGTTGTATAGACTTGGTGTAGAACTCCGGTCTTAAGAATCACAGTTGTTATCGAACGAATGCGACTATCAATAGTTAGTAACTGAATGATTTTAACTTTTAACGTTTTAACTATCGAATGATTTCATTCATTCCGTAATTCAGTTCATTATTGAGATATTTTTTTTAGCTTTGACATAACGTAGACGATGTGTTGTTCGTAAGAGAAATACTAACAAAAGTTAAACGCAAAACCAAACCCGCAAGAACAACAAAAAATTCAAGAATATACAATAAACAAAATACTGAAATCCGACAAAAAATACTCATTTTCTATAAATAAAAATAAATAAAACCTTAAATTAAAAATTAAAATGAGTTACAACACAAAACAGAAACTTAATAGTTGCGCAACAAGTCTGTAGGGACCCTAGGCCAAAGTTTCTCACGTGTGAGTTTTTAATTTTTGGGACGAATGGAAGGGATCTACAATTTCATGCCGAGTCCAAACGGCTAATTGAGAAGCGTTTTCAGGACAGTTATAGTCTCGTATGTTTGTTAGTCGTTCGCGAGAGTTTCCTAAGAAATTGGGTTCATTTTCGGGATTCAAACCTGGGACCCCTCGCTAAGTAGTCAAACCCACTAACAAATTGCGTAACATAAATATTTTAAAAATAAACAGAAGACATAATTCCACTCTCCATGTAGGTACTAAATACTTTCATTGAGTACAAAATACAAAAATACACATCACTAAAACCGAAAATCATTCATTCGAACTGTCAAATGAAAAAAGATCGTTCAGACTCAGACTTACTGACACAAATAGTAGAAGAACGAAAAGTTGAACGAGTGAAATCGTTCAAACCTACTATCGAGAGAACATATTTTATTAACGGAAAACGGAATTTTTCTAACTGACTATCGAGTGAAAAAAGTTGTTACAAACTTTTCGTTCAATTCCTATTTTCATTCGAAAGCAGTATGAATGATTTTTCAGCTTCTATCGAATAGGACGATAATTTTTATTCGATCGGCAATAATGGTGCCGCAATCAGCAACATTTTTCGTTCGACCGATATTTAGTTGCATTAATGTGAGACCTGTGATTTGATTCCATGTAAAATAATTGTTAGCGATAATATCGCATCAAGCATGTTACTTATCGCTTGTTGCCTCATTGTGATAGCCGCCTTGATGGGATCACCAGAGATCAAGGTTTTTCAAACTATTCATAGCCGATATAAAAAAAACACTGTCAAGCAATATGTCTTGTTTACCTTCAGAATTGTTGCCAAAATTGGCTTGGCATCGTGTCAAGAGTAAAACTCAAGCAAACATTGCCACTAAATTTAAAATATTTGTTTTATTTTCGGGGGTTGAGGCTTTAACTTTCCCACTACAGGCCAATTTGCCGTTTACAGTCCTGTCTTTGACTGGTCTACAAATTCTGAAGTTTATATTAAGTACTGCCTATCGGTAGTTAAAAACTTTATACCTAACAAAATCAATTTCCTCCATTGCCTGAATTTTCTCTCGGCGGCCATGGCACTTATTATGTTTACTGTTTGTAAAATGCCCGCGCGTAAGTACGATCGCTAGAAATTAAAGTATACGATAGTCCGCGGTTTTGTTATCAATCGAGTAATTAAAAAACATTTTTATTTAAATGAACTGCACAATTATACCTCATCAATAAAAGGCAAGTCGCTGTTATGCTAAGATGGTTACAGACCGATAATATGTACCTTTTTTAAAAGGTTGTACTAATTTCAAACACCGCTTGTAATTCTAGTTAGAAGCTTACTCCTGTTGCTGCGAGTGGATATTAAATTCGTCTGAAAATGAAAATACATACATTAGTTTTGCACTTCCTATTTTTATTGGTTTCCTTTCACGCATATTCAAGTGAAATATTTGATGTAAATACGATGTACAAGATTTATATTACCTACAAATGTATTTGTTTTTTTTTTTTACTTTTAGCCATCATCGAAATATTACGGAAAGTCGACAGCACTTGATTGTTTTGGTAATCCAGATTTAGTGAGAAATGTTAGCTGCAAATTAAAAGCGAAAAACTGGGACCATTCTGGAGCAAATATGTATGCAGATCTAGTGCAACCTCTGCTGAATGTATCAGTAAAACTTATTTTTTCCAATGCAAGCATTATAGTTATTGCTAATATACCTACCTACCTATTTGCAGGTAAGAGTGGAACTTTTCAAATACACAAATCAGTTTCGTCCGTTTCTCATCAATAAAACCGTAAACGTATGTAATCTTCTTAAACAACAACGCAACTCGAATGGTTATATGAATTCGCTTTTCAACATATTTAAGAAATACACAAATATCAACCACACCTGCCCGCATTAACGGTATGATGAACAATTGGTTTATGTGGAATTTAAACATTTTATGAACGGTTGACTTATTAAGATGTTATGTTTTCTTGTTTTGTAGGACTATATAGCCGCTGATGGAATTTTCTTGGATACCAGTTACTACGAGGGATGGCCATTTGTTTATATTGGTAGAATTGCGCTGGCAGTCCTTATTGAAGAGAGAAATAATATGAAACGGACTGCTAAAAAGACATTCTATACAGATAGAGTCGTAAACGTCTCAGGCTAGTGTCCTGGAATAAGCTTTCCTACTTCAGCTTTGGAGGAACTGCGAGTAGAAACCAATAAAATGTAAGAAATATGCACAGCAGCACAAACAGATTAACGGGATGGTGTTTCTGTCTCTCTTTCTCTCTCTCTCTCTCTCTCTGTCTTGTGCTGCGATTGGCTCTTGTCCTTACACACTTTTAGAAGTGACCCAAAGTCAGACAAAATGCTTAACACGTAAACACCAAGCATAGCTCAGGTACTCGCATTTGTGGGTTCAATAAGATGACCAGTGACCAGTGGACCCACATTTAAAAAAAGGTCAATATCTGAGCTGCGATTCCTGAAAGTATGTTCTTTAGAAGACACCGACATTTTTTAAATTTCAGCTTCCCAGGCGTAATAGACTCCCAGTTATTTTTTAACATTAAAAATTACTAGAATTCACCCAGTATTATACATTTTGGAAAACATACACACAGCATTGCATCTCTACACAATATTCCCAATAAAAAAATCAAGAGTATATGTTGTGTTTAAGATAGTGAAAACGGTTTTTAACTATTTATAATGTAACATTACACATCAGACAAACGCTGTAAAACTACAAAACTTCTTGCGGTTCAAAAAATAAACAAAACAAATCTTTAAGTCAGCGCAACAGTCCGTTATTGGACTTTAAATTCAGTATCGACAACACTTAAAGCTTATTTACAACATATAGAGGGATTCGTTTTTCAGTTTCTCACTATAGCAAAAGTCTTTCCATGTATATTCATCACACCCACGCGAGCATTAAAAAGATAAAAGGCAGGACCTCGGTACCCACTTGCAATCTGTTGAAATGTCATCGTCCAAAGTCACCACAAAAGGACCTATGAAAACTTGCAGTTGCTTATACTTTTGTTCAGCTTTATGAAATCAAGGCAGGTATGTCGGACTCCAAACAAGAGTTCTCCGACATAGGGGCGTTCCTAAGGGGCATTCCAATGCGACTTGTTGCTTTATACAGTAATCTTAAATCTTTGGGCTAAAACAAAAACAAAAAAAAACAAACACCGGGGAAAAAATAGAGAGGCAGCGGAGTAAAACCCCGAAGCCCAGTTGGAATTCGGCAAAATAACTGTAGGCGTTGACGAATATGCGCACTGAGTTCTGAAATCTTCACAACAGTGCCACACAGTGGTTAGATGGCCGTACAGACCTCTTAAGCACTCCGATACAGTCAACACGATGGGGGATGAAGTTATGTCAATGCCGCGCGGCGGCGGCAATTCGTCAAAAATGCACATGCAAAGGATTTCCATACACTCTCGTCATCGTCGTCTCTCTGCGATTGTGGAAGGGAGAGAAATAGCTTCAGTGGGTATACATTTTCCATGCAAGGGTGGATATGAACTTTGGCTAAGGATAACATCGCATCGATTCAAAGGGAATTCGTTTCTTGTGCGACAGGTGTGCCTTACACAAGTGTAGTGGTTTAGTACCGTTTGAGAAGCTGCCGGTAGAACTTCACGGTCGACCGCTGTTGTTTATAAAGATTTCACGCTTTTTCCATAACGGTGTGTGCAAATTATGCCAAAGTGAAGTTTTTTGAATTCGGTTTTGTGAAAACTCTGTCGTGGTTTTTTGACAAATTATTTTGTATCAAATATTGGTGTTGAGTGGATTTGATCGCGTACGAAATATATGTTATGTGTAAGCCAAACAGTTAAGGAATAAAACTACAGATTCAATTCTCATCAAATATAAACCTGAGTGCCTGAAAAAAAGGTAGGTTACTTTCCGAATGGTCTTTAAGAAGTCGCTTCATGCCAGCTGATTAAGCCCGAATAACGAAAATCCCATTTTATGAATTCAGTTTTATTTACCAGCTTATTTTAAAAATCGAATTTGTTAAACAGTTAAGAAAAGAACTTATCTTTCCCCTATTAAAATACGGAAAAGATATATTTTCCACAAATCAGTTCTGAATGTCATCTTCGGTTCAAGTGTGAGATGTTGACTTCCAATTTTATATTCCTGCGGTTCTAAAAATTGCCCGTGCAGATGAATTTTGTTTCTTAAACATCTTGTCTAAAGTTTTAGCTCACAATTAGCAAAGTGTATTGTTTTAACAGTGCAGAGTTTTAGCTGCCATGCGTTTCGAGAAAAAGCGTTTTCAATGCTCTTAAATTAGAGGCTACCTACGTTGGAAAAATGTGTTGTTGCCGCTTATAATATTTTCATACTGGATATATCAAAAGTAAATAATCAACGTTTTAAAAATTATCGAAAATCCAATTTCAAATTAGAACAACAAATGGTTTCCGCAAAGAAAGTTTCCCAAATCGACAAAATCAGGCAGAACATTGGACAAATACGTTTTCACTGTATATTGCAACAAAAATGTATGAACAATAATTTTTTACGAATTTTCCAATTTCATTCTAAAATTGTTCAATTTTATCACCGTATGAACCTATTTTAGGCATAGACAAACACAACAAAGAAAAGTTAGCTCAAATCGGATGATCCGTTCTCAAGTTATGAGCGGTCTTACGGATGCAACTTTGTTATATGTATATATATACATAGCAGAGGATGATAAACAACATTGAACGATTCATTTTATAGTAATTAACGCGGCAAAGCATAGGGTTTACTTCCTGTGAAGCAACAACAAGTGGTACAAACTCAGAGAGCTGTCTGCCTAGATTCAACTGTTTAAACAATATCCCGAAGGAGTTCGTGATGTTATCGGAAGTAGATAATTGCATTTCCAACTTAAATGTGTGTCAGTCGTCATCAAAATACAAAGTTCACTTCCTGTCCAAAACGAAAATTGACTGCTAGAATTTTACTGTTTAAACAATAGCTGGAAGAAGTTTGATATTGAATTAGTTGAGTAGTTATAAAATAGTTGCAGGCAACCGATGGGTTTTCTTAAACAGCAAATTGAATATATCTCACTTGGCGGCATTGGACTACCTGTGATGTTTAATTTTAATCGCAACACTCAATAGAAACTGCTTCTTCTTAGAACTAAATCACAAAATGCAGTTTCACGGACTAACTGAAAATTCGCTTAAATTATTTTTATTCATTCATCGGGTGTTACAATACGAAGTTGAAATGGCTTGATCCGAACTTCATTCTTCTTCGAATAGCGGGAGTTCTGTTACTTTTTCTCCATAGTTTTTTTTTAACTATTAGTCTGTCTTTGGACAAAAATACATTTGCTTATCATTCTTTAAAAAACGAAATGTTTCTTTGGCAACCTATAAATATTTCGAGGTAGGTACAAGACGTGATTGTATTTTGGACCTTGGTCTACATTTATCCGCGTTTACTTTTTAAGCCTAGTTAGATGCATAACAACATGCATTGTTTTTTGGTTTTAAAATTGGAAAATGGAAATCGTGAAATTCATACACAGTAACGAAAGTGAAAATATTTAAATTAAGTTTGATAAATCACTAGAGTTGGTCCAAGGCATCACTTATACCAACAAATTACATAAATTATTCAGTTGTATTGACATAAAATATACATACAAATTTTATTTGCCGCAATTGACCATAAATACCAGAAGGAGCAAATTTATCAACTAAATTGTTGGCAAAGTAAAAAAAATATGTTTTACAATCCAAATCGGTTTTTCTCAATTTTCTGTCAGCTTAACATCTTCGAACAAACTAAGATGATGGTGTAAGAAACCTTTATCTAGCTGAGGTTCCATCCCCGAAAGACCGCAAGGTATTTTAAACTGGACCACCTCTCATGAACACCTGATTAACATCCATGAGCATTACTGTCCTGCAAAAGCTTCTAAATTCAGTCGTTTCGTTTCGGCATTAAATTGATGGCCCCATTCATTTGTCCCAAAAAATACCTAGGTTACCGATCTATTGCCCAACTATTTATAGATAAGCAGTTAACTCCTTTCTGTTCTTACAATGTTTTGACAACCGAACATTTTCATGTAGAACAGTTTCGATAGGCCATTAGGGCCTAATTTGTATCCCTTCTATTACGATTCAGATTTCGATCGGATTTTGCATATACAGACAACAAATTTCTGTGTCTTAGAACGGGTAGAATCGAAATATGCTTTTCCGTCTTTGTCGCATTGCTAATTTAAGCCAGTCAGTATTTATTCGTCAAGTAAGAGCTGATTGGAATTCAGATTTGTAAAATTCCATGGAACACAAAATTTCTGCTATAAATTTTGTTTTCTGTTTTATTTTTTCGAGAGATCTATACTTTCCCAATTCTGACAGTAACTTTACCAAATAACAATCAGTCTATTCCGCATTTTTTTGCAAACTTGCGAATATGCATAAATAATATATATTTTCAGCACTGTCCACAAATATGTTAAATTAAATAATTAATGTTAACAACCAAATTCGTTCCTTTTGCGATTGACGAATATCGTTAAAAAAAAAACTGCTTACTGAGAACCCGAACTCATAATCTTATTGCCGCTGGCCATCTCACATTGAGAATAAATTATTTACAATCCTTATGACATGCAAAAACATATAAAAAATATAAAACAAATGCTGCCAACCGTGGGGGAATGTGTTAGAATTGGGGAAAACTACATTTTAACATTACTGAATGCTTTTGGTTAGTTATTATATATTTTTAAAGGCGACTAATATTATACTTTGTTGGGCTAACAAAACTATCCAAATGAGATATTTTGTGTGGTACAAACATTTTAGGACAAACATGGTTGTGTATTTTCCGCTTTTGAATATCATAAACTTCGATTTCATGAGTAAATTTTTCTTAAATAATTGAAGAAAAATTTATGGAAATTTTTTTATTTTCCCTCAACCAACTTCACTGTGAGTTTCCTACGAAAAAAAAAAAATGCTATCCACACGTAATTCTATGAACGCTGCCAGCAACTTTGCCCACATCGGAAGTGGTTCATATGTTGGTGAGCCGGCATTTTTGAATTTTTATGACATTTGTCAATACGAATTTCTAAAATTCCAAATCAAGGCACTTCCGTAAAAATATAGTAGGCAAAGCAAGGGGAAATCGGCCGAAGTTGGGGGTCTCAGTATTGTCTCTAGTTGTCATTCCGCAATCGCGGTTGCAAGGCAGCAATCCACAACATCCTTAAATTTACGGTGAAAACTATTTTTATTTTCATGTTCATTAAATTGTAGGAATCTTTTATTTGGATTATTTTTATTTTTATAAACCTAAAAAATCATCTACTTGTTTTAAGTTTCGTGGAGTGGTTTCTTTTTTGCCGATTTCATTTAAAGTTTTTAAGCACTTTTTCATTACCAGCTATGGTTTAGATGGCTGCACTATTTTGCAAACTGGAAGAGATGATCATTTTGTTAGTAAAGGGTTTTCAATAAGAGCGCTACAAAAGTTTTTTTTTAAATAAAACAAAAATTTCCTGTGAAAGTACGTTCGATGCCATTATGTATGGAACTCGATTTCTTGCAGAAGTCCAGACGCTGAACCCAATTTTCGACGGTTTTCAAGCATAAATCGGTCGATACTGGTGAAATTTCACGTTTGATATTCGTACGAAGTTCATCAATCGTCGATGGCTTGTTGGCATAGACCATAGACTTGACGTAGCCCCACAGGAAATAGTCTAACGACGTCAAATCGCACGACACGTTCTCCAAACTTGGTTTCCAATAAATTGATTGTGACATTCGCTGTGTGGCTTGTGGTGCCGTCCTGTTGGAACCACATGTCCTCCAAGTCCATATCATCCAATTGGGGCCAAAAATATTCGGTTATGATTGAACGGTAGCGATTCCCATTCACAGTAACGTGCCGGTCTTGATCATCGAAGAAGTACGGCCCAATGACGCCGCCGGCCCATAAACCACACCAAACCGTAATTTTTTCGGGATGCAATGGTGACTCATGGAGTACGTGTTGATTGCTGCCTGACCAATACCGCATATTTTGTTTATTGACGGAGCCATTCAGCTAGAAATGAGCCTCATCGCTGAAGATGATTTTTCGATGAAAATCCGAATCATTTTCAAGTTGTTGCTTAGCCCAATTCACGAACATACGACGCTTCTGGTGGTCAAGCGGCTTCAGTTCTTGCGTCAATTTAATCTTGTAAGGATGTAGGCCAAGATCTTTTCGCAAAATTCGCCAGAACGACGTCACAGAGATGCCCAACGCTTGAGAACGACGTGTGAGAGACACATTTGGGCTTTCTTCAACTGAAGCCTCAGCGGCAGCAATATTCTCGACACTACGGGCACTTCATTGTCTCACTGGCACGGGAACATTTTGTACTGTGCCTGTGGACTCAAATTTTTCCACTAGACGCTCAATTGTTGATCTGCTAGGACGATTATTACGACCATAAATTGGACGTAGCGCACTGACTCCGAATTTCGGTTGTAAATTTTAATAATTTCGACTCGTTGTTGGCTCGTATATCTTTCCATCATGAATTGGCAAACCTTACTGAAGAGAAATGTCAAAAGAGCGGCAAGAAATTCTGCGTCGTTTGCTGTCCCTCTTGCTCTACTTTTGTAGCGTCCCTGTTGAAAACCCCTTTACTATCCGACAGTTTGAAAAAATGCTTCAAATGAATGTAGAGCGCTTCCTCTTCTATCACGTGGACTTATGGCGGTATTGTAATTGATAGCTGATTCTAAAATATTATTGCCTGGATCTGAATTCATATGCAGCGATAGACTTTGATTTGACTAAAGAGTACCTAACCGTCTTTTATGTTCGAATGTGATCCCTCTCTCTGGCAATCACTCAAATAAAACACAAGTAAAACTTTCTCTAATTAAATTTCAGAAACGCAATCGAAGAAATGGAAAACCGCATGGAATATCGAATGTTGCCGGCAATCAATACATTTCCCCAATTCAATCGACCAATGTCAATCCTGTCACCGCTTGACTTATCCTTACGTTCGTCTTCGGTTCCAATTACACCGCCATCAACGCCTTCACCGCCAAGAAAGCGTACAAAATTATTTGAAGAGCAAAACTTTTGGCGGCCTCATACCATTGGCTACTTTGATGGGACGAATGTCTTGGGCCCCCGAGTGGAAAATCCAACAAACGTCATCCATTTAGCGACCTCAACTGCATCCTCACCCAAGGTGCCCGACGAATGTCTTAAAGATAAATCACAAATCGCCGACAATGACATCGATGACCAATCGATAAATATTTTCGACGATGAAACATCTATTATGACCGAAGATGAAAAGGACACGGCGACAGACCTAGACGACGAGGAATATGTTGACGTTTTAGGTGACGACGATGGCGAGTCCACACCACATGAGCTATTCCGCCCCAATTCGGCCGACGAGGAAATAAATCCCCCCAAAGCACTGACACGGGAAAAATTGATCTACGACGACGATGAGTTACATCAGAGGGCAGTGGACGGTTTCGATAAGCTCTTCATGAGGGATTTTAAAACTGGCGACTTGTCTGTCATGCCATTAGAGGCGAACGCCAATGAAAGACCACACAGTAAGATTTCGAAAACGGAGAAGAAAAGATTCAAAATGCGGAAGCAACTGCCACTGGACGAGGACAATACCAGTCCCGTGTCGGGTACAATCATCAGAAAGTTACGAGACGATGAGGAGCTGGTAGTGCGCAAAGGTGACATAGATCCGGCATTCAATGTGGTCGAAATTACCGAAGAGGCAAAGGCGATTTTGGCCAGCATAGACAACAAAATCGGAGCGTACTTATGCCAGCTTTGTCGGACCCTGTACGAAGATGCCTTCCAGTTGGCCCAGCATCGATGTCCACGGATTGTTCACATCGAATACAAATGCTCGGAGTGCGAGAAGGTATAGTGTGTTGCAGTGGGAAGTTTATGGTTGATCTAGAATTTCCGTCCTTTTCATAGGTTTTCAATTGTCCAGCTAATTTGGCTTCCCATAAGCGATGGCACAAGCCGAAAACGGACTCGTTAGGCGGTGGACCGCATAAGAAGCGAAGTTCAACAGATGGCGAGGAAACTAAGAGCGCGGATAGTGAGGAGTCACCAGCGGAAGGTGTTTTCAGTTGTCACCATTGCGGGAAAACGTTTCGTAGGTGAGTAGGGAATTATTTTCAGTCTATAAACCTTTTTTAATTTAGTCCTTCAGTTGCGGGATAAATTTAGGAAGGTCTTTTAATTTGCCATGACAACGAAAATCCTACAAAACCACAAGTAAAGAACCTATTGCAATATTGTTCTAATCTACCCAAAGACATGAGCAAAGATATACTCAGTGAAGTTATTAACCTCACCAAAAGGTTCTTAGAGATTTTATTGATGTCTTGTCTGTAGATATACTAATTTTATATTTTTAAATTTTTTCAATTAAATTCGCGCACTCGGGATACTTCACCTACGACGGTTTTCAATAGACAGAAATTGTGGACTTTTCGTATTGTGTCTATAGCTACGTCTACACAAAAAAAATGCCTACTTACCATAGGCAACAGATACGATAGTATTTTTCCACAATTGTAGACATAAAAAAAGGAGAGAAAGAAACTAACAAAAATACTTATATAAATTAGGCCTAGATCAGTACTGTTTTTATGAGGTACTGAACTCCAAGCATTGGAATCCGCAAACAGTAATTTAAAAATAAGATACAATTTATTTTGCAATGCTCCAGGCATTTTGCAGTCCTAAGCTGTGGAAGAGGGCATAGAAATAAGCAAGACGCTGACTAATAAATCCTGCGGTATCTTAGCGACAGCTTTTGTTTTGGATTTAAGGCATTTGTCGATTGCGGAATATTGCCATAGGAAGACCCACAAGAAAAAATCTAACGGGGTCAAACCGCAGGATTTTGGTGGTCTCTCGGTACCTTTTACAGGTCACCTCTGCGTGAAATAACCAAACTATCTGTTGAACTTCTTGTTGGTTGGCGTCGTCCCATATACGGCAATTTTGCTTTCAAATGCTGCGCAGCCCTGTCAGGGAACAGTCGGAGTTGTCTATGCCCATTGACTTTGAGCTCCTGGTTGAGTTGGATCTTGCACGGGTGGAGGCCAAGTTCCGACGCTAAATTTGACAAGTTCAAGAGTCGGCGAAAGGGCGAATTCTTGTCAACGGGGACGAAACTAAGCAAGATATGTATTAACTAAGGTTTAGTAGCAGTTAATTCGAAATAGCAAAAAAAAAAAAAGCATTTTTATAACCACATCGGTGAAAACAATTTCAACAGATACAAAGAAGGTACAGTCCCTATAGACTTTGCCAAGAAAGTACCTAGGCTTTAACCATTAGAAAAAGGTATATGAAAATGATATACCTACTGAGAAAAAAAAAATAGAATATTCTCAAGCAAATTATTCGTCAACTGTTATTTTCAATCACCGCTTTTGTAATTGGTTACGAAGTTATAGAAAAGAACACATATTTTATCCCCCAAAAAGAGGTAGGGGAGTCATATTGGGAGACGGCAAATGTAATAATTATTTTTTTTATCAGACACATGAGTCTTTAAAAAGGCTATGAATTCAGCTAATAAAATATACCCTTTAGTAAAATATACCCTTACTATGACGTGACTCGACGATTAGCTGTTTGGGCTGTTTCTTTTTTTTTAATGGGCCAGCCTCTAAAAATTGTACACCCTTTTCTGGTCTGTTCTTTATATTACATTAAGTGCATTAGAATATCCTTAAAACACAGTCTTGTTTGCTTTTCTTACAGGCAAGCCTACCTTAAGAAACACCTCGCCTCCCATGAAATGTTGAACGAACTCAAGACGATGGACTCATTCAAACAGACGGCTAGCACATTCCCGCATGGTACAGCGAACTATCCATTCCACCATATAAATCCGGTACATGCTGCACAGGGACACTTGCTGCAAGCTGCTAAAAACTACCCGAATCCGCCGCCAGGAGTTCGATTTCCAAATTTGTTCAACAACTTCGATCATCGTCGGTTCCACGTACTAAGCGATATTTATTTATCCCATCATCTAGATCCATCATCAGCATTTCAGTATGTACAGAATCAAAACCTTCGTCGATTGCCTATGGCGCCGATGATCCCACCGCTCATGCAAATGCCAGTGAAATGACAGATCTTGAGACCAGTGCCGAGAATAGCACTGAGCAATAGTACCGCCACGTGCACTGCAACTAAAGCGATGTGCGCTGCCTCATCAGGCAGTATTCAGCGACCGCCAGCAACGGCTGTCAATAATGCGTTATGGACGAGCACTTCGGTTGAGTTTACAAATCTATGAGCGACTGATGGAACTCATTTGCAGAGAAATAAGTAAACGCCTATAAATTTGGAAATAGATAGCATGGGACAAGTTTGGCAATTTATCAATAACCTCTATTAAATTGTAGCATTGCTAAAACTATAACTGTACATATTTAGAAATATAATTGTTGAAGATAAATACAAAAATGGAGTGCGGTTTTTGTTTGACATTTCAGTCGGAATGCTTTTTAAGAATTTAAGTGAATAGAAACAACTATGGCGGAAATGGATGTTGATGTCGGTTACAATACGCTTACAAAAGTCCACAAGGCATTCGAAATAGGGAAAATGGATGTAACTTGTAAAAAACTTAAACCTAAAACCTTAAATTTGTATAGATACGAGTTGGTCAATGACGTTCTGAGCATACATATTTAGTTGCTTATACTTTCGATTCTTTATGTTGGTTCGTTTAGGTTCGTGTGTCAAGAGAAGACACCACGGTTGCCAATTTTAGTTTTATTAGTTTCGCTTGTGGTCGAAAATCGACCCTACCTTTTATAAGGATGTAAAACTAAAAAAAACCTACCACAATTTTCGATAACCATATTGTTTTTTTACTAGCGAAAATGCAACATCTAGATATCGAAGAAATACTCCCCTTTGAAATAAGTCTTACTCATGATTAATATTTTAATCCGTTACTATTAAAATTTAGAGCAAAACATGTGTTTCGGAAAATTTTCGTTTCGCAGACATCCTGTGGCAACAAGGAAAACCAGCATATTAAGTAATTTTTAGCCACATTTCATCAGTGCAGGTTAAAGGTTTGCCTTCAGATGTGGGAAGACGACTTATGCGTTTCGAATGAAACAATTATGACATATAGAGCAGCGTACGGTGCATCCGATAGGAACAGTAACTCAATTTTGACATGAGCCGACTAATGCTTTATTTTCCTTGTTGCCACAGTAGGCCCCTGAATTCAAATTAGGCACACAATTGCTTACTTTTAGGGGTAGCTAAATTACATTCCTTGGAAAATAAGGTTCTAGTCGAAGATGATGTCATATTTTAATACGATAATGGCAATATGGCGTCGACTAATTGAATGTCACCAAGGGGTTCAATTAACAGATAAGCATTTTGTATGGGGAATTCTTCACTTCATTTTACCAGTCTTAATGGCGACATATAACTACGATTTTTTGTGTGTGCATGAGTTTCATTCTCCTGATTTTATAATAAATACTAAAGGAGTGTACGGAAACTTCGTTTGTTCACGTATTAATATAATGATTGTTTGCTACATTAAATTCTAAAGAATCTTCAAATTAATTTTTGATTTCAAAGCAAACCCTTGCAAAGAGTAACAATGAGAACTACTCCAGATAAAGCACCTGAAATGATCAACCATTCAACGAAGCCATCCAGCTTAAAGACAACTTTAGCAGATATCACTGTTATTCGTTGTGAACCACTGCGGCCTTAACAACAGCGTTGCCGCAGAATCGTTAGTTGTACAGTCCTTGCGATCGCATATCCGCAACGATGTTCTGGGTTCATCCTGCCACGGCTTGTTAGTAAACGAGGAGTGTATAACATCTTACTTGTAGAAGGAAGTAAGGGTACGCGGCCCAACAAAGAAATAGAAATATTTAAGTTCAAGGTTGAGCAATTTTACCGAAAGGTAAATTGAACGGGTCAAGTCAAGAAGACCCGAACAAAAACTGATAGAAAAGCAACAGTCGATGTGGAGGATATAGACAAAAGGTGGTGGAAAATAACTTCACGGGCAATAAATTGATGTAGAAAACAGCCTTACCTCAAGTGGGAAATAATTTCACTTTTTCTATGTGAAGTTATTTATCAGTGACAGTGAGCAAGAATTATTTTCCACTCGAGGTGAAGTTTTTTTGCCATGCGAAGCTATTTCCCTGCACTTGGGGAAAAAAAACTTGGCAGATTGTAAGTATCAAAGAAGGCCGACAGAGCAAACCATTCAACTTTGAAAGCCAAGCTTTCCGTAAATCCGATCAAAATGAAGTGAGGATATATGAACTCAAAGTCCAAGAAGTCTGTTGAACCTAGATCTGTATCAGACGAAGTATTTAAAGGAGTGGTAGGTGGCTTAGTGGAGATCATACACCGACTCCGGAGCATTTCGCAAAAAATTCTATAACCAAGCCTTTCAAGAAGTCTGACAAAATCTTTGCTAAGAGCCATAACCATAACCATAACCATCCCGTGAGCGAGGTCAATTGTCTTGGAGTAATTCTTTATAGGAAGTTGCTTTGGTCTGAAAATAGATGAGCCCACAAACTTAAAAGTCCTGTGCGTCATTGGGCAGTGCAGGGCTTCTTTGAAATATTTGAAATAATTTGAAAGCGGTTTGGCCTCCAAATCGCACTGAAGAATTCGTGGACGAACTTTGCAAGACAATTCTAAGGACTTTGTTGCATGCGAGGTATCTTACATTTTGTAAACACCCATTATTCTTTAAACTAACAACACAGAGCAGATAAGGGGTCAACCAATATACCCACCCTTAAAGCCATTTTAAGAACGCAACCGCGTTCTTTTCCTTGTCATTGACTATTTCAAATAACTAGTTGACAAGAAATCAGTGGAAATGGAAAATTCTATAAATAATTAAAATTGCAAACACGACCCATGCTCGCCTGTTCTCACGCTCATTTACCCAGCTACATGGCTATTTTAACTGAATAGCAAAATTAAATGTTAATTGCTAAGTACGAACTTTGACTGCAACAACGGCTGTGCGGTCTGCTTTCAATCAAACTGAACGAACGAAATAATTAAATGCAATCGCTTTCCATCCAAACAGCCTATTGGCAATCACAATCTGTTATTTAAATATTTATTATTTATTTGTTCGATTCACACAATTAGTGAACTTATTGAATTGCTGCAACCACTGCAAGGACGACAATTCTATTAACCAGATACGTACCTATACCTATGTAATTAGCCGTGTACCCACTGCAAGTGAACGCAACACATTCAATTCCTGGGTCTACGCTAAAGATATTTATAAATAAACCAAGTGAGTAATATCTTCGGTGGTCAATTATGAAACTATGATAGCTTTGAATTTTTCATTGCGTCGCGTCTGTCGAGTGGTTTGTGCTATTCGGATTCAGAAATGTCACATGCAATCAAAAGGAATAAACTTCTATTTATGATTGTCTGTGACTGTGAGGGAGGAAATAATAGGTCTAACGGTCATCATTCGAGTCTAACAGTGCAATTTGTCATATCAATTGTCAATGACATATTTTTTCCAACCAGCACTCGGATCCTTTGAAGTCGAACTTCCAAGACGATATTCGTAGAGCGGGCGTGGGTATGGGTATTTGTTTTTTTCTTGACAGAGAAAACAAACAGTCCACACCGGATGTTGGCTATTTTCTTTCCACTGACAGGTGAAATGATATGGACATTGGACAAAGGGAGTGCAATTAATGTCATTGGCATTTTTAAATTACACTACCTGGGTGGGTTCTATTATATATCAGCAAGTTGAGCCTAATAGCATGTTATGCAAAAGAAGTGACAACCGTTTAAGGTTTTGCAATGGGTTAGTGTGTAATATATTCGAATGGATGAGGAAATTGTGGTAGAATGTTGGTTACGCCAAATGAATAAGAATTAATAAAATGACTAAAAAAAATATTGCAACAAGTACTCCGAGCATAGTGGGTATACCCAGTCGTAGAAAAAAATAAACAATTGACGCAACACGACCACTTAGGACCGAAAACTTACATAAATGTAAATACACCGCAACCTGAGAACAAAACTGAGGACCCTATAAACCCCACAAACTGCCCGCAGTGAAGAGTCACATCCTCCTATCATGTCGGTATGATATTCTTATAAGTTTTAGGTACCCGCGAAACCAATGAACATCATTTGCAACGATTTGCACATTTCAAAGCCGATCGAACTTTTCCTTCGCTGGTTTGTTGAACGCCTGTTAATTCAAACATTTTTACTCTTTTCCTCGTGGTAATCCGTTAAGTGGACGTTCAAAATTTTGGGTCACTAGTTTGCATTTTTATTCACGTCAACTGTTTTTGTCCGGCTGACGTTTTTAATTGGTAGCTGATAAATCCAGTTACGAATTTCTCTACTGAAATTCGATTGTATGGCTGACATAGTGAAAATTGCGAACTTCTGGAATACCAGTATGAGCTTTGAATCTGCCCTACTGCAATCTATGTGCTACGAAAGTAGTAAAATGCAGTAAAATTATATTCTAATGTTAATTTCGCCATTGAGAGTTCGTTAAATCTTGCCTGGACACTATCGCGCATTGTGTCTCAATTTGCTATTTCCTTTAAACATGCAATATATAATTTCAGTCAAAATAAATTTTTCCGTAGTACCTATAAGTAAGGTTTTATTCACCACTAAACCCAGATAATTAACCCAGAATCGGGCCCTAAGGACACGATTCACGAGATATCATCTTCAAATCGAGATAAAAAAGCAAAACAGAGATATCTAACTAGCACTTTATCAAACGCTTGCTTAATGTTAGACTTACTCGGATGTGGTGACATCAGTTGTTATACTTTACTTTCGCTGAGATAGGATGTTTGTTTTTAGTCCTACAACAAAAACAAACAAAAATGGACCAATCTTCAGAATTTGACATTTCTGTCGGTTAAGCGGTTGGAGTCTTTATTTATGCATGGACCGAAGTGGAAAAAACCGAGGCGTGCAATAAAAGTAAAAAAAAAATAAGTCCGGATTACGTAAGTCTTAAGAAAAATTCACCAGGAAAATGGTGAAATCCCTGGTGAATCGGACCCTTGTTCTTAAAAAGTCACTGTAAAGTGGGAGCAACTTACCAAACGCGGAAAGCTTTCCGCTGTACGATGTATTCTTCCCATCAAATACCAAAACCACAAATGAAAGCTTAATTATCCGAGTTTAGACACGATCCAACGTTTGTATTTGTTTACCATAAATGGATGATTCCTATAAATATTTGAAAATAGATTTTGACTGCAAAAATGCCGCAACATCCTAGAGTACATCTCTTAGACAGATTGGATCAAGGACCATTCACATGAGCGAGAACTGCGAATGGGCGAATTACGAACAAATCAATTTAGCTGTATTTATGAATTGAAAATTTGCTATTTGTTTTAATACAAAAGCATTATATTTAATTAATCTAACATTTAATCAAAAAAAAAGGTGCGCCTCAGTTGATTTATATAGCTAAATCTACAATTACAACAATTTTCCCCCGAATTCAAAATTCTTACAGCGAAATGTGACACTTTATTCACAATCCACACAAAACTGTCGCGATCCACAAACCCGCGAATGAAAAATTCGTTTGGACTTAACCTTCAGCAGTGAAACTGATTCGCGGGTACCTGCAAGTAAAAAAGGTTTTCATGAGAATGAAATGACGCCTGTTCGCAGTTCGCAATTCGCTCTCATGTGAATAGTACTTTACTAATTGCCATTTTTAACCTTAAGCTTACATATTTTGTAGGTCACAATACACAATTTTATATGGAAAATTTAACCATTGTGAGTTCGAAGCATTAAGCCTGGAGATTGTTGTTTCAGTTTGGTATAACATATCGTTATGGCTCTTGATGTATAACCATGAAAACATTTCATCAAGAATGCTGCCCACAAGCACGGTTGCCACTTTGGTATTTTACCTGCAGTAACTTTTTTTTTTGGTTGGCGCATTTGGTAATTTGTAATTTTTATCCGGTTTTGGTATTTTTGAACACAAAAAAAACGAACTCGATATCATCTCATATAAAAGACTGCCTTATTTTTTCTAATGTGGTATTAGATTGGACTTCTTCAGATTTGCCCTCAGATCTCAGATTTCGTGCGCCTAATCGAACATAAAAACGTCACTTGCTCTTTTTGTGTTGATATTCGTGGGATTCGAATATGTGTAGCCGTCGACACTTTGCAAATCGTTTTCCATTCACTGATAAACTTTTATATGAAAACATATAAAATTTCCGTCCAAATTGATTTGGTCGGCGCATTTAATTACCCGATATCCCCTAACCACTTCGGCGGAGTCAAAATCTGGCAGAGGTCCCCCTTCGTTGTTCATGAGGTGGTCCATCACCATGTCAGAGAGCTTGGCCTCAATGCTCCCCCACGCCTCGGCTATAGATTTCCCGCTTGAAGAGCGTTCATCCACTAGTGCAACCTGAAGGTGATCCCTTACCACCTCGGTAAAGGGTCGTCTTTGGATCGCACTGGCTGCCGACGTGCTTGGTTTGGTTGTGGTTGCTGAGCCTTCGGCGACTTTGGTTTTTTTGGGGGCCGGGCGATGGGAGGTCTCATCCAGAGATCTGTCCCGCTTCGCTGCCTGCCTCGGATTGTTCTTCAGGCGCTCGTTGTACTCATCAACGATTGCCTGGTATTTGACCTTATCCGCCTGGTCCTTTTCGTGGACCGTTCCGGCAGCCTCATTCTTTGCTATCTTGCCTAAGACGAAGAGGGCCATCTGGTACTTGCTCTTCAAAGCTTTCCCTGCGGACTTATGTTTGTTGGTTGTTTTGGTTGGTTTTTGGTTTGCGGTCGAGGTGCTAGCCTTAGCACTCTCGCCGCTTGGTGGACGGACGATTGTCTCCTGACTGGAGGCCAGCAATTCGTCCTCCGATGAGGTGCCAACCTCTGGCAGCCTCAGCTGGTCTTTTGTTTTTGTTTTTTTCTCCTCTTTCTTTCTATCCATGTTTTATAGTTTGTTAAATTTGATTCCCACGAGTGAGACCGGAAGGGGTAATCCATCCTGGCAGAGCCGTCTTACCAGGACGGGGCACTGATACAACCGACCTTGCCCGGGCATCGGAGGGGACCGTTTACGGCCTAGTTGGTTTAACCACTTACTGACCATGCAGCCCTTGACACGGTGCCTTGACGTCTTGGCTTAAAGTGGGATTTTAACTGGGGTTTACTCCCGGCACCTTATAAATGGAAAGGTAGGGTCGCTCTTAGTTTCGGTCTAGGGACTCATGTCTCGTTGACTTACTACAAGCCCTTCCGCCCGGACAAGGCGGCGACCCGGTCGGAAGAGGATTGTTTCTCTTTTGGGTAGATGAGAAATCCCATTTGCCATTTCCCATACATTACGTGCACTTGTAACACCACAAAGCTCGTGTTTATATGTGCTAAATTTTATATTCAGTTCAAGCCTTGAAGATCTTGCTCCGAATTTAGTTATTGCTCTTCAAATTCTAAATACAATCCCGTTACAGTAGCTTCAGGAGAACGTAGTTTTTCTAAACTTAAAATTATTAAAAATTATCTCAGGACAACTATGACTCAAGAGAGATTGGTAGGCTTATCTATAATGTCTATAGAAAAGGAATTATTAAAATCTTTAGATTATGATGATCTTATTGCTGAATTTGCCAAGACTAAGGCCAGGAAAAAAAGTTTGCAAGTTTAAACGTTTCCCATCTGCACAATTCTTCGCTGCGTTTTAGTTTATGTTTTTCCTTTTTTTTCTTATGAAATTAACTAAGTTCCTTAAATGAATTCTTTTATTTTATTTATTTTGTAAATATATTTTCATTTAATTTTGATTTTGATTTATTTATTTTTTGTTTGTGTAAATACATTTATTTACAATCATTTTTTGTTACTGAGGATAAGGCCTACCGGGGATACCTCAATAAAAACAAGCGCACTGAAAGTCTACCTCCTGGGTGATGTGGCAAAGACTTATGCATTTGTGCAAATGTGAGAAAAGGGCGCTTTCTGTAAATCTTGCACAGGGCGCTAGTTTGGCTGGAGCCGGCACTGGTTGTATCGCAACACAATCTGGACTTTATCATCCAGGTTCCAGTCTTTAATTGCTCAAGAAGCAGCATTAGCTTGTTCTTTACCAGACGATTTTTTCAATTTCGGCACGGATAGAAGTTGTTCCTCATCTCCAAAAGTAATAACAATAGGAAGTCGATATTCCTTAGCACTCCTTGTAAATATGTCGTGCTCTTCAGGAATTAAATCCTCCAACGACGCTGAAGAAGTATAGGTGGTATTTCCGATGATATCTTCTAATCGCCTTTGTCTTAACCTATCGTCCGTTTCAGCTTGTTTTTTTATGAACCCCCGCTAAGCAGCCCGGTCGCCCTGTTTCTCTCTGACGCTGTAAAGAGACTCTGTCCTCTTCTATTTTCATTTTGTGAAGAGCATCAGCATAAGCTATGTCAAATATGTTATCCAAATCGTCCTGGAAATCTGCTGCTCGTCGTTAATAGACCTCCTGGGTTTTCTTTGATTTTTTTTTGCAATTCTCTCCAAGCTTAATATAAATTTATAAGCTTTTTCACAGAGTTGGGTAGTAATTTTCTAGGGATTCTGGCCCTTTCCCAAAAACTAGTAAACTCGCGAATAGCATAATTTGCAGTTTCGCTGACTGTCAATTTAATTTCCCGCATATTAAAAAAGAAAACTGCAAGAACTTGTCGATTTGGCGGTAATTTTTTAGCCCCCATTATTTGGTAATTTACATCTCCCACTAAGTAAATGCATTTTGTATTGTTTCTTTACTGCAGCGACATTTTTAACCGATTAAAAAATACGTGTTTGCCGTTTAAAAAATAAAAATGCAGTAAAAATTTGTTTAGGCACGTGCTTCTATTTCTGTGTAACTTGTAGTTACTAACATGTTTCGATCCAATTCGGCACGGGTAAGAATGTTCCCAATGACCTAATTTGTTTGGCTTCGTTTTATAATGAAATAAATAAAATAAGAACATACCTTTGCGTTAAAAAAAAAAATGTCGAAAAATAAGGGACACCCTAATATACATGCCTACATGCATTTTAAGCCTTATGTATAATATATGAGGCAAATACTTAAGAAATACTTTCACTGCCTTAAACATAACCTACCAATTCGATTGTTTTTTTTTTTGTGGGGAAGATTGTGGAGAGAGATGGATGCGATGCTATGGGAGGTAATCCGTTTTCCAATACACACGTTATGTTAACGACATGTCACAAGAAATGGTAGAATTTCTACCACTTATATGAAAAATGAAGTCACTTCAATCAAAGAGCGAAAATACTTACATAGCAATCAATAAACCAAATTTTTTTTGTGAAACGAAAATCATTTCCTTTGGGAACTCTAGCCCACCGCATCAATACCCAACCCACTCCTAATGTATGGCTTTATATTTTATTGCAATGTTAAAAGGAATAGCCATTTGGAGGCCAAGGTCACAACTACATCTATAAGGCACGTGTGTACATTTTTATATATAAGTGAACGCGTTGAGCGGTTGCGCGAGGAGAGCTGCATACTCTTTCTTTTATGGACTGAAAGCGCATGGCCTGCAAGCAGGCAAATTTTGTTTTCCTTCAGTGTGCATACCGCCTACACCCCCTCCATCGCAAACATATATAACATATGTGTGACATAAGATGTATGAACCACATTAATGGAACCGCTCCCTGCATTTCTCCCGTTTTCTATCCAATTTAAAATTCACACTTTCTTGATCGATCCCCATGTTATATGTAATGGCCAGTGGGGTTTATATGGTAGGTGTTATATATTGCAACTGAATTTTTTCCAAAACTCTTTTGCTCGGGCCAAAAAGGTGGTATACCATAACAAAACCATTCATTTGCTTGCTAAAATAAAATTATTTATTAGATGCTAATAAATACTACTTCTGTCTTGAATGAGAATTGACAGATGGTGTTTGGTTCAAACAGACGAAACTTTACTTCAAAAATACGTTTCAGTGGATCTTACATTTATAATAATTTTTGCTTCTAACATTAAATATTTTGTATACGTCCCACCGTGTAATTTTATATCGAAAGTTTCCACTGTGAGTTCCTGAAATCTGGCCTGGACTCTAAGTATGTATATTAGTACATATCGTGCTGTGTGTTTATCTACAACAGATATTTCGATCGTTAATTGGTAACACAAGTACTACTGCCCCCGTACGCCAAGCGTTCACATGTCATTACCTAAGCCTCTTATGACAACAAATTGTTCGCAATTTTAGCACACTCTTGTGGTACTCTCACATAAATCGCAAGGCCAATTGAAATAGTTGGATTCTTGCTCATTTTGCCACAATTTTGCTAGCGGAAATTCTTTTTTGATGTCTGCATGACACTAAAACTCGATAGTTTAAATATTGCATTTGCATATATTTATATTTTCGACACTTTTATAGGCTACAATTTAAACAAACAATGTGTGCAGCAATTATGGTTATGATAGCTCGTACATTGGTTGCGACCGCTTATAGCCTTTTCATACCAAGCCGAAAACCGGTATTACACGAAAACTTCATCGAAAACAGAATTTCGGTTTTCAAAAGGAGTCGTTTACAGTCGTTTTCCACGAAAACGGACTTCCAACCGTTGGATTGTTGAAACAAACACACCTTTTGCAACATTCAGCAAATTCATCAAAATGGCTGGCCGAACAAATGTCACAAATCACAACTTTAAATCATTTTCCACAGTTAATTGATGGGCTAGTATTATTTTCAACTGTACTAAATTCATTTTATTTGTTAATTAATACGATCGCAATTTCAACGACTAGTGTCTCACACCTGATCGAAACGTCAAACGAGAACTATTTGGTGTTCGGTGTGAATACATCGAGGATTTTTCGACGAAAACTTGGTTTTGAGCTCGGTGTGAAAAGCATATAGGTAAACCGATGGGTACGAGTACGTATATCTGTGTATAAAGCATTATGGGATCACAATGTAAGCATTGCGTTATAGGCGATGAACTTCCGCCGTTGACGTATAGTTATAGTTATTGCAAGGGTTCAGACGTTCAGAGATACCAGAATGATGGTCGTCTTTGAAATCGTTCAAAATGATGTGACGGCATTGTACGATAAGAAAGTCGTCACAAGTCTGGATGTTTTCAGGCTTACAGTAGGGAGGTTCAAAACTCGAGTTCACTAATCCTGACAGCTGACAGTGCATGGTATATCTTCATTTGTATCGGCCTTGTTTGATCACGTAAGCTGTTTTTTTTCCAGTTGATGTTTATGGAGGGGCAGCCGACAAAAATAAAGAAAAAACATTTTCTTTGGCCCTTTGATTGCATGTGGCTGACGTATAAAAATGACGATACCACCTAATATAGGTTTGCCGTTCAGGGGAAGTCCAGCCTAGATAGATCTAGTCGACTTAAGGCGACTCAACAATTAAATTGATGAATTGTGTATCCATTTGGACTGAGAGTTGCTTTAAAATCTGGTTACAGATGGACAACAATATCAAGCTATAGATGAAGAGGAAATAAGTGACTGATTCATGTGTAGTGAAAAAGATGGCCTACACAGTCTCCTAGCATAAGGAAGACCAAGGCTCTGCTTATCTAGACGACGTTGGTAGGTTTTAATAGGAAGCCAAGAAATTGGCTGCCGCCTTAAAGGGACAAGCTCTTCGAAACAGTGAGGGGTACAGCACCTCAGGGAAAAATGTTTCTTTCTAAGCCGCATTCCGCAGTAAGCCAGGCATCATGTAGTGAAAGCTATAGGGCACCCATGTACAGTATACCTGAGAACAATTACAATACCCCAGTAAAGTTCTATTAAGTATGCATGTTATAAATAGTTAGAGCCGGTTGACATTTTAGTTCGTTGGGAACTGGGAATCTACCTACTCATTCCGAGAATCAAATTTTGGTTACCCAAATCATCGGCGTGGCTCGTTGAAAATCTTGTACTCGCTGGTGTCTTATAATTTTTTAAGTTATAGGTACTGAAGTTTGGTAATTGGAAGGGATCCTTTGTGCCTCAAAGTTATATACGGAGATCAGGATGTAGGATTCTCTATATTCTCTATATTTATGTATACATAGGCTCATGCTGAACATAGTTTATGAAAACAAGCTTACACAAGCCCATAAATTCAAGCAAGCATCCTGCCTACATATACCTACCTAATAAACTAGTGAGTGGACCCCAAAGAGCACCGTTTAGCTTGTGGTTGCCTAGACAATCAGTCTGATAATAATTTATATAAGAAGCGTCAGTATACCTACATATTGCGCTGTACACCATCAGTATGTTGTAGATAGATAGTTCTCTAGCCAGTTTACAATTAGAAAAGAAAAGAACATTCGTTCATATTGGGGTTATTAATAGCGACGAGCCTTGCCCGGCAGCTAGCAACCATAAAGTGCTCAACCCATACATACAACCATCCATTGCTTTATTCCCATATCGCAGAATCGTATACATAATCAACCAGCAGATACACCTATTTGTATCTAACGTTTGCTTGTGCATTCGATAGATGCGAACACAGCAATAGCTCCAGCTATAGCACAGCTGTTGTTTGTATCTGGCCTTGAACATGAACTGCATTCGAACATGAAATGCAAAAATTCTGGATACATATAGATGGCTACACACTTAGCCAAGCTGAGCCTCGAAGAGGGGAACACGCCAGGCGACGTATATAGGCGATTGTGCATTATATTCTTCCATCGACCACCACCAGTGCATCCTTGGAGGCATGTGTTTGGTGCGGGAGCTTTTGCACAAGCTCACCGATACACGACACGCCGTGGAGCCTCAGTTTGCCTGTGTGTACTGTAGATGATTGCACGTGTATGCAGCCCCATTGCTGGTGCATGCGAAAAGCTACAGCTCGTCCGCTCGCCCTTTTCCCAAGCGCGCCATCAGGTGGAGGTGGCCCACGATTCCGCTGACGATGATGCATTATGGAATTGTGCTATATAGTTTAGTTGGTGGTGTATGCGAAAACTGTACGGTAACGAAAACAGGGTTGGGGGCACCCTGCTATGCGGAGGAGGCCATAGTAACAACCAATTCAACAAGATGCTATACAAAACCAATTGCTACGCAAAATGATGAAATGGTGGTGTCTGCATCAGATGGGGATGGGTACAGTCGGTCTGGATTTCCCTTGGATAAAATTGGTTACTTTGGTTACCGTATGGAATTTTATGAAAAGGGTTTCCTGCTGGCTACCAAATTGAAAAATGATGCGCAGGACTTTTCATACTCCAATTCAGCTGAGAACACCTACATAATTATAATTAGAGTTTATTAAGTTTGTTGGGAGTTTTTCGATGCTAAGCAATTAGGCGATGACAAGAAGTCATACAACTGGTGGAGATAGGTAGATACTTATGTGCAGTTTCCGTGAAGTTTCCAAGCTGTACATATTATATTGAGCGTGAATGTATGTATGAATGTGAGAATGAACAGTTGTGATCTTAAAATCATCCGATCTGCTCATTTGGCATTGTCTAAATGCTTAATTTGCTCAGTCTTATGTTGGTTGAAAATGAAGTATTGGCTCGGGATCTACTAGAGATTTATTCCATTATTATAGATACGATGCTGTTGCACTCTATGAACTGTGGACACTATACCGATACAAATGAACGAGGTGAGTAACAGAGACAATACTGAGACCCCAATTCGCAAGACGCCATCCTCTTGCCGCTTGCCACCTCAATTTTTTTTCAAATTCGCCATTTGTTTTCCAATCGGTGTTCTGTCACGGATTGACGTGCAAAAACATACAAAAAATATAAAATAAATGCTGCCAACCGTGAGGAAATGTGATAGAGTTCTTGGGTTAGTACAACTATCTAAATCAGATGTTTTATATACTAGAAACATATTACGACAAACATGGTTTTGTATTTTCCACTTTTGAATATCATTAACTTCGATTTCAAGAGTAAATTTTTCTTAAATAACTGAAGAAAAATTGCTCAAAATGTTTTTACTCGTATTTTCTTGCAACCAATCTACATTGTGGATATTTCATAAATATGTTAAGCAAAAATACAACTATCCATAAAAAAAAATACTATCAACACGTAACGCATAGTTTTAAATTTAACTGATGAAATTCTATGAACGCTGACAGCAACTTTGCCGCCATCAGAAGTGGCACAATATTCAAGGCGTGAGTGTGTTGGTGAGCGGGAATTTTTGAAGTTACGTGACATTTGTCAATACGAATAGAAGTTCGCGATGTCAGTGTCAAATGAAAAAAAAAAAAAAACAAAGTGACAGCTGAGGAACTTGTAGGAAAACAAACGAAATTTTATATGGCGGGAGATAGGCATAAAATTTAAATTTAATAAAAATTCACATAAACGCTCTGAAAGCGGAAAAAGATTGTTGTTTTTTTAGAGCCACCAAACATAAAAAGTGATCTAGAGCAAAGGAAGCCCATCGAATACCACATCAGTGTTTATTAAAAGTGTTAATCTAATTAACTTAAATCTAATAGTTTCATCAGCGTTAGAATAAGAACTTGAGAATCGTTTCTGAAACAGTTTGGGATATTTTCTTCAATAGCTGTGTAAATAGTATATAACGTTAGATAGTGTGACAAGCCAGTAAAATATCTGGTTTTAACATCAGAATCTTTAAGGAACTCCGATCCCATTCTTAATTTTGAAATTTTTTTCTTCAGTTCTGAAATTTCAAGTTCTTTTTGCTCCAACGCTCGTTCTTTCTTCGCCAATTCTGAGAATACACTCTCAACTTGTTTCAAATCTAAGCCAGTTTGCGTGCCTGCAAGTAAATTTTAACTTATTGCTTTCATCAGATTCTAACACTTCACACAATTATGTACTTACTTATTGATATAATTATGGCGGGGCTCATGCACGGGCTTTATTTCATTCAAATATTCCTGTAAGTACTCCACTTCGAAAAATTCCTCAGAAGTATAGCCTTCGCTCGGAATATCTACAGGTGGCAGAGTGTTCTCAAGTTGTTCTATTTGAAATACTAGTTTTTTAGATTTTATATTGTTAAAATAAAAATAAAATACAACATACCTTTAAATTGAATAGCGCGAACTGGTATTTTTCTACAGGGTCTTCTGGCAATGCGCTTTTTGTGCCGCTGGAATCTTGAAGCTAATAGAGATGAGTTGAACTTACCGGCGTACCCCAGGTGGAGGCTTGGATCCCAATCCGGATTCAAATCGTCCGACAGTTTGGCACATTTGCCTAAACATATAAACATAATATTTATCACAGTGGTTACATTATTGTAAATATGTCAACATACCTGAAATAAAAAGCCTGCAACAAACACAGGCTATTTTGGTATTAATTTGCTTTTCTTACAAGTTGGTTTGACGTTCAAGCGAAAGAGGAAGCACAGTTCTGAAAGGGATAGCTTCGCGAAATACTCTATTGGGCACATTCAAGAATCTAGTTACCTTAAGCCGACTAGTTTGGTCTGGATAAGATGCAACCCGAACGCAAAAACTAGATTGGTCGGGAGCGTCACTTTTCCTACGTCATCCAGACATCCGAACTGTCAACTTAGTAGCCAGTCGCAAATTTCTTGACTAGATTCGTCGGCTACCGTTCCATAAACGTCAAATGAAACAGCTGCTCATATGACCGATTGCAGCCAATCAAAACTAGCGCGCACTGTGTTAACCCTGTGTTCGATATAGCACTACAAGCACCCAAAAGGAGTTTCATTAGTTACTTTAGTTGGTGCTGATCGATATTTAAGTAAGAAATTTTCAATTTTAATCTTAATTGGTACTGAGCTTATTCTTTAAACTCGATTTAATGGTTTGCATACCTCTCTCGGCTAGCCCATTTGATTGAGGATGGTAAAGGACTCTTCATACATTTTATACCATTGGATTTGCAAAAATTTAAGAATGCCGCTGATCCAAATGGCGGCTCATTATCTGACACTAAATATGAGAAAATTGTTCGTAAAACCTCAATGACTGACTCCGCTTTGGTTGATTTTAAAAGTTTTACGTCCATCCCTTTTGAAACAAAAGAAAACTACATGAATTCTACCAAAAAACCTTTCAGAATTCGGCCAGGTAATTGTTTTGTACAAGCCCTCTTTGATGTCAACTCGCAGCTGTTGCACTGTCCAACGTACTTTTCGATACCACGATCAATTCCGAGCCACCATATATATGATCGCGCTAAGGACTTCATTCGTACCATGCCCACGTGAGCATCATGCAATAATTTTAAGGTCTGGTTTCTCAATTTGGAGGGTATCTACAAGTACTCGGTTTCCATACAAAATGCAACTGTGACAATAATAGGGTACCAAATCGAAGCCACTCCGTAAAAATATATGTAGCATTTTCTCTGTTAACTTAAGGTTAAAGGACCTAATCATGTCCTTTCTTGTAAGAAGGTAGAAGACCCTTCGGAATACTTCTTTTGTGACTATCCTGTCTTTGACCATTTCAAACTGGACATCCAAGCCCCTCATTGCTGAAACGCCTTCTTGACTTCCTAAATAAAATCAGGTGAGTTTAATAATTCACCAGTATAATGGACCAGATTTTGTGTCTCAAGTTACCGACTAACCGAAAATATTACATTTCGTTAAACTGTCTATAAGACTTTATACACATCTTCAATCAACCTATCAACGGAAAAACCTTTGACCTTCAATTTTAAAACTGCTATCTTCCATATGAATGATGCAATGCATTTTCCAGCTAAATCAGGAAAACACCTTTGACCTTTCGCGGAAATAAACCAATGCCCATTCACTGTTGATTTCTTTTTTAACGGAGATGAATCTCATTTTACTTACATTCTATATTAATTAAAATTAAACTATTTCTTTATACAGGGTTAATTTTAGAATGAGTCTCATCGCCTCTATCGAAAGTCACCCAACAAGCAAACGGGAGTCGGGACCGCACCTTGGGTGAAGCATACATTTACCACCCCGCGGCGTAAGACGCAGATTGAGTGCAATAAAAAATCGATTTCAGGACCATCGCCATCAAACACCATAACCATCACAATCACCACCATAAGCATCATCACCTTGAAATAAAACTTTTGAACAACTAATTCCGAGTTTGTATCATGAGCATCTCATGCACTTTGCCGCTCAGCATCTACTATGTATGTGTGAGCAGGGTTATGGTCCTTATTCGGCTGACGCAGACTCCCAAGTTGAATATACGTATTCTTGTCATGCGGATGCTTTCCTTTCGTTGCATAGTCCTGCTGCTATTACCAACCATTCGTTCAAGGTCATGTTTGGAATAAAAAAAATAATAGAAGAACCAACCCACATCCGAACAGCACATGCATACAGCTTTGGGGAAAAAAAATCAATTTTCCCCAATAATTGGTTACGCCAGGCAAGACGCCAGAAATTTTGTCAACTGAAACTCAATTGTACGCCTCTACAAATATGTAAAAACGTTGTTACCATGTTTACTGTAACGTATTTATAACTGTTCCAGTAATGAAAATTGCACCCCTTATATTATTTTTATAAACAAATTCTTAGATAGCATCCACTTAAAATACAGCCAAGTTACAAATGCACTGCAAGTATGTTGTCAAAAGCACAAAACCGTTGAAAATAATGATGACAACGGTTGGATATTTACTGCTTCCCTTAAAGGGTCCATCTGTTGGAGTCTTTCTTGCCCATTGCGTAGACTCATGATGATACTTCAATGTTAACGCATTCAATGGAAGGTATAGTGACAACCAATTAGATAACCTTTGCACAAAATATTTTCTGCAGAATATTTTTCTTTAATGAACTGAAATCGGTGTTTTAAAGTTTCCACATAAAAAAATATGCCTAATCTCAATATTGCCACCAATGAAATTGCTTACTCTCTATTGGTATGAAAACTGTTAGAGAATTAAATGAAAACAAATGTAAAAAGCGAACCTAATTTATCCATTCCATCCATCATATGCGTTGCTCATGCGTCACTTCACATCCCCATAAACTGTCGAGTTCTATTGTTTAATCCATCTATCAGTTGAAAACGGTTCCTCAATGGAGACTAAAACTACGAATTATAATATGTGTTGTGACCTTAAGTTTTTATTGCTCAGCGCATTGATTGACAAATTCTTGGTTATTAAAATTTTAAATAGTCCCCATAGGTCCCTTACGCTTTTCTTTGGATACTTCCTCCAAACGGTCTACCTTATGGATGGAAGATGTCCTGAGTCGCTTCGATAGAAATATTCTTTGGAAAAGTGCTGTGGAGTAGCAGATTCAACGACGAACTCTACAGATTGTACAACGACTTTGATAGATACATACGTAAACATATTAAAAAAAAAAATATGTATCTACAGCCAGCAGTCTTCCAGTGTAACCCTAGAGGACTACGCAGTTCCAGCTAAATAGATAACTTAAAGTTTTAATTGGTGCACGAAACTTAAGAAAAATTACTCTTATCGAGGTAAAAACTTTTGTGCGGCTATCTTCAGGGGCCTATAGCGCTGTAAACTACAACTTCTGGAGAAACGCTGCCCACTATGAGCTATGACCCATCTAAATAGACACATTGTAGTAAATACGTTAAACTATTTCTAGGTACATGGGCGTCACAAAAACGCTCTACCTTGTAGGGATGCAAAATTAAATTTTCTACGATACCACTACATTACTACTATCATCCCTACACACAAAAAGTTTCTTAGTATAATGTCCGTTCAATGCGAATGCAAATAAGAATTATATATCAAGTTGACGGTAACTGTGTGAGCTATTGAGAAAATACATCAGTATAAATCATGTAAATATATTATTGAAAGATTAGAGGGACTTGCAAATATAACAATGTTGTGAAAATTAAAATTCAATTGTGAGTTTATACTTCAGGATTAATTTTTATTTACCAAAATAACAACCCTTAAAACACAGTGCGACCTCAATAAAAGCAACTAATAGAAACTTGGGCTGTTGCTTTTATTGAGTTTGTTGCAATATGTTGCAATAATCGAGTCAAGAAAACGCAAATATCATCTAACAAACTTTTTATAAAAAGTACAACAAATATCTATAAAATAACTGCCCAGATATAGCAAAAAAAAAAGAAGGAAAATATACAAATAGCGAACGAATTCATGAAACAATAGTTGCTTTTATCGAGTCATGTTTTTTTGAGCAGTTACAATTACTGAGTAAACAATGGTAAGATTTAAGGTGTTGCTTTTATTGAGGAGTTGCACCCTGCACGTATCTCGGGCTGCTTTTATTGAGGTTGCACTGTACTTACTAGAAATAACAAAACTGATGCAATTAAAAAACGTGTCGAGAAAGTTGTCTGTGGAAACACAAGAAAAAGACGCGACTGGATCTTAAGAAGTAAAAGACATAACATCAGAACCAGCCCCTCTATAAAGGAAAACCTTGATTGGTGGCACCGTACACCAGTCAAGGTCACTTGTGACCAAATGTGGTCATAAACTCGTCTCTTATTCTTATGCAACCTAAAACGCTTTTCTTTTCGTCAGATTGTTCTGTATTAACAAATATGTCGGGCTTAAATTATTTTGGACACAAACTTTGTTTTCAAGTGGCAACCGTGACCGTACACTCTTCTTTTGTCTATTAAAGTGCTAGAACTTCACTCACATAATTTCTTATTTTAAAGGCCGATTTCTACTATAACTTTGGAGGCTTAAAATAATACCTATTTAAAAAAAAAATACTTATACAAATGTACTACATCAAGTTATTGCGATCAAAAGTTTTTAAAGCAATAAATTTTGAAAAAAAAAACAGCCTTGGACATTTGTTTTAAATAAGTTCACGCAATAAACCCTAAAACTTAATTAAGTAGATACCTATTTAATTTAAAAAAAAATAAAAAAACGTTTTTGACATTCCCAAACTGTAACACATAAAACAATTTGGTTTTCAGGGTTCAATTAAGAATTTATTTGGACAGTGAATATACCAGAAACAAATTAAGTGTCCAAGCTCATATTTGCATAATGTATAAATTATCAATATTATAATAATAGTAGTTTATTGAAATTAATTGAATACCGATAAGAGCTATGACAACTCGTCAACTCAATAATTTTTACAAGATGGCTGCTACTTTAAAACTAACGAAGAACACAGTTAGTCTTAAAACACCACGGTTGCGCAATGCATTGCGAAGACGGATAAACAAATTGAAATTATTTTATTTCGGCTTGTTACATATTTCTATAATTTTTTATTTTCTTTATTTAATTTAAAATTTGCAAACAGTTTTTTGTTTCAAAATTGTAAAGAACAGATTACTGGCTTTTAAAACCTCCCATAGTAAAAAAATACAGTATATTACCCCTCAATAATAATTGTGTAGTCTTGAAAATGAACTCCGCTCATAATACCATTTGAACGATTCCCGTCGTAGTCTGAAAAGTACACCCGCAGCTCCACAGCAACATCGATCCAACCGCCATGCCATTATTGAAAAGAGCTTTCTTCTCGCTGAAGTAAACAAAAAAATTCTTTATATGCGATCGACCATATTTTCTAGGCATATCTAACATTCAATTCGGTCGTCTCTCTTCTGCTATAGGTACATCGTTCATTTTCCATTCCTAACAGCTTTCATATACCTATGTCACATAAATGATTTGCCCAACGCTAGCTATAGATATTGTCATGCCTCATGCATGACCAAACTGCACTCACTCCCTTGCAATGCGATTTTGTGGGTATACAACACAACTGCAAATCTATATGTTTCCCCCAGAACCCAGTCGAAGCTCAAAAGCTATTCAATATAGCCGGGAGCGGAAGGGGAGGAGATCACATCTTCTCACCGTCGGTATATACGAATAGTTTTTGTTGCTTATGTATACCAACACATGGGTCACGTGTACAGACACAATGTCTCTCCATCCCAAAGTGTAATGTATGTATGACTCGTCGAGTGAAAAATCCTTGTAGAAAATTTTCAAGTTCACTGTCAAGGTCGCTTTTAGTTAGCATGCGCTTACCCTGCAATGCAGAAAGAGAACGAAAGAGAAACTTTTTTTCTTATTTTGTGTTGCTTTTATTTGCGTTTTGTTGAATGTTGACTATTTCTCGTGCGACGTAGCTACTTGCATAAGTACGCCGCACTTGTTTTCATTTTCATCGTTGTGTAGGTATGTGTTCGGAGAGCGTTTTGCTAACAGTTTATCGAAATCGATAGATAAATATAAAATATCACTGTGTTATCTGCCAAACGTAAAATCAACAAAAGACAACAGCAAATTCATATATGTAGGTAGGTTTATTCAAGATGGAGCAGAAGAAAAAAGTAAGCCTCATTGGCTTCTTCATGGAGAAGTGGAACGCTTAGTCATGATTGTAGGTTTCCCCCTGTCTCAACTACATTACCTATCTCAGGCCATCTTTTCTAATTGAAGATATGACACAAATGTTGTAGGTATAATATTCCTACTTAGCGCTATACATGTAGGGAATAATTATTTACAATTTACCAACACAATGCACACCTTTCGGGCGGCGGCACACGGATGGTTTCATATGTAGTGTTTGGTTCTCCTCTCTTTATACAGCTATTGCTTATCTATAGCACTAGCGCTAGCTAGCCTTCCATACCACCATAAGAAGAGGCAGCGAAAAATCGAACAGGAGAAACATCAAAACACCAAACTGAAACTATAATGTTTATAGGGAATGTAGGAATAGGAATAGAAGCACACATAACTACAGTACAGAGTCCAGGGCGGCCAGCCTTTTAACTCGCACCCTACCCTGCGCCCTCTGTCCGCACTACATAATACGTGTGCATAAGCACGGAAAAAAAAATCAGCTTTCAGTTTATTTAATTGTTTTGTGCGCCTACCTCTGTTGTGGTCCTCCCCGCTCGAGCCGGGACTTTGACAGCAGCAGGCACAGTACCTTTTAATGTTCATCAGCAAAGAGGTTTCATATAGACGAGCCAACCATCACAGTTCGCATCCAACGGTCCCAAGAAACAAACGTGCGGCCTAGTCGAAGGGTCTTATAAAACAAATAGGTACATCCACGAATATTATTTCTGGATTATTAAGAACGGTATAGTGCTAACAAGAAAAAAGGAATTTCAACATAAACACAATAGCAATATGCAATTTTGTATATTTGCCTTTTTTATAATTTAATTAAATTACGGATATGGGTACCCAGTACCATTCAACTACAAATACTTGTGCAAACGCGTTTTTTATCCACCACTATGTCAGTCTCCAATGTAAATGTGTTGTAATTAACTAAACTAAAAAAACTGACTGTGACTGACTGGTTGGAACGGTTGGTTGGTTGCTTGGTTACATAACATCCTTGAACTTGAAGTGGTACAGTTGGTGCAGTCACAGTCAAAGCAAACTGTGTTTGTTGGCTCCCAGCAGCTATAGTGTGTCCTACGAAGAGCCCTCCTCATATTTTTATTATTTATTTTTCCTTTTTATGGAAAACTAAAGTGTGTGTAGAGAAAAGAAAAATGACCTCATCTATAGTTTCGAATTTAATAGGTGAAAACTAATTCTAAAACTACTTTGTATCTGTGTGATAAGATGAAATTGCATTTATTTTTTTTTTTTGTTATTATGGAGCTGAGGAAGATGTGGAAACGAGTTTTCACTCGCCGCCTGGGAAGGATATGAAAGAGGTAAATTTTCTAATACATAAAAACTCTATAGATATGTAAATACACAGAATGTATATAGGCATTTTTTTCGTCATTTTTCCGAGTATCTTCCTTGTGTAGGCTTACGTAATCGAAAGCTGCAATGGAGATGAAGCCAGATGTTTTTTTTTTTGTTTTCAATGCTGCTATTATTTATATTCGTCTTGTTGTAGGTATTTTTTTTATTTTTCCGCTGTCTGTATGGCATGTTAATTGTATGCTAAATAAGCTAAATAAAAACTTAATTTTTATTTAGGTTTTAAAAAAATTTCCCAATGGTTTTCTTTTTCCTTGCACAAATGTTAGATACAGTATGGTTGAAAAATATTTTGCCACTAGTAGATAACTAATGGCACAACTATGTCTTCGGGTTGTAACGCAGATTTAATAAGCCTAAACAAAATCTCTGAATTTAAAACTTTCACCCGAATAGACAATAAATTGTTTTCTGTCTTCATTGCCAAAAAGATATAGGTATGCACTTGCTTGGCGATTTAAGGGTTCGAAATCAAATAGGAAAAAGACTTGCAGACCATTTGAAAAAATCTGTGGTTTTTGAATTTATTTTTGCCGAATTCTTTGAACTGTCGAAATTGAGTTTTTTTTATTTTTGTTTTTGTGGGCGTTGAAGATCCAACAGATTTGCGGCAAAATTCAAAATTGCTCTTTTCTATGGAATTCGATGGAACACTTTTGTAATAGTGGTAGAGACACTTCTGTCGTGTGAATAATTGACCTTAAAGTGCACTTTTTTTCAATGAAACATAGGAAACACAGAAAGGGTACTTCTCGATTTACTCTTTTCATAGAAAGGACAATTCTGTGAGATTTGCTTTTCTGTTGCTAGGTTTTGTTTCCACGGTAAAAATGAATGTCTTAAAAGTTATTTAAAGTTTACATTTTCTACTCATAATCTTATGTTTTCGAATCACATAGCTCGCAATTTGTTTCTAGCACACAACTAACATTTCAATCTGACATTTTGCACGCTGTGAGTTCAGGGCAATTCTTTAAAAATATCTCGAACACTTCTGTCGTCTGAATAATTGACCTGGAAGTGCACTTTTTTTCAATGAAACATAGGAAACACAGAAAGGGAACTTCCCGATTTACTCTTTTCATAGAAAGGGCAATTCTTTTCTTCAATCGAAAACGTCATAGGACTCTATTTAGTGTGACAGGTGACTAACTTGATTTGTTTCAGTTTTTATTGGCCTAGATTGGGTTGACATTTTGTTTGTTTGACGCATTAAAAGTGACGATACCAACTAATCTAACACTGTTCTAACAAATAAATGTGCATAAGTGAACTAGCTAACTAACTTGTAAACGTCTGTTAGCATACAAACGTTAGACGTAACTGCTGTGTATCAACTTTTACGCAGCCTCTTTTTAATAGATTTCGCGTTGAGGGCGAATATTGTTCAAACATATTTTAAATTGGTCCAATTTTTGAATTCTGTATTGGTATTGGTATTGTATTCATAATGTTTGTAGGAAACTATCCCAATTTCTGATTGAATGATGAAATCTGGACCGAAATGGAATCTATGAATATCGACTTTGTTTGTTTTGCAGATACATTTGTCAAACAAAAATATAAATCCATAAAAAAACGCTGTTATGGGAAAGTTATCAAAAACCTGATGAGGAAAAATAATTCCTGTTGAATCGAGTAGCATTAAAACATTTTCCCTTAATATTTTCGGGTAGGATATAATAAACATGTTTAATTTAACCAATTCTGGTGACATTTTATGTCTTTTTCTGGTTTCAGATCCTAAACTTCTTATTCGATGCCAATCATAAAAAAGGTGTCATTATATTTTTCGTAACTTTTAGGGAGGCACCCATATTGAAAGCCAACAAAAATTTATAGGTCACATTTCTTGAGGAATTTTTATTTAAAAAATTCTAAAACGTCAGATAATCGCAGCACTACTATTTGTACTTATAACTAGCAGAAAAGGTTACATTATTAGTTCGTTCCCGTCCAATCACCAATACAATTTAGCTAACAAGTCAAGACAGAGGAAAAATGGAAAATGCATACGACTACATTTTTCATTTTGCATACTAGAGTACGAATTATTGTGCTTGCTTTTTTAATGATATATAAATACTAACATACTTACTATCACTCTACGGGAACTATAACTATAACGGGATCTTTCGTTTCCCATAGAAGTCTTTCCACACATCGAAACTCCAGATGAAGATTTTTCTTTTTCCCAGAACCAGCTTTGGTAAATCTTCCAAACAGCACGTACCTAGATATTTCAGTACGACTTGAATTTTTAGTCGCATCATTTTGACATATCAAACTAACTTTCATGACAGAAAGTGATGAAAACCTTTCAACAACATACATACATGCAGTTGGTCGTTTCTAACATTTTACTATGAGAGAAGAACAACTACATTGTATTAAATTAGGGAATTCAAGCTGATTTATAAGACTGGGAATTTTCGACCCTTATTTATACAACCAAGATCTCAAATTCTGTTGTTGATTTTTTATAAAAATCTGGGTATGTCTAGAATCTCAACATGTCAGAGGCTTGGACGCAGAACTAGTTTTTCTTACAAAACCAGTTATATCATATCAAATAGTTCCTAGAACAATTTGTACGGAAATTGCTTAAATCATTGCCGATATAGACAGTTGCACTAAAAAAATGTTTTTATATTTTGTATGCCAAAAAAAGACCGACCTTAAACAAACAAAATCGACAGAACAGTTTAAATACGTAGGTAGTAACAAGACAACTTTTTTTAGACTTGAATTTAACTGTAGAATAGCTGGTTTAAATTTCAAAATTCTGTTTTACTTATATAGCTTTGTAGTTGTAGTTCCATTTTGGAATTACAAAGTGAAACCCCATTTTTGTCACTTTGCTGAATATATTAAAAATAATATACGCGGGTTCCAGCATATGATTTAGTACTATAGATCTTACAGAAGAATTTGTCGCCAATCGATGGTCAGTAAAAATGTTAAGGCATGGAGTGCTGCTTTAATGGTATGAAGGAAACAGAAGTGTTTCAAACTGTTTGTAGCGTCTCATATGACGAATTGGGAGAGTTACCGTATTCCATATCTCGAAAACGGTTCAAACGAATTAAAATACTCTCTTCTTAGAACGTACCATACATTCCTTATGGTATTATAAATTATTCAATAAAACTTGGTATTAAAAAATTTTGATCAGGAATGATCACAATTTACAGGAAATCTGAATTTGTTTGATTGTAAATTCACAATTTAGTTATATAATACAAAATATTAATTTAAAAGTTTTTTTATGCAACCGAAAAATTAAGTTTGGTACACAAAAATATACAGAAATTCAAGCAGGACAAATCCTCTAGAGTCATTAGAGGAAAAAACTCCAGCCAAAAATTCTCGAAGAAATCGGCTCTGACGGAAAGTATTTAAAAAATCGCGATAATTAAAATTTAAATACCTACGTGACATTTAGATACGAACACTTTTCAAAATACCAGATAATTTTTTTTTATTTCGCGCTAAGTGGTCACAATAAAATACCCATGTACGAGTTGTACATGGAGTTTCAGAGTTTCAAGATTTTAAAAGCATGCCAATTTTTGAGATGCAACAAAACCGTTTTGAAAAATGGCGTTTTTAATTTTTGACTCAATATAACTGCTTAGCATCACAAGATGTTCTCCCGAAAGATTTAACTTTTTAAGTATTCATATTCATTTTACAAAAATTTAAACAGTAGAGGAAAATTCTTCTCATATTTCAAATCGTGGGCACAGTCTAGAGTGTATTCTCAGTGTGATGCTAAGTTTCCTTTTAACTTTAACTTTAAAATTCATTTTTATTCCATTCTTTCTTTAAACGTTCATACTAGACAAAAACGATTACCTAAATCTAATTTAAAATTAACATTTATCTTATTCTAGCTTACTGGCTCTAAGCGAGCGCTCTAAACTTATCAATATCCTTAAAATTATTGCCTTTCGGTCTTAAATCTTTCTATTTCTATGATTTGTTTTGTTTTTTAATTTTCAAGAAAGTTTAGAAAACTTGAACTCTTTATTATTTGTTTTATAATGCTAAGTTTCCGTTAATAGTTCTATTCGACATCGACCAAATTTTGTTAGGGGATTCAGCCTCGAAAAGTCACTCCTTTAGGCTATGGGCATAAGCAGTCTGAGAGTAACAAAAGTGTTGTAAAGCTTTTTGTATTGTCTTTTCTTAATTTTGTGGAAATTATTCTGTTAACACTGTTTTTTTACTGCCACTGTGCAGTATTGCGATTTTCAAAGACAGTCAGTTACATTCTTTTGTTTAAGGTTCATAATTCCAACTCACGAGAATTTCATCTAAATGTTCGCATTTTGTGTTCATCGCCATTTTCAACAATCAAATATCGCCTTCGTCAGCGAACCGAATATTTTCCAACTCGATTGTATGTTGTCATAATACCAACTACTAAAAATGGCAGCTAAATAAAATATCGCTTTACGTCAAACAATTATATAATTGAGTTGGCTGATTCCCCAGTAATAAACTCTCACGTAACATAGTAAAAAAAAAAAAAACGGTTACGAAAGACTAATTATTGCAAAGTAGGTACGTGGATTCATTCCTACCGCACGCCCTCCTCTTAGCTAAGCACAAAAAAGCTGACGAATTAGGTTTCATTAGATAAATTGCACTCGAAATATTTAATGTCTCGGTTGCGGTTTCTTAAATAATCACCCAAACATTACGAAACCTACGTTAGAAGTTGTAGGTAGGTAGAGACAATTATTATTGCTCTTCTATTATTTTAAATAAATCCAAATAGATTATGTTTGTGCCCATGTCTTACCTAGTATAGAAAAAAAAAGTTTGCATTTTTATTATCCAATCAATTCGTTGCGGAAAAGCAATGACTCATTAGAATTCACTTGGCTTTCACACCGCCATATAATTCTACTTTAATACAACGAAAAAAACAAAACAAAACTGAATGCACAAACAAAACGAGAACGTAAAGGTAAACCTAGTGATGAAACGATATCTCAATTTGATGTAAAATGAAAATCTTATTCAATTGCGATTTTATTTCCGGACTAAATAATTTATAATTCTGTTTCTTCTTTTTCAAATAAATAAACAATATGCGTTTGTATGTATGCAAGGAATTTTGTTTTTATTTATTTTTTTTTAATTCAATAATCTCACCCCGAAATGAATGGGCCTTGCCATTGCGGATTTAGGTTGGGTGATGGTGGTGTGGAACAGGAGAAAAAAGCTTTTTCTCTGCTTTCGAATTTTAGAGTTTGGTTTGGGTTGGGATAGGGCAGGAAGGCAGGCAGGGTATTCCATCAGTAAACCGTATATGTGCAAAGAACTGGTTACTGTGGTGTAGTCTATTTGCCAGCTGAACAAAAAAATAGGGTGGTTTTGACGCTGATTATGGGTTGATTGATCATTCTAATCCAAAACTGTCTGGTTTGTTTTGTTGTTTATAACTTGTAGGAGCCTGGCGGTGCTCGGTTAATGGATGTTGAATTTATGTTCATGATCAAGAATCGAAAGGGTGAACCCAAATCGGATGACTGGAAAAGAAGGTAGCTAGGTACATATCTAACGGCCGAAACGAAGCCGCCCTTACTTGAGTGCCACGCCAAACATATGGGTCGCACTTTCCATTTAATCCATATACGTTGGTGTGTGTGCTGTGTGGTCATATTGTATGTACTCGCTCGTTTTGCAATTATAAAATTAGATTGTGTCTGTGCGAACTGCGAAAGTTGGAATCGCTTTTCTCCTATCCCATTTTATATTGCACAAATGGTACTTCGTGGCTGTATATAGCGCTGCCATGATGCAACCCACCAATACTATGACGATACTGCCCCTTTCTTGAGTCAACACACTCTCACATAGCGGCCAAGCTGGAGGTGTAGCTGTAGAACTTTTTGAATTTCATGTCGTTGTGTCGTCGTTGTTTGGTGGGCATCGGCATCGGCATTGAGAACTTAAACTTTTGCTCGCTCCAACCGAGGACGGTCGCTCGCTAGAGAATATAGGCCGTCTGTGACTTTCCTACTGATTGGGACTGTTTATTTCAAGTTCAAGAATAAATAACAAACAAAACAATTTCCCACTGAGTTGTTGTTTTCCGTTTTTGTCAGCTAATTAAATTCGAAATGCCAACAAGGTGCGATAACAAAAGGTGGACGAGATTGTGATGTATATTTCTGCAAATTGTGATGCTATTTAGTTAATTGCTGTTTTTGTTGTTAGAGTTGAGTGTTTTACGCGATGGTTAAATGTTGGTGGTACTCTTGCGATTTTATTCCATGTAGTGAGTGTGTGTGTGATTACGTTTTTCGGTGGCTGAAAAATCCCGAAACACTAATTGCGACGTGAAAAATTGAAAATCGTATTTTGAATACGCAATCGATGAGAATTTTTAGTCATCGTCGCATATACACAAAATGGCCTTGATATCATATCAAGAGTTAGTTGGAATGACATCTTTTTTTCGTGTGTGCTTTATTTTTGTGAAAAGTAGAAACTAGTTGCGTTGAAAAATGTGCTGAACTCTGTCGAAAAACGCATAAACGCAGAACAAGTTTTTTTTTTCAAAAACTAGCTAGACACGGGTGAGTCACCTATTTAGTTTTGAAACCTTAAAAATATCATAAACTGCAAATTTATTTTTAGGTATAGGTTGCGAATTTAAATACGTAAAATGTATTTTTTTATATATATCTCCTGCTTACCTTTTAAATCCGATTGTGTGAGCCAAGTTAGGGAGGGCGAAAACCCTCCCGTGAAACCTTCTAGAAATATCTACAAATGGCTCGGTTGCCTATGTAGGTACCTAGGTGGGTATATATCTCTATGACGACGACCATTTTTCTGTGACTACTACGTCGTAATTACACAAGTGCTGATTTGTGTACAGAATTTAATACAAATCTTGCCATACTTGAACAATCTGCAGTTGAATACAATGCAGTGCACACACAGGTACCTACCTGCCTTTAGTAAGATTGTAATTAATTTATTTTTGGTTTATAGTTTTATTTGCATTGTGTTTTTAAAGGGTTGCGTTCGGTAGGAGTTACTCCTATAAATCTCATTCGTTTTATGGCAACAGATAGATGGCGTACCATATCAAGAGAAGAAAAATAGGCAACAAAGCGGCTAGAATGGCAAAAAGGCGTGTAGGGTGTATACGCAATGTTAGCGTTTTTCGCCCTGCCTACACTAAGACACCCAATTATGTACTTTCCACCAAAATAGCTATTGCATTGCGTCATAGTTTTGAGCACCACTGTATACAGTGTTGGGCACAAGTTATAATCTTTTAATTTTTAAACTTGATCGGTATTTTCTAAAATTATAACACACACACACAGTTTATTGTCAATTTGTTTTCTGCAATTACCTTAAAAGACGTCATGATCCTATTAATGCTTTTTTTATTAGAAAGCTTAACTAGATAGCATTTTATATTAGAATGTTTTTTATTTGACTCGTCCATTTGAGTCAAAAAATCAATTCAGACAGCTTGAAGCCTCTATTGTAATATAAACTATTTAATAACTATAGGGAAAAACAAGCATTGGTCGTTTTTACACAAAGAAAAAAAAAAACGTATTAAGCTTTTATTAAAACTTTACTTTGTTGGTACAACTCGATTTTGACTTTGCTTTGCTTCAAGCAGTGACTGGATTAATAGAAAAAAGTACAAACGCCTTCCTAAAAATCTCCACAAGGTCGTAAGTGGGATATTTTACTTAGATGTCGATGTCGAACGGCTGTCTCAAAAACATCTGGACTTCGGTCTTCAGACTTTCTAGGGGTGTAATTTCGTACAATGATGGAGTTTGAGTTTTATGTTAATTATAGTTCGTGTATGTAAGGGTTGATAAATCCGAATTCTTTCTCACTGAAAGGCAAACTTTTCTACCTTCTCCGAAACAATAGGTGTAGAATAGTTGAATGAACGGCCTTCAAATTATTCTCAATCTTGGCTTATAGTTACATTTGTTTCCACGTTGAAAAAAGTTCCTCGCTCACACTCCCCTCTCTCCAAATCGAAAAGCTTTTTAATAAAATATAAAGTACTCTTGGATGTTTTCCAGGTATGAGATAGGGTAGCTGACAAAAAAAAAAGAATTTGTGCAAATGTATCCAACAGTCCCGAAATATGTGTAAACACCGTACGTGCGGTTGTTGTCCAGCTGTGATTTCTGCGTGCCTGGTAATTCACGAAAGATTTGGCACCGAATTTCCTCGAGATGTCCGTCACAGGGAAGAAATGTGAGACCATCATATATGAAAAACATGCTTGATTTCACATCAACAAAGAGCTGAAATTAATATGCCTCAGCTCATAAATGAATGCAATGATAAAAACGTATGCAATGATAAAATGTATGCAATGATAAAATGTATGCAATGATAAAACACCGTGACGCATTTCCGTTCCCGCAAGTTAAATGTGTGGAATTACTCCACCAGAGTCCAACAACGCGCGCTTAGATGTTTACACATCAAAAATTGAATTACCATTTGGTTGTTAGTTAAAATGTGTGCTATAATTAATTATTTGTTACATCCTATAAAAACATAATTAATTTGAACTCATCGGAGGCAACCACTTGAGGTCAAAGTAATTGTTTTCTCTACTTATTAAGCAGTTAAAAATCTGGCTTGTTTTCCTACACCTCGTCCGTTTTAAATCGCAGCTGATAACTTGGAAGTTAATTTTCCCAAACTGTAAAATGTCTACGTAGATTAAATTTTGTTTTAAAGATATTTTTCATAAGTATTTTGGATGGTTTCAAAAACAACTTCTATTTTCCTTTTCGAGGAATAACTGAGTAGGTACGCAATATTGCAGCAAACACATGAATATTAAAATCAATTGAATATGGGCCTAATTCAATAATTGAGACTGCCATCGAGTTCAAAAATCTATGAGGCGTTTTAAAAAAAATCTCTAGTATCAAGAAAACAAAAAATAAGTAGAAAGATAGACGCAGTTGCCGAATTTCGCTGAAATATTAAATTGTTGAAATCTTTCGAGCAGTTTGTGGGAAAGCCGAACTTTTATCGCCCCAAGCAATCAGCCCACAGTCCAAGTTGCACAACGTATCAAGTTTCTGCTGTCAAAATGTATCATTTCAAAGAAAACTGATGACAAAATGGCACCAATTGTCAACTCCAAATCTAACCATATGGCCGCTATAAATAGATAAACTAGCTCCCCATATCGTTCAACCTCCACTCGGTCTACATGATTTTGGGGTTTGTGTAACACAAACGCTCCTCTGAGTCAATGTTGAAATAGTTACAACGTCAACGGGGTGCCAGTTGTAGTAGGGCAAGTGCAATATTTCTTACCTAATCCCCCAATGACGCAAATGCGGTTACCTACGTGCAAAAATTGTTCATACAGCTAGGTGCAGATCCATATATCGTATCTGGTATCTATCGGTCTGTCGAACACATTCTATATACGGCACACACTCGATTCAGATATGACGGGACGAGGGGTGCGCACACAGCACAATGTAACTAGGTATAGAAAATTTAATTAGAATTTAAATTCCACCCTGTGTGGTCGATTTTACTGTGTGCTGCGGGTTGGTGCGGGTTGGTTGCACTTACGTAAATATCTCACCATATTTGCACTAGCACTCATATGTGTGTACACTATAACCCAGCTATAGCAACCCCCATAAAAGTTGATGTGCATTCTGCACTTTTCATTGCATTGACAGCCTACACAGCATTGTGCAATCTGTGTGTGTGAATACAGAGCTTTGCGGAGCTATAAACTTTCCAAGGGTGTACACAAAATCTTGCTTTGTTTTGTTGCATGTAGGTTGATTATGCCAAAGTAAAGCTTTCGGTATTTTTCCACCCCCAACTTTAATCTTTCTGTATCATTGTCATTGTCGAACAATTTTTTCTCGAGTTTGATTACCAATCTGAGTCATTCTATTTACGTAATGGAATTTGTGTTTGGATTATCTATGCTTGGTTTTTGTTTTATCTTAAACAGAATTTTTTCGGTTTGTTTCAACTGCTTACGTGGGTAGAAAAAAATCACAGAATATGAAAGTGCGACGAAGCGTACATAATAGACAGAATGACATGACATTCTGCTGACGTATGTACGTTCGTATTGTATGTATGCAACAGCTGGTTTAGTGAGTTGAGCGGAAAATCGATGTTAGTTATGAAACGTTCAGCAGCGTGTTTGTTACAGAACAGCAGAATGTGCATACACGAGAAAAATATTGGCCGTGCATGAGTATTGTTTGGCGTAAGGTTCCTTTTTCCGTTTTGTCGACATTTGCAACTGACATATGGATAGAATATAAATTCTGCAGTTAAATCACAACCTTTGCCCTATTCTTCGTTACCCAAGTTTGAAGTAAGATTTTCGAAGTTGACCGATAAGCAGTGCATTAGTGTTACGACGGATAAAACTTTATGCTTTCTGTCCGTTTAGTCCGCAAAAACGTTAACAGGTTCTGAGGGTATTAGTAGTGGCGTAATTGATAGATACCCTACCATATAACTGCAACTTCTGCAACAATCAGTTTTACTTCATTAAAGCCATGCTTACGATAATGCAATGCCCCCTTAGTACCACCAAAAGCATCCGAATGATATGGTGTTTGAAATTCTGCAGTTAAATCACAACCTTTGCCCCATTCTTCGTTACCCAAGTTTGAAGTTTCACAATCAATGAAGGGGTTCGCTTTGTTTATGGCTCTCAGTATCGAATAGTTACGCACTGCAACGTAATGGAATCCGTTAGGGCAGCAGAAGACCATAGGCCACTGAGGCCATATAGCTGGTAAAGTTTTATTTTTTGTAAAAAGATTAGCACCTTAAGGAAATGTATTTCGTGTATGAGAGGTGTCACGCTCGCTAATCCTAAACTCTTTTTAAAAGCCTAGCAACACTCTCAGAGGCCGAACACAGGACTGCATCTTTGCCCGATCTTCCTAAAAAAAATGAAACAAAGCAAATATGTTGTGTTTAAGGCAGTGAAAGTGGTTCTTATAACTATTTGGCTTTGCCTATTTGTATATAGTCCTGCCATAAATTCTGTTACAAATAAAGCGGCGTAGAAAAAAAAAGGGGAAACATTTTGTATTTTTTTTTTCTTCATTTATTGAACAATAATACGGACTACTCTCGCTTGTGGGCGAAAATCGACCCTACCTTTTATAAGTATGTAGATCTAAAAACGTACCACAATATTCGATATTTATGTTGTTTTTTTTTATAAACGAAAAAGCGACATTCAAATATAGACAAAATACGCCACTTTGAAAATCAGTTTTACTCATCAGTTACATTTTAATACGACTATGAAAATTTAGAGCAACTAGTTATTGATGTTGAAAAATATCTTCCATATTAAAATCATTGAAATGAAATTATATAGTTGCTTACTTTTAAGGGTAGGTAAATTGCATTCCTTCGAAAATGGGTTCTAATCTACGATGTTTTATATTCGAATACGTTACTATGATTATATGGCAACGACAAATTGAATTTCACCAAAATGCTTTCATTTAACTAATAATTTGTTTTTATGGGGAATTTTTAACTAAATTTGACCAGCCATAATGGCGACATATACCCAAATCTATGGCCCGGTGCCTTTCGAATGATCCAAATTTCATTCTCCTCATTTCATAATAAATACTTTAAAAATGCGCGGAAACTTTTCACGTATTAATATAATGAATAGTAAAAAAAAGTACTTCACTCGATATGGCCCCCTTCTGGCTTTACACAAGCTTTTAAACGTGTTGGCCTCTGAGCTTGGTTTCCGAAATTTGAAAACCATCAAGTCAACCAACAAAAGTTGGTAGACCTACTTAAAAGAGAATTCGCCAAACGTAATTTTCGGATAAAGCTTGCAAAAATAAGAAATAAATCCCATTTCAATCCAACTCTAACAAAACAAAATATCCCCGTCCAATTTTCATGTTTCGTATTAAATTAAAATGCAAATTAATTGAAAACAATAAATAAAAAACCTATCCTGACAACTTCTGATTTTTGCACTACATAAAGGAGGGATATTTGTAATAATCCTTCTTTCCAACTGTTTATATATGTACGCATCAGTATGCAATAGAAGCTACAACTACATAAGCCGCAATTCGCAAAAATGATTTGAACTTCATAGGGAAAGAAACAACATAAACATAAGCAATATCCAAGATACGATCAAACAAAACGAATAAAAAGTGAAAACGAACGAGGCGAAGAAAAAAATAACGCGAAAAACCCACCAACCGAACTATGTAGGTAAGTTGTTTCAAGTTCAAGGTAAAGAAAAAGACCTCGCGTCTCTGCTGGTGCTGGGCAAAATTGAAGCAGAACGTGTTTCTGGTTTTTGTTCTCTCTTGCTGCTTTTATTCAATTTCTTTTGAGCGTTTTTTTTTTTTTGTTTTCTTCTTTTTTACAACCAGCTGGTTTGCAGTTGCTTCTGGCTTTGTTCAAATGGGAGAAGTTATTTAACACAGCGGACGCGATTTTTAGTTTTTTGAATAAATTGATGGGGTTGTTCTTATAAGGGGCGAGTATTGGCTCAGAGCAAATAGAAAAATGTAGAATAGAACTGAATTTTGTAAACTGATTGTTATTATCTGGTGTTCAGAAGCAGTAGAAATTACGCTAGGGTAAGGTTAGGTTATCACAACCATTCCTTTTACAAAGGTCATTAAGTTTATATCTTTGATCCGAATGGAAGGTACCTACGATTTTAGGGCCCAGTTATAGCCATACCTAAAATGCAACCGAAAAAGTTGGAAGAGTGCGAAATGAGTTTTCTTACGTTAAGGCGGTCATATCGAAAATTGTGTCAGAAAACTTGTCCCTTCGAAAACAATTCAGCCACCCCTGATTGGATTTCATAAAAAAAAAATATTCCTGACCGAACAGTTAAGAAATAAAATATTTTAAGGAATTGACGGAGAGCCCGCGCTCAGTAGTCCAGCACTCTAGATACTCAGCCACTGCGCCCATATACTGGGCCAATATTTAGCACTCTCCAACAGTCAAGATTTTGTAGTAAAACAAAGAATATGCTTCATAACGAGAACAATGCTTGTTTCTATTCAAGTAACGAACAGACCTATAAATAGTTTGCGGGGTTCGCTGGAAGGAAAAATCATCGAAAGACATTGCAGAGCAAGAACGCGAGGGATGCTTCTGCAATAGTGAGGGACTCGAACAACCTCTAAAAAACCTCCCGGGAGGGACTGACTGTCGTCATCCCGAATGGGATTGCACCTAGTCGGTCGACTAATCGGCAATTTATTTTTAAATTATTTGAAAAATTCAGAAGAAGAATCCGCCGGTTGTCGGAATTCGTTCTCTGTTATCTACATATTGAACCTCGTGCAAAAGATAACCCTAAAAGTTCATGCCTAATTATACGTAAGCAACTTTTAACTGCTTACCCTAAGTTGGCAATCATGGTTTAAAAACAAACAGCATCCACGAGCAAGTTCATACAACCCAGTCGTACTACTTCCAAAACGTTTAACAATTTCTTTTCTATCTACTTTTTTTTTTGCGACATCACCAACCGGTTTGTTATATATTCAAGTATATTCCTACAAATCTGGTAGTTGTGTTTGTGATTGTGATGCCTGTTTCGTAACCAAACGCTTACACATCCACAAACACGAAGCTAACGAAGGGGAAGTCTTAGCATTTCGCAAAGATGCATTCGATTCTTGAGGCAGGTACACACAGCTTGCGAAACTGGTTAATCTAACAACGTCTTATGTAATAAAATTAATGATCTCTTTTTGTGATACGATGTGCATCTGAAATCCGATTTTATGAACTAGATGATTTAAGCCAGTGTTTGATTTTTGATTTACAGCAATTGTAGTCTTCTTGATGTAGAAATACACATACAACGTACACTGTTTTATTTACTTGGTTTTCAGATCGCTCTGGCTGGAGTATTTTTGTCTAAAGTACACATACATTACTTAAGTATTGGAAATTGTACCTTATGTGGATGGCCCGTTTGTTGGTACTCGTATACTTTACTCTTTGTCATTTGCAAATACGTCATCTATTTCAAAGTGTGATTTAAATGATTTTTAATTGTCAGAAAATATACTGTTTATTTAACATTTTCTAGAAGAAATAAAAGTTTTCCCTGAATGGAAAAAACGCTTTTCTTCAAAATGCATTTAAAGAAAACCCTATTCCCAAAAAAAATAAATAAAATTACGCGAGAAACATGGGAAAAATGCTGCGTGTGAACGAATTATACCACTAATTTTAATTATTCTAACTTTAAGGTCAACTTACTAAAGGACTTGAACTGCCGAGAGTATAAAAAGGAAATCAAACATTTAAGGATTGATTTCCGACGTGTTGATATTGGCTATAAGTAGGATAACTGAGTAAAATTGTATATCCAGGAATTCCGTTCAATAGTAGCAGAATCCCTTCTTTTGTTGCTTATCCTCGAGAACAAGCTTTAATACAAGCAAGGGCTGATGTTCCTGCTTACGTATGCTCATAGTCAAATGAACACAAAATTTTTAGTCCCGATCTAGGACCTTATAAGATAACTTCCATTTGGGTAAGGTATTTTCGACACGCGTCAAAATTACGTCAGGCCTCCTTTGGGTAGATATTCTATTAGCAGTATGACCAGACAATTGATTTAACAATGAATGTAGACATTGGAGGAAAACAAATATTATAAAGAGCGGTCAATATTCAAATAATTTGTTTCCTTCCCCCGAATTTTCGTGGTGTACCTACTGCCTTTATTATTAGGTGGGCTTATCCTAATCCAGTGGCTCAAGGTATTTCGTAACGGTTTTCACGACTTATTTAAAAGATTTAGACGTCGAAAACATTAAATCCTCGTTAAAATTAATGAATAGACGAATTTATGTATTGCGAACCGAAAAGGAACAGAATAGAATCGAGGGGAGGACATAATAGCTCGGTTAAAAAAAATTAAATAATTCGCCGTTGAAAAAAAACACGAGTATTTATTCGTTGTTGAAAACTACCGAGAAATAATGCATACACATTTTATCAGTTGTTATCAACCAAGTTTCTAGATTGATATAAACCTAACAGTTTTAATTGTTTCTTACGACGAAGAAAATTTGGAAGAGAAATTAATAAATCTGTTATTTTTAACAGTTTTTAACAGAAGCAGCTCCAAAAGTGAAGAAGTAGGTCGTTTTGCTAGAATCCGAAATGCTTTATTTTTGGAAGACCATTGTAAAGGTGCAAAGCCAATTGTTTCGAATTGTATGTTTTTCCCGCATTAAACTTAATCAAGTGCAGTGCATCAAATTTCATCTGATTGTGGTATTGTATTTAAGAAGTGGGATCTTAATTCTCGCCTTTCTAAAATTCTATTAAAAGCCCCGAAACCTTACTACCTAAGGAAATACCTGGTGCGAAGGTCAGAACTTGAACTTCTTTGCTATTTGCTGTCAGTTTAACTTTGAGGACGCTTATTTTTGCAAACTCCAACAAGGCGTGCGTTGGTGTTAGCAAAAGCCAATAAGCCCAATAAACTGTTTTCTATATAAATGAGTGGGTTAAAATAATGTAAAAATCAATAAGTATACATGTATGTAGCATGTAGATACCATTGAAAGTGATTTGCAATTATAATTGGGACTTATCTAATCTTTCCATTTTAATTATGTAGGTAGGTACCTACCTACTCCAAGTAACGCGCCCTGTCAACGCTTTTTTTTTTTTTAAAGCACCTACAAACATTATTTAGCTACACAGAACTTTTATTCATGAATTATGTTTGCACATCTATTTTCAGGTTAAATGACAAAAAAAAAAAATCAATTCCACCAGGAACCAACGTCAGTTGCAACCTTTACCCTTCAACCCAGCCACCACCTACGTCAATGAGTGCGGCATGAGTGTGTATGCGTCTGATTGCAATGTGTATACCATAAAAGATGACGCGTGCCTCGGGCGCTGCATCAACGGAAGAAAATGGGTGTGGGCGGTTGGGTGCCCAGTTCTGGTCGGAAAAATTCAAGTTCTATTATACGCATTTCATTCGACTGCAGCGCCATAAAGAGGGCGCAGTTGCTTCACAAACTAAAATAATAACAAAAACAACACCAGCAACAACAACAGCGACAGAGTACTTCATCGGACGAACTCATGCGCACTATCATTCAACTTGAACTTGAAAATTCCGTTCTTAATGTGTGGTGGTAGGTAAGTGAGGCTATGCTACATATAAAATCAATAAAACGCTTTACTTTCAGAATTAAATTTTATATCGTAATGTAGGTATGTGTACCTTGGGTACTTCTACTTATCCCTCCCGGTATCTGCAAGCGAGCGAAAGATTCTATTAGGTTTCAAGAGCGCAACACACACAGCTGACGCTGAGCGATGGTGATGATGATGGCTGCTGGGTAGGTCGGTCTCGGTAGGGTACGTGTCGCACACACACAGAGCTGAACATTAGAGAGCTTGGTGTTGGATTTGTGTGCGCTTGTATCTAACAGCACTGGGTGATTTAAAAAGCAAAAGTTTAAAAGTTAGACCAACTCCAGTAGCAGCATGCTCAGGGCTCAGGCTCACTCCACTGCACTGTCACTCTATGTAAAGTGAGAGTAAAATTTGTTTTACATAGGTAAAGATACATTCCATCGAGAGTGTGTGTGGAAACATCTACACCTCGATAGCTGAGCGAGCTTTTAGCGAAAAATATAAAAGATTCGGATTCTGTCCGTGTGAATATATGTCATATGCATATCTCGAATTTTGCTGAAAGCTTTCATATTTTCGTTCTAGGAACTCAGCTAGTGTCCGACGATTCGAGTCGCAAAACAAGTGAAAGATACTTTTTTTTGAAGAAGAAGAAGAAAAATAATTTTTATTGCGTAGGTGGTTTTGCTCTCTATCGCTGGCTATTGAGTTATCTCGCTCTTACACTGGCTATCTCGAACTCGCTTGCTCGCTTGGAGTCTGGAGAGAGAGTACCTGTGCTACTGGATGGAAATCAATTGCACAAAAGTAATTGATACCGAAAAAAAACACAAAATCATTGCAGGTACATCGGTTGGTGGTAGTCTCTTCTCCGCCTCAGATCCGGTGTACAGAAGGCCGACCAGCCAAAGTTGATTTATTATAAAGCTGCTCGTTGCTCTCTTCGGTTATCATCGGCTATCATCGCTAACGTCGCACTATTCAATTGCACTATTATACCTGCACAATAGTTTCTGACTTCCGGGTAGAGATTTCAAATAAAACAGAACTTTATATACCAAAAGGTTTTGACGTGAAGAAGAAAGTTTAAACAAAAGCAAAATAGAAAAAGTTATTTTTTTCACCATTTTCTGTGCAGTGTTAATGTAAAATATCTATAAAGTGTGTTGGTAAGTTCTTAAAATCCGGGATAATGTACGTATTTATGTAGAAAGAACATATGTTTTGATAGCGAAATGAATACCTCTGCCATTTCAAGTTGATGGTTGTTGTTGTGATTTCAACGTGTACATTCTTGGTTCCAATTTAAAACAGTCCACTGTTACCATTGATTTCCCCAACCTTCGTTGCACTCTGCAGATTAGGCGCAGACAAATTTAGTGTAGGAAAATCTTGTCAAATCGAAGTGCCTGGAACTTATAGTAAACTACACCTTCACCCACAAATTCCAAATGCAAGTCTGTTTCTGCTAATGATATCACAAGCAAACTCAATTGTATAAGTAGAATCTCCGATTCGGCATTGTGTATTTATACTCATCTGTTGACGCATTCAGAAACTGCTCTTAAGATTTTGGTTTTGTGTATCAGGTTGATTAAGTGACACAACCAGTTAACCAGTAAAAAGACGAATTGTTCAGTTCAAACATGAAAGTAATATTCTTAGCGACTCTACATAAACCCAACGTGAATCGACTTTAGGAATCTGAACAAAGTGTTTGTAATTTCTTGTGAAATAAATGTATTCATATTGTTAAGGACCTCAGCAACATGGGTAGGTAAGAGTTGCATGCACCTTTTTCTCATAAAGCGATTTTTTAAGCACGTTCTGATTGCCTAATTGGGAATAAGTAGTCACCCTCACGGCCTGTTATCTGCAAGCGCATCAAATTAGGTACTAAGGCATCATTCACATGAGAAACGAATTCCGAGCAGTTACTGAAAATTTTATTACGCTACGAATTACAACACTGTGCTAGTGTATGAAGTGCAAGCAATAATTAGAACTTAATTGCAAATTAAAACATACATATCAAATTCTATTCACACTTACGAATACAAAACTCGATCACAGTAGCGAATTTCAATAGTTCAGACATAGAAATGTTCCTATTTCCTATGGCATCGACAAATCTTTTACTTATGTGTGGGTTTTTTAACGTACCAAGTTAAAACTACTAATCAATAATAGAGCGCTAAATGGAGCAGCATTGAAATGTTTGTTCCCATCTCAATTGGTCAACTCATTCAGAGCATATGTTAGTTTAAAATATGAAAGGTGGTTCATTGATATTTGCCTTGTCCATCAATTTTGTCATCAAATTAGTGCCAACGATTTTCCACCAGTGAAGACCATCCCAGTCAGTTAGCCAGCGGTGGTTAAAATTGTCATAGCCCCGTACTAATAACAAATTTTAGTCTCGACTTTAAATTTGCGGAAGCTCACAATTGCGAAATTTGTATGGAAAATGTGAACTACTTAAATTTAGAGTCGAACTAAAAATGTTTATTGGTAAGGCCCATAGTATTTATACTGCGTGATGCTCCTGTTAATTTGGAAAAGTTACTGGTAGTGAAAGTGTTGACTCTATTTTCAACCATTTTTTAGCTTCTTTTATTCAGAAGAAAAGTCCTAAAAAGTATTTTTTTTAAGTTCGGGTTTTGCTGATGAAACCCAGCAGCACAACGGAGGGCGGGGGCCCTTCCCAAAAATCCGAAGTTCGTTGTACTAATTTCATTTGCTACAAAATCGTAATAAACCCAGCGATATATTTTCTGTCATTGGAACCAAGAATGAATTAATCACAACCCTCGCGCAATAGGAGCCTTGCAAATAATTATTTTCATCTTTAAGCTAAAGTTCAACATTGTGTGTACAATTCAAACTGTGCGCAAAATGTTCTTAATCTTAGCTCATAAACTATTAGTGTAACCTCTAAATTCAAGTTTGATGTATGTTATAATATGTTTTTTTTTTTTATCTTGCCATTGGATAATAGACTTATTGCGTGTTTTTGGTATCTTTTGCTCATATCGGTAGTACTGATTTTTAGTTTCCTGCGTAATCCAACTTCAATGTGCATTTCCGAAAACTGTCACTTATAATTGTTTTAAGTGTTTAGGTTAAATTGTACGAACGCAAAATGTTGAAATTCATAATATAAATGTGATTAAAAAAAAATATTCATTTATTAGTTCCTTGGGTCAAAATTACAATACGTACTCACTTATGTTTGGTGCACATAATATTATGCTAAGTAAAAACTCCAAGTGCGCGCATAAATTAAAATCAGTTTAATAAAACCGCACGAATACATTCAAGCGACAGTGTAATCAGAGACTTTCCAACAATCGGTTCAGTTCTACGCTAAAAACATTTCAAGAAAGTATAAAAAAAAAGCTCCATTCGAAGAACACAACCCATTGCAACTTTAGCAACACGACAACATCAAAACCAGTGCATCTACTACCGGGATACACCCTGTGCTCACTTTGCATTTTTCTAGTGAACACAGCTGGTGGTATCTCAGTTGCATTTGCACACAAAACATCATGGCCACACTCAAGCTGCCGTACAGAGCTGTAGAAAAAGCGAAAAGCTCTTCTTCTCGGGTAAGTTGTTGAATAGAAAAATAATTGCTTATATCTATGAATTGTATTACCTTTTGCTTTATACATTTTTTGCGATGAAAGAGAAACAAAATTCAAGGGAAATCAATCATCTAGGTGTGTATTTTAATTGAGTTTTTTTTTTTCTTTTTGGTTTCCACTTTAAATTGCTTTGTTCTGATTTTAGCTTTAGCTGTGGGATAAGAAAAAAGAATTCGCAAAAATTCGGCAGGTTTATACAAAAAAAAATAAAACGAAATTAAAAATTAATTTTAAATACATTTTCAAATTATTCTGCGATTAAGGAAAAAGGAAAATATTTACACTTTCATTATTTTTGTTGTTGTTGATTTTTAAGTACATTCACCATTAACATTTGGATCTGGAGGGAGCTGAACAATAATCTCATTTGAAAGATTAAGAGTTACGCATATTTTAAAAGTCGAATGTAGTGATATTTCGATTTGAACTATCATAATGCAAATGAGATGAATTTTAGACACAGAAATATAAGATTGTACTATCGCCAGCGGAGGCTCAATAAGAATATATTTCAAATTTGACCGTAAGAGGGAAACATTCCACAAGTATTTTAGTATTTGTTCGTGTGCATCTTGCTTTGATTTTTAAATGATGTGTAGGCAACACAAGCAATTTGTATTTTATTTGGTTGGTAGCTAATTAGTGTGAGTTTATTATGAGAAAACTTAAGGTGCAACTTGAAACCCACCCAATTTTTATTTTATTTGATTACCAATTAGTGTGAGATTATTATCAGAAATCTTAAGATGCGACTTAAGCCCACTTGTTTAGGATTATTATTGTCTGAATTTAATGCTAAATCCTGCTTAGCTATGATGGATGTCCATGTCCATTCACTGATTGCGATGGAACGGGAGGCGTGTTGCGTGTTCAACTGGGTGTACATCAAGTTAGGTAGACAGCCCCAGCATTCTAAAGCTACATTATGTTAATGACCTCCTTTTTTTCATTAATCATGATGTCTTTCAATAACCTCATGTAGAAATAGGATAACTGAGGGGGCTAGAACATCAGTGTACAATAAATGAGTGAGAAGGCTGAAATTATGAAAGTTCGTAGTTGAAAATTGATTGCACAGCCCCAACCAAGATTGCCTTATTGGATATAAAAGTAAAAATCGTAAATATATAACTTATCTCTCTGCTCCTTCCTGAGTTCCGCTTAATCAAAAGCAGATATTGTATAATTAAATGTTTTGAAGATAGCGCCTTTCATATTTCCATCTGCTTGAGGACGAGATAAAATAAGTCACATGGTAGCACATCTTACTGCAGAAGTCCGATGCATTGAGGAGCTACTGTCAAATAACACATTGCACGGTGCGTCTTCCAGAAATATGTGACGCAGTTGAATTAGTATTTTTCGGCGGTTTAATTTTTTCCCAAAAGGTTATTTGTGATAGAAATCGCTAGAAAAGCTATTGACAACGAATGCTTTCTTATGCATCCGGGGTCGTGCGTCTCGACTTGAAAGCAGTTGTTCTTTCTCAGCATTTGCCTCAGTGTTAAGTTGTATCGATTTCACTCGATTTGCCATTTGCCACCCTGGAACATCCCGGTTGCGATTGAAAAAAAGAAGAACTATACGCTTTGCAGCTTGGAAATTACCCGTTAGGCTATCCCGGTTTGTTAAGGTTAAGCCAAGCAACGTCCAATTTCTTCTGCTGTAAGCAGGTCCTTCTCATTAAATAGTCGAGCTCTAAATCCAATTGACACACATGGTAATAGTCAGAATTGACTTTGGTCATATAAGGCCTACCTTCCTGATAGCTTAAAGGCAATGCGCGGAACGAATAACAATCATTTTGAATGCCTTAGTAAAATGTTACTAGCTCACAATGGTTGCATCTTCTACATCAATAAACAAATAAATAGTTGGCCCAACAGGTCCGTAGGGACGCTGGGCCCGTTTAGATTCACATAGCCATTAGTTACGCGTGAGTTTTTCAGTTTTGGGCCGATCGGAAGGGATCTACAATTTTATGCCGAGTCAGACGTTCGAGAGAGGTGGCGCAGTGGAAAAGAACCGTGAAATGGAATTTATTAGTAGAACGGTTCTCCTCGTAGCAAGGAGTCTGATGCCATATGGATACCATTGATACTTCTGGACTATCGTCCCATTTTATTTATACAAGAGAGGCCTCTTCCTTGAGCAATCACACAACTTACAAATCAAACCTGCTGGCATCATTATTTGCGCAACTGTTACAAATCTGCTTAAGACTTAAACACGTTTTGCTCCATATATGTTCATTAAGAGAAAAGGTGTTCCAATTTACAAATTTTAACGATCATGAGTGCTTATCAGACCACCTCCGAATTTCTGTTTTAAAATCGATGCCGTTGCGGAGTAATAAAAAGATTCTACCAACTAGAAAACAAAAAAAAAAAAACAAAAACAACACAAACTCGGTCAATCTAATGCTGTCAGACTCGGAGGCATTTGATCGCATACAGCAGAATCGTAATTAATTGGCAGATCATGATGCATCTGTGTGTTGTGGATGAATGTTGCTGCTGTTGCGGCATATAAGTAATTAGAGCTGCAGTTAATTGCCCCAACAGAATACATTTTCAGAAATCCGCATCTGTGTAGAGTTTTGATTTCCGAATAAAGATAACTACAACAGCGCAACACAACTGGTGCAAGATCGTTCTCCTATTTTTTGTCACACATTTTACCTTTGTACTGTGAGCTAAATATATATTTTCTCAAATAATTGGCTAGCAATCAAATTGGCGACGTAATTTTGGCATTAATTCGGTTAAATACTTGATGTTGTTTATTTTTGGAATTTTCTATTTTATATCTTTGTCACCGCTGTTCCTTTAAGTGTTGCTGTTGGTGGGTTTGCTGCTGCTGCTGCGGATGCAGTTTGTCTATTTGCCGATTGGCCCCCAAATGACCGCCAATTACCATTTGGCTGACACGATGGGTTCCTTTGTTTTCTATTTCACTGGTTAATGATATTAAATCAATCGCAGTTTAGATTTACGATGCTCGTTGTCGTTGTGTATGTCTTTCGTGATAAATGTGCAATTTGAGAAATGCAATAGATATGTAGTGTGGATGTATTCATGTACAAGTATGTGAATGATACACGTGCGTCCTTTTTTTTGCTTTCTATTTCTATTTGGGTGGTTCTTATTTGGCAGAGTGATGCTTGGACTTGCATAACAAACTTGAGGGTATTATTGCATTTTTATGTGACTGTAGTATGGTGTGATATTATTATATGGATGCACAGTAAATTTCGTATTTATTGGATTGCACTCAAAGTTGGGAAAATTTTCCATTCGTCACTGACCGAGTGACTCATGTTCGCCATAGCCTTGGACAGAACTTAATATTCTGGATTAGAATTGATCGAGAAAGGCTTGATCCAAAGCTCTCTAAATTTTAGGTTAGTTAAGACAGAATACAAGGACACTCATACAACACTAGGAATTAGGAACTTAGGTGTACAACTTTACTATTCAGTTTTGGATACAACCACCCAGGCACTAATCTTATGTAAAACGATCTATTGATTGTAGAAAACCAAAAATTAAATGGTTGCATGTTTTCGACAGCAGATGTCATAACAGATCAAAGTAAAATAAAAATGGCAATCGACTATACAGAACTTGACTTATATGCATACTTGGTCTTTAGTAAAGGCTTTTTTGGCACAAAAATATATTTATTTTCACTGTTACTCGTAAGTAGATGACATTTGCGTGTCTGAAAAGTTTGTCACAATAAGCCAATAGCGCACACAGTAGAAAACTGACAGAAACAAATAAATTTGTGTAATTTCAGGCATCAAATCGTCCTTACATAACTACCCATACATAATTTAGAAATCCTTTCTTAGAACCCAGTAGAAAATAACCGCCAAAGCATATTGCGCCAGAGACTTGACGTCATTCAACTCCGTTTCGAACAAGACTGTTGTCACACAAAGAAATTATAACTGCTGTAATTGGCATATCGTTTGACAACGCAAAAGGCAAACGTCTTATTTCTGTGCTACTACTACAACCCCGATAAGAACTCGTAATTACCTCCCAACTTATATATATTCAGGTGCCCAACAGTAAGTACTATGTGAATATTTAAATTTTTCGAAAAGTAATTGTCTCCATCCACCGCTTTCGTATATATTATGCACATTCAAAGAGAGAGAACAAAAAAAAAATGCACTTTACATCTATAGATATTGTATAGTGTATACACATATGTGTCAGTATGTAGGTCGTAGCGCAGTTCAGCGAACACGTTGACACGAAACGTTGCCAAGAAAATTGGGTTTGCTTCTTTCCTTCTTCGTTTTGTTTTATTGTTGCATTTCAATTGTGTAAAAATACATGAAACTATGACCTTTTCTCTTTCGCGGAGTTCATAGGTGAATGCAAGGAAAAAGAAACCTACGATACGGAGACTGGTGTATGTACATGAACACTCGCGTTTGGGGGGCTTTCAACGAACTTGTCGCCACAAATCATTATTAATGTGTCAATGCAATATTTCCTTTATGAATATTAAGTTCAAAATTAATTACTTTCAAGATGATATACTGTCATGAAATGTCGATCAAACATTTTCGAAATCATTTGAAATAGTGGGGCGAACAAAATAGTACGCATACGCCACAGTGGCTGAAGGTTGTTTTTATGTTTTCGATGGAAAAATCAATCACGCATTGAATTAGATATTTCATATTTATAGCTTAAAGCAACTCTTAAGTTGGGCAATGAATTTTAATGTTATATTTAGATCTATTGAGGTGCATGTGAGTTCGTTTAGAGCTGACAATGCTGTTAGAGGTTATTTTCACTTCCGTGCAATTACTTCAGAAATACGTCACGGTGATCAATCGATTCATCGGCGCTTGCAATGAACTTACTTTTGTTACTGGTCTTTCACCGTACTGTTTTCCCCATGCAAAAATAAGTGGCTACAGAAGAAGTGACTAACTTTTGTCATTAAAAAAACCAAACGTGGTTCTAATGATCGAATTATGTTGCATTAGCATCCCGACTTTAAAGGGCTTTTTGTGGTCCAATCTTTTATCTATTGGTAGTTTCAACGCTAGGGCGATTTGAGCGAGCAAATGGCTAAAGTGAGCAAGTCTATTTAATAGTAGACTACCTATTCTTTCTAACTTCGTTGACGAACTTACCACGAAAGCAATGGTTGCCTTCTACTTCTGCAAAAGGGCCGTTACCATGCCATGGAATGGAAAAAGCGGGACAAGGTACTGAGTGTCTTATTATCATTGAAAACCTTTAACCGTGCTTCGGACTCAAGCAACTAATTAGCTACCAACTCAACGGTGCGACTGACAGACATTCCATAATGGAGAGAACTTATAACGCATCGACACCTTCAAAAACAAAAACATATCTAAGCTAATATTCCCAAGGGTGCCCCATAATTGGTTCATGACAAACAAGAGAGCACTGGAAACCGACTAAATGGTAATGGTAGTAATCTAGCCATGCCCTCCCGAATACTGACTATAGTGCAGGGCAAGTATGCATAAGATGTGCACCATAGAGGAGGGGACAATGAGGTTATCTATGTTGTAGATTGTTGTATGCATCAGGTCAAATATGATGCAGTTTGTAGTCGTTTAAGGCAAATTGGAAGAAGACTTCTCCTTCAAATGCGAAAAGTAGTCGGCTCTCCCATTCCTTTCAATATTTCTCGACGGCTCTGGATGTAGTTCTGATTGGATCGTGAGCCTTAATCGCGACAAGACTGTCAACGAAGGTTACAATTTTTTATTTCGCAAAATGCGTGGAATAAAAAAAAATATGCTTATCAAATGCCGTATCTAAAGCTGATATAGGCAGAGCACAAATTTGAATAACTTTATTGTATGGCAGACAACACGTCCTCTAGTCCGAAACCTTTCGTGTTATGCTGAGACCATGCTCAAGAACGCACGCCTATATAACTATTGCTATTAACTCTGATAAAATTCCCCGAAACTATAAAGGACAGAGAAAGAGACAAATGCACTGCATCGATTTTTATGGAGTAGAAAAAAGGGATTAATTTATAGAGATAAAGGGTCTTTCATTAAGGACTTGACAACTTCTTTTTTAAATTAAATGCAAACTACTTGAGATATTTCAACAACAAAAAAAAATTTATTGGCTTGAATTACTATCAAAACATTTATGAATGGAATTCGACTTCGTTCATGTGTCCACCACGGGAACGTATGCAGCGGTCGATACGTTAAACCCAATTTTCAATGATTTCGACCGATACGACCGCTATTTTTCGTTCAATATGAGCTCTGAGCTGCTCTAACGTCGCGTCGCCGACTTGTTGGCATAAACCAATGATTTAATGTAGCCCCATTAAAAAAAGTCAAGAGGCGTTAAATCACACGATCTCGGCACCGTCTTGTTGGAACCACATATCACTGATGTCCAATTCATGCAATTGCTTAAAGAAATAACGTTTCAACATGTCTCTATAGGGAATACCATTTACTGTAACGTGACGGTCATGTTCATCGACGAAAAAAAAAACGGTCCAATGACGCCACCGGTATGAAAACCGCACCAAACAGTGACTTTTTGCGGGTGAAGTGCTGATCATGAAGCACATGAGGGTTCATACCTGTCCAGAAACGCATATTATGTTTATTTACGAAGCCGTTTAACCAAAAATGCGCTTCATCTATGAAAATTAGCGTTAATGCTTAAAGTTACGACCACCGACTCGGAATTTCGGTAGTAAATTTGAATTATTTGTAAACCTTGTTCCTTCGTGTACTTCACCACGCTGAAAATGTTGATTTCACTGAATATTCTCACATTGACAGTTCGGTAGTCGGTTCAAGGATGCGTTCCCACTGAAAGTTTGAAGTTGTCAAGTCGCTTATGACCTTCTATATGCATTATATGCAGATTGCCTTTCAAATAATTGCTGCTGTTGTAGGCATTTATTGAGTTAAAAGCATCGACTTTTTTTGCGTTTAAAATATAAATTGCAAGTTTAACAGTCCACTCATCCTGAAAAGAAAAAAGGTTATTCTTCCTAAGACATATCGAAATGAGTCATTCATACTGCTAAAATCTCACTAAAATGCGTCTGCCATTTGTTGATCCCCTCAAAAGTATGCTGTCATCCGTTTTCGCCATAATCGCATTCGTTGTGTAATATCCACAGAAATGACAAATCGAAATGATTATCTAGTTTCGTTGCATTTTCCACTATTCGAGATGATTACTTTCTGACACCACTATTCCTGGTTCTTCTCAATTACGCTTTTTCTCTCATACCAAATGAGTTGCTTTCCAAAATGTGTGTTAAGTTAAAAGCCTGCAAATGCGAAAGCTTCCCGCATCAACTACCATAAACCTCATGGTCAAATGTCTCAACGGAGTGAAATTCGAGTGAAAAATTCCGAAAAGACAAAAAAAAAGAAAACACACACAAGAGAGAAACGAACAGTGTAAAGTGTAATATATACAACTCACACAACCAGCCACATTATGAGAGTTCTCATAGCCAGTTCTGTTCGTGCCCAAATGGTCGGTGGACTAGTCATTCGCGTTGTTCGACTAGTGCAACGCGGTGTATACCACTCCAACTGTGTTATTTCTTTTTTTCGGTTCCTAATCTTCCTATATTGGTGTCGGATTCGTGTTTTGATTTTCACCTTTCTTCGCGACAACTGTACGACGAGCGCGTTTGTCGTTTGTTTCTATTTCATTGACAAAATAGATACAAAATCGGGCAAAATAACACACAAGCAAGGCAAAATAAATTAGCAACAGAAAAGAAGACGAATAATTTCTTTTCTTTTTTTCCTCCTCTGTACATTTGCTCTTCTATAGTCACGAATATATGTACTGTATCATAGCTAGTGTTGCCGACCATCAGTGCTAATTTATTCATTGGATCAACAACAGCTCTTGAGATATAATTTATTTTATTTTCCTCAAAAGGATTAAATAAAAAAAAAACAAATTCCTGCTGGATACCTGTCGTCTAATACAAAACAAACGTGTGAAATGTTGGTAACCGTTACATAGTCTTAAGCAGCCTTTTATAAAACAGTGAAGCATAATTTGAATATAAATTGTATAACGAAGGACATTACATCATGGCATACTGTGATTAGTTACCCTCCCCTATGGTTATATCGAATGCAATTATGCAACTCTTGAGAGCGATATACCGATTTGCTGTGCTGCGGTGTGATATTTTTATATCATCCACACGCACATCTTTAAATGAGGAAACAAAAAAGGAAATAACAATATACATCAATTTAAATTTAAACAAACACACATGCGAAAAAGTGCATTGCGAAATTGGTGAAAAATATTCTATTTTTATTTGAAAATCGGTTTCGTACCTACTGCAGTCTGTGATGACTCTCTCACCGGTGGGAGAGGGTGGCGGGTGCATCTATTCGCAAATTGCAAGTGTAAATACATGTAAAGAAGAAATGAAAAAAAAAATATCGTACATCTAATAATAGTGTGGCATAAAGAGGGCAAATTGGATGAAACACATGCATGCATATCGTAGAGTGAAAAAATTGCATTTAGTACCCACTTCTATGACTAATATTACTGTCAGTGTATTGCAGTCTGTGAGGTTTTTTTTTAGGACGACATTGGCTTCACTCCATAGCAGTCGCTAGAAGGAGGTGTAATATTGGTAGCTTTTTTTTTTTGCATTTCTGTATAATGTCAAACAATATGGGGAGAAGGGGGTAAGTGCACAAGTACGGTGGGGGTCGCAGCAGAACACAGATACTCTCGGATAATAATAATTAAATGGCTAGCTTCAATACAAAAGTGGGTAATTGAGTGACTCGGCATACTGGTCGTGACTATTATTGTCTGCTTAGGTGTATACGGGTCCTCCTTCTACATTATATTGCAGTGCTGCAGTTGCTATAAATTATTAGCGAAGGCCTTTGGGTGACCTTGATTGAATGCAATCAGCTCGGAATTTTGCGGAAATTCATACACACATGAACTGCAGCAGTCGTTTGATGCATTTGTGCTGTGCCTTTGGGGGCGAGATTGCATAACAATGATTCATACATTTATGATGGGGCAGATGGATTTCAATATTCATTTCGATTGTGCAAATCATTTTTTGTATTCATTCTGCGACCAGACATGCGATTTGTGTCACTGAAATTGAGTGTGTACAACTGATGTAACGTGAAGTGCAAAGAGCGATTTATGTAATGTCACCCGAGTGGGAAAACAGTAGTACAAATTGATCGATTGAAGGACAGCTGTTCCTTTCTTTCAAATATGTACATTGTAAATACATTAATTAGTACCACCCGTTGCATTCGCACGTTTTCTGACGTGGACTGAGGGAAAGAAAGTACTGCACTTGTTCGGTGAATTATAGTCTCGATGGAACAGGTTCAAACGTGTAAAGAAGAGGCTCAATTTCTAATGCTAGTAGTGGGTAGTTCAATTTTGATGACAGTCCGAATACTCACTTAAGCAAGGATTGCCACTTTTGGGATGCATGACTCGTTGACCAAATTTTCTATGATTTCAAGAAGGTTTAATTATTGCGAAAACCCCTCAAACTAAAAAAACTTCTAAGATAAACATTAAACATTATTTGGTTCGTTAGTGTATAGTCGAGTTCTCTTAAAGTTGTTTGCGTTGAAACAAAATAGCTATTGGTCCATTTGAAGAGTTTGAATTTCGTCTTTCGTTTTTGGCACTAGCTTAAGCAAACGCAATTATATAATTTGTTTTGACACAATTGGATATCAACTGAGTCCGGGTACCTTCCTAATCAAAAGGCAATTCTACCATAGTTAACGCTTTGGATTTATTTGATACGATTTTCGGTTTAAAACTTTTCAAAAAGATGATATAACTCCTTTTTTTCTAACTTGAACTTTGTGCATAATATAAAAATGGAGTAGTTTGCATTGCATAGTAGACCCAGAATGCGAATGTACAAACAACTTAATTGTCAAGAGGTACACACATTTCAGTCTTTCTCCGCTCATTCAAAAATCATCTGCTGTTTTCAACATTATAGCATTCCAGTCATACAATGATCTGATCAAAATATTTCCATAATTTCACTTGGGCTCTACTTAAGATAATTTCATTATGATTTTTTTTACACGCTGTTACCAAGCATCCAAAAGTAATGACGCATGTGACACAAGCCTTGCATGATCAACACATCACTAATGGCAGTTTACTACTAATGATTTGTGAGTCAATTAATCGATCATTTCATACGTATTGGTACACCCCGATGAGCTGTCATTATTTTATTGACTGAAGAACCTTATTTACATTTTCAATAATAATCTTTAATATTCATTAATGATCAAATGCAGACATCTTATTTTATACTTTTTTGTCGATGTTAATTACTAGTTCCTAGTTCAATTCAGTCGGTTTAGATGTGTACTTGGCTGCGATAAGTTTTCATAGTTTCAATGAAATATTCTCCTGTTATGAAAATCCACAAGGTCTGTTAAATTGACATCACTCTTGTGTTGTCAATCGATTATGTAATAAAATAAGCACTACTTACGTGAGGCGCTGTTGTGATCAACTATGCTGCCAAGTAAATGACCTTATTTTCTGACGTATTACAAAAAGCTGAGCGCTGTCAATCTATACTATTGTCATTAAAGATAATTGCTAGTCTGATAACACTTACAGTGCATCAAGAGTACAAATTTTTAGTAACACAATCAGAAAACTATACACGAAGAACACCTTTTTAGCTTCATCAGCTCGATTTGACAGAGTATAGATAGTTGCTTTAGTAATCGGAATTTCATATATACAACCGCATTGAATATATACCTTAAATTTTCGGAATAATATTTTCCCCTAATTGTCGTACCTTCGTATGATTCTACAAATTGTACTTGTAATTTCTATGTATCAAAACTTAAATATCACATAACCGCACATTTTTGTAAAAACCGTTTTACCCACCAAGTTCATCTGAAATTTTGTATGAATTTCTTGAGTGATTTTAATCTTATAACTAGCGTCAGGCATTATATTTTATTGAAAAATGAAAAATGTGAAATGGTGCATAACTATGAGCCCCCAGAGAAGGTCAAACAATTACAATCACCCAGTTGCATATTTAAGTTGTGAATTTATGACTGCACTAATACATAATGGATATTTATGTCCCTTGAACTCAAATGCACAGAAATGTGTGAGCCGAATTATATGTAAAGAATCAAGAGAATAAAAAAACCTGCAACCGTTTTTTATAATCGATTTGCTGGAAATTCACAAGAGATTCTAAACAACTCTTACTTTGAACTACCTGGTACCAGTTAACGTCATCAGAGAAAGAGCAACATTCGCAACACTTTTACAAGTTGATAGTAAAATAAATACTGTTTCAAGTTATATTTTAGTTTGTGATATTTGGATTAAGATCTTTCATCCAGCTTTCGTACGCTTCTCTGAATAGAATTTATTTAACATATGAGTTAATAAGATGTATGCATTGAATATCGTTGGCAAAATGAAACCATTGCGTTGGGTATTTATATACTTATTCGATATATGGTAGGAGCTTAAACCACTGGTCTACAAGTCCATGATATCCCTGTAGCATGATATTTCAACGTGACACCGAAATTCACATGTGGAGTTTCACAGGCAAAAGCTTTCATTCTCCGTCAGTATGTATTTGATGAAAATTAAATTTTGAATAGTCCAAATGCCTTCCAATTCACACGTAAGAAAGCGATTCCCAGACTAAGTTTCAAATAAATCGATATGCATAAAAATTCGCAATATTCTCTATAAATAAGTCATTCAACTCGATATTCTTTAAAAACATATTAATAGATTTTCCGACTTTAAAAAAATTTTCAAACTATAACAATCAAGAGTTCCACATTCGTTTTATAAAAAAAAAAAATTCCATCATCATTTCTTTCGTTTTTGAAGCGCTTTTCATCGCGCTTTTTGGGTGGTCATGTGACACGCAAAGTCTGTATCTATACCTAAAATTTAAACGTACACAAACAGTTTTAATTTGACTGAATACCTTATGCACAGTAAATTAAATTATCACTTTACCTTGCACTGAATTGTTGACACATTTTTCAATATACATTTCGCTCGTATATTTCCCAATCGATTTAATCGTATTTTAAGCAACAACCTTCGTTTACTACACTTTTGCTCTGCATCGGAAATGGATGTTACTTCGTTTGCTTGGACAGGGTGACAACTTAAAACCTGGCTCTTAGCCAACAACGAAGAAAGTACATGTATTCTAATGTTGAAAACTATTTTCTGAATTTGGTCTTGCTGTTGACGTTATTCACTGCTCTGTGAACGAAAATGATGGCATTCTCATGAGGACAGTGCCAAAAAGGGCAGTTTACAACAAACGCATCGGATAAGTTGCCAAATTTGGGAAAAAACAAGAAACAAATTATGCACATACGAGTCCTAAACAAAAGAATTATCGAAATGGATTTCATTCTTATTTTCGGATTTCCTTTAGTGGATTCTATGTGGAACTTACTTTTCTTTTTTCGTTGTTGTGCACAACGTTTTGGCACGTGGTATTATAATTATATAATTTTGGTGACAAAATAAGACAATAGGTTTCATGGGAAATGTTCATTTTGATTTGACCAGTTTTTGATGAACTGGTTCAGAAGTAGTGTTGAGAATTTATTTCGATTATATTTTTTGCGGAGTGGAATTTTGATTGTGTGCCATAGACTGTGAGTTTAAGTATCTATTATAATAATTTGTTAGACTTTCAAGACCATTGCATTCAAAACAGAAAAATCTCAACACATTTTCGTAAAGTTCTGAAGGTCTATGTGGCAAAATTTTGTGAGTAGCTGGACATTTAATGCAAGACAAAAATTGAGTTAAATCCGAAGTATACCATTGCAGCCGAACGTTTAACTGTACTTTTTTTATAAAATATCAGATTATTGTGTTCTAAGTATTTAGGAAATAATACATCATATTGAATGAGTTTCAAAAACTCGGACCATTCTGAATTCGTTTTATCAGAATTCGAAACAAGAGTGGAAACCCCTCGATGAATAAAGTTTTTGAGTAGACATCATTTTATGCTTTACTACTTTCCGAATAGTTTAATTATACCAATCTAGTGATTCATTAGTTTTATTGATAGTTGGCAATCACTTAATTTGAAAATCTGTATCGAAGAAGTTCTGGTATCACTGCTAAGCCTCTTTGTCCCTTGACAAATCAACGGGCGATAAAAAACTGGGAGCAGCAACGAGATAAAAAAGGCAACTTCTTCCTAAAAGCTTTAAAAAACTTGAAATAAGTCGGTAACAATGGGCCTAAACAAAAAACTTTATTAGTTTCGGCTCTAAATTTTAGTAGTTCATACAAAATTTTGCAATTGTGAGCTTCCGTAAGTTTAAAGTCGAGGCTAAAATTGATTCTTAGTACGGCGCAATGCACCTGTGCCAGATAAAGAATTTTAATTTGACTAACTTTCTTGTTGGTTAGCGATCTGTGATAATACTTACTAAAGGTTAAGTAGATACAGAATGGCAAGACAAACATTTTGAACTTAGTACCACAAATTTGGGCCAAATGCTGCAATAATTCAGTGGGAAACATTCCAGCCACGGCTAATTCTATTTTGCACGATGCAAGACATTAAAGGAAAGCATTATGAGCTGGTTAAAACTTATGTAATTTTTGTTCTTTTTTAAATTTTTAAACATCGTATCTATTTGTTTTAAATGGAAACAAAAATTATACACTTGTCGAAATACTGTCGTTTTCTTGTAAGGTAAAATATTTGCAGAGTTGCAGAGAATATTCGGAAAATAAAATTTTCGGATCAAATGCAAAAAAGTGCATGAATGAACGAATACAGTTTGGTACTTCCAATACAATTCTGTTCGCAATACGGACTCGACTTGCAGCTAGTTAAATTTCTAACTAACCCGAAGAAGCGATTAGAAATTTATATGCTAACTAAATACATGCAAAGTTTTTTTCACCTGTGCTCATATTGATTGATTGCAAAGTTTGACACCTGAAAGATTCGATTGGTATTTGATTGTTCCAAAACTGAGTACGGAAAATTATAATATTCCGTTTTTTTCAAACGACGCCCAAAGGACAGGTTGTTTAGGAATTTAGCCAAATTATGTCGCATCATTTTATTTTAAAAAATGTTTCGCTGTACATATTATTACTGCTGTTTGTTCAAGGTGGACTGAACCTTTCGCTCCCTTCTTTAATTTTAATTTAATCAATTAAAATGAAAAAAAGCGTTAAAATTACCAAAAAAGATAATAATCAATTCGCGTACTCGCTCTCAATCAAACACAATCGATATAAACTGGGATTGAATTACCACATCCGAAATCGAGTAATACGTGACTGAATTGGTTATTGTTTAGCCTGTTAAATCCACCAAATTCAGTGACGTATGCCTCGCTCACGGATGCGCCAATTCGGCCTCTGGTCTCACTAGCACACAGTAAGTCATTCGCATAATTCCGTTCTTATATTGTGACGCGTGTTCACAGGTTGAACAAAAATTCAAAGCACTTGTGTCGTTATATTTTACACAAGTAGTGTTCCATGCATTCGTTTTCTCTTTCGACTATATTCCTTACGTACAAGCAAAAACGAAGGTGAAAAAAGTATTAATCCTGGATTTCGTTGGTTATGAAACAGTCGTCATAACCTTCGATTTTAGCTGTCAAATGATTGCAACGATCATGTAATTTTAAATACCAAAATATAACCTTACCTAATATGAATCAAAAGACGTTGCATCAAAATGTCCCTGGCACATCAATCGAATGCAGTCATTGTTTTTTTTAAATTTTACTTTCGTTTTGTGCCGATAGCTCTGCTGGACGCATTCAGAGAACGGCGTTGCCCACAATCACTTTCACACCACCTAAGAATCCGTTTAGCACACCAATCATTAAATCAGTGCCAAGAGTTAGCGCAAAAAAAGCATCGGTTTGCCTCGGAAAGCATCCAGTCCGAAATGCAACGAATTAAGCCTCAAAACCTACAACTCAAGCTATTCAGTTTTAATAAATTTCGGGAGAAACATTTATCCATCCTGTTCCACTTTTGTGTGTCACTCACAGAACACACAATAATTATATAACTAATTGAACTCATGTGTGAAATCTGCTCAAACACGTTTCCAAAAACACAACAATTTTTCTCTTTAACTTCAACGAATCGTTCCGTCAGAAGTAATTTTCAGTCAACACAAATACATGAGGTAAACAAAAAAAAAAAAGATCTAAATATGATAATTATAGATGTATGTACAACAAAATCAGTGGACTATTCATGCAGCACTAAATTTCTTCACATAGTAACCCAGTTTAACATTCTAGAGCATTGTGTGTGTCATACAGAAAGATAAAGTTATAATAAAAGCACGAAATATGTGCACAGAATAAAGTTCAAATGCGGCCATTGGACTTGGGATAATTTTTCATAATACGTTGTTCCGTTGTTGGCACACATTATGCGCTTGACGTTAACGTTTGAATTATGTTTAAAATAAAAAAAAGTGTGAATACTGTTGTATAACACGTGCTGCTCTCGCTTGTACGTAGTCACGGGAAATTTGATAGCAAACTGTCAAATAAATAGCAACTCTTTGCTTGACAGTTAATTTACATTGCCCATTGGTTGTACGATGTACTACATGCATTTAATTGATGAAATAAATTGCTATCCTTGATATCAACGGAAGCTATACACTGTGTGTGAAGTGCAAAGCGCTAGACTTCATATAGGCGGTTTAATTTGGCCTAGCGTGTGTGGGGCATTTAATTCGTTAAGCCATGAAATCGTATATAAAGGGTGATTTTTTAGCTGGTTTGGTTTTGGCAACACTGGTTTTGACAGCTGACGTGTGTTTAGTACCTTGTGTCACTGTCAAACAGCTTCAGTTTGGTTTGCAATTTAACCATGGATCGTCTTACAAATGAACAACGCTTGCAAATTATTGAATTTTACTATCAAAATTCGTGCTCGGTTCGAAATGTTCATCGCTGCTTTTTTATCGAAAAATTGTGTTCAGCGATGAGGCTAATTTTTGGTTGAATGGGTACGTAAATAAGCAAAATTGCCGCATTTGGAGTGAAGATCAGTCAGAAGCATTGCAACAGCTACCAATGCATCCCGAAAAAGCCACTGTTTGGTGCGGTTTATGGGCCGGCGGCATTATTGGGCCATATTTCTTCAAAGATGATGCGAATCGCAGCGTTACTGTCAATGGTGAACGCTACCGAGCGATGATAACAAACTTTTTTTTGCCCGAAATGGAAGTTCTTGACTTGCATGATATGTGGTTTCAACAAGACGGTGCCACATGCCACACAGCACGCGAAACAATGGCGCAATTGCGAGGCGAGTTTGGTGAACAGTTAATTTCACGTTTCGGGCCGGTCAATTGGCCGCCTAGATCGTGCGATTTGACACCATTAGATTATTTTTTGTGGGGGTATGCCAAGGCTAATGTGTATAGGGACAAGCCCGCTTCGATTGACGCACTGGAAGCCAACATCCATGCATTCATTCGTGAGATACCGGCCGATATGTGTGAAAGAGTATGCCAAAATTGGACTCAGCGGATGGGCTACCTGAGACGCAGCCGCGGTCAACATTTGCATGAAATTATCTTTAAACATTAAATTGCAAGGTTCAAACTATCGATTCAAATAAATATTTCATTCATTTTTTCGAATTTTTTGTGTTTTTTTTTAAAAAAAAGTTCTAAACCTCTTAAAAAATCACCCTTTACATGGTGTTGGTTGAACGCGGTTTTAATTGAATACGTATATGTGCTATGTGCGATGAACTCATATTGGATCTATGTTTTATCAGCGCTTCGTTTGATTCCCGTAAACGTTCAACCCTGTGTTTATTATGAATCGCATTTGTAATTAGAAAGACAATTTATTGTTTGGATTGCAGCCGCGAGCATCTGACATTGCGAAAGCGTGGTGTTTTTCTTTTAGCGGTATCAGGGCCCCATCCAATTGCATTTATCGGATTTGTTTTTTTTACCTGATGGTTGGACACTGAGCAGGCGCCAGCTTATGCTGGATGCGGAAAAAATATTCACGTGATCAATCAAGGGCAGAACACACTAAGCCCCGTCAAGTTAGCCCGCTGTCAGATTCAACTAGTTTTTCGAACGTCCACATTTTCGGGTGCGTTTATGATGTTTAGTGAATATGTTAGGTAATTTATGACTTGTGATGTGCCAGCAAATGTATAGTTCTTTCGTATTCACACTTACAGCCTTATAACTTAATATAAATATCATCATTATATTAATACGTGAACATAAAAAGTTTCCGTACACTTTTTAAGTACTCTTTATAAAATTTGGAGAATGAAACTTATATCAATCGAAAGGCACTATGTGATAGATTGTGGGTATATGCCATAATTAAGGCTGGTAAAATGAAGTTAACAAATCCCCATACAAAATACTTATCAGTTGAAACCATTTGGATAACATCCGCCATATTGCCATAGTAACGTAATTCGAATATTACCATCTTAGATTAGAACCTATTTTTGAAGGAATGCAATTTGTCTTCCTTAATGATTGTCTAGATGTCGCTTTTTCACTTATAAAGAAAAAACATTATTTTCGAAAATAGCGTTCTTAAGTATTATATACTTAAAAGTTAGGGTTAGAGTTTCGACCACAAGCGAAACAAGTTTAAATAAATGTGCTTATTCTCACATATGTGCCAATTGTGACAGTCTGTTTGGGTCTGTTAGTTTTTTTCAGTAAAGTTCGTAATTCACTACAACAGTCAAAATTAATAACACCCGAGAAGATTATTTAAAAGTTTTCCGCTTTAAAGGCGAAGCAGACAAATATCATTTGACAGATTACAAACGGAAATAGGTTGCATAGAATTTTAAAGTTCTTCAAAGAACTTTTCTTAACGAAATTACATTTCGTGATCTAAAAAATAGTTTGTGTAAGGTTTAAAATACAGTGACTTTTGCGAATGTAGCCAATCACCAAAATTTACTGATGTATCAATGTTTAATCGGAAACATCAGGCATTATTTCTGCAGAAAAGCTGAATTTTCAAGTTTATAGCACACGTTTACAAATGGTTTGTGAAATGAATAGAACAACACACAATGTTCTAACTTTCAACATGTTTGTTGGTCACACTTCAGTTGAATACAGATAAGCCTTTTATCAGTTATCGTGGCATGTTCACTGTTCAGTTCACAGATAGGCGTCAACGTGCACAAATAATTTATTGAAAATTTCTGTGGTAACTTGGTCGTAATTTTATTATTTTTTTTTTTAATTTTTCTGGCAACGAAAGTTAATACATAAAAAGTAGCACGTCACGTGTGCGTTTGATGATGTATGTTTGATGAATTACTAAGAATATCGTCGCTATCGTTCTTTTTGTCTAGACCGTGGCGAAAGTAATAGCAAATCATACAAAGACTGTAGATAAGAGTCTGGTAGAATGATACGCTTATTCTATTATGTACTGTTGAATGTGTTTAAGAATGTCGGTTTATAAATTACTTAGCCCAAAAAAACACCGAAATGGAACATTAAACTCTAACTAAACCAACAAAAAATCCTACCTAAACGCCGGTTTTATTTTACGAACTCACAAAATGTTCCATACAAAATTACCGATTGTGACGTACGAACTATTTTAGGTGAAGGTTGAAAGTGATTATTAGTAATGTCGCTTCAAAACCTCATAAATAAAATAAAAAAAAATAGAAAACAACTTCCATCTAGTTGAACATCTTTTTAGATTTATTTTTATGCAAGGAAGGTTGTGGATTAGGTTAGGTAAACGGAATAGCGGAAGAAGGAAATTATGAACATGTCGGACTTATTCGTTGAGCAATGTAGATCTATTGTGAGGCAAGGTTTTGAGTATTTTCTTGTCCTGTATGGAGTAAAAACGGATGAAATCGCGTAGAGCGAAAATATTTATTTCTTGTACCACTCGTTACTCGTTATTTTTCTACCTCTTATCTAAATGTTTCCTTGTGGTTTGAAGTGAGTACTCAAATGGGCCTAATATTTGACTTGCAGTCAGGAACCTCTACCCAACGCCGGCCGTAAGGACTCGTTACACAAGTGAAAGTACTCAAAGTTACTAGTTCAATGCTGATCTTATTATTTTATATCGAAAGCACCTGAAAGCGATTTCCGTTCAAAAGTTAGATTGCACTTAACCTCCTTATTGCTGATTATAAGTGAATATTGTATATATTTATTCCTAACTAGCCATTTATAAAATAGCGTAGTAGATTATCTCCACATCATAAATCGATCACTATCACATAAGATAATGAGTATTCAAATCAATGTAAAGCTTCCGAAAAGGGCCGTCTTGTTTCTATGGTAAATGCAATTGTCAAATTATTCCATGGTAACATTCCAACTGTCGTATCAATACAAATTGACACCTGTAGTATGGGTTGACTCAATTCACCTACTACAGCCAAATTACACAAAACTGTAACGTCAGATATACCTCCACAAGCGACATTTAAAGTTCAATGTCCATGATTAGCTTCGTTATAAAATGTAGACATTTCATATTTCGTTTCCTTATCGCTTTTGATAAGCCTCGCGCCGCGGCTATCGAATGTTCACCCCATGCTTCGATAAGTTTTTAATGTAGATTTTTTATTTTTTTTTCGGTAGAAATAAACTTATCACTTCTTTTATTTGCCTCACACACGCAGTCACATTTTGAGCGCACAACCATTTTCATTGATAAGCTAACAACTGGATCAAGTTTTCATTCTTTTACTTGTACTTGTTTATGCTCCGTTTCCGTTTCATTTTACGCACTTTATCGCGTTAAAAAGTTTATAAAAAAAAAAAAAAAATTCCAAAATATTAAAATAAGATGCTTCACTGTTTTGCCTGCAACATATTTTAGTCCATATACAAAATCTAAAAAGAAATAAGAGCTGTTGTTGAAAGGTTAGTAAATGAAAATCTAAAGTTCGTAATTTTAAAACGTCCTAGAAGCGTTGTGCAACAATTTTTGAGAAGAGAACCAAACACAAAAAGCAAAGCAGTCTTCAAACGACAAATTTATTTCGAAGTTTTGGAGTGCGTGTCAGGTGTGCATTTACATTGTTAAAAATTTGGAGGTTGTAAATGCACTATCTGGTACGACATTCCATGACACACAATCTTCCATATAACAACAACAACAACAACAACAATGATTTTCTTAAAGCAATTAATTTTTTTCAAGTGAAATAGTTTTGTTTTTTTTTAATCGCAGAATACTACAATTATATGTATAGAAACGTCTCCGAGTATATATATTTTTTCAGCTTTAAACATTTTAAGTTGAACAATAAAACAATATAAGAAAATAAAGAATAAACATTTTTAAGCATTGAGAGTTGTGGTTTTATTTGTTTTTATTATTAAATGTGTTTTGTCTTTATTTTTGACTTTACCTACACATAGGAAAAAATTTATTTTACAGGCTGTCCGACAGCGATAAATTTACCTTTATATACTTTGCAAGCTGCTGACGACAAAATCCTAATTAACACGAAATTATTTACGTTGATAAAGTTGAAAGCACAATGTACGATATGAATTTAGGCATACAAATTCGCTCATCACAAAGCTATTCGTAACCGCAATATTGACATTACTGCAAGTACGGATCATTAAAAATACGTTTGGTTACAAGGTCGGTACTACGCACTTTGCTTGGAGCTTAAAAATGTCAGAAAGCTATCATTGAATTGTATTGTTTAAAAGACATTTAAATTAAAATTCTTGGGAAAAACAGAACAGAATTGCAGCGAGGCCTTACAGTCATATTCCGCGATCCCAGTAATCATTTTTATTGTCCAGGCTAAATTTTTCAAACTCACAATGGCGAAATTTTCCATACAAAATTGCATATTGTGACCTGCAAAATATATATTTTATGGTGAAGGTTAAAAATGATTATAAGTAATTCTCATTTTCTAATAACAAAAGCCCTACGGAAAACGTTGGCCCCAAATATCAGGACTTCTAACCTACGCGTGCTTAGATTGTACACTTATTATGAAATGCGATGTAATGAGGGTTGTCATCTGTACCGATATTCCGTGCGACTTCCCTTTTGTCGCCATGTGCACCGTTTACCAGATGACTTTTAAAATCTACCGCTCTTTAAGTAATGCGAGTATTTATTGCTTTGTTTTACAAACTTAAAACGAAATGTTCATGACAAGGTTGCACTTAACTTGCTCTGCTATAATCAAATTATGGGAGACACCTTTTACTAAGGGGTGACTTTAAAACTCCGCTAGCGGGTGAGAGTCTAAAGATACGAAGTTGAATTCAAATCTGGCCAGCCTTTAAGTCTGTGGCTAAGTCTACACTCATGAACTTCCAAACCAACTTATTTGGATTATTCTGATTTTCGTCAAAACAGTACTTGTACACTTAAGATAAAATAAAAATTGTGAATTTTCCATACAAATTTCGCAATTGTAAATTTAAAGTCGAGACTAAAATTTGTTATTGGTACAGCTGGATTGAAACTTTTTCTTAGGAGAGTTGTACTCTCGGATGCTTGTTCGCGAGATTTGGAGTAGAAGGAATAACCTGAAGATGTAATAAGTAGATTTTAGTGGGTCGATCTTCAAACCCCTCGCTCATTAAATACTCAGCCCTGATCCGCTGCGCCTATACGAGGAGGTACGTCCAATGTTGAGTTAAAGGCACTTAAATTATACCCTGCAACCACAAGAGTTTTACGACTGTCTCTTATTCGTTTAACAAACGTCGTGCCGAGCCGCTTTATAAACTTGAGGACTCTTCTGGGATCTTATGCTCTGTACCTCCATCGAGCTGTGAAAGACACTCTGCATATGCAGTACGACCATTTTACCGCAACAGAACATTGAGAATCAGAAGGAGTCGTAGTCGAATAGTCTCATATGCTTAGACCAGTGCCTGTTGGATAACTAGTACGATCTTTAGGTCTTCTTTCTTGAGTCTTTTTTTTGTTGGCTTTAGTATGACCTGGACTTCTAAATCTCTTAGCCTTTTTTCCAGCCTCATGACTTGACCAATTTCCATTTTCTGGTTTTTGAGTGTACTAGAATATGGCTCAAAGGTTTCATGCCGATTAGCAACCGAGAGGTGGCGACTTGTCACATGTCACCAGCTATGACTATACCTATATTGCCTTTCGTCAGATCTTCACCACGATCGAAAGCTTTACCTAAAGGTTTCTCTCTTGCTTGGAATGTGTTTTGCGACATGCTCGACGGTAACATTCGACTATTTTGGATTGACCATTAAAATTTTATCTGCTTCTGGACGCGACGAAAGTGGAAGCTTCAAGTGCCAACTGCGAGGTGCTTGAATGTGTATATTACAGGACGTACAGTTTTCTTTCATCAGAGCGCCACTATCAATACAATAACTGTTTTGGCGCTAAACGTATTGCGCATCCAAGGCACTTTAACACAGTTTAAAATGCATTCGTTCGGAACACTTAATTTACAAAGTTGTCAAGCATAATATGACTTTATGGTCAAACGCTTAAAATATTCCATTTTTAATTCCATTCGTTGTTCGTACCACTACGACTTCCTGTTCGAGGAACATTTGAAAGAAATATCCATTTAGATGAGAGGGAAGAAGAAAGGAACAGCGAGGGTTCTAATGTCAAAAAGTGGTCAGATTTGTGATTACTAACAGGTAATAAGGGAGTTTATGTGCCTTCTAAGGACTAGCCGTGTAACGTGAGCTTAAGTTTACTAGACATCCGAACGAGCCCCAATATGAAACGGAATTATTGAAAAATTTGACGCCGTGCTGAAATCGCCACGCATGAAAGTTGTATTTGTACAATGTAGTTTTCGGAAATAATTAAAGGCAAATTTGTTTTATCATTGGTGAACCTTAATGTTTGCAGCGTTTCTAATAATAATTTTTAGAGTATTTATTTACCTACAGGATTGGAATTCACAATTCTTAATTAACCTTTACAATTCTTGTGCAGAGAAAACAATCATCCAATACGCCAACCTCCCTTACTCGTCTTGTAGCTAGTGTCAAAACCAACCGAAGAAACTGCAATAATTGCACCCAAAAACCGAAAAAAATATGCTTTACTTTAGGCGGAAGGCTAAAATACTGCTTGTAATCTGCACTGTAGGAAAAAGTTTTCATAACGTAACAAACTAAAACGGTTGCATTATAATTTAACGCAATTCTATAAAAGGATTGGTCAATCTCTTGTGCGTGTTGAAGCCATTGTGAGTGCTGATTTGGATTACCAAGATGCTAAGCCCCAATCAAAGAAATCAGAATCTGAATTCAGCGAGTATTTTTATGTCTCTTAAGTTCACCAATATGTGCGTAAGCCGAAGATTTACCTTGGAATACCTTGGTATGATACGCAGAGTGATAAGCGGGAGGGTTTTTCAATTTCATGCGGCAGCCGAACGGCTGAAGTGAGAAGCTTTATACCTCGTTTAACGTTTGTGCAAGAGGTATGTTAGGTGAAATTCGTGTTTTTCGGGGATTGAACCAGTGCAATAGACTATGTTTTGACTACTCGAATCGAAATAAGATGCGAACAATACATCTGAAGCCATAGTTATGATGCATTATGGATCGGTGACACTTTTCTCCAGTGGAATTCTTTTTAAAGCTACCCATACCTACACAGATCACTCTGCGTTCAAAAATTATTGTCTGCTATTAACTAGCTTATATATATTTCAATTCTAAAATAAATTATAGTAACAAGCTCAGTGCGTCACTTGAAATGGAAGCAGAGAAAGTGAAGCAGTGGAAAGTACGTCCACCCCAATGCTTTGAGTTTGGCAACCGCTGATCATTAGAAAGTATTGTTTTTTTGTAGAATGTTTGAGTTTAACGCCTGATCGAAGTAACAAATTGAATATGTTTAAGAATGAGAATCGGAGATCTGGTTCACTTTTCAAAATCGAAAAACATCTGCGCCAGAAGATATTGCTGATGATTGCATCCGAGAGCTCAGATCGGTAAGGCAGTGCGCTCGATAAAAAACCTGCCAAGTGCGCTGAAGGTTCCGTACTTCTTTAGAGTTGGAAACTGCGAAGATTTTTCTGCAGATGCGGTAAACTACATGAATGTAAGCGTAAGAGTAGAGAACACGCTCTAAGAACGACCGAGAGGATATTTGTGCACAACAATCAACAAAATGTGCGGATGAGAATGAGTACCCATTGGAAAAGTTCCAATGGAAGGAAAACGATTAAGAGAACAAGGTTTAATGAATGTATAGAATTAGAGAAACAGTCTTCGGCACATATATAGCTACGAGCGTGATCTACAAAAATGATTTTTGTGCGAATGAAAATATTTTGTTCACCAAATTACTAATTACTCTAAAACCAGTCAATGTATCACAACCATTTTGTTGTTTAACTAGAGGTTATAGCGGATGTTGTGTGCAAATTTCAGTCTTCTACGTCAATAAGCCTCTGAAATAGACCTAGGTACAAAATTAGTCTTGTGTCCGGACAGACGGATAAAAGCGAAACAAATAAGGTTCCGTTTTTTCCTTTGGGTGAGGAACCTTTAAAATTATATATTATGTAGTTACTCACTGTGCACTAATTTTATATCTAGAAGATTTCGGCATTTCGGTTTTCGTCAATTTGTGAAATTTCGGAGTCAACAACTTTGAACAAATCACTTACCTACAAAAAAATAGTTATTTTTTCATGACAATTTCATTTCGAAATAAGACCAAACATTTTCAGCCAATCCGGGCGCCCATAACGCCATGGCAACCCCCTTCAGATCAGAAATAATCACTGTCTATGAATGCGTTCAGAAACCAGGGGCCGAATTACCACATCCGTGAGCGAGCCATACGTCACTGAATTTTGTGGATTTTACAAGCAAAACAATAACAAATTCAGTCACGAATTAGGTACTCGATCACGGATGCGCTAATTCAACCCGAGACCATGGTTATTGTTAGTTTTAACAAGCATTAAAAAAAAGTCATGTAGTCGTGTAAATAAATGTGATATTCGATTCGACTCTCCGCGCACTTTTCGTTGCTCTAGCTCTAGGTCACTTTTTATGTTCGTTTGGTACAATAAAAGCAATCTTTTTCAGATTTCAGAGCACTTTTGCTAAATGGATTTTTTCTCAGATTTGTTTCAGATTTATCAATACAAGAGCGTTTGAGTTTGACAACTAGAGTTTGTTAACGTTTTCGTAAAATTGTTCAACTGCAACGAAACACATTGCAGCAGGTGGATCTATTTTTATTAATTATTTATGCACAAATGTTTTGAAATCAATCTGGACGTAAATTTCAAATGTTTCAATACAAAATTAAACCAATGAATGGAAAACGCTTAGAAAAGTGTCGAAGTCTACTCATATCCCACAACCACGAAACCAGCAAAAATAAAAACAGTCAGAACTCGTTGAGCAATAGTCGATCAATCATGTACAATAAAACTCATCAAACAGTTCTAAACTATCAAACCGAATGCGCTTATTTAACAACTAAAACTTAAAATTTAGCGATTTTAAAAGGATCTCGGTTGCAAAAGCCTTCATTATATACCTGGCAGCACGTTCTTGAGATTGATGCGAAACGGAACTGTTCTCTTCCAAATAAATAACTTATCAGAACTTAGAAGTCGAATTTTCAAATATTACGCTACAATGTTCTCAGTCGATTTAAGGCAATCACTTATTCTACATCCACAATAATTTCCAATAGTAGATTATAGGTATCACTGTTTAAAAAAGAGTGCTTCCTGAGAAATGCTTTACTTAAGGAAACTTCTAGTACATTCTTATAATATAACCGTTTGGCTCAAAAATAAGCTGGTTCCTTCAGTCTAAATTATTTACGAGAATAAAACATTACCGATCAATTCGGTGCTTGATTACCATTGGACCGCATCATTATGACACTTTGGCGAAAAAAGTAAGCTTAAGTATTTTAAATTGGAAATTTACAAAAACGAAAAAGCATTTCATTCGCTTTATGTAATAGTTTTGAAACAGTGCGCAGTACAATTTTATTTATTATAAATCGTGTATGACAAATTTCAATATTCGAATAATCTGAGCGGGAACCTAAAAATTCTTATAAGTAATGCCCGGTGTTATTTATCGAATAAAATTACTAAATTCAGTTTTGATTACTAATATAGTCATTTCTATACTTTCAGATCGTTTAATGTGTATGGTCACTTCTCGATAGAGCTCTTGGTCGCATTAAGAGAGAGTGTTCCAGTCCAGGTGTTTTTAATTCATGCTACGGGTTTGGCTACCTAAGTAAGAATATCTATTGCTTTTATGATTTCATACGAAGCTGTATAGTTCGAAGTTATGAGATATCGTTGGCCAGCTATAGTTCCCATACAAATTTCGAGATCTTCCGTATGAAATTACCCATTTTGACCTACAAAATATTTAGTGTGAAGGTTACAAATGAATATCAGTAAGACCCCATGACCCAAGCCTCTACTACATACCTTTTTTTTATTCTAGACAGTTTCACATAAATCGATGGTAAATTTAGAATCTATTGATTGATGAGGCTGTGTCTCGAACAATCCCAGCTTGGTGCCTGACGCTGCGCTGGTAGTTGTAATAATGACTGTCAAATATGTAAGTAATATTCGGACAATGTTATTTTATTGATCATAATATCTAGTGTTTATTATTGTGTTAATAAAATAAAACTTTATACCGTATTTCCTCAGCTTAGCACAAATGTATTTTTTTATACTTGGAGAGTATGTTTTTATTTCTACTCAATTGGCTATGCGCTTTGGCAGTGTGGTTAGCTGGTTGTGTGGCTTTGCAATTCACAACCACTATCTACCCTGCCGCGGCGACATGCTTTATCAACACTGCGTGATGTTTAAAAATTTCAGAACTTTCTTGATAGCGCAACAGCTTAGGCGAACCTGGATTCATTTTAGAACCATGTGTAAACTAAAAGGCCTTTACAAATAAGCATTTTTAGTTTCAACTCTAAATTGTAATAGTTCACAGTGGCTTTATTTTCCATACGAATTTCACTATTGTGAGCTTCCGTAAATTTAAAGTCGGGACTTAAATTTAGTTATTAGTACAGCGCTATGGTGTAAGACGACGATTCTGCGGAACGTAGAAAAAAATTGTCATTTGGCCGCTGACATGGTCAATGGATATCAATTTAAATGAAACCAGTCTTATAACATGCAAATTTCAATTTAAACACAGTCAAATGATACTCCAATACAAATGCAAAAGCAGTTGGGCTTCTAAGCAACCCAAGCAACTCCGAAAGAAAATCCAGATCCGCTTAAGTGCTCTGAAATCGAAAAAAAAATGTTTCTTTTTACCAATCACAGCTCTTTTCTGCCCAAACTAAAACCGCATTAAGTTACAAGTATCTAGAAGTTGGAAGGAACGTTGATTCAAATCATTATTTGGAGTAACAACAACTCTTTTTATTGATCTATCAATGGTTACTATAATGCCTGTGCAATGTGGAAGAACATGCCCGAAAACCTCACCATACTGTTTAGTTTAACAAGAAGGCCATGATGAAGAAAATTGCACAAAAACCCACGAAGGTTCTGCCGGAAGTAATAATAATAGTTGGCGCAACAGGTCCGTAGGGACCCAATGCCTAGCTTCTCACAACCGTTCGTTTGTGTGAGTTTTATTTTTGGATCGAATGGAAGGGATCTACAATTTTATGCCGATATCAAACGGCTAATTGAGAAGCTCTAAAGACAGTAATACTCCCGGATGTTATTTGGTTTTGTGATGGACGACGCAAGAGGTGGCGCAGTGGAAAAAACCCTGAGTTGGAATTTGGGTTTTTGCGGGATTCGAACCTGGGACACCTCGTTTAGTAGTCCAACACACTAACCACTAAGCCACACTGCCGGAAGTATGGAAGTTAAAACTATTAGAATAAGGTTAGCAAGATCAGAAGAATAACATTGAATAGGGAACGGTTGTTACATAGTTTGATTCCAAAACATTCTCGGCAGTGATTTCATTAAATCCTTTTTGGATGAACTGAAAGTTATTAAAAAACGAATGCTTAGGCCACGAGCAGCAAAGAATGGGAGCGCGGCTTCGAAACTTCAGGAAAGTTTCGTGAAAAAATTTAGTACTTTCTAGGACTTGGTGCTACGTAAAAAGTAATAATTGTAGCTTATCACATGATATCAACCGATAACAAGACAATCCAAAGCATGAAAACTATCCGGCGGGTGCAGACAGCTGGTGTAAATTGAAACAAGTTGAAACAAAGCCCCCAGCCCATCCACATCCATTGCATCCTAATGTTCAAAGAGAAATTCTTCCAATTTATGAAGATTTATCAAGAAACGATTGAAACGCGAATGAAATTTTCAACTTGACTGTCTGGCGGTTGGCTTCGAAACATTTAGATTATTACATTCTAGTTTGAAAACCTTTGAGGTCGCAGCATATTTGGCTGCTATTTTTATTTAAAAGGCCCATGTATCAGAGGGCCTTACTAATAATCCTTTTTAACCTTCACTAAATATTTTGAAGGTCACAATGTGCAATTTCGTATGGAAAATTTCGCCCTTGTGAGTTCGAAAAATTTAGCCTGGACACTAATGTGGTATTCGATTGGGCGCTCACAGAGCACTTTTTTTGCCCTCAGAGCAATTTTTATGTTCGTTTGGTACAAAAAAAGCGATCTTTTTCAGATTTCAGAGCAATTTTGCGAATCTACATATTTTCTCAGATTTGCTTCAGATTTACCAATACAAGTGCATTTGAGTTTGACAACTGGTGGAGTTTGTTTCAATTTCTGTGAATTTTTTCTACAGCAAAGATAGGCATTGCATCGGGACGGAAATTTCGAATGTTTTAATATAAAATTTAACCAGTGAATGGAAAGCGCTTTGAAAAGTGTCGAAGACTACACATATTCAAGTCGCACGAATACCAACAAAAAAAGATGTAGAGCGTTTTTATGTTCGATCTGAAGAAGCCCAAACGAATACCACATAAGAGGCCTCAGGCCAAAATTTTGTGTTCGATACAGTAGCCGAATTTTTGGCAGACGTGAAAATTAGCTGACACATCTCAGGGCGCATAAGTGGGCTCTAGTGCTAACCGCGTCAAACAAACCTATGCTAACGTGGGTTAAGTTGGAACCGCCACATTCGAATTTCGCCAAACAAACTACATGGGATTTTATTGCTATTTAATTGCTCTATTCTTGATTTTGTCGCTCTTCGGGAAGTGGGAGATTTTGTGTCGGACCTAGCTTACCGGTAAAGCTGGAACCGCCACGTTAACTGTTGAAGGATTTTTTCTGCACATACCAACAATGACTCCAATTTTAAATTTTGGATTTTTTGTAACGGTCAGTTCGCTATAAAACTCTTTTGGTTTTCAAGGATTAGCAACAAAAAATAAATAAAAATTTAGCCATTTCGAATTTTACTACGCGACATACCTTAAAAGAAGCGTATATATGTAGGCTACTATTTAATTGAATCAAATATTTTGTCGCTCTTCTCTTAATGGGCGAAAAACGGTAAGATATATATATAGTTGGCGCAACAGGTCTGTAGAGACCCAAGGCCTAGCTTCTCACAACCATTCGTTTAGTGTGAGTTTCATTTTTGGAACGAATGGAAGGGATCTACAATTTTTATGCCGATTCCAAACGGCTAATTGAGAAGCCCTAAAGACAGTTATACTCTCGGATGTTTGTCAGACGTTCGCGAGAGGCGGCGCAGTGAAAAAAAAAACGGTAAGATAGACCTACCTAAGCATTTTGAAAAACTAAAAAAAAAAAAACAATTCCGTTACAATTCTACCATGCCACACAGATCAAAAGAAGCATCAATTCATTACCTATCAATTCGTAGAATGAAATTGTCGCTCTTCTCTAACTGTGGCAAAAAGTAAAAGGTTCATTTTACGACCAAACAAATAAAATAAAAATACAAAAATAAAAATGTTGAAAAACTTAAAATTCATGTGCCACAAAGCTCATTAGAAGCGTGTATTCATTAGTAACTTTAAGAAACGAATTAACCCCCAATCGCTCTGGAATAGATAAATAAATATTAATTCACTATTTTTTTCTTTTCAATTTAATCAAAACCTTCACAAAAACCAAACAAATTCAATACGAAACACAAAACAATTACAACACCGCGCTTCCCATAAATGCAAGGTGATTAGCAGTCGGCCATTAGCAACATGCTTCTTTGTTGCTCACACGTAGGTATTCACAGACGGCGGTTGAAATTGCAAAAACAACTATGTTAACAAATGGGTTTTGTAGGGACGTACGAAAGATATCCATCTCTATTCGTTTTCGTTTCTATGTCGTTTTCCATTGGGACAGAAAAAACACTTTTTTCAGATCCAAGACAGTTTTTCTGTTCTCGAAATCAGCTGGCTTCCAGATTGCATTTTCCATGACCGGAAAAAAATGAAACACTTTTTACAGGGTCAGAACAATTTTGCGAATCTCGATTTCTTAGCGAGATTTACACCTATTTTCTTACACCAAACATCGTCATTTGTCTAACTTCAAAGTTTGTTATTACTTACGTTTAAAACTACAAGTCTGTGGAAAATAAAGAAAAAAATTAAATTTGGCTGCTGCAATGGATATCAATATTGAATAGATTCTTATAAATACAAATAACAATTTAAGAACTGAGGACTCTTACAACATGCACCACCACAAACACAAAGAAAGAAAAATCTCGATTTATGTACCTTTGGGCAGTACAAAAAGCTGTCAGGATGCACTTACACCAGTGCAATTTATTTATATTTACATGTACAAGCCAAATGACAGCACCCATTATTCATCTACTGGACACCGAGGCTGAACCACTCGCACCACCACCTGCTCGTCCCCTGCAATCAGTCCAGTCTGTTAAACCAAAGGATGCTCCATTAACTCAGGAGCATGAACCCGATACTCTGCCCGCTCCTCCTGCTGTCGCCCCACGTAGGCTTATCAATCATTTCGGTACTACATGGACACCCTCTGATTGGCAAGATAGACTCGATAAACTCGAATCAGAAAACCTCACCACACCCTTCGTCAAAGGCGCGCCCGAAAATGCTGATATTCCATGGATTTCGAAGTTTTTCACGAAAAACTTTAGTATAACTATCAGCCATTGCAAAATGTTTCAAATGAAGCCATCTAACCATAAAAGAAGTAGCGGCTTTAAATTGGATATCCCCACAAAGTATGAGTGGTTATTCCTAATTTCTGGAGATAATCTCAACCTTGGTAAAATGTGTATTGGCAAGTGGACGGATAAGCCCCCCCATCGCTCTTAATAATATGTTATCAAAACCTGTACCATCCAATAAAAAAAATAAACCTAGTAATAAGATACCTGGACCTGTTCCCAATACCCATCCCAAATCTGACTCGAATTGGAGCCTACAAACCAAGCTTTTTCTTAGTTTTGCCCCTCCTGCCCATATTCCTAACAACCCACCCTCTTCTTTAAAGGCTAATATCGCATCTGGACCACCCCAGCCCCGCTGTCAAGTGCACCTGTTGCATCAGAGCCAGCTAAGCCTTCGCTTAGCCTAGGACTGACAACTCCTTCCCGAATTTTGACACTCCCCCAGAAGTCCCTGTACGTTATGTGTTTCTATATTCTTTCAACCCAACCAATTGAATCGTACCAACTTGCCATTGACGCGATTGACAAAATAATCGACTCATCTGACTCCCTTGACGATATCCTCATTTTCGCCGATTTTAATTTGCCTCAGCTGCACTGGACTCCATCTGAAGATGAATCCTTCTTCATAGCCTCAAATGCCAAATCAACTAAGGCCTCTTCTTAGATAGCCTAAGAGACTCTAGTTTATGCCAAGTTAGTAGAGTCTCAAATTACATGGGTAGGCAACTAGACCTAATTTTCACAACTGATCCCATTAACTCCTCAGTCTCGCCTTGTACCCTTTCTCTATTTACTATTGATAACCTTCATCCCCCTCTTCTTCTTTCCTTTATCCATAACTCTCCACTCCAGTCCAGTTCTTCCGCAATCATCTCCTCTTACGACTTTCACAAAGCTAACTTCCAAAAAATTAATGCCTATCTGAGCAAAATGCTCTTTCGATTTTACCAATCTATCTTTAAATGATGCTCTTTCTATGTTTTACAGAGAGCTATTTACCTCAATTTCTCTCTATGTTCCCTTTTCTCGCCATAGAACTTCATCCAATTCCCCCCCGCGGTATAATCGGAGACTTCGTTCCTTACGTAACAAAAGAAATAAGCTATGGGCAGTTTTTCTACGAACAGATTCTTCTTCCAACTATTCCAACTATATCGGTATTTATCTTAATTTTACCCAGCTTTATAGCTCCCTCTACCAACGGTATCTAAATGATGCACATGCCAATCTAATAAATGACCCTAAGTCCTTTTTCCAATTCGTAAACTATAAAAAAAAATCCGACGGCTACCCCCCTTCTCTCTCTCTTATGAAAATGTATCTTCCACAGAACCACATACCATTGTTAACTTTTTTGCCTCATTTTTTAAGCAATCTTTTGCCGATAACTACTTCGCACCGGATCCCTCTTATTTTAGCTCTCTCAAACTGTTGACCCTTCCCTTATTGAAAATAAGTTGCAAAAGCTTAATGATGAATTCTTACCCGGACCAGATGGCCTTCCAGCCATTTTTCTTAAGAAGTGTTCTTCCAAACTGTCGCTCCCACTCTCTGATCTCTTTCATCTTTCTCTATCAAATGGAGAATTTCCCCAGATTTGGAAGACCTCCTTCATTACCCCGATACACAAAAAAGGATCAAAAACTGAAGTTGCTAATTATCGCCCAATTGCGAAACTTTCGCACTATTTGAAAGTATTTTATACGAAGTCTTCAGCTTTCGGAGCAAGTCCCTTATTTCACCCCACCAACATGGTTTCCTGAAGGGTAGATCGACTACTACAAATCTCGTCGAATTTGTATCCTTTGCTCGCTCAGCCTTAGAGAATGGCAACGAAGTCGACGTCATCGCAACTGACTTAAGTAAGGCCTTTGATAAGATATCACATCAATTAATCCTCTTCAAATTGCCAGCCCTTGGCTTTGAACCCATATTGATAAAGTGGATATCTTCCAACCTTGAAAACCGGTATTGTAGCGTCCGCTTTAGGTCAGTACTTTCGACCCCCTTCTTAGCAACATCTGGTGTCCCACAAGGCAGCCATTTAGGTCCCCTTCTCTTCATTCTAACGGTAAATGATCTCAAGAAGGTCATCAAACACTCGTCGCTCTCTCTCTCTACGCGGATGATACTAAATTCTTCAAAATCATCTCTTCACCTCAAGACTCCTGTCTCCTTCAACAAGACCTTGATCGTTTTTCGACCTGGTGCCTCAAAAATTGCTTAGAGCTCAACATCACCAAATGCCAATCCATTACTCTATCACGAAAGCGCAACAATTCCCCTCACCGACATTACCTTCTGCACGCTCAACCAATTTCTCTCGTTCATTCTCTTCGCGACCTTGGCATATTGTATGACAGGGAGCGTAACTTTCGTTCGCATTTTGACGAAATAATCTGTAAGGCCAACTCCTCACTCGGAAACAGAATTGAGAACGTCCAACGTTGCTTTCTTCGATTTACCCCTCGAGGTCTGCCTTGGGATGATCCTTTAATATTGACACCCTACATAGAACGGCTTAAACTCATTAACCTGAATACCCTTGAGGAACGCAGAAACCCCGTAGACTTTCTTTTCATTTATCGTCTTCTCTCAGGCTCCGTCGATTGCACACAAACCCCCGTAATTTACGTTTCCCTCGGCTCTTTTACCCATCAAACCATCGTCCCTCATATGGCTCCAATGAACCCATCTCCCGTATGCTGCGAAAGGTTAATTCTAACTTTTCAGTTTTTGATTTCAACCGCAGCACTGCCCACCTCAAAATCGATCTCCTTCATCATTCTCCTCATCTTTAAGTCTTAGTTTTAAGGCATTACATGTCTTAGTTTTAAGTTCCTTAGTTTTAAGTTGTTAATTTAAACCTAAGTATTAGTTTCAGCTTGTATTAAGCCAAATATATGTAGGGGAATAGCCCCAAAACCAAAATAATAAATAATACATGAACGGAATCAAAGAAAGAGAAGAATTTTGATTGATTGATTTTTGAATGATTCCTTGTTTTTGAAGTCAAATTTTACTTCGTCGACACCAAAATTTATTTGAGTATTTTGAGTTAGACGATTGCACGATAAAACTCGTTGTAGTTGTAGCAACTATTGCTGTAGTGATTACGTGTTGAATAATATTCTACTTTGCTTTGATTTGCTGAGATCTTCATTAAAACACTTCCATTGTGACGTAGCTGGGCAAGTTAAGCAAAAATACAAAATGCTTGGTAAACTGAAGGTAAGGAAAAAACAAATGTTGCATTTTTTATTTTATTTTTTTGATCTTATTCACTTTTCATTTCCAATGGGAAACAATAATATTTTTGTTTATATATTTTTGTTCGATCACTTTCTGCAGTTCTTAAAACTTTTCGAGATAGCCACATACATAATTTCACATATTGATATACCTACATCCATACATAAATGACTTCTTGCATCCAATATAAATCAATGTCAATATTGCACATACTCTTTTGCGACATTCAGAAGTATATAATAATTGTAAGTGGTGGTTGTGGATCCCTAATAGACCTGCCAAGTTCGCACGAATCCAATTACAGAAGCAAGGGCCCTACTTCGTTCCGAAATTGCTTTTAGTTGGTACTCTGTAATACTTTCGGAATTCTTAATCGGAGTAATAGTAAATTTCATTCAGCTTTCGAAATAGAGAGTAAAAAACGTTCATTTTCGAAAAATGTTACCTTCGAAACGAGGTACAGAGTAGGGCTCCTGATCAAGATCTAATTGTAAAATTCATACCACAAAAAATCTGACATTTTGGGAAGTCACATTACATTTCCCTAATTCTTCAGTCGATCAGCAGTTCGTCTGGGACAAGAGTAAATCTCCGAATGTAACCAAAGGAAACAAATCAATCGAAAACATTGTTGTTTTATTCAATAAGCGGCGAAGTGCGTAGTTAGTACATAATATACACTAAAATCAAAACGAAGACACCCCTTCAGATGAAAGTACCATTCCCCGCTTCCATCAGTGCACACGGCTCCAAATAACCGCCATCGCAGCAGATTCTAACCAAACTTTACCCAACATTTATGTGGTCTTCGATTGGGCTTCTTCAGATTTGCTCTCAGATTTCAGATTTTGTGTGCCTAATCGAACATAAAAACGCTCTTGCTCTTTTTGGTGTTGATATTCGTGCGACTTGAGTATGTGTAGTCTTTGACACATTTCTAAGCGCTTTTCGTTCACTGGTTAAATTTTATATTAAAACATTCGAAATTTCCGTCACGATTGATTTCTAATTATTTATCCATAAATAATTTACAAAAACAGATTCACCCGATGCAATGCCTGTAGAAAACAATTCACGAACATGCAAATAAACTCCACCAGTTGTCAAACTCAAATGCACTGAGAAAATATGTAGATTCGCAAGTGCTCTGAAATCTGAAAAAGATTACTTTATTTTGTACCAAACGAACATAAAAATTGCTCTGAGAGCGCCCAATCGAATACCACATAAGTGAAGACTTTGACTGTGCCGCCAAAAAATAACAAAATCAACAAAAGAGCAGGAGGAGGCGAAAAACAAAGCAAATTAAAGAATAGATTATGTACTTCTTTTAATTTAAATAAATCATTCCTCAATAATTCAATTATTTTAGTTTTTATTGTTTTTTTTTTCTTCATTCTTTTTGTGATTTTTTTTTAGATTTTAGTTTTTTTTTGTTTATAATTTTACAATATAATAGAATTTTTCTGTTCTTTTTCTATTTCATAATCAATACAAAATAATAATAGTTAATGAGAAAAAGCGCATTAATTGAAGAACTAAAATTAATCAATAAATTACATAAAATTAACAAAAAAAAAATAATAGTAATAGTAATTATAAAATCAAATTAAAAAGCTAAATCAAAGGGTATACATAATATAAATGTGTTTGTTTGTTCTTGTCTGTTGTTTATTTCTTTTGTATTCAAGAGTGTGTTTTTTTTTTTTGTAGAATAATTTCCTCTGTTCACTTCGCTCGCAATAAAAATTTGAATATTAAATCTATACAAATGATTTAATAATCTATAAGCAGATCGATTTTTCGTCTATTTATACATATATATATATATATTATATGTTTCTTTTATACTAAATAACAAAGCAAAACAAAATATAGAGACAAGATATTTTAAAGTTGTTTTCCAAAACGAAATACAGTAAATCATATCAATCACAAAAACGAAAAGAAATCTCATAAGGACAAAGAAGAACTAGCGACACTCACTGGTGTCCATGCTAACACAAAACCACCATCAAAATCAACTGCTACAAGTCACAGGCACAGCAGTAAACCGTGCACGTCTAACTAAGAAAAGGGTCGCGCTGATTTTGGAGGGTACCTACATGACTTGGTTGAAAGAATGAAAACTAGGACACAACTGAAAGGCGATACGCACTGATTGCTGACGCGGTGATGGCCGACCAAACGAATAAGTTCGGCTGCGAATCACTTTCGTTTTCTTTTTTATTGATGCATGAGTGTGTGTGTGGTTGTTTTGTTAATTAATTTTATATTTTCATTTTTAAATACCCTTTTTCTTTTCTAACATCATTTACATTTAAATATATATTTATATAAAAAATGAAAATCGTTAAGGCAAACGTTTTCTTACAGAAAAAAATCGCTTGCAGCTGAATTGATTGTATGTAGTAGTAAATTATTATTATTATTTTTTATTTTGTTTTATTTATTATTACTATTTATATATTATTAATGTCGTTCGATTGGCTCATTGACATGGTGATGATTTTAATTTTCAATGACGGTGAAGTTTTTTTGTTTATGGGCAATGTAGACCAAGGCGATGACGATGTTAACGAAGACGGCGACTACGACGACAACGATGAATGGCTTTGCATTTAAATATGCAGAATTGTTGAGATGCGCTCCTAACTATATATCAATCTGTAATTGTGTTTTGAGTGAGTGAATGAGGGGAGGGGGAACAATGTGTATCCTATTTGCACACCTATCATCAATCAATGAATTTTGATTTGTTTCTGTTTTTCTCCGTTGCGGATTGGTTAGTGTGTAGACAGTGTTCCATTGCTTTTTTTTGTTCTCTATAATAGCTAGTTTTTTTTTTTTTTTTTTTATGAATTAATGGACTCAGTATTTCAATTGTTATCTGAATAGTTTATTTTGAAAATAATTAGGATGTTCCATTCACCAGTGCCTCCTTCTTTAATTCAATGTTGTCAGGGTTGTTACGGTTGTTCTTGTTGCGACGACCTTTTGGCGCTTGTTGTTGTTGCTGTTGGGTTGGTGGATGTTGTTGGTTGGGCTGTGGCTGAGGAGACTGCTGTACTAGTGTTGGCGGTGGTAGCTGTTGTTGTTGTGGAGCTTTATCATTTTTAATCGGAACACTATTGACCACAACCGCATCCTTGTTGGGAGCGTTTAGCTGCTGTTGTAGCTGCTGCTGCGGTGGAGGTACATGCTGCTTCGATCGTTCTAACGAAGTAGCATTTTTATCAATATTTTGATTCTTTTGCTGTTTGTTGTTATTTGCTACGCCACCATTTGCTGTGGAAATTTAACAAAAAATAAATAAATAAATAAATAATTGGCATCAGTGAAGTGTGCAAGTCTGATGAGGTTGACTGATTTTAATCATACTCACTATTGTTAGTGTTTGGAGCTGTGCTCCGTTGCCTTCGTCGTCTTCTCGTACTGCCCTCATTCGATGAATGGCTTTCCGCTGTAAGGAGTAAAGTACCAAATTAAGAAATATAAAATGCTGCAACAGGAATAACGAAAAGTTCTGCATGCATCAGTAACTGTAAAGCTAACCTAAACTAGATTTAGCATGGAAAACTAGTGAATAAATTTAAAGTCCCTGAATGAAATTGTACATTTGCTGTGATGGGCAAATGCTCAGAACTCGAAGTGATACGTTAAACGCATGAATATCAGCGAACATGCAACAGGTCTTTGATTCCTACTGATTAAAATCAATTAGGCTTACGTAGCAGGGGGAAGGATAGGAAAAATTTTGCCTTCTCCTATCTTTTGCCAGCACACTTTTGAGTTGTGCTTGGCAGACTAATATGTTACAAAAATTAGTTGAGGAGGATATTTGAGCGCAACCGTTTACGACGACTCAAGACTGTCACTCAACACCGTCTGTAATTTTCTTCTGCCGACAAACAGAAAGGTTAAAGTTCAAAAAGTTAAGGAGTAATAGGAGTAAAAAGAAACGACAGGACACTAAAAAATGTCTGTAAACATGTTTGTAAGTGCTTAGAAATAAATATAACCTTACCTCTTTCGACACTGCTAACTTCTCGATGCTCTCGAATGTCCTCGTGATTGTTGTAGGGTTCCCTGCCATTTTCTTCATTACGATTTGGCCGTCGATTGCCGCGTCTATCATTGCCTCGATAGCCACCGCCACCACTTCGATCAGTGTATCTATCCCTAGGATGAACACCGCGAACATACTCTTCATCGTCTCGCCGACCTAAATGAAAACAAATTGTGGAATGTGTAGCAGGAATTTAGTGCTTTTTGTATATATTAGTGTGTAAGGTGGTTTTGGTCCTTAGAAGTATTACATTTCGAAGCATTTTGCTGAGCAACATCATCTAAACTACGCATTCTTCATGATTACTGCAGCAAATAGAATAAAACTTTCCTTTACTTGCGGAAAGCTCATTTTATCACATTTTAAATAAACATGAAATTTCTAATTCTCAAGCATAAACCAAACTCAGTAGCAAAATGAAACACTTACCCTGATGATAGCGTGGATTGCCGCTACCGCCACCACCTCCACCTCGACCTCGGCCACGTCCGCGACCACGTGACCCTCCCCGTCCCGATCGCACCGATTCAATATCACTGCTATAACCTCGTTCAGATCTTCGATTCACTGGAAAGTTTTGCATCGAGCCCATGCTCGTTTCCTGTATAGCTCGCAGTTGTTGATCGATTTCTAGTTTCTCTTGACGCAGCTGTTCCACTTCCTAACACACCCAAACAACAGCCAAATTAGCAAAAGCAAACAAACAAATAAACCACAGTTTACCTTCAGATGAGCCAAATGATATTCCAATAGCACTTTAGCATTTGAAATACTTTCGACGGTGCCTATAAATACAAACGGTACATTGCCAGGCTCTCGTGGAATATTATGATCCTGTTCGTTATCGCCAGCGATCTGGAAAACAAACGTAGCTGGCTGTAAATCTTACGAACCATTCAAATCAATTGCAAAACTAACAAAAGATTGTACCTTGATTCGAAACACTCCACTTTTATCGACAATTTCTTGGATGATTCGTCCGTTTTTGCCAATCACCTTTCCGACCAGCTCTCGCGGTACCTGAAAAAACTCTTCGGCATATTCCAACATAGATCGAGCACGACGTACCGACTCTTCTGTTTCGCCGGTAATTTTAAACGTACAGCTTTTCTCTTCGAGTTCGATATTTGTGACGCCTTCTAAAACGCGGGCTGCTTGTATATTAGTACCGTGAGATCCAATTGCTAGACCCATAAGGTCGTCGCGCACGTGGAACTCATCTGTGAACCTAGAAGTAGATAAGAGCGGCGTGGCCCTTTTAGTTTTTACAATTAATCGCCGATCAATAATGTGTTTCCTTGGGTAATATTTTGTTTTTGTTGTTGTTTGTAACATCTTAACTAAAGAAATGTTTGTAAGGACAAAAGGCTTAGCGCACAAAATTGTTGCGATTTACCCATATGCAAAGCAGTAGCAATAATAATTAGATTAATTTTGCGATGGTGATGAGTGGTAAGAATTTTATTTATTACTTGTTATTGATTTCATTGCCTTGATCACGGCTTTAAGGAGGTCTGAAAATGTATGGTCGAGTAGAAGGCAGCAAACGCCAAAATTCAGTTGGGGCTACGACTACCGGTATGACACGATTCAGAAAAAAAAAACAAGGCCAAAGACCTCGAGTTCGGCATAATAAAATGTTAAGACAGGACGTTAGAGGTGCGGCTGCTCTCCAGTCGACATGGTTTTAGAACTTTAAGGCTCTGTAGTAGAACGATATACCCAAGCTGTAGAGACTGTTAGGTGCTAAGAGACCTCTGGCTGCACTTTGGGGCCGATTTTGTTGCATCCATGAGAGTTTTTCAAAATGTGTGAGACCACGGAGTATTCTTCGTAGGCCACCTGGTATCAGAGTTCGTCGTTAAAATGAAGAATCTCGTATTGACAATCAACAGCTGGGTTGTAAACACCTTGGAAAATCTATGCTCTATAGAAATACAGTACTACAAGTTGTACTACAAGTTATGCTTTATGAAGCGCAAAGTGCTGTAAAAGCAGCAGGATAACTAAAAGCACCGTGTCAAAGATTATCAAGGGGAAATGGGACAGAAGCAACAATCTTGAATATATTACAAAAACTTTCCAAATAAACACGGGTTAAAATGAGATAATAAAATGATGTTCACTAATGTAGGTTAGTAGCTATGAATTTAAATATAACTAGGCTTGAAGACGAGAATATTTGTTGGTGATTTAGTATGAATGCAATGGACGCATTTAGCTTATTGCGATAAGAGAGAAGCATGAGAAAAGCAAGCAAATATTAAAAACATACCCGCGACTGTTTAGTTTCGTTGATTCCAGCTGGCGAACAGCTTCTTCTGTTCGTTTTAAAAGAATAACCTATAGAAAATTAAATCAAAAACGTAAAAACTGGTCTCATATGTGAATCCTTCATCGGATCATACCTTTTGTGATAAATTCCGAAAATGCATGTCCTGCAGCATAGTCGCCCTTTTTTGTGAGTTATCACATTTTGAAATAACAGTCAGTATGCCACGTTCTGGATTGTAACGACAAATTCCAGCTAATATTGATCGTTGAAATTCTCTGTGGATTCCCTCTTCCTTAGCCCTGTGAATTAAAACAAACCTGATACAACGAGAGAAAAACATAATACGATTGAAAGGCAATTAATGAATGTTTATTAAATAACCGGCACAGTACGTACTATGTTAATTCATAAGACCGCTGGAATGCTTTTAAAGAGGGAAGAGAACCGGCCACCGCTTGACTTCTAAGTAACTTCGATCTTAAGCGGTCGCGGTTGTTACCGAAACACTTATAAGCGCCAAAACAGCCTCTACTGCCGGTATTGTACTGACCAATTTGATTTATCTAGTGCTAGCATCTCTTCCAAAATATTCCAAACATTCACCAGATTTGGCCAAGGAGATGTCACTTCTTTAGTTTCATTCTGGAGCAGGGTGCGTAGGTGTAAACACGGAAGGCGCTATATTAATCATTTTCGTGCAGCATTAAAAAAGCTTTTACGGTACCGACGAAATACCTTTTCAGTTGCTTTTTGGTTACGACACAGTTAATATTGGTTACTCTCTGACTCAACTTAAGCTGCAAAATATTTTTTGAGAATAATTCCACAGGCTGAACATTGAATGTTTTATGATTGACCTATCAAAGCTTCCACCAATAAATCTGGTTTAATAATAATAGTTGGCGCAACAGGTCCGTAGGGACCCAAGGCCTAGCTTCTCACAACCATTCGTTTTGTGTGGGTTTCATTTTTGGAACGAATGGAAGGGATCTACAATTTTATGCCGATTCCAAATGGCTAATTGAGAAGCCCTAAAGACAGTTATACTCTCGGATGTTTGTCAGACGTTCGCAAGAGGTGGCGCAGTGGAAAAAACCCTAAGTTGGAATTTGGGTTTTATGCGGGATTCGAAACTGGGACTCCTCGTAGTAGTAGTAGTCCAACTAACCACTAAGCCACTGCGCCAACTGGTTTAAATCTGGTTTATCAGATTTTATTCAAAGACCATAAAAGCTTTTGATTGTTTTGTCATTTGTTCCGTAATAAGACTTTGCTACCCTTAATCTGCGTAATATAAGGTAGCACTGTTTAAAATATCGCCGTTTTCCATCCATTGTACACCTGCCACTCCCAAAATATTTACTTTGAGTCAATGCTCACGCTCCTGCTTCCATTTCCCAATACGTATTTAATTGAAATGAAAATACATAACGGGTGATTTTTTAAGAGGTTTAGAACTTTTTTAAAAAAAAAAACACAAAAAATTCGAAAAAATGAATGAAATATTTATTTGAATCGATAGTTTGAACCTTGCAATTTAATGTTTAAAGATAATTTCATGCAAATGTTGACCGCGGCTGCGTCTCAGGTAGCCCATCCGCTGAGTCCAATTTTGGCATACTCTCTCACACATATCGGCCGGTATCTCACGAATGAATGCATGGATGTTGGCTTCCAGTGCGTCAATCGAAGCGGGCTTGTCCCTATACACATTAGCCTTGGCATACCCCCACAAAAAATAATCTAATGGTGTCAAATCGCACGATCTAGGCGGCCAATTGACTGGCCCGAAACGTGAAATTAACTGTTCACCAAACTCGCCTCGCAATTGCGCCATTGTTTCGCGTGCTGTGTGGCATGTGGCACCGTCTTGTTGAAACCACATATCATGCAAGTCAAGAACTTCCATTTCGGGCAAAAAAAAGTTTGTTATCATCGCTCGGTAGCGTTCACCATTGACAGTAACGCTGCGATTCGCATCATCTTTGAAGAAATATGGCCCAATAATGCCGCCGGCCCATAAACCGCACCAAACAGTGGCTTTTTCGGGATGCATTGGTAGCTGTTGCAATGCTTCTGGCTGATCTTCACTCCAAATGCGGCAATTTTGCTTGTTTACGTACCCATTCAACCAAAAATGAGCCTCATCGCTGAACACAATTTTTCGATAAAAAAGCGGATCCTCGGCCAGCTTTCCAAGAGCCCATTCACCAAAAATTCGGCGTTGTGGTAGGTCGGCTGGCTTTAGTTCTTGCACCAGCTGTATCTTTAAAGGCTTTACGCCCAAATCCTTCCGCAAAATTTTCCACGTAGTGCTGTAACAAAGGCCTAACTGCTGGGAACGGCGCCGAATCGACATTTCGCGGTCTTCTGTCACACTAGCTGATACGGCCGCAATATTTTCTTCACTACGCACAGTACGTAAACGTGTTGGTGGTTTAATGTCCAACAAAGTAAATTTGGTGCGAAATTTGGTCACAATCTTCCGAATAGACTGCTCAGAAGGTCGAGAATGCCGATCATAAAATGGAAGCAGCGCGCGATGAACATTTCGAGCCGAGCACGAATTTTGATAGTAAAATTCAATAATTTGCAAGCGTTGTTCATTTGTAAGACGATCCATGGTTAAATTGCAAACCAAACTGAAGCTATTTGACAGTGACACAAGGTACTAAACACACGTCAGCTGTCAAAACCAGTGTTGCCAAAACCAAACCAGCTAAAAAATCACCCTTTACAAACACTCTAAAGACCTATACTCCGCAGATATTTACGGACGGGTAACCTTAATAAAATCGTTTATGAAACTCTCAGTTTCCTCAACTTTTGTAAATGAAATTCAATTCAAAACGAAACTTACTCTTCTTGTAGTTCGGCAGGCACGGTGATTTCGAATTTATGAAATGTCTTAGCCGTAATAGGTAGATTGGGATTTTTCACTCTTAGCCGCTTCAATTCAACAATTTCCGTGTATTGATTCTCAAAACCGAGATAGCAGACGGCGCAAAATTCAGCCTTCAATAGTTTAATGACAGCTGTCCACCAGCCGCATGTTTGACGCTCAAGCGATCTCGTGAACACCTCCACTTCCATGCCCTCCTCATAGACAGCAGGTTGATCTGAATCATCGGGCGGGAAACGAACTTGCGAGAAGGGAAATTGTTGCTCTTCTTGGCATCTGGAAAAAAAAACAAACCGATAATTTTAACAAAGTGCCAATGAGATGTATTAATGGTTTGAATAAATAAATAATATAATAATATAATAAGATATCTATGGGTTCATATTGTCATTTATCATATACAAACAAAAAAAGGAGGAAACAAGCCACTACTAGAATATGCTGTTATCATTGTTGTTGTCGTTTCAAACAATTTCATCTAATTAGATTTCGAGTCCCGGAAAACCATTTTTCATATGAGCGGAGTATGTGGCAGGGTGCCAGCCGAAAATAAAGAGTAGGTAATAATGAATAACAAATATAAAACAAATAGAATGAACCATTCAAATTGATGTTTTATTAAACTTTCGTTGGATAGCGTTAACATCATGATTTCGATGCATTTCTCGTATACGGATCGAAATTTATTTTTAAACAGAGACAAGCCAACTCTAATGAGTGACAAGTGTCTTTTCGTGTGCCATCGAGCGATTCTTTTAGGCCAATTTAAATTATCTTTAAGTGTGTAATGACTAATGAGTAGCGTGCGATTTATCGTTTGCAAAACAAACACAAACAGTAGTGCGAAAATACCCATACAAACAAATATGGCAACTTTCGATTTTTAAAAATATTTTTCGGGTGATGAAGTTGAATTCATATGAAATTTCTTTTGTACAGCGCATTGTGCAATGGAAATAATAAAGAAAGATGTTGCTTAAAGAACAAAGCTCAGAAATTTAACCAACATGTAAAAAGAATGTACTAAGAGCACCGAAACCGGAAGAAATAAACGACACAAAGAAATTCGACCACTGTCAAGCAGAAGAAACCATTGAACGAAGACTACAAAAGCCAGGACTTATTTCCAACGTAGTGAGAATAGCAACGTGTGAACATAAACGCAACATGATAGTTAGACCCTGCGGCCTTCCTGAGCGGGACGCGGGAGATTTGATGGAGATTATTACACCAATTTATCTCCAAGATATCGTCGGATAGAGATTTATCTCAGATTCGCATGAGATTCGTTGAAATGCACTACAGGCAAGGTGGTTACTTTATTTATCTTAATATTAAGTCTGCATATTATGATCACATTTATTAAGAAGAGTTATAGCTGTACAGAGCCATGTTTAGTATTTGATTTTATGACAAACTTCTGTCAGATGTTTTAGAATGAAGTTGGTGAATACACGATGCATTGAACGAGAACGTACAAAAGAAGCAACACAGTCGGGTTTAAGTATTGCGCTTCCTCTCTTGGTACTGTACTGATCTGGTCTATGTCCTAAGCGATTAAGCTTTTAGACGGATATAACCAAAGCAACAAAAATCACAAATAAAATGTTGTAGAATACTTTGCCCTATGTTGGTACCTCAAGATAATTGGCATAAATATGTACAATTATGTTTTCCGATGGAAAACTTTATGCCTCAACTATAACACTGCCAAGCAAATTGAGTAACGCACAGCTGATGAAGGGACATGATATGCGGTGAGTTAATGAGAATTTTCGGTAAAAATAACTTCAATCAGGTGGTTTTGACACACAGCTGTTGGTATAAAACGACCGGTAACTACACCACCAATTAATATTTGATTACTGCCTACCGACTTACAGATCTATTGGATGCGCCATTTATAAGATATTTTCGTTTACTAAGTTAAAATTGAATTTTAAAGCAAAACCTTTAGATCTCCTTAAGCATTCCCACTAAACTAATGCGTCACTGAATGTAAAGGGTTTTCCAATAAGAGATTTTATTGTGAATGACCCGCTATTTCGGTAGCTGTCACTTTTGAAGGTTTTATTCATTGACATTACATACTGAAAATGGAACGATACACGCTTCAACAACCCATTGAAAATATTAAAATTCACTACAAAAATGGTGAAAATCTTGCAGTCACAGTTCGCATAACTAAAGCATTTTTTTTGGTCGTCTTGACGCACCTTGTCGGACCGCAATACAGAAATTGGTGGAAAAATTCGAGCTGTTGGGACAAGTTAGTGATGTGAAGAATAAAACCCGTGCACGTCGCTCAAGAACAACTGAGAATATTGCTGCTGTAGCCCAAAGTGTTGAAGAAAACCCAGGTTTGTCCATTCCATTCCATTCCTCGTCGTTCTTTGGAATCGAGAGATGATTAATGATTTTTTATGTTCGGAATTGGATGGTATTGATCTAGACAACGTTAACTTTCAACAAGACACAAGCAACGAAAGCATTGATCTTTTACGGGAAAAGTTTCCGGACCGTGTTATCTCTCGAAGACGTGAACACAATTGGCCACAGGGATCTTGTGATTTAACACCTTACGACTTCTTTTTTTGGGGCCACGTGAAAGACAAGGTCTACGCCAACAGCCCAGCGTCGATTCAAGACCTCAAAGATAATATTCGTGAGGCTATCGAGGACATAGGGCAGCCACTTTGCGATTTGGTTATGGAAAATTTCATGAAAAGGATATGGTCCTGTATGCGTGCTCGTGGTGGCCATTTGGCTGAAGTTGTTTTTCTTAATAAACGGCATACCTTCCTCTTTATTATGAAATAAACATCCGACCATTTATCTCAAAAAATGTCATTTTGCTTTGAATACCAAAATAACACCCCTTTAGTTGATGAGAAGAATAGAATGGCACGTTTAATGCTTAGCGTTGAAGAAACTGCATTTATAATAGTCCCCAGTGCATTTCGAGCAGCACAGACTGGACTAATTAATGTCTTCGGAATGGACTTTTACGTTGTCGTAAGTAAGAATTTTTAAGCAAATCCCATATGTTTCTTTTATAATCGTTGTCCAGCTTCGCATTGTTTGTTTGGATACATTTCGCATATTCCCCACCAATTATAAGTCTGTTCCCTTACTTTCTGGTTTAATATTGGAAATATGTCAAATTTCTCTCATTTCGAGAGAATTCGCTCACCGAAATGAAATATAGCCAAAAAGAAAAGGAACGCGTTGAACCACAAGTTTGGAAAATGTGCATTTTTTCGAGGCGGGAATATTCAAATATGAGTAAAACAAAGCACAAATTTATATTTAAGACGAAGATTTGAATTACTATTATTGCAGAAATTAAAGGGTTCAAATGTTTTGCTTAATATAAATGAAATCAAATAGAAAGTCAGTCAGTTTCAAATTAGCATTGGAACGATTTGACAACCATCTGTCAGCAATTACCAACTAGCCGGAAGAAATTGCTTGGGCTAATATTTACAAGTTTTTTATGGAGGTCAAATGTTTCTGTCTCTCTTTTTGACTGTCTTCTGCCCAACTTTGGGTAACGGGACAAAATTCTAAATTTGGCTTATGTATTCGAATGCATTATCGTTAGGGACCTAATATGATGAGAATCTATTAGCCAATTGCATCCTTAGGTTTATCATAATACATACATGCATCGGTTCATCGGTGTACAACATATACCGAGTGCATTATTGCGAACCTTGTTTGGGTTTCCCATCTATGAGGGTTTCTGAATATTTTTTTTACATAAGGTTACTTGAGTTATAACTTTCGAGCTCTGTTAGTCGACAGAAGAGGTTTGATGATTCTTTTTACATAAGAAAACAGTTTAACAACAATCGGCCTAAAGCATGGACACTTCCAAAGGCAAACATGGAAGCACTATGAATTGTTTTGACATACGAGTAGTAGTGATGAATTTGCGTATTAATCAGAAAATTTTGTCAAAACGTACAGTGCGAAAGGCGAAGGAAATCGAACTCAATTGGAAACGAACATCAACCACAGGCGCGAGCAACTTAAAGCGGCTTTAAACAATGCTTATGTTAAATATTCACGATTTTTTTCTTTTTTAACAGTTATTGGAGCTCGAAAGACCATAACTTCGTTGAAACGCTCACAACTTTATAACAGACCGTTCCTACCGTTGTGAAATGCAATCATATTTGAGCAATAATGGTACGATGAAGACATCAATAGTAAATAGGCGTCTGACCTAACCTAAACGCAAACATACGAAATTTCGCTTTTCTACAAAATTTGGTTCCCGGAAGTGATGCGACGGACAATCATTTACATATTTCGAACAATTGATAAATGTATACTGTATAGGTAGTTGGTTACATTTCTTAAAACTAATAACAACTTTCATTTGACATGTTTTAATTCAGTAATGGAAAAGTTTTCAAGTGATTGCAGAAATTCTGGTCGCCGGAAATTGTGCTTACTTCCGTTTTAAATATCTATAATTGTGTGTAGAACATAAATGACGTCTGATTTGTTATTTCATTCTTATGCCTCTTTATCCCATCTAGTACATTTGCCTGCGTAACAGTGTAAATGCAGCAGAAACGTGCTAATCTTCCAGACTACTTATATTTCTGTGCAACTAAGACATTTCCTATTCTCTACCAAGCAGGTTCATTAAGCTATCAATCAATTGGAGAAGGTGCAAATCGCCACTATCTACTGTTGAAGCTATGATGATTAAGAAATTAAGTCTGGTCTGCTCTTCGTATTTGAAACGGAAACCTAAATTTTGAATACATCATTAATCAAGGGGCCGCCTCTATTGACCAAAGCAAAATATACCCACTTTGCTGCGTTTTCCATCACTTTTTCCATCCCATGCTCAACTAAATGAAACACAACTGAACGACTATTTTCAATGTGGAGCAACACTATTTCGGAGCGTTGTTTCGGTGTTGGGTGTTTGTGCACGGTTAAAATTTTACTTAATTACTGAATAATATTGAATATTCGTTTTAATCGAGGTACTAAAATGAATAAAAATATATAGCCGGCGCAACAGGTCCGTACCGTAGGCCGAGCTTCTCACAACAATTCGTTAGTGTGAGTTTATATCTCTTGGGACGAATGACGGAGACTTAACTCGTTATGCCGAGTCTGAACGGCCGAATTGAGAGACTTTTCGAAGACAGTTATAGTCTTCGATATTTCTCAGACGTTCGCGCACTGGAAAAAACCTTAAAATGTAATTTGTGTATTTCCGGAGAACGAACCTGAGACTAGCTTAGTAATCCGAACATTTGAGCCACTGCAGCAACTACATGTTCCTATCAAAAGAGATAAGATTGTAATGTACAACGAAATCGCAGATAATACTTTAAATAAATGCCGACGTTTCTTTGACGTATCGTCACTTTTTGTCTTTTGTTGTATCATTTGCGCTATTTCGGAATAGGTGTATAAGGAATGTTTTTATATTGCACGAATACATTTCGGACCCAAAACAAGAACCTCAACCCGGGGAACTAGCCATTTATTTTGCAATACAAACAGATTTTATCGATCAAACATTTATGTGTGTAAAGCGAATTCATTTTATTAACCGCGATCGCCGCAAAATTTATTTTATTCCTGTGGTTGCGGCAATAATCTTTAATATGATACCGTGTATTTTCAATAGACAACATACATTACATACAAATACTGATATTCTGATGCATTGTTGTATTATATATATTGATGATCGCTATTGTAAATGTGTTAGATTCCAAGTATAAATAAATAATATCATTAATAGAGGTGAAGTTGTAGGAACATAAACGATCGTCAAAAGATGGTTTTCATGCCGGAATGTCGACATAAGGCGTTTTTCTTTTTTAGTTCAGAGCTGATTGGAAGTGTGCTTGTACATGTGTAATCAGCCTTTGCCTCAGGCTGCTAAGTCAATTTATTCTGAGCTCATAGAGCGCGCTCTGATCATGATCTGAACGAAGAAACACAAATTCGAGCTCTGATGTGTCTGAGCTAGAAAAGAAACACGAACAGCTCAGGTTATGCTCTGAACTAAAAAAGTAAAACGCCTAGTGGTTGTATTTTTTACTGTTACGAGTATTTTAGTCGACACTGGAAGTTTATGATATGTACCCGCACTGGAACCAATTGGTTTACCGAAAACTGGACCATTGTATTGATCGGAAGCTCATTTCGAGTAGGTTAGGTTAGGTGGCAAATAATTACCGACAATAGTCGACTGTTTATCCACAATGAAATGTTTCACTCGTTATGCCCGTCTCGGGCAAAAGGAAAGGTCCAACAGATTTTTTTATTTTTTATTTATTGAGACTTATATTAACTTTTTACACGTATGACACCTTAAATTCGAACTTAAGGTACTTATTGCACAAGAAGCATGTATACAATAGGAGGCTATTAATGTATGGCTCTCTCAGACAAGTCAGTATCTTTCAACAGTACGAGTACTTATGGTATCGTACAACCTGATTGGTCCATTTGAGAAAACCAACGCCATTATGCTTTGTTTGCATATGCGCGGATGTTAAAATGAGAGAGTTAGAAATGAGAATAATGTGCCCCAAAAACTGCTTTTTCGGTATCTCTTCGGCAAATTTATAAATGTCCAAACAAAGGGTAATGGAAATGGGTTTCTGAAATACAAACAGCAAATGAGGACGGGCAATTAATATTTGTTAGCATTAAAACAACACTAGTTTCGACAGACTGACACCTACTGGAGTTGGATATGTTACGTAACACTGGAAAAGAAAAAACCGGCGCCATAGGATGTACACTTTTCGGAGTAAACGTTTGAGAAAGTCAACTCTTTTTCAAAAAATGTAGCCACAAAACAGAGTGGATTTAAACATTGTATCAAAAGAATACTTCTTCGTTAGTCATATTATTTGACATAACAAGGCTGTGTTGAGTCTTTAAAATATAGGATCAAATGTAGGTCTAGTTGCCAAACTGCATTTTTGGTCGCCTACGAAATAAAAACTTCGTCTAACAAACGTATTATCAAAAGATCGAAGATCGTATACAATTCATTTTTTATAGCCGCATGGAGAAGTTCTTTCTCTACACTCTCTCACATCTTCTAGCTCCCAAATGAATATCAATATTTTAATGGATATAAATAGATATCAAAAATAGATGTCAAGCAATTTATATGCTCGAACTCAATTAACCATTCACTCTCAATGGGCACTATTGCCACTCAAATACTAAACTACTAGCTACTTACTCATCCAAACAGACCAGCACTCCGTCTTCGAAAACGTCTATTACGATTCCCTGGAATAAAAGAAAAAAAAAACAGTTAGACGCTGCTGTTGAAGATTGTCTTTTTTTATGGTGCAAGTAATAAAGAAATAATGCATCATCATTCGCTGCAAGTAGAAATCAGTAATTTTCAGGTGTGGCCCAGAGATTGAGAGACATCTGCACGAAGATGCTATGCATGCTGGCAGCAGAGCACGCAGTGCATACCGTGGACTGGACACCTTTTCGGAAATTTAAAAATTGAATTCTTTATTTGTGCTGGCTGGATAGTAGCAGTGGAGCCTTTCGGCCCCCGCGATGTTGATAAATCAGAAGCGGGGCCAACAGCAGGCCACTACCGAGCGAAAGAGAGGTCGCCGAACGAACGAGAGTGACGACGGGACAACATCTATTACCATAATTCGTTTAGTAGGTACGCGAAATCTGTAGAGGTTCGCGTTTTTTATTCGTTTTGTTCAGATTCCTTTTTTTTTTTTGTTTCTTAAATGGAGTTCTGCTCTGGCACATCGTAACTTTTCCGGTTTTTCATTGAGATCAAGACGCCATTAAAATGGAATTAAATTTATTGAAAAAGGAGTCTATAGAGCTCTACAGAAAGTTTCGCAGCCCGAATAAATAAATAGAAAATGGAAAAACTGTCCATAGACGAACGTATACAAACCTTGTAGTAGGCATCATTCTCGCCGCAGACCTCCACCGTCAAGTCGTCGTCCATTTTGTTAATTAGAATATTCCTCTGCTATTAATACAAGCCTATATGCGATTTTTGTATTATTTAAGAAATGTCGATTTAAAAATTGAATACGAGTACAAAACAGAAATATTTTCCACGTAAAGGTGTGGAATTTTCAATTCTTCCTGTCCCAGTTGAGGTTGGCCGATTCTGCCTTTTGCGATATATTTTCAGTTTTTTTCTTTCTTTTTTTCAGTTTTTTTCGTTGCCTTTTGGGTCTTTCGCTGTGACAATTTTTAAAGAGTTGTGACAACCGTGCGATGTAATATTTTGCTGCAAAATTTGCGATTTTGAAGCAGTGATGTTGAGTATTTATAAATTGTGTTCCTTTATAGGTGATTATAAAGTGAATTAACGCAAAAAATCGGTAAATTTTTGAACGGAAAAATCGCGTGCAGACTTTTTTGGTTGGAAATTCAATGAACAAAAAAGAAAAAAGGGAGAAAATGATCTTTTTCTCGCGAAAAAAAAAGGATTGCGCTCGCTCACTCCTGCACTATTTGTCCCGCATCCACACAACTGGGAGGAAAATTTGCTCACTATTTTTATTTATTCGGCTTCTTCACTCCAGCAATTCGAAATTCGAAGAATGCTTGCACCGGCTAATTGCAGCTAACTTCGTATCATTTTGACAGGGTTGTAATGTTGTTTTATGTCGTTTTCCATTGGGACAAAAAATTAATCTTTGTTTTTGATCTAAATCACTTTTCATGTTACATTGGGCAAACAAATCAATCTTTTTTTCGATTCGGAGCACTTTTTGCAGATCTCGATATTTTTTCAGATCTACACATACTGCCACAATACCAATATGCTTGGCACAGCTGTTTTACGTCATTTTAAGAAGTTTGCTTTCAAGCCAAATGCGCAAAGTTTCGTGAAAACCAAAATAACGAAATACCTACATAAATAGCCATGGATATAATTTTGGAGGAAATATTATCTTCTTGGTCTTCCTCGTCACCAGCTGAAGACAACAAACCACCAAAAATACTAAATTTGTATCTACAACAGGGAAAATATTTTTGAAGTCGATATACATTTGTGATTTTTGTAAAAACAAATGCAATTTGGACAACTGGTATTTCTGCCAAATAACACGTTCCATTAGCAGCGAAAAATTTGAGATCTGAAAAAGATTTCTGGTGGTTCAAATGGAAAATGACATTAGATAATTGGGTAGGAAACGGGAAAACTAGTTTCAGGGCAAACGCTAAAATCAGTTTTAATTTTTTCATATAACTTGTACTAATATAGGTAGATACCAGACATTTATTTTACGTCATTCATGTGTGAATATTTTGTAGCCACAAAAGGATTTGTTTACTGGTGATAACCACAGTACAAATATGAATATGACTTTTCTTGGTTTCGACAAGCAAGCGAGATTTGCATTTGAAAGCTATACTGAGTTAAAATCTCTTGATTTTCTTTGGGAAGGGTCAAAATTCTGTTAACACAAACTGAAAAGGGAGAATCTGAAGATCGGTTCAGATATTTTCCTCATCTTACATTATTTACATAGACTACGGCCTTTTACGAAAAATACCTTGCTGTTAAAATACACTTTAGTTTTTTTCCTACTCCTAAACAATCATTTATTCTATATTGAAAAATAAATTCTCGCCTTCAATTCGTCACTTACAAATAAATCAAAAACAATGCAAAATAGTTTCTAATCATTTTATATACACCTCTATTTTTTTTTTTTTACTACATATTTTTAATAGTTTCCGTTAGCAATCTTCTATTGACCGGAACTCCAATTTACTACTAAATATGAGAGAAAACGCGAGTGCAGTTTCCATCAAGAAGATTAATCGCAGTAGAAGTTTTCACTTCCGATATTTGGAGCTGTGTAGAGCAAAGAACTATAGTCCGACCTCGGAGATAAAGTCCAAGAACAATGCAACATCAGTTCTGGATTTCTTTGGTGATAAAATCAAGGTGGACGACTGGCTTTTCATAATTGAGTCATTGTTCTATGATCAAATTTTGCAGCAGTTAGCTATTCGTTTACGTAAAAACATTGGCAATGGTATGGGCTCCTTTAAAAGTATTAACTATAATAACCTCGCTTAATTTTTTTTTTTTATTTTGCAGTTGTAGAACATATTGACAATGAGAAAAAGGCGAAGGTTTTCAAGCAAAAACCGGCCATATATACAAAGTATATATTTAAGGGAATCGTTGATGCAGTGGCCAATTGTATTCAATTCAATAAGAACCTCACGGTACTTAATTTAGAAGGACTGCCATTAGATGAAAAATATGCAGTATCTATAGCGAAGGTATAGTTTGGAAAAGTAATATCCTTTTTAAAATATATAGGCTACTTTTACACATTCGAACGATAACAAACCAAAAACCGGCCGAAACGGAATAAGTGTGAAACAGGCCTTTACAATAGGTTCATTCGGACGTGACCTTCTCGTTTTGCATTACGAATTGCTTTGAGCAACTCTAATTTCTGACTTCAAGACCTTGTGATAGCAAAATAAGCGTCAATCGATTCTTTTAAACTATTTTACACCGAAGAATCTGAAGACAGTTCTACTAGTACGTTCATCACATGTTCCCAACATAGTTCTACTCCACGTATTTGTCAGAGGTTCCCATGAGGTGGCGCTGTGCAAGATAATATTTTTTTTTTTGTTTTCTAGGAGTTTAACCTGATTCCACTTGCTCTGGTCCAGAACTGCTGAGCAACTTTGGCCCAACACGCCTTGCTTTAATGTCAAATTGAAAAAAGTGGTTTTAAGTGATTTTAACTATTGCAGATTTTCCCTTCCAAAAATTGTACGAACTTTAGTTTTAGAAATACTGAAACAGAATTGATTTGAGCTTTTACAAAGTTCAAAAAGGATGGGCCACACTTGACGCCCTCTGTAGAGTGGAGATAAACTCCTTACTGATTTAAGTCACTCGTCAAATTCATTGTGACATAGTTTAGGTACCGTAACAGGTTCATTTGGATCTTTGACTCTTATGTCTTGAGATAGATATAGCGATATGACGTTGGGTAGTACATTCTATTAACTTACTTGCTGTTAGGTAAATTGTTGCACTATGTCTTTAACCCATGTTAGGCGCTTTCAAGTAACGAGCAACTAAAGAAAATCAGCTTTCAACGTTCACCAATCGGTGATAACGGCTGTGAAGCTATTTGCTCAACAATCAAGTACTTAGCCAGTGTTGACACTCTCAATCTTTCCGAATGCAATCTGACTGTTCAAGCTGCGGTCCATATAGGCGACATGATAAAGGTTAATTGACAAAATATCACCCTCACTTTATTTACAGAGGGCAATTTTTTAATTATAGTTCCAAAAGATATGTAGATACTCCGATGGTTGGCAGAAATCATTGCGATATCGCGAAGTCGATCCGAACACAATGCCCGGTCTTCGTGTTATTTCAGTTGCCCGAAATCCAAAAATAACCGATGAAGGCGTAAATCTCATAGTAGAGATACTTAAGGAGGATGCTTGGATTAAAAGTATAGCTTAATGCATTTATTTAGCATTTTATAACAACCGACTTTTGTAACTCTGTAACCTTGATAGTAATCGATATGGAAAACTGTGGCATTACAGACTCTGGAGCAAATTTAATTTTGGACTGTTTGGAGATAAATAATTCAATTGTAGATTTCAATATTCGAAACAATGTTGAGGTGAGTAAATTTCTTCAGAAAAACATTCGTCAGCAACTCGGCAAAGATGAGGACAACTCAAACGACGGCGACGACAAGTCATCATTCAAAAAATCGAAGATCTCTGTTGAGCACCTAAATCAGCGACTTAAGTTTCTCGAAGAGCAACTTGCATCCGAGAAGGTTTTGAGAAAGCAGGTGGAACTGTTAAACGAAAAGCTACACAAAAAGATTGTTGAGTACAAGAACCAGTTAGCTGAAAACGTAAATGCTGAAATTCCCGATGGATATGTACTGGTCAAGAACGATTCGTTGGAGTCGATCATAAATGAGTAAGTGATAATTTGACGGATATTAGTATTAAGTGTTCAAGCAGCCTTTTAAGTAGCATACATATTTGAAGCATGTCACCTCGAAATGAACATTACTTGAGATTTATTACCTTTTACGAGTGCAGGCTGAAGTTTGTTCTACAACTTCAAAAAGAAAATGCATTTTATATAGGTTTCCCAATTTGAAACGTTTTTCACAACGGTTTGTACTGTTACACTCAGTCTTATAAACAAATTTAACGCGCCTGGTCAAAGGTATAAATAAATAAATATAAATCATTAACCAACATTGACCCGATCCCATGCCACCATTTCATTTCCAACACCTTAGCTAAGTCTAGGTCACTCCTTGTATAGGAGTGACATAATAGGTTTTCGGTTCTTGAAACACAATTTTCTAAGCATAAGGAGGCAATCAGTTGCCGACCATCTCAACAAGCTAACATACATCACAAACTAAACATTTAATACGCAACGGTGCCACAAGTATATTTCCCCATTTTCTGCCAAAGACTGAATCCTCATATCGGCAATTTCTGGATTTATAAGGAAAAAGGGCATGCTTTTCTCTGTTCCTCCTAATCACGACCGCCCATACCCCTATGTCCACACCTATGTATGCATTAAAATATACGAATGCATATCGGCAATTTTTTCAATTTACTATTTAAATAAAAAACATGCCTAAAGGCTTAACTACCTACATTGTATAGGAGTGACCTCTCATGTTCACCAACGTGTACCTTTTTACTTTCAGAAGAAACGATTTGTACAAAGAAGCCTCAATGGCAAAGCTTTCGAAGACCAAGTGCTACTTGAAGAAGATTAGCAAGGTCCGGAAAGTCAAAAGCGAGGTGAAGTACAAACAGCATGGTACTTTTCACAAAATTTCCAAATCCGACTATGAATACGATATTGTGAGTATTTCAATTAGCTCAAAGTTGCAAATAACATCTACATAATTATATTCGCTTTAACAGGCCCATCCAAACACAACTGTTTTCGAGAAAAACATTGGTGACAACGCTGTCAATAACATACAGCAGCTGACGGCCAGGGTTGAGAAGAATTCCAAGTTAACGTTTGAAGGGTCCAACAACCATCCACCGTCCAGTACCCCATCAGAATACTCTGCAAGTGAAGAAAGCCGTGCTACGGATCCATTGAAAGTATTTATCCGCAAGAAGGACAACACTACTCTACAGCCCATCCCCAAAGGAGAATGTATTTCACCACGATCGATGTTTTTGGGTCTCAGTTTATAGTGCGCGTATATATTTCAGCTTTTACCTATTCCAAATTTGTATTTTGATTCGAGAAAAATGTTCACATTGACACAGAAATACAATTTTATTGGACAAAGACGAGCATACAATGTTGTGTGTGAAATAGTTAAAATGGAATATATAGGTTCGCATCCAGCTATCAAAAAAAGATTCAAGTGCTGGGTATCGCCTGCTACGGTTCGAGGTGCTTAACCGCCGAATCCGTACAAAGTGCGTCCTTGACGTTTCAAGGCGTAGACGACATCCATAGCAGTGACCGTCTTACGCTTAGCATGCTCAGTGTAAGTAACTGCATCGCGGATAACGTTCTCAAGAAACACCTACAAGCAAATGGTATCCATTCAATTAGGTATGAAAAATCGGGAAAAATATTTTTACCTTAAGGACACCACGAGTTTCCTCATAAATGAGTCCAGAAATACGCTTTACTCCACCACGGCGAGCCAAACGACGAATTGCAGGCTTGGTAATGCCCTGGATGTTATCACGCAAAACCTTCCTATGGCGCTTAGCACCTCCCTTTCCTAAACCTTTTCCACCCTTTCCGCGACCAGTCATTGTCTAGATTAATTGGTTAATTTCAAGCTGAAGGAATAACGTTTAACGTGTGGCTTGGCTAGGCTATTCAAAATAATTATTTTTACAACAAATCAAAATTGTTGAAAAAATTCCGCCACTACTTACTGTTCTTCGTTCTTCCGAGCTGCACTAGGAAAATGGCGACGCAAAATCAGTATTTATGAGAAAACAAAAGAAGTCGAGAAATAGATATAGAAGATGAAGAAAAAATTGCAGTGGGAAAGAGAGAGAACTAATGCAAGTTATGAAATTTTCTTTACAACTTGCAGAACCATCTCTGGGGCAGTAGTGAGAAACATTGGGTGTACAGTACCAGCAGTATATAGTCATAGCTACAGTTAGGTGCAAGGAATTTGTAGTTTCTGATTGGGGATGGATGTTAAGTCAGGTTTAAGTCAGAGACAATAACAATACGATTTCGTTCAAATCGGAGAAAAATCCATTCCGAACGGATACCTCGAAAGGCGTGATTAGGTGATTCGATTAGGCTTCTTCAGATTCGCCCCAAAGATTTCAGATTTCGTGTGTCTAAGGTCTAATCGAACAAGAAACGTCATTTGCTCATTTTTGTGTTGATATTCGTGTGATTCGACTATGTGTAGCCTTCGATACTTTTCTATGCGTTTTCCATTCACTATGGTTAAATTTTATATTAAAACATTCGATTGCGTCCCGATTGATGTCAAAATATTTAAGCTTAGTACGATAGTTTTTGTTTCTTTTTTAGCTCAGACATATCAGAGCTCAAATTTGTGTTTCTTTTTTCGTTCAGTGCATGAACAGAGCGTGCTCTACGAGCTCAGAATAAATAAACTGAGCAGCCTGAGGAAAAAGCTGATTACACATGTGCAAGCACACTTCCAGTCACTTTTCACATAAAAAAAAACATCAGAATGCTCTGAGCACGCTCGGTTCAGAGCGCAATCATAATGCTCGAGCTCAGTTCAATGCTCAGCTCTGAACTAAAAAAGAAAAACGCCTATTGTTGTTTTTGTAATTTCAACCCACATCTGTGAATACGTGTGATCAACAAAAAAGCATGTTGCTAATGGTCGAGCGCGAATCATCTTGCTTTTATGAGCATCGCGGTGTTTAATTGTTCTGTATTTCGTTTTGAATTTATTTTTTTTTTTTTTTTTTTTTGAGGTTTTGATTAAAATGAAAAAAATTGTGAAATAAACAGTAGAGAATACCGAATTCTTGCAGTAAAGTCCAATTCATGATCTCACATATACTAGATTAGGAATATTTCTGGAAAACAGCTTGTAGGCAACCGCCTTTCCACTGGAAAGTTATATATCTCTGTATTCCATTATCTTTGGTTTCGGGCAGAGATGAATGATTAAAAGAGATGGATATCTTCCGTACGTCTATCCCCCCAAAACCCATTTGTTTACATTGTTGTTTTTGTAATTTCAACCCCCGTCTGTGAATACGTGTGATCAACAAAAAAGCATGTTGCTAATGGCCGACCGCTAGTCATCTTGCTTTTATGAGCATCGCAGTGTTTAATTGTTCTTTGTTTTGTATTGAATTTGTCTGGTTTTTGTGGAGGTTTTGATTAAAATGTAAAAAATTGTGAAATTCACAGTAGAGAATATCGAATTCTTGCATTAAAGTCCAATTCATGAACTCACATATACTAGGATAGAAATAAGCAAGTGTGTGTGACTTCATGAATTTTTCTGGAAAGCTTCATGAATTTTTGTGGAAAACAGCTTGTAGGCAGCCGCCCTTCCACTGGAAAGTTATATATCTCTGTATTCCATTATCTTTGGTTTCGGGGTTCTTCACAAAAAATATATTATAATACAGTCTAGCCGTCCCCTTATAATGCCGGCGTGTAATGACAACTGCTTAGCGACGGTTGCCATCGCTCGTTTCATTGATATTTTTCTTCTACGCGACGATCCACCCACAAACCGTACACTTGTACAGCTGTCGCAGTCCAACGCTTGTAAAAATATGGGAATCCAAAATCAAAATGTCTACTGAATTCGTGAGAAGAGTTCCGTAGGTGCACGGATAATTTTTGTAAATAAGTTTAGGAAATTCACCCCTAAAATAGTGAAATTGACCTTAAAACTTTGTTTAGTAACCAACAAAAGCAAATATCAGTGCGCCAGGGACAATGCTTAAGTGTTAATCATAAAAAATGTCGAATTTGTACTTCTGCTGTGCCCCTACTATCAAATGAGATGTTTTTGTTTTTATTGTTGCAAACGAGAACAAAAGAAAACATTTCGAAGAAAACATATATCTGCGTATTTATCATCTCGATACCTTGCGATTATAATTAAATTCTCAAATCTTCCCTTCAAATCAACATGTTAATGTTAAAAATGCGACTCCAAAAAGTGAGCTCCGTATGACTGCAGTTCGTAAAAAAATTATAAATAGATTTTCTCTTTTTTTATTTGCCTTCGCTTTGAAGGTGATATGTGGTTGAAGCAGGAAAACAAAATAAAGTAGGGTTTCGGCTCCAGTGTCTTATGTAGTGAATTAAAAGAATTCAAAAAGTGTACGCGGAAATTTCATAATCAGTGTCCGCGCTTTGACCTGGTGCCCTTTTTTTGTGTATCATACGTTACTTCATCTACGTCCTGCACCCAAATTGTATACTGCGCTGCACATTGTAATAAGCGTAGAAATGGGAAAAATCGATAGTTTGGTTGTAATCCTGTTGGTGTTTGTGGGTAAGTAGTGTCTTACATGAATTGCGCCATTGGGGAAGTAATCGGTGTGTACGCGCTTCTCTCATCTATTTCAGCTCAAACAGTATGTGGATCAATAATCAACATCCCCAAGGTGGAATGTGAGCTGTACGATGAAAAGAATTGCACTCGTAACCCTTCGCAGTGTATTACAAAGGTGGAAACATGCAACATAGACTCGGATAAATCGCCGAGCTGTTATGTCCTTTGGTCAACAGATCCCGTTTCAGGTATGAATATTACATGGCGACTGTTTGAATTTTCAGTTGAAAGTCTCGGTAAAGTTTCGCGCAGGTTATTGTAACGTTGTGTGCATTTTTTCTTACATTCTTACTTTACCTACTTACATTGTGCTGTGTTGTGGAATATCGACCCACTCTCTTTGCTGCTCCATTCCAATGAACTACAGTTGGACATCTTGCAAGTGTGCAGAATATAGTCCAAGCCAACTGAGTAAACCAGAAATGTGTAATGCAACGTTGTTCATAGAATGAATTGAATGAAATACCTAGATAAGAAGTGGGCTTCAAAATATTTTTCATTGACATTGAAGAAGCATTAACTTGATAGAAAGAAAACTAGCGGAAATAGCTTTTCATTAAATTGCTTAGACCATTTTTCAGGGAAATTCTCTGGGAAATTAAAACGAACGAAATCAAACCTTGTATCTGATTTGATATCCGAGGCATCATTCAATGTTCTAGAGGACTAGGGAGAAGTTTCCTACTTGTACTCAGAGTAATTTATCTTGAGCAATAGCTGAAAAGGAATTTCCAGGTCGAGTACAAATCGATTCAATTGACTCTTCTTATCTTACTTGGCAGTAATCAGCGATTTTGTGATGCGAAAGACTATAATTCATGCTTGAACACCGAGTTGATGGAATTGTATAACATTCATGAACTAGAACTCTAGAAGGCGCTGTTGGCTTGCGGATCATAAACACCTTTATCGACTATTCAACATGAAAGTGTGTAGGTACGTCTGTCTACTATAGAGCCACTAGTGATGACTATAACTTCCAAGAGGTTAATCAGCAGATTTATCAAGTGCCTTCGAAGTACCCATACGAAAGACCAAATTCATTTTCGTTCTATGTACCTATCCGAGTTAATTTTTTTATTTTTTTTTCAAAACACCTTAAAAAGTTTTTTACGTATTGAATCCACTGAAAATGTACACACGTATCATTTTCATTCTACACGTAAACGTAAGGAATCAGTTGCTTGTATTTTTGAAAGACCAGCTTCACGGGAAGTTTATGGGCGTATTCGCTTTTTACTTGAGTAATTTTATTTTATCTACCAATTAAAGCTCTGAGTTTTGTAAATAATAAACCTATCACACGAATTCTTCTGCGAATAGGAATCTCTTTGCATTAGTTTTATGAATTCGTAATGTGTTTTCCTTATTTTTCCAGGTGAGGCCAAAATCACAATGAAGGGATGTTTCACCGACAGTCATGAGTGCAATCAAACCGAATGCATTTCTAGTTCTGAACCAAGAAGCAATATGAATTACTGCTGTTGCAAGGGTTCATTGTGCAACAGAGACTACAAGTGGATCCCTACATCGACAGAGGCCACTACGCAAGGTAATTAATTTTACTCTTACTAATTGATAAGTATTCGTTACTTGAGTGTAAGGCTATGACAATTTCCATTAACATCAGTCTGGCTACACCAAAAGCCGGTGTTAAGGATATGGAAAAACAGTGATGGAGGTTTTTAAACAAGGGGAACTTTATTTGAACCGTCAAGTATAGAGGCAGGCATCAGTCTCCTTTGTCCATTGTCAAGAAAAGGATTGGTCCCTACCGGTGCAGCTAACTTGCGCAAAGGAAGTTTAGCAAAACTGTTGATGATGATGTCAAACGGGCTGCTTTTAAAAAGGGTGAACAATTGTTAAAGTGGTGATCTCCATTTTCCGCACTGGAGAGTGTGGTTTTGGTCGATATAGGATGATCCATGGCGGATTTCTGATTGATCGGCGTCGAATGTGTTTTATAATTGCTTATACCCTGGGCGGTATCTGAGATATTTTCGGTTGTCGCCGTGGTTTTGCACACGGTGTATTTTTTGTTGCGTACTTGTCGACCGGCATAATGTCAGGTACTAGACAGTATGTGGTTATTTCAAAGGCGATACTGCCTCTAAGAGAGTTGGTCTCCCGTTTATAGATCCATTGTGTGCTATCTGAGCTGAGAGTTGTTCAGTTTTATTGCTCAAATTTCATTTGTCAGAACAACTTTTACTTTGCAAAATTATGTTTCACTTTTTTTGTTTTTCAGTGCCCAAAGAGAAAACATCAGACGAAAGTTTTCTGTTCATACTTCTATGCGTGTTGCTTATCTCTTTCATAATGATTGGCGCCACCGCCGGGCTATATGTCTATAGGAAAAGAAAGCAGGGGATGTTCAATGAAATACCCAGCGTAAGTTATAAATTATAATACAATACAAACGCATGCGGTCACAGCTTCCAACAAAATTTCAGATCGAGGCTGAAGTGACGAGCTCTTCGCCGTGCTTAGCTCTCAGGCCCATTGAGTTGTTGGAACTTAAAGCTCGGGGTAGGTTCGGCGATGTTTATCAAGGAAAGCTGCGCAATGAAGATGTAGCTGTTAAGATATTTACCATGCAAGAGAAGGACTCTTGGAATACGGAAATAGAAATATACAAGGTAAATATACGTCGACCCTCACTTGCACTCCAGCAATCACTAATTGTTTTACATTTTTATTTAGCTGCCACGCATGAAACACCCAAATATTTTGGAGTTTTTGGGGGGCGAAAAACACACAAAACCCGAACAGATCAAACCAGAACTGTGGCTCATCACAGTTTATCATACAAATGGTTCGCTCTGTGACTACCTGAAAGCACACACGCTCACTTGGCCGGAGCTATGCAAAATTTCCGAATCCATGGCAAGAGGTCTGATGCACTTGCACGAGGAAATCCTACCAACAAAAACTGAGGGCCTAAAACCAGCCATTGCCCACCGAGATTTCAAATCAAAAAATGTTTTGCTGAAGAGCGATTTGACAGCATGCGTCGCTGACTTTGGGTTGGCTATGATTTTCCAGCCAGGTGAGTGCAAACAACTATATTTACATGTGGGTATCTTTTTGAAAATGTGTACTGTTGTAGGAAAATCGTGTGGAGACACCCATGGTCAGGTTGGAACTAGACGATATATGGCACCGGAGGTACTTGAAGGTGCCATTAATTTTAATCGTGACGCTTTCCTGCGCATCGATGTGTATGCCTGTGGCTTGGTTCTATGGGAGATGGTTTCAAGATGTGATGTGCTAGGTCCAGCTGCCGAGTATGCTCTGCCATTTGAAGCTGAGGTAAGAACTGTAACGCCATATTGATTTTGTGTGCATAACTCAGTATTGCGTTTATTGTTTTCAGCTGGGCCAGCGGCCGTCATTAGAAGAAGTACAAGACAAAGTTGTCGGAAAGAAACTGCGTCCCCATATATTGGATGCGTGGAGGAAGCACCCAGTGAGTAATTGAAAAAGTATTCGTTTAATAAATACGACAGGTTTGGCGTAGGCATTGTTCCTGCGGGTAAAATGATTGGTGAAAAAGGGAGGATCATCGACCTTTCAAGAGGAACGCTTTCTCATCTTGCTTATTGGTAAAATAATAGGACAAAAAGGTGACAGCACTTCGTTTGATGTCAAGAGGACCTTGATTGTAAGGTTAAGATAATTGGTGGAACTTTTTAGTTCAGAGATTGACCATCAATTCGAGGCTGGCACCACCAGCTGTTGAGGTTGCACGCATCAGTCGTATATAATTTGTAAACCTATCCATCAGACTATTTGTTCGCAGTTAACTACTATGGGAAGCCAATTTATTGTCAGTAGTTATCTAACATGAATCTGCATCGCACTTCTTAAATTGCAATAGCTATAACACGATGCTGTCCATTATGGAAGTTCGAACGAACTCGATATAGTGGGCGCCTTTTTTGTATTTATTACATGTGAATTTTATCATTTATTTATTGACAATAATTTCTTTTCTTTCAGGGACTGAGTGTTATCTGTGACACAATGGAAGAATGCTGGGATCACGATGCGGAAGCGCGACTTTCATCATCCTGCGTCATGGAGCGCTTTACTCAGTTAACCAAATACCCGCAAATGCCACTCTTAATAGAGACTAATAGTGACAACACGATAAGAGATACGCCGAATTGTTTATAAAGCATAACAAAACACCCAGTCAAGTCTAAGATGTTTTGTGCAAAAAAAAAAAAAAACTAACAAAAAATGCAAAATGATTGTTACGAATAGTTTCATGTAAGTAGATCCATACCCTCAGATCATCTCACACCCGTTCTTGGTGTATTTATATCTTCCAAGTCCCACTTGTGTAATAAACGCGCGTAAATTAAGGTAGCTATAGAAATAATATTGTTGACAATTCAAGTTGACAATCTAATCGTGTAATTGTTATTAATGATACGACTGATTGAACTTTGCTGTTACGAGTATGTTCAAAACAAAAGAAGAAGAAGAAGAAAAAAAAACGGAATAGAAACGAAAAAAGTTTTTTTTTTTTTTTTATGCTTCTTCTAGAACAGACAAGCATTAAAAGTAATATTTTGTTTTAATTTAGTTTCAAAGCCAATATAATACTGTTTTCATAAATAATTTCGTTAGCATTTTCGACTAATTTAACAAAGTAAGGCAGCTTCAATAGATAGACTTAATGATAATTTTCCATTTTATTAGTTTTAAATTAAATCTCACTCACTTAGTATTGTTTTTTTATTTTCGTTTGTTTATTTTTATTGTGTAAATTTCATTTTTATGTTTATTTTAAGTGTAAACCTGTCTAGACATAAATAGTGCTGGTAGTTTTGAGAGTTAGGCCTTTCAGTCAATCCCACTCACTTGGAACTCATCTACCAACTCAGACCAACCAAGAAGTGCCTAATATTCGCTTCAAGTACTCCAGTGAATATCACACTTGACAAAGTTCTAGTGGGATCCTGTAAGGTGATTTGCAGAGGTGTATAATCTTCACAATCATATTATTTCACTTTACCTAAGGTAATAATTTTTTTCCTATAGTTTTTGTCAAGTTTGTAATTATTTTACTAACATTTTATGTAGACGAAAAAATGTTTGACTATCGCATGACTATAGGGAACTCCAGCCCCGGACATACATACATGTCCAACTTATGTGATAACCGTTTGGACAGAAAAGAGCAATCTTTTGCTATAGAAACACGTTCAAAATAACCTGGATTTCTTTCCTTGCATCTCTTTGTATTAATTCACAATTATGTAGAAATCATTTTGGGTGCACATTTCGAATAATTAAATGCAAAATTTTACCAGTGAATATAAGTAAATGTAAATTATCGACTAGACACATACGAACACCAAGACTAAAAAACAATTTGAGTTTTCACTTCACGTGGTCATGATAATTCTGAAATATAAAAGCGAATGTGATGTCATTTTAAAATGGTTTCACTTCTGAAATCCAAAGCAGTAAGAAAACTTCAGAAATGAGTCTATTGCTGTTTGTAGTTGGCTTCCACAAAATATGTGCATAAATTGCACTTAAGTGACTGGATTCTGTCTGGAAATGTTAAATAAATCTGTGGCAACAAGGAAAAACAGCATAAGTCGACTTATGTCAAAATTGATTTAATGTTACTATCGGATGCACTGTATCCTGCTCTATATGTCATATTTGTTTCATTGAAATATCTCTACGGTTGCTGTGTTATGGGTCAGGAAAAAACGTCGTCTTCCCACATCTGCAGGCAAACCTTTATCTTAATACTGCGCTCCTGAAAAGTGGCTAAAAATGACTTATGTTGTTTTTCCTTGTTGCCACAGAAATGCCCTAACTACGCCTGCTTGAATCGTTCATGCAATGCTTATGACGAAAATCTCATGTCATATCGCCTTTTTAATAATGTACCTACATGTTAATACAAAAGCAATTCCAAACTAGCTCATAAATTGTCTCAGTAGAAAGATCTCTCACAGACGGAAAAACTTTCGTTACAGTTAGGGAACACTTTTGTTGTTAGAAGTAGTAAATTCTTAAAAATAAAAGACGTGATTTGTCTATTGCAAAATTTTTGTGAAAGGAAACAGCTTGAAGCAACTTTTAGTATCTTGAAGTAACTTAAAAAAAAAAATACATCAACATGCTTGTGCTGATTAAAAATATGTCGGACACATTAAATGGTGACATTTGACATGAGTGCTGTATTCAGCTTAAAAAGTTCACATTGTTCTGCTTTCCTCTAAAAACTTGTAGACTAGGCGTAGCACAGCTGGAGTGCAATTTTTTTTTTTTCGCAAAAGTTTGTTTAGTCAATCACCATTATTTATAACTAGACTGGATGTTTGCAAATTTAGCAATATATGATTATTTCATTGTTCGGTTTGTTTATATAAAAAAATTTCTTATTGATTAATTTTTAATTTAATTTTTTTTATTTATGTTAATAAAAGAAAGAAAACATATTTACATATTTTAATAAAAAAATTGTTTGTTTTATTTTGTTTATACCTACCTAGATTGCTTTTTTTTATATTGATTTGTGTGACTTCTTCAAGATTCAGTGTTGTGGGCCTTACTTCAAACGTTAAAGAAATTGACACGTACCTTAAAGAAGTTTGGTCCAATTTCCCATCTTTCCTTTGACCAATATGCGTCTAGTACATAATATCCGAATTTGATTTTATTTATGATTTACTGCCAAAAAAAATTAATCTTGCATAGGAAAATATTACTTCTTTCCACAAATTTCATCTCCACTTTTGTTCATTTTTCCAAATGTTCAGCTTTTTATTTTGCGTTAAGGTTAGAATGAATTGCGGTAATTTCAAATGAAAATGTCGCCGTTGTGGGCGTAAAATTTAGCTGTAGGTACGGTAAAAATGATTGGTACTACCGCGCAATGGCTCTGAGCTTAATTCTTGAGTAGGTGGTGTGTTAGAGAAATAAAATTTGTATAAGAGAGAGAAAATTACAGATATTAAGTTTCCATGCAAACACAAAGTTGAAGACCTAGCACTTTGGAAAATATAGTACGAGTAGTATAGAGACTTTGCACTTGCAAAGACAAAAATGACAGTAAAATACAGCCCTGAACTCGCGCCATGCCGAAGTACCCATGGTGAGCTCATTGTTCACCTCGAACACATGTTTTGATAGCATGCTATTCCAGGTTAATCTCCATACTACATCTCAAATCAAATAACAGCTGTTTTAATTTTTCACAATAGAACAAGGTTGGAAGGAAGAATCTACTTGCCTTAAGTTAGAAATGCGACGACATTTACAAACCTGTTTTCAACTACTTAAGTGAAGAGATTGTCATCACGAGTGAGTTGCAGTTTATCGCCAAAATCGATATTAAGTCCGAAATGGGGATGAGAATTAGAATTGTGGGTGGCCGAAGATCAAGAGTTATGGAGGCTCCATTTAAACGTCCCACATCCATATAATGGATAGGTGGGACTTGAAAAAATAACATGAACGACTTGGCAGATCGATAAAAAAATTGCAATCATTCAGAAATCTGGGAACAAAAAATTCTTTCAAATTTAGCTCTAATTAAAATTGATAAGTTATATTTGCAAGCTAGTTCTCCTAAATAAGTGTTGATGTGATAAAAATGTCACATACATAGCCCAATAGTTCAATGAATGAGTAAAATGAGAAAAATCCAGTCTCATACGAAAGTTCTTGCGGGTAATTTTAGAATGTGTGTTTCATATTGAAGGAGCTCGGCGCCGAGTTATGGCAGTTATCCCAGAAAAACGCAAATTAGGTACATCTTAAGTTTTTTGCCACTGCGCCACCTTTCACGAATGCCTGACAAAAGTTCAAGAGCATTACTGTCTTGCAAAATGTTTTTATTTTAGCTGTTCGGATTCAGCATAGACCTAAAGTCCTATACGAACCTGTTGCGCTGTTATTTATTCATGTACTTATTTAACCTACTCAACAATTAGTTTTCAATTATAACACTGTCAGTTATAATATTCTTTCTTACGAATGAAAGCAGTTGTTTATCCACCGCCGTACCTTATAATTATTGTTTGTATTATTCACATTTTTGCTTAAACTTTCATTTAAATTTATTGTTTTGTAAAATTAATCTTAAATTGTTATTTATCATATTGCATCTTATTAAGCTACAAACAGTTGCATAGTTCTAATATTTCCTAGTTTTCCTGCTGTAAGTGATAGTTACACAAACTGATTAATATTTATATGAGAACATACAATTTACTTTATTTTAGTTCGTGTCATTTAGATACAAAGGCATAATGTTAAATAAATGTTTAAATAGGAGGTGCATAAAATGTGTCCATTATAAATATAGATGCCTTGTGCCAAAAATCATACAAATTCAACAAGTCTTTGATGAATATTTTATTGAGAGTAGTAAGCAAAAATACTTAAGCGCAATAAATCTTTAAAGCATTGTCTTAAAAATAAAAATATAGAGAAATGAATGTTATTTTATCGAAACAATGTGTTTCCATAACTTTAATTGAGGAGGCCTCTACTATAATAGCGTAAATTACACCCCAAGAAGATATTTTCTTAAATGAGATTTTCATGTAATCAAGTACATAATTGTGTTCATGTATAAAAAATACAATTTTCTATTTTTATTCTTTGGGGAGTTTTAATTTAAGAAAATATCTTATTGATTCAAATTTCTGAAAAGTACAATATACCTGACAGTTTTCAAAATAGTTTTGTTCAATATTTTTAAATTAATTACTGACTGGAGAAGCAGAGTAATAGGTTCTATTTATCATGTAAGCAAATGTAATCAATGTTCTTTGGGATGATATGGTTCTATGAATATAATTGTAGTTATAGATAATGTAATGGTATATCTGACCTTTTGTTTTGTTTCTTACTTTTAATTTGATTGGTTTTGTATACATTTTTGTCTCGATTTTAGATCAACGGAAGTTCACAATTACTGGAGCTTATATCCACGTCCCTTTTTCTTTTGGCCGAACGGATAGACGTTAGACGATCTGTTCCTTTCGACCTTCCTTTCCTTTTCGGTAAGGATTATACGTATATATGCGTTTGCGAGCATTTTGTCACTTGTCACACCGCAGTTCAGATACCTCGTTCCGTAAATCGGCGTCCTCTGATTTTGCCTCTCGGAAAAATTGATTTTGTTCTTGTCACAGTAGAAATCAAATAGACCGTTAGTTTTAATCTCTAGTTGTATCTTCTTTGTCACATACTGGGCGCCGTGACAGTTGCTTTCGTCGCGTCAGTTACAGACGATTCAGAATGCGAACGCGTGTTGTCTCTTGAAAAGGTCACTGAAGTTGGCGATAGCTTTCATTTCATTTCTGGCTACAGCATCCATGTTTTCCAATAATAAAGAAGGTTTATTAGAATTGTATCCTAACAGTGAAGCCAAATGACTGCGTATATATGATGTTTCTGAATTTACCGATCTACTCACCATTAATGGATCAGCAATATATTCTACATCAACCACGAACAATGCATGTAGGTACTTTGACAATATAGGTAGGTACTTTGCCACTTTGTCTTATTTAATAGTTTGTGGTCACTATCCACACAAAAGAAAATGTAAATTTATGGTGCTAAAAGAATAATCAACAAATGATATAAAGTTAAATACATTTTGTTTAAAATTGAATGTGTTTTTGCTTCAGCATTTTATCGTCGTAATTGCTGACGATTAAAGAAATATGTCTGCACTTTTAACATATCATTCAGAAATATGTAAATTGGAAGATGAATATATTAAGAAAAAAAATATAAGAAGAAAAACGGTTTTTAAAGACAACAACATAAAGAAATACGTTTATGGAATCTATATAATGTTAAATGAGTTTTTCTATATTTTAAAATATTACATCTGTCAAAAAATAGTTTACAAATCGCATATTGTATTATTTTTCTATTCCCAATGAAATATTTTTTAAACTGTAAGTAAGAGATGTAAATAAATTTAATAGAGATATACGAATTATAACAAAGACATCAATTTATAAAGAAATATATATACATATGAAAAAAAACATAATAAAATCAATCGAAACTTGTATTAATTATGTATAAATTAGTTAAGCAGAAACTACAACTCCTTGGTTTGCTTCACATATGAAAATTACGATCAGTGGACCGGCCAAGACAATATCAGTTAATTTTCCTATACACAAGCAAAGTAATACAGTCGATGACGGATATAAGAAAGCTCGAAAACCGACAAAATTGTTCTTATTTGCGAACACGTTTACAAGAAACTAAGCGATGTGATCTTATATGAGTGTTTCTTATATTCGTCGTGGACTATTCTGAACTTAATAAATGGCCGTTGGAAATAACAAAATCCCTTACAGTATTGTCGAATATGGCCAGCAAGACAGAACTGCTTCGTGACATGTTACAGGTGATTTATTTTTATAAATGTGGGCTTTTCTATCTTCAATGGACAAGGACGTTTTCGAGAGCATTTTAAACAACTTTAATTGACGTCAAAGAATATAATTAGTGTCAGCCCATAGTTCCAAACATTTTCGCTGCAGTATTTTTGATAACTTTTCTTGCTTATGAGCTGCAGGAACATGATTTAGATGTAAGTACCAAATCCGAAGAAGTACCACAAGTCGCAAGCGTTTTAAATTTTTCAGAATTTGTCCCTTTAACCTCTCAAATCCTTACAACTTCAGATGATTTGGCTACCAACGGGTACAACTTGGAACTCGTCTAAGGTGCCTTACATTTGGCAGTTGAGTTCGTTTCAACACAGCGACCTTATTAGCATAGGGATGCCTATGATCCTCCTGTAAAAAAGTTGGTCATGTAGCGGTTATAAAGAAACACAAGTCAGCGTTCTTTTCAAAATTACTGAATAACCTATTTAAATTTTACAGTTCACAATGGTTGTTTTTAGCAAATATTTATAAGTATGTATGTACATTTTGATAGCAATGAAAACTTACCTATTGAAAATGCTTTAAAAAATCGGTGACTACAAAAGTGTAATTGTTGGCAAATACTTACCTAATGTAGTAGATCTTAGATCTGCTGTCATGTAGCAGTTAATAACATAAATGTTGCTAATTCAATACGCTTTGTAAAGTAAAAATAACGAAAACACAAATGGACAATGGATGGCAACACGCGCTGATCGCGTCATCGAGAAATTCCTTATCAAACGTTTTCTTTGAACTAGCTTGCGCAGTATCAGTTGGTGGGGCGCAAAGCGCAAGTATATTCTTTTCTGCTTTATTATTAGATACGACATTAGTCGGTGTGTCATTCAAGCCAGTTGTTGTTTCAAAAGTTTTCCAAACAATATACCTATGCCTAGTTTCATTCATTCAGTCAACGATGTGTATCGCTGTGCTACTGACGCTATCCGATTATACCTGTTGAGTGTTCTTCATTTCATTTGAAACCTGTTAAACAACATTTCGTCTCGTACGCGGTACCCAACATTTAGAGATTTGTTGTTTATAGTCATACCGCGAGTGCATTCATAGATAGATAGTGCAAACTTTGATATAGTAATTCAAGTACGTCTGATCAACACTTGTGATTTTGTATTCTTTATTTTTGTACCAATTTCAAAGCGACTGATGTCACTTCAAATCTGAAAAAAAAAATACACCAGCCTTCAGTTTTCCAAAAAAGCCAAATAAACGCATACCTAAGCAAAGTGTGAACTTGAAGGCAACCCAACGAAGCTACAACTTTGACGTGCTTGCAATAATTTGTTATTTTGGTCGGGCATTAAACTCGAAGAAAGTATGTTTATGCTTTGCATTCAAATGTGATACATTCTTTCACCCACCGATCGAGTGAGAACACTGGAATGCAAATGTGTACAGGGCGTTTCCCCCGTTTACGATCCGCTTGATCTTCATACAAATGCTGTTGATGATTACGCAAAGATATTAAAAAAAAAAAAAAAAATCCCCACTCTTATTGTGTAACAACTTAAAAATAATTGTTTTTTGTTAATTTTTGTTTACAGAATGGCGAATCCACTATGGTTTATCTTCTGGCTCATTATCCTCTGGTTCGTGTCATTCTTTGTGGCTGGAATCTCTGCATTCTTATATATATTTTTGTATGTGCTAGTGGTGTGCATACCGGGTCTGTCGGTAAGTACATAATTATATTGTGGGAGTTGTAAAATAGTTGAATATCCTCACATGGTATTTCGGAAATTTCGAGTTTTTACTGACCTTGATGCCATCATTCGCATCTCAGTCATTAATTTTTACTTTGGAATGTATGTACAATTGTACATCCAAATGTACTTTTCCCTTGGAAGATTGCAAGATCCTATAGTCTTGCTTTTTTATTTAATTTTGCAATAATTATTTATCGTATACCAAGCCAACATTTCTTATCTTACAACGTCGACTGAAATTATATTGGGATGTCGCCACCAGACTTTTTGTTTTCTTTTAAAAGTTATATAGGTACCTTGTAAACATGAACTATTTAAGCTGTGCCTTCCTATCCAAATTTTGTCTTATCGGTGATGAATCACACTCAGCGCATAGTTCATATTATGAACTTGGTAAAAACACCGAATAACATTTATCAATAAACTATAAGCGTACCTAATGGATTTATTATTTCAATGAATCAATGGCTTATGCGCGCCCATTGTGTAGTTGATTATTATGCAGTTAGCGACTGTGATTTTGAAATGTTATTGGAAATGGAACTCAATAAGCCAGGTTATGTTCATAATCATTTTTAGTTTCCTGGTTAGGTATAAAATTTTCAATTCTGAACCACAAAATATTAAAAATTTTAGTTTTAAAATGATTTTTTGTACGTTTCCGATCGATTTCGTTCTACCTTTTCACTTTAATTCATAGTGTTTTACATTTTAACGATGAACTCCCCGTTCATAATTACCTACATCTTTTTGTTATTTTACTTTTCATTGTCTTTTAACGAAGCATTGAACCTTGGTTTTTTTTTATGTGCAGGATAGTTTTTTTTGTTGGAGTTGATTGATTAATTTTCCTTTTAAGAAAATGTAATGTAATGGTATTTGATTGGGCGCTCTCAGAGCACTTTTTTGCCCTCAGAGCAATTTTTATGTTCGTTTGGTACAAAAAAAAGCAAACTTTTTCAGATTTCAGAGCACTTTGCGAATCTAGATAAATTATCTCAGATTTGCTTCAGATTTACCAATAGAAATGCATTTGAGTTTGACAACTGGTGGAGTTTGTTTACATTTTCGTGAAATTTTTCAACAGTAAAGAAAGGCATTGCATCGGGTGAATATATTTTCGTAAATTATTTGTGAAATTGAGCTGTGAAAATGAAAATGAATAGTTGAGGCTAAGCATGATTATTATTCGTATCCCTTTCCCTTACATTGCGTCATTTTCACACATTGACGCCCATCTTAACTCAATGCGCATTTTCCAACCGTTTACCAATTTTTCTAGCGTTTCTCAAAAAAGAAAAGTTTTACTGGAAATTAATAGTTAGTTTGACTGGAGGTTAATAGTTATATATTTTTTAACACACTGATAATGTACCGGTAATATAATAGCATTACTACTACTAAGCTAAGGGTCGCAGGTTCAACCCCGGAACAAAAGACAAATTACATCTCTTTCTATATTATATCTTATGATGACAAATTCCAACTCCTTGAGGACTTCTGACAAACATGTGTACAATAAAACTTCTCAATTGAGCCGTTTAGATAGCACAATGCACTGACTATTTCATTCATATTCATTTTTAAACATAAATCAGTGATAAGAATATGTCCAACATTGCTTTTTTGTTTAACCTATAACCAGAGTCAGGCGCTTAGATTATCTCCTGTATTATGATAGTGAAACCGTAACTTCCCCATGCAGCCGAAAATTGTGGAATTTGTTCTTGAAATAACTTAATGTATAACGTTATATTTAAAACGCTGACGTTCAGTTTAAATAGCTCTTATCATCGATAATAAGAGTTCTAAGGTTCCTATCTAATACAAAACACAGAGACCGGTGATATATGCAAAGAATGTATTTTTTCATATGTTTCTTATCTGTGACAGTTTGAGCTTCAACTTATGATTAATATGCGCATACCTAGCTTCGTAAATTTTTTTTTGTGATTACATAAAATTGTAACAAAAAATTAAGTAAAGAAGCAATAATTGACAGCGCAAAAGTTAAGCAGTACACAGTGGACCTTACTAATTATCATTTTTATCCTTCACACTAAATATTTTCTAAATCACAATATGCAATTTTGTATGGAAAATTTCGCCAGTGTGAGCTCGAAAAAAATAGCCTGGACACTAAAAACGATTGCTAGTATCGCGGAGTAAATTTTAAAGTCGTTAATTAAATTACCATTTTCCAATGGCATAGTTATTAAATTTACTTTTAATTCGATTAACGCTTTATCAAAAAAAAGAAAAGAAAAGAGTTGGAGCTGTTCCCATTATGATAATTGATAACAACGAAACTGAGCCAGAACCAGCACAACATTGTGCAATTTAATTTTTTAACTGAAACCAATTTATTTCCCAAGGGATTTCGAAATTCCTTTTTTAGGGAAATTTTAATAGATATGCCAGGGCTTTAGCGCAAATGGTTACATGCAAACTCATATTATATGGAGTTTGACAGTACTCATTATGAAGGATTTGAGCGAGGATTTTGCAATTTTTGCATTCACTCTTTTTGTGAAGTACCTACATTATTCTCAAACAAAATTATCTTCATGACAGGGTGTCACTGACATGTTGCTGCAGGGAGTTCAATTCCCACATTACTGTGCCGATTGCATGATGAGATGCAAGTCACCGTGCTAACTAAGCGATTCAAGATCAAGATCAAGAACAAGAAGAACGAAATAGAATTCAAATTCATACCTACTTTCAACAATTCTTTAACCATTAAAAAAATATACTGCTCGAATTGTTTATTCTTTTCTATTTTATAGTTTGCTCTTTTACAAGAATATTAGAAACACGTATTTCTAAAATTAGGCGCAGTGGCTTAGTGGTTAGTGTGTTGGACTACTAAGCGAGGGGTCCTAGGTTCGAATCCCGCAAAAAACCCAAATTCCAACTTGGGGTTTTTTCCACTGCGCCACCTCTCGCAAACGTCTGACAAACATCCGAGAGTATAACTGTCTTTAGAGCTTCTCAGTTAGCCGTTTGGAATCGGCATAAAATTGTAGATCCCTTCCATTCGTTCCAAAAATAAAACTCACACAAAACGAATGGTTGCGAGAAGCTAGGCCTTGGGTCCCTACGGACCTGTTGCGCCAACTATATATATATATATTTCTAAAATTCAATTTACTCATTGATTAATTCATTGTATTTTTACAGGGTGTCACAGATATTCTACTGCAAGGCCTACAATTCCCACATTTCTGTGCTAAGGCTATGATGGAAGGAAAACCACTCTTCTAAAATCAAAAGGGAATAATATTTATTCAATTTAAAAAATGAAATACCTGTTTAGTCTTTTCTCTTTGTTTAACTTGTATTTTTAGTAGAAAATTATTAATCGCACATTGGAATTGTAAATAACCAAAATGGGTAGAGAATAACTAATGATAAACTATGTTTAATAATAAATAAGTTCAAATAATTTTTGGCTGTTTCCTTGTTTTGGATTGAATGATTTATTTTTGTTTCGGCGATTGGGATCCAGATTAAATTATACCAGAGCAGTACTGTGCACAAATATCGATAAGCCATGCAGTTTTTATTTTCCTTAAATTGTTCAACCCACGCTTGGTTTCTTCTTCTTTTTTTTTGACACTGACGTTGCTAGAAACCGCTCTGCCTACCTCATCCATTCCGTAACATATTTTAAAACATAATCAACAAATGCTAAAAACGTCAATCTTGCTGGACCTGATTATAGGAGGGTTATAGCCACACAGAGCATATCGTACAAATGGCCCGTTTCATTGAACACTTATCTCAGCAATAGAACAGTTCCAGTAACATTTGTGATTGAGTGGCATAAACTTGTAGATAAAAGTTGTTGTGTGTCTCATCTCGTATGTTTTAATGTTCTCCTAGTTTCCTCTTGCTAAAAGTGAATGGCGTTGAAAATTGGATCAGTTTACTAGAAATTTCATGAACACATCACCAGGAAGATTCTCAAAAAGGCACATAAATTTAATTCCATTTCATCCATTGAAGTTCATCGTTAGTTTTTTTTAGTCTTTGTCGGAAGCGAAGCAATCAAAGCACTTTTAAAATGATTTGTGATTAAAAGATAAGTTGTCATGGTCAACTGTTTCGTAAATGAATCAAAGGTATTAAAAAGGTGAGCAATATACCCAACCCACATGAAAGATATTTGCCAATAAAGGGAGTCCACGTATAGTGTAAAAACGCACAAGCACGCAGTAGGGGAAAAACGACAGTTTACTTTATACGCTGAAAAGTATGCTGTAATGCATATGAAGCATTGAAGTTAGATGTCACCCAAAACTATGTGAGTATTTCATTGCATTTGCTAAGATGCAATTGAATATGGAATTGGTAAAAATTGCAGAGTTTGAATTTCTCGAATGGTACTTTAGACATTAGACAGACGTAATTTGTATTTCCCAACAGCTTGTGTGGCTGCGGAAAATTTAATTGACCTATGGATAGTCGGGTCAAAAATGGTTTCCGGAGTTTGAGCTGGTGTCTTTGGACCCAACACCAAAGTCTCGATACCAATGGGAATGTGTCCCACGGTTTTTCACGTGGAAATCCATGCGATCGAAATTTGCGCTGATCTTATATCCAAAAAAGGTGTGAAAGGCGCAATCACTCAAATCTTCTCAGACATTTAGGCAGCTTTAGTGCTGTCACAATGCTCTGCACGCCATAGCCAAATACAACAACGTAAGGCTTGGCTGGGTGCCGGGTCATCAGGGTATTGCAGGCAACGAATATAGATACAAAAAACCAGACAGGGCTGGTTCCGAATCCTTTCTCTGTGGACCAGAACCCTACTGCGCAGTCAATTGGACTACTGCGCTAATGCAAATTAACGATTCGGAAAAACAACTTCTTCTTGAGCACTGGGAACATGTCCCTGGCCTAAGACCATCTAAAAGATTAATTACGCCTTAGAATGCAGATTCTGTCTGGAGGATGTCGAATCCTCTGAAAATATCTTCTGTGACTGCCTGGCTTTTCATTGGTTACGAAAACGTGTCTTTACTGGAGAAACTCATACACCAGCAGTTATAGCCTACTAGGGACATATGGACCGTCATTAGGGAGGTCGCACGTCTCTTAGATTAACCTCTCCCCATTGATACAATCGATCTTTCAGGTCGCAGTGGCAGCCAACTGGGCATGGCAATTTAAAAAAAATGGATAACTTAGGTTAAACAGGGTCAAGGTCACTAGGTAATTTATTATCAGGAAAAATGAACTTGTTGCAAAGTTGCTGACCGCTATTTATTTTAACTCATAATATCTATATGATCATGAGATTTGATTGCTGACTGAAACATTGAAAGATATTCCTTGTGTTGCTGGCTACCCGCAGAGATTGTATTAGGAACACATGTCGTGTACCTAACGTCGAGTAACTACTTTTATTCGGACGGTCCATCTTTCCATGAATCGGGGTTTAATTAGGTAAAACTCCTGTCATGCCCTTAACTAGGATTCCAAAGCCCTTAACCATAGCTTGGCTTGTAATTAAAACGATAATAGGCGTGTTTTTTCGAGTTTCGATCTCAGCAAACCAAAGTATAGAAGGATTTTCAGCACGCAATTACAACAACTAAGCTCTACTTGACACTTCGAGGACTCAGTGTTTCTTTAATGGTAATTTTTTCTGCGCAAAAGTAGTTACCTACAGTTATGCAAGTGAAACCACTTTCACCTAATCCATCCACCATCCCTGTGGAGATGAAAAGTAAGAAACAAAGTGTAACATACAATCGCAGCAGTCAGAGTTTTTTAGCTGGAGGGTTAAAATATATATAATAAATAACTAACAGTCCACTGTTTTGCCGAAGACGTTAAGTGGGGAAAAGGGTTCACATTCTATGCTGCACTGATGACTGAACAAGGCAAAGTTAACCCAGATACTTTTGCAAAGATCCATTATGGGCCTTACTAATAATCATTTTTAACCTTTCACATATATCGTTGGTCACAATTTGCAATTTTGAATGGAAAATTTGCCAATTTGAGTTCGTGTGCACTTAGATGTCTAAATTAGTGCTTCTATTAAGCGACTAAAAAACTATAATCCATGATTTATTATTCTCATTTTCTCACTTCGATCAGTTGATGAGAGTCTAAAACAGAAATCGTGCCAGACATTTTGTATTTCAAAAGTTCTAAAAACCATATAAACAAAACAAAAGGATTTACAAATCTGATTTATAAATTTCACCCTCGTTACGCTAAGGTGTGACAGTGACATAGTCCGCACATTCTCTAATGGTGCCCTTTTGGTCTTAACTCTCGCTTTCAATGAAACATAGGAAAGCACTTCTAGATTTGATCTTTTGATAGAAAGGGCAATTCTTTTCTTCAATCAAAAACGCCATTACTAACATTATCATCCACACACAATCAGCGACATCTTCTGTTAAGATTATGAACTTTTGACTGGATTCTGAAAACTGATCTCGAGATGGACTCATCTATTGTAGTCACAGTCAATCTCGCTGATAACATTACAAAATTAAATAAAAAAAGCACCTTCGGAAATACATCTTTTTATTAAAACTTTTTCTGTAAATTAAATCTCAGCCGACGGAAAATGTTAACGCACATAAAACGCCGCTTACTCAGTTCAGTTCGTATATTCAACATTGACATTATAGGTATATCGTATATCACAAAAGTACAACAACATTAAAGGCACAAAAAGCACAGTGCGCGCAATGTTGAAGCATCCTAGATGCCTAATTTCTTAATCTACATACTAATAATAACCTCATAAAATATTCCTTACAATACTAGCTGCTTACAAAACTATACACTTATATCTAAATAAGATAAATTAAATGGCACATTTCTAAGTTTTAAAAAGAAACGAAAGTTCCTACTCCAAGGCCGACAGTTTGCGTATTCAAGAAATTTGTTTGCATAACAAGCTTCGATACAGCTTCTTAGCCGTAAGAGAACCTCAATTGGTGAAAAGGTTTCAATGCTAAATCTTTCGGTAAAAATTCGCTTCTCCGAATTTTCAGAAAGGGAAACATTTGGCGTTGGTCCGACAGGACTCCTCTGTTAATTATGTGATTCCTTCTGCAGGATATAGGAGACAGTTTTCCGAGAACCATTGAAGAAGGTGTGATTAATTTTATCACATGTTCGCCAATGATTCTAAGAGTTATTTTTAAAAACTTAGAAACTCATACCTAAGCCTAAAAATTGAAGTGAACACAGCCCGCTTGTCTCAAAGCCTTGCCTAGTTCAATCGGGCCTGATGTTGAACTACGAAAAACTTTGAAACACATTCACTTTTTCTAAGAAACTAATAAGAAATGAAAAAAAAAAAAGCCGAGCCTTGTGTAGTAGAAAGGGCTTTTTGGTCTTAATTTCTCTGGTTGGACGAATACGAGGAATTATTTTCTTTAAAGGTCGAACACATATCATGGAAAATTGATTTCCATTAGGACTTTAAAGAAAATAGTTGCTCTGTGCGGTCTTTGTTGGCAAAAGGGAATGCCCAGATCCAGAGGTCAACCATTACGGTGACTTTTACTTTACAAGGCAAGGCCTTTTTATATCTTAGCCTAATACTAAAACTTATACTAAGTAAATAAACCTAATTAATGGAAATTAGACATCTAGGGGGTTCAACATTCTTAGCTCCACTAACAAATAGAAATAATTTAACTAAACTAACCTCTAAATTGCAATACAATAAGCTTAAGCTAATTCTAAATATGACAGCTCTATGCTACTTGTCGGACTTTGATAATTGTTGTACGGCTGCAATATCGTATCTAATCCACAGTTGAAGTTTGGCTCCGGAGCACTTATCAACTTTTCATATATGTTTTCCATTGTAGGCTGGGTCTGGGGCGTCTTCAAACTATCTAGAATATCGTTGAAGACAGACTCTGCCTCACTTAGTCCACTGCTTGGTGTAAGTGGCTCCGATATCGGCGACATCAGGGAGTAGTAGTCCGAGGTGTTTGAACTATTGGAAGTTGATGTCGATGAGTGGACATCTTCCGTCGGCAGTGTCATCGGGATGAGATGGGTCATGTTGTTAAAATTTAAGGCCGAAGAGTGGCCTTGCAGTTTAGATAGTTGATGGGGTGTTACAGAATTTTGCATTTTCTTTGATATCGCATCATATTGAACAATGTGTGTTGGCGTTGACGTTGCCACTTGCTGGAGTAGATGATGCCCCGTCGCTTGTTTTGTACTATAACTTTTTAACGGGTGGTAGTAGCTGGGATTGAAGGAGTACGGAGTGCCAACATCTGATGCTGATGGTGGCGGCGTTGGCTGCGGTGATGGTGAGGAAATATATAGAGCTTGGCAAACGAAATTTGGAGCTGTTATTAAGGCTTCTGTAGATGCTTTCCGTTCATCGTTTTTTAAAGTATCTGTAGTTAGACTCCTAGTTTCTTTTACTTTGATTCTGCGGCGTTGATTCTTGAACCAATATTTGACAGGTGCTGCATCTATTGACAGTTTTGCAGCAAGCTCATCCGCCCGTTCTGAGTTCACGTATTTGCATTCCATAAAACAAGACTCCAGCTCTGCGACTTGTGCGTTTGTGAAAACGGTTCTACTACGGCGGCTTCTTCGTATAACCAAGCTGCTTGAGGATTTCCCTACTGTAAAAAATGGAAGAAGAATGGATAATTTGTAACTAGAACAGGCAAAAGTTGAAAAAAGCGAAATAAATTATTAGTTCTTTTTAAAACGAAAGTGATAGTAGTTTAATGCCAAAAAGTGTCATCTGGTACACCGAAGGGCTCACGAGGCGTCCGCAAACGGACCTATTCTAATCCTTTGATTGAATGCAGAAGCCTTCAACGGAATCGCCTACTTAATGTAACAAGGCAACAATTAATTGAATCTTATAAAAACATTCACGGTCATTGCAGTTTCTAGTGAAAAAGACTATCGTAGTGTGGAAACTATTTTAAGGATTCATTGTTCACTGCGCTTACTTGTCTTGCTAGCCTTGCTCACACGCTTGGTCACATTTGGTCGTACATGGCTAGATCTCCTTGTACTATGTTCGTCTGATAACTAAAAGTAACATCCAGCCAGTTAATAATAATAATTGAGCTTCGCCAAATAAATCCAACTTACCAAATGGCTATGTTGTTCCGGCAGTTGAATGCTAGGGGCATCGGCATTCGGATGATAAAGTCTTTGACAAGGTTTTCGCGTCATTTGTTGTGCAGTGGTAAAGTATTTTCTCTTCCCAACCACTGCATTTGGAGGAATGTTCGTACAGAGCAATAATATTCCCACAATAGTGGTGCAAAGCAAAAACCTTTTAAATGAGGATGTCTGCATCAGTTATCAAATTAACGATTATTATAGAACATAATTATTTTCCGAACTTTTATATCAATATCAAGATTTCTTAATTATCATTGTCAGCATTCGTTTTGACATTTACATTATCTGCTAAGATCCGTTCCTAATCGTATATTTTGCTTTCGTTTGCTTTGCTCTTGACCGTTACAAGCACAACGAGAGAAATAGATTGTTGGCCAGCAGTTTTGTAGGGAAATTCCATAAACAAAGAAGACAGTCGAAGACAAAATAACAGAAACTGAAAAATTGTTGTAACAATAAGTACCTTTTGCTGGCCGCAAGTTGGTACTAGATCGAATCGATGAGACGATATAATAATATTAGTTGTTGAATAAAGATCTCCAGAGTTATCTATGGTTGGGAAAATTTGTTAATTTTATTTGATTTAAAACAAATCATATTTAAGAGTCTGGAATCTTGATGATCTATGAAGCCTACCATGAGATCCAGCTGAGATGTTATGTTTGGAACCAAGTTGTGATGAGTCGAGCAGTGTCGGTGGCCGTGGTAGAGAATTCTCGGCTGGTGGTGGTTGATTGGAGTGAGCCGGGAGTGCACCGTAGGAATGACCATAAAAAATTTTGATGTAGGTTGAATTTAAATTGTAAGCGGAAAAATCAGACTAACATAAAGAAAATTTATCTTCAAAATTTGTTTTCGGTCGGCTAAGAAGGAGGTTTGGAAAAAAACAAAAGAAATCTCCCGATTTACGCTTAAAATTGCGTATTTTTTACCGGAAACGAACCTTAAGGCGCAGTTTGAGAGCGACTGTCACTGGTGGCACCCAATACCAATACCATTCTTAAAAAACCCTTGACACACACCTGTTATTTATCATTCTGTACACCAACCTAACCCCATAGTGAAAAACTTCTTGTTGCTGGCAACCGATGTCATATTTCTTTCTCCAAGGGATTTAGCCTTTCCAAAGTATAAGTAGGGAGCGCAATTTACCACAAGGACGCAGTTCCCTAGACCCTCTCTATTATATGTATGATTATTATTATTAGGTTTGAGGTAACCGGCACTTCAATGTTCGTTCCAACTGAGCTATAGGCAATGTTCCAAAATTATCGCCAGCGATGACTTATGTTTGGTGTAGTTACATGTTTTCTTTTGAAAACACAAGTAATTATCAGATGAACTCAAATACTCAAAAGTAATTAGATATCGCTTCAAGACATTTGAACCAACTGCTGTTTAACAGTCTTGCATTGTCTTGTTTCTTCAGATTGGTTGTCGACTGCTGTTTGCACAATGCATTTACCTCGTGTCTATACACAATATCCTTGCAAGGATGTAAAAAGTCTTTTGAAAAAAAAAAAATTCTTCCTGATTTTTTAAGTATTTATATAGTATACCGCTTCTTTTCAGACTATTTTGCAAAACTGTATCAACCATATCGAACATATTCCCACCTTCAAAGTAATACGTTCGACTTCTTATCGAAAACTCGATAAATTATTGAATTTCTGTCCATGAAATGTCCTTACCTACTATACCCGTTTCAATAGGGTTAATGTTTTTGGTAAATTTGTGTCGTCCTACTAGAACGACGTTCTATGGTGCACACACAGATGAACGCAACCCTACAACTGCATTCAGTCAGCCGGCCAAAAACATTCAACCATATTATACTTACAACCCTACAGAAACAGGAACAGGGTAATAAATTACAAAATTTGACAGTTTAAGTCGACGAGCAGAGGGAGATATGTTTCATTTCGTTTGTTCGCCAGAACGTGCAAAAATAAGGAACGAAAGACTTGTATGGTTTGAACGATTTTCTGTTCCTTTATTTTCTAAACGTGTCTCCTCGTCTATTCTTGTATTCTATTGCAACGATGTAAGTGAAATCGTAAATGAATGCTTGCGACCATTCCGATGTGGTTGTGTGTAGCTGCATATGAACAGTTTAAGAGTACTCAATCTTGTCCACTTAGCTGGATGAAATTGAAATTCTTTTCTTGCCATTTGAGTCACACGGAAATTGTGAGTGCTGCCATGTATCTAGTTTTTGTTGTTCTTATTATATGCTATTCCAAATAGTTAAAAACGCACCTTCTTTCACAATAATGCAACCAAATCTGAAAAAGTTATAAATTCTAGTTCATAAATTTTATACGGACTCAATTTCTTAAAATCGTACTTAATAATAAAAAGGGCCTAGATTTAGCTATTCTCACATTTTTTAAATAAAATTATTTATTGTGACCTACAGTATCTACCTATATTAAAAATAGATGTAAAACTTGTATTCACCGATCAATTTTCATAAACCTATTCGTGTCAAGGGTTATTCCTGCAGATGTATAGATGTACACTTAAGAGTGGTCAAACGCATTCCTAAAGTTAAGGGAGATGGAGTCCTAAGTCGTTTGAATTCGAACTCGGAAATAGATAGTGCCTATTTTTAACTTATAGGACTGTTGAAAAACCTCTCATGGAGGTTCAAGTGCTCCATAACCTTGACAGAAGTTTAACAGACATTGAAAAATAAAAGTGATTGTTTTAAGATTAGGCCTTAGATTTTTTTTTGGAGAAGTAATATTTTGGCGGCTTATACTTTAAACAAATTTGTACTCATTCAGCGAAAGCGAACATAGGAACAGGAACAGTTCGTGGTAGCAATTTCCATATTTGTTGTATACGTGTTCGCCGTTTACCCGGTGCTGTTGCGTAGTGTCTGAGTAAGTTTGTTAGTACCTACCTATGTTAGGCTAATGAGGCTTGGGCCAAAAGTACACATTACGATTGTGAGCACAGAGTCACTTCTCGCAAATTTCTTATAAACAAAAGACAGTAGGTAACTCTAATGGAAAAGCATTCCTCGCCAACCAGGCCTTCAGTTATATTTGGACCTCTCGCTTCAACATGAGTGGAGGGAGTATAACACATTTCGTACGAAAAAAAATCGAATGAAGCTAAACATAAATTTTACTACGTTTCAGGAATTCGAACTCATAAAAAATAATAATCACTATATTTTCAGAATAATAGGTAAATGCCTCCTCGGCCATCGTCCAGAAATTCCGATCTTATGTGACCTCTGGACATTAAATAGGAGGTTGTGTATATCATAGCTGTCATTCCGGTAGAAGGCATACCTACCTATATGTAAACTTCGCCGATTTGTGCGAAGTTCCACGATCCAAGCTGTAGAAAGATGAACCTTTATCAATAAGGGAGCGCAGACGAAATTCGACAGCACGCACTTTATTGTGCACCTTTGCATGTTTAGTAACCTGGTAACCCTGCTGCAAATCATCGCTCAAAGTCAAGGTCTTTTTGGAAATTATGGATGCAAACGTAACAGAATCGGTCATGCATTGATAAAATCCCATAGCTCGCACACCTCTATTTGTTACCTCTGCTGCGTACACGCACAAAAGCACAAAAGACTAAGGCCAAGGCCAACCAAGATAGCCACTTATTCAACTACCTTTTGTCCATTTACCCATTTGTTCCTCACTTAGAGGTCATCAATCATAGGAGGGATACACAGCGCGCATTCAATTTTATATACCCCTGCGTTGTCGCACATACACAATTCCCTGTGGATAGGTGAGTGAGCACACACTACCTATATAAATTGTCCTGCTTCGTTTCAAGGATAGTGCATAGCGCGTAGGCATGCCATGAGTGGTGACTGGTGAGCACCAGAAAAGCATTGCTTGGATTGAAAACAGTTTAGTTCGTGGGTGAGCTTCTCGTGATCGGTTGTAAAAGAGTCTTCCTGCTATCTGGCACATCCACTCGAACCGAATAAATAAACAAACAAAGACTTCGCACTATACCACTCAAGTTCATGGAACTGTGGGAATATTTTGTTCGGGCACCCAAAAGTTTGACTCTCTATCCACACCGGCTTCCGCTGTAGTCGCCACATGACGCATTCAATTTCGTTTCAATAAATATATCATCCGCTCCGCCGTCGTCGTCGTCGTCGTTGTCGTTGTCGTATATACATATAGTGAGATCGCACGCAGTGTCTCCTCCCGTCTTATCATCCCTCCGTGCACATTTGACAGCGATTATCATTTTCATTACCGACAAACGTCCGCCATCGCATTCCCAAGACTGATTGTTTACAAGTCCGTATCGGCGAAGAGATTAGCATACACGAGAGGAGCGCGCCGCAGTATTTATTTTGTGGTGTTCTGTTGATGGAATGACCTCAGAATTTTAGATTCAAGTCCACTCTCTCTCTCAGTTTCCGATCAATTTGATTGCAACCGCTAGCAACAACAACAGCAACAATAGAACGACGATAGCAACAACCCCACACGCCACACTCCAGTTTCCAGTATACAGTATACTCCACTCCACAGTCCGCACAGACAGGGAGGAGAGATATCAACCGAAAAGTTTGCTGGCATCGTTTTTCTTACTGTGAACGCGTCAGTTCATCGAGGTCAGTCCGAGTGCGAGGAGGAGCTTTTGTTTAGCTAATTATCGATGATGTTGGTGAAAATAATATTCCTCTTGGTGGCAGTGCTGCAAGTGTCCACACAGTCGCCCGTTATTTCTAATATCAGCAAAGACCAAGTAGTCAGTGTGGGCGATGACGTCGAGTTCAATTGCACCGTCGAGAATGTGGGAAGCTATTCGGTCGGTTGGAGCAAGAACACCAATGATCAGGCGCCAGGTGGTGTGGTGCTCTCCATCCGTGACATCCTAAGTTTGGTCGATCCGAGATACTCGATCAAGGAGACCAAAACCAACACCGGTTCCTCTACATACACCTTTAGAATCACCAATATCGAAGCATCAGACATGGGTTCGTACGAGTGCCAAATAATTGTGTCCGCCATCGACAAAGTGACAAAAAGTTTAAAGCTATCTGTGAAGCATCCCCCCATCATCTCGGAGGAGAAGACACCAAAAAATGTGGTTGTGACCGAGGGAGACAACATCGAAGTCACTTGCTATGCCGATGGATATCCGAAGCCAAACTTCTCTTGGAAACGTGAGGACAATTCTATTATGCCAGCAGGCGGACATTCTCATCGTGGAGCCACTATGCACATCAGAAATGCGCATCGCTTGGACCGTGGTGGTTACTACTGCATCGCTGATAATGGTGAAGGCCTGCCCGACGAGAGAATCGTTCGCATTGAGGTCGAATTCCGGCCGCAAATTTCTGTGTTTCGACCGAAAGTCGCTCAAGTGAAGTCATACGCCTCCGATATGGAGTGCAGTGTCCAGGGATATCCCCCACCAGCGGTATTTTGGTACAAGGATGGTGCCCAGCTACAGTCGGGTGGAAATTATCGCATCACAAACATGGCGTCCGCATATGAGACAACAAACTCGGTCCTGCGCGTTCTGTCAGTTGATGACCGAGACTATGGCGATTACTTCTGTAATGCGACCAATAAATTGGGACATGCAGATGCGAGGTTGAATTTGTTCCAGGCGGTGATCCCTGTGCCGATAGATTAATTTGAATTTTTCTTTTCCTATTCCGAAACTGTTCGATTTTGTTTTTCTAACGAGTAATTTTTAAGATTTTAAAGTGATGCGATTTGTTGTAATAAAAGAAAACGATTTTTTTGACACTGTCAATGTTTGTTTGTTGGTATTTTCCTTTGTTGTTTGTTTTAAAAAAAATACTTTCAAGAACGCACGTTTAGAAATTTGTAAGTCATGCATAGATCTCGACTTATGTATCCTTCGCGATTGGAATTGCAGATCGAGCTGGCCAACGTTAGTCTGCCTTCCAGTTTATTTATTTTTTTTGCTGATAGCGTTCAAAAACAAGGGAACAGCTGTTGGGTCATAAAAACCAATACGTCTCGATGCTGAACGCTACTACTTCTTTCTTCTACATATATTTTTTAGAACAAACCTGGAACTAAAAACATTTTTTTTTTAACTGTGATTTTTTCTTTAGATGAAAGATGACATTTGTGTTCGGAATGTTTTGGCGAAGTTCCATGAATAATATGACACCACAAAACAAATTTTTAAATTATCCAAGTCCATTTGCAAAGTCGGATATCAATTTAGCTGCACAAACTACAATGCGAGGTGTTTTTTGATACGTTTTACTTTTTAGACAGCCAGAATGAGAACTGTGGGGAAAAAGTCGCGTTTTTGAGAGATCTTTATGGAAAGTGTTATCTGGAAGCATTCAGGTGGGTTACGAAATGCGAGCAGATTATGCAGCTGAGTCTAAAGAGGTTTTGACAGGTTTTGTTGGTCCGAACTTGTTGGATTGAAGTTTGGCTTCCATGGATCGGCAAGATATAATGGTTAGCTCTGTCTTACAGTTGAAATTCAGTGACTAAATGTGAGCAATAACTTCACATGTTTGTGGGAAATAATTTCTCTTAACATGCGACGACAATTATGTAAGCCCACAATTCATAAGTAGTGGATAATTTATGGGGGACATGCTGCCCCCCTGCTTGGGATTACTATTTAGGGGTGGGAGTAGGTGCAATGCTGGGTGTACATTAAGTTGTTATTCATGATGTTAATAAAATTACACAAAAAAAGGTATAAATAAATCTATTTCATATTAGCGCTCCAGTCATAAAAGACAAATTCCCAAATTATAGGTGGGAAATAACTTCACAAAATGTACGGTATAGTTGTTGCTCACTTTCAGTGGGCAAAAACTTCATAAAAAAAAAGTGAAGTTATTTCCCACTCTAGGTGAAATTATTTCCCGTTTGAAGTTTTTGCCCGTGAAGTCATTTCCCTGCACCCTTCTCACAACTATTCGTTTTGTGTGAGTTTTTCATTTGTGGATCTTAAATTTTCTGCCGAGTCCATTCGGCTAATTGAGAAGCTCTTTCAAGAGAGTTATGCTCTCTGAAGCTTGTCAGACGTTCGAGAGCGGAGGCGCAGTGGAAAGAAACTCTAAGTTGGAATTTGGGTTTTTTTTTCGGGATTTGAACCTGGACCCCTAGCTTAGTAGTCGAACACACTAACCACTAAGCCACTAGGTTACTAGTGTTCTTTTTTTTCCCTCGGAGAAAGCCAATGTTCCTGCCTACTTTTTTCGATGTAGAAGTCATGAGCTGCTGTTGTAGTCTTTCTCATCAGTGTCGCTTTGTAAAGGTAGGCGAGTTGTACTGAGCAGTACTCTAAGTTTAACCAATAAGGTTTCGTGCGAGTGGTCGGGTGAAGCCAAACACATTCCTGCGTTTCTGGATTCTAATATGGCTTCTTGCCATCGATGTCGTTGGACTTAGTTTCTGACGGTGTACTTAATCGCTTGCTTGTCACAGCAACTCTTTATTGTTGTCCCAATTGAGATATTCGGGTTCTTAACGACGCCTGTTGGTTGTTCGGAATAACCGGAAATCATGGAAACCATGAAAGTCAAAGATACTTTTCCCAACTTTTCTGGCGCTAAAATTACCGAGAACTCACTTAACGCTAAGCTTATAATGCTGCTGGAAGCGAGCCTTGGTAGACCTACATTTTTCCATTAGGATTTCAATTGAAGATTGCAGTGAAAAATATGGTGTTGGTTTTAAGCAACTCTAATCTCAATCGCAGCAATTAGCCACACACCCAAAGCAGCAAATAATTTATGTAATCCAAGCAAATCTCTGGCCGATTGCGAGCTGTTAGGTGAACGTAACGCGAATGGCGTTGCATTTTATTTTAAATCAAAAAGAGACAGCTAAATAGCGCTAACGCACTCGTAAATTTGCTTATCGTTTATCATTTCTCATAAACCTCCTCTAGATGTCTGCATTTTGCTTTTTTATGTTCGATTCGCTAACGATTCTTAGATGCACTCGCCGACGAACTAAGTGGAATGAAACAAATTTGCCAGAACTAATAAATGCGGTATTTTTGAAAAATATTCAGACATTTAAGTAGATCGATCACATTAAGGCGGAAGTGATAACGCTTCCTATATAACTATATAAGTTTTGTGTGAATTTTGAAAAACCATTTTAATTAGGCCTTCCTTCATATTTCTATGGATATCGTTTAAACAGAAAGGTACCCGACGTGTGACGAGATCACATGTGTAATTGTTTAAAATATAGTGAAAAGTGTTGGCTCCATACCTACCTCGAATACCAAAACTCGTGTTCTATATAATGAAATGGCTAACGTAACACATAAATACACTCCTTTTTGTGGACACTTCTTTATGAGTTTAATTTCGGAAGAGCCGAGTGGAAATAATTGCATTAACTTGGAGCCCAGCCAAATGTATAACTCTACGGAAGCAAATTAAGAAAACTGCAGCGCTCTATGAACCAACACATTCTTAACTAGAATCCTTATACCTAGGTATATAAATAGAGTTGACAAAAGTGCTAAAATAATTTAACAAAAAATACCTTAAAGTAGATACCTAGCTACCTATAAAAAGGTTTCAATCAGGTTTGAGATGATGTCTGTATTTTCCCTTAGAACGTCTCTTTCGCATAAAATGCGCTGTGAAGTGCGTGTGTAAGTTAACACAATTTACGTTTTCGGAATTCGCTGACAACATCCAAACTACATCCAAAGCAGAACCCATAACCGAAACACGAAACCTGCACGCGCAACGGACAACATCCAGCATAGACCAGGAACCCGAAACCTGCACCAGCAACATACGACAATAGCCGCATTCCAACACGTACGTGTAGGAATACCTGTGGGAACATGCTGCTTAGGTTAGCATAAAAAATAGTATTTAAGCTCTAGTTTTAAGAAGATTTGTATTCAGTTCTAAGATAGGCAGAATCGCTGCCAGTTTGAAAATAAAGTTTTTTTTTAAATAAAATTAATCTTAGTTTGTTTAATTGGCGCCCAACGTGGGGCCCAGCACGGAAAATCAGAACGTGAAATAGTTCGGGAACGTTTACTAAAGAGTCACACATAAGTCGACCTGAAGTAGCTCGCCGTAATTACGCACAAGCCGACCTAAAATAGCTCGCCGCGAAAAGTGACCGAAAAGTTAAAAGAAACATTCCGAATTATAGTGTGTGCCGTGATCTGGGCCGCCCCACAAACCAGGAGAACATCTTTGGAGATCTGTAGATCGAGAAAACTGCGAGGGAGTGTGAACGAGGTACCCGAGTAGCTGACGCAAAAAGGAAACTACCAAATTCGCCGGCGCAGGGATGTTCGCCGCAACAATAGCTCTGTAAGCGTATAAATTAAGGAAGTTAAAAATAAGTTAAGAAACAAATTAATATTAAACATTTAATTGAAGAAAGTAAATTTAGTGATTATATTGTTAAGGTAATAGAGTGATAGAATTAATTAATAGTTGTGATTTAGTGATTATATTTTTAAGGTGATAGTGTGATAGAATTAATTAACAGTTTCACAATGCCCTTGTTACGATCGGGGAATGATTCTGGCAACGCCACTGCGGGGGAGAGCGAGCAACCTGGTCCCTCTCGTCCCCTAGACAACTCATTTCAGTCCACAACATCGCTACACGCGCCAAATACACAGATCCAAACGACCCCAGAACTTCATAGCCTAATATCAGCTATCGTTAGTAGTGTTTTGCAAACAGAAGGTCGTGCTTTGATTCAAAATGTTATTAACCCGAACCTCGAACAGGGTCAAAATGAAGATCAGACCATCGATCCGGAACACAGAGAGGATCTATCAAGCATGGATAGAATTCCGGACATAGTTAGCTGTCTGAAAACCTTCTCTGGTGAAGCAGCTGAATTCGCTTCTTGGAAGAAAAGTGTTGAAAGGGTGCTCGGACTCTACCAACAGATAAAAGGCACTCCGAAATATTATGCCATCTTGAGTGTAATACGGAATAAAATTATCGGCAACGCTGATATCGCCCTGGAGGCATATAACACGCCACTGAATTGGGATTCTATCTCTAAATGCTTAGTTATGCACTACGCAGATAAGCGAGATACAAACACCCTAGAATACCAAATGGCATCCTTGGCCCAAGGGAGCCAAACGATTCACGAGTTTTACCAGTCGGTATACTCGCATCTCTCTCAAATTTTAAACAAAGTATCCTGTATGGATATAAGCTCCGATGCAAAAGGAGTACTTACTCAAACATACCGTTCAAAAGCCCTCGACACGTTCATAAGAGGACTTAGAGGCGACCTGCCAAGACTACTCGGCATGAAAGAGCCTACCGACCTACCCCATGCACTAAACTTGTGCATGAAACTTGAAAACCAAAATTTTAGATCCAACCACGTCCAAAGTCAGACGACAACAAGGAAACCTCAGTCCTTATACCCTGTCATTATACCACAAAAACAGCCCCAACTTTTTAATAAAAATTTTCCTACCCCTACACCAAGGCCAACATATCCGTTATATCCCTCATATTACCCACCTAGGCCAACACAACAACAGTATTCTTCGTTCCCAAACCAAGCTTACCAAAATCAGAATTTTAGTCAGGCACCAAGGCTTACACAGCCGCAATACAGCCAATATCCTAACCAAATCAGCCAACAGCAAAACAATCCAGCAAGATTCGCACAAAACTCAACCACAGGGCTTAGAAGCGAATAAACAATTTATTCAAAGACCGTTAGTAAAAACAGAACCACATCCAAGCTTTCAAAATAGACGATTTAATAACCCAGATGTAAAGTCTTTCCAACGTAACTTCCATATTGAAACTACTCAAGAAGATACAGAAGATCAATATTACCAAAAAATGAGTGAAGAAGACAATTCACATGAACAAACCCTACAGGAATACATTAGTATTCCTAGCCAAACGTACGAACATGAGCAGGTGGTTGAACAAGAATCTTCCGATTTTTCTGACATTCATTTTTTAGGATAAACGACTCTTCGCTGCCGTACGTAGACTGCAAAGCGGAGAGTGGGCAAATTTTCAAAATATTAATAGATACCGGTTCCAATAGGAACTACATTCAACCCGCTCTTGTAAAGAATCCACTACCAAATTCCCAATGTTTCTTAGCTAACTCCATCGGCGGTAACGTCGAAATTACACAACACACCTTCATTAATCTTTTTGGCATAAGAGAAAAGAAAATAAAATTCTTCTTACTCCCCACTCTTAAATCCTTCCACGGAATACTCGGCAATGACAGCCTTAAAGAATTGTCAGCCGTGATTCATACAAAAGAAAGCTATATGCTTATCAACAATAAAAAAATTAACCTTAAGCAGCAAGTTTGTAATACAGTTAACAATGTAACCGTAAGGGACGACCACATGTCAGTAGATCAGAAAAGTAAACTAAGGACCTTAACTGAAAGCTTTCCCAACCTCTTTCTTGATCCCGACGAGAAACTAACGTTTATCACCACAGTTAGAGGTAGGATTAGAACAACTAACGAAGAACCAGTCTATTCAAGATCATACCCATACCCAATGAGTCTGAAAGGGGAAGTAGAAAAACAGATAGACCAACTTCTCTGTGATGGAATTATCAGGCCCTCTCGGTCCCCATATAACGCACCTGTATGGGTCGTGCCAAAGAAGGCTGACGCTTCAAATGAAAAGAAATATCGATTGGTAATCGATTATAGAAAGCTTAACGCTGAAACCATTCCAGATCGCTACCCGATCCCAGAAATAAATGGGGTACTGTCTGAGCTTGGACAGAATAAATATTTCTCGGTATTAGATCTTAAAAGTGGATTCCATCAAATCCCACTGCACGAGAACGACATAGAGAAGACAGCCTTCTCAGTCAATAACGGGAAATACGAATTCGTTCGACTCCCCTTTGGCCTAAAAAACGCGCCGTCCATATTCCAAAGAGCGTTGGACGACATTCTACGCGAGCACATAGGTCAGATATGCTTCGTTTACATCGACGACATAGTCGTGTTCAGCAAAGATGTAGATTCTCATTTTAAAAATTTATACAAGATTTTCGAAACTCTTCAGAACGCTAATTTGAAAGTACAGATGGATAAGTGCGAATTTTTGAAAAATAGCGTTGAGTTTCTAGGGTTTATCATTTCCGATAAGGGGATAAAAACGAACCCAACTAAGGTAGAGGCAATAGCCAAATTCCCCTACCCAAATACACTCAAGGATTTGCGATCCTTTTTAGGTCTGTCAGGGTTTTACCGCAGATTTATCAAGGACTACGCCAAACTGGCCAAACCTCTGACAGCCCTTTTAAGAGGGGAGGACGGCCGAGTTCCTAAACAAGCTTCAAGCAAAAAACTCGTCCATTTAAACGACGAAGCTATAGAGGCGTTCGACAAAATAAAAAGCTCACTTATATCCGAGGACGTAGTTCTTACCTACCCAGACGCTAATAAAGAATTCCATCTTACCACAGACGCGTCAGACTACGCTTTAGGCGCAGTGTTATCCCAAGATAACAAGCCTATAACATACATTTCACGTACACTTAGTAAAAGTGAAGAGCACTATGCCGCCAACGAGAAGGAAATGCTGGCTATAGTATGGGCTCTAAGCACACTCAGGAATTACTTGTATGGTCCTACGATTTTAAAAATCTTCACTGACCACCAACCCTTGACATACGCCCTTAGCAACAAAAATACCAACAACAAAATGAAACGTTGGAAGGCTATACTCGAAGAGTATAATTACGAGTTAAAATATAAGCCCGGTAAAGCCAACGTTGTTGCGGACGCCTTGTCAAGACCTCCACAAATCGACCAAATAAACTCCTTAACAACAACCGAACATAGTACCGAAAGCTCTGAACAAAATTTAGTCCAAATAGCTAATGAACCAATAAACGTATTCAAAAATCAAATCTTCCTCAGTTTAGGTGAGACACCGTCATATCAATTCGAAATCATATTTCCCACATACCACCGACATACAATAGTAGAAACCGTCTACTCTCAAGAAAAACTCATCAACATTCTAAAAAGACACCTCAACCCCTCAGTAATAAATGGAATTAAAACAGAAGAGTCAATCCTAGGAAAAATTCAGGAAATATTCCCTCTACATTTTCGCCAATATAGAGTCCGATATGCTAGGAATATGGTCTTAGACTTAACCGACGAAAATCGACAGGAAACAGAAATCTTAAAAGAGCACAATAGAGCTCACAGGAACAGCCGCGAAAATAAAATTCAACTGTTACAAAAATATTACTTCCCAAAGATGCAGGCAAAAATCAGAAAAGTCACAGATATGTGCAGAATCTGCAAGGAACACAAGTACGATAGGCATCCTAATAAACCTATCTTACAGCCAACCCCAATTCCCCAATACCCTGGTCAAATCTTACACTTGGACCTTTATTTCACTGACAAAAAAATTATCCTGACAGCAATAGATAAATTCTCAAAATATGCCTTGGCAAGAATTATCAAATCGAGAGCCTCAGAGGACATTAAACAACCTCTAAGGGAACTCGTGTTATCCTTTGGAGTTCCCGAATCCATTATAGTTGACAACGAAAAAGCCTTGAGCTCAAGTTCCATTTTATTCATGCTAGAAAACTTCTTCAATATAAAGATATTCAAAGCACCCCCGTATGTCAGTTCAGTAAACGGACAAGTTGAGCGTTTCCACTCAACCCTATCCGAATTGATGCGCTGCCTCAAAGCAGAGCAGACACATAGCACATTCTCAGAGCTACTGGACAAAGCCATTTTCGAATACAACAGATCTGTCCACTCCACCACAAACAAGAAACCCATAGACGCATTCTTTGCAAGAAATATGATCAATAACCCCGAACAACTCCAAGAAGAGAGACAGGACATTATTACAAGAATTAAAGACAAACAAACCGCTGACCTAGATTACCACAATAGGAAAAAACATGCTCTCAAAAATTATTCAGTAGGAGAAGTAATCTACGTTAAAACCAATAGGAGAATAGGCAATAAACTCTCCCCAAAATACAGGAAGGAGATCGTAAAGCAAAACAAAAATTCCACTGTAGAAACTAATACCGGAAAAATCATCCATAAGAGTCTGATTAAAACTTAACCTTTTCCTCCCAATAGGCTACTGTTGCCTTTGTGCGCAGCAAACGTACAAATTATGGACTATTCAAACGCACAATTATTAACAATAAAGACAGGAACAGCTCAAATACAAGACGGAACCTTTAAGATTATCCACGAAATAGATTTAGACATCTTCCAAAGATGCATAGACAACTTACAACAACTTGTAACTAGAAATATAAGCACACAAGAACCATTATACCCTTTCCTCATTCACGATCTTAACATAGTACAGAGTCATATTAACCGCATTAAGCCGATGGACAAAAAAAAGCGTTCCCTTGATTTCATTGGTAGTGCCTGGAAGTGGATAGCTGGCACTCCAGATCACAGCGATTTCGAGATAATATCAAACAAAATAAACAAATCACTAAAAAACAACAACAAACAACTTATAATTAATAGAGCAGTAATTGAAAAAGTTAATGAACTAACAAACGTTACCAACACAATAATAAAATTAGTTAAATCAAGGGAAAACCCTAGAGACAAGGAAATATTAGTTATAAAAAATCAAATAAATATCATAAAAGAGGAAGTATTGAATATTGATAATGCAATACAGTGGGCAAAAGCCAACGTTATTAACTCATTTATTTTGTCAAACCTAGAAATACATATCGTAGAAAAAATTTTAAAACAAGATAATGTGCCCTTTTTTAGTATAGAAGAATTGTTAGAATTTAGTGAAGTAAAGATAGCAACTAACAGAACAAACATAATATACATAATTAGCATTCCACTCACTAGTATGGAAAAATGTATTAGACTATTAATAAAACCAATAAAAACAGGCATTTTCTCTAACGAAATTAACTTTAAGTCAGTACTTAACTGTAAGAGTAATATATTTGGAATTAAAAACGACTGTAAAACCTTTAACAAATTGTCAATTTGCTTACAAAAAGATTTAGTAGATATAAGTAGTTCATCTTGCATACCGATGCTGCTGAAGAGCCAACCGTCAACATGTAAAAGAATCAACAATCAACACATACCGTCAATAGAAGAAATATCAAGCGGAATGTTGCTCCTCAACCAATACAATGGCACCATAAGTATCAATAACAAAGACGTAAATCTCACCGGTTCATTCGTAATACAGTATCATAATGTCACAATACAAGCTGAGGGAAAGAACTACACATCCAGAGAAGCACCAAAAGAAAAACCACTACCAGCATTACTACAGCCTTCGGATAATCAAACCAAGTTTGAGGAATTCCTATCACTCGAGATGATAAGAGAACTTCACGTCAACACAACAAATTTCATTAAATTGCTGGAATCAGGAAGTAATGTAAAACATATTAGCGGATACAGCCTGTCAATCATAATCATCATAGTCCTTATAGTATCAAGCTTAAAATACTGTCGGAAAATTAAGCAGCAATCACCAAAAGTAACCATTGTTAACAATCCCACAGATAAAGCTTCAGACACGCCAAAACCTAGAGACACAGCATCCGTAGTAATAGGGATAGAGGATATCCCACATCTCATACGATCAGTGCCGTCGAACGTGGACGTTCGAATTTAAGCATGGGGGAGTTAACACAATTTACGTTTTCGGAATTCGCTGACAACATCCAAACTACATCCAAAGCAGAACCCATAACCGAAACACGAAACCTGCACGCGCAACGGACAACATCCAGCATAGACCAGGAACCCGAAACCTGCACCAGCAACATACGACAATAGCCGCATTCCAACACGTACGTGTAGGAATACCTGTGGGAACATGCTGCTTAGGTTAGCATAAAAAATAGTATTTAAGCTCTAGTTTTAAGAAGATTTGTATTCAGTTCTAAGATAGGCAGAATCGCTGCCAGTTTGAAAATAAAGTTTTTTTTTAAATAAAATTAATCTTAGTTTGTTTAATTTGTACATTGAATCTCTTGCCGCTCATTTTCGAGCAATAAAATACACCCCCCGAAGGATATTGGTGTTGAGAAAAATGTGTGTCATTTAGGTAAAAATTCATGACTGAATCCTTCACAGGGTGCTCATGTACGTCCGAAGGTACTCGTTTGTTAGACTGCCATAGGTTAACACATTTACCCACTCCTCTGTATATCCACTTACGCTCAGGTGGTAAAGCAGCCAGCCAAATAGAGCTAACTGAGGTCAAAACTACCTTCATATGGTGTATATTGTGTCGTGAGTGCCCCGAATAACGACTTCAACGCACCATCAAATAAAAACCAAACAAGGACTAGGTGTTTTCGTAGGCAGGTATATTTTCCATTTTCATTTTCATTTCACTGTATATGTACCTACTCATCGCATCATCATCATATATTGTCGTTTTATTTTTTCCTGAATGTTTTCTGTCTGCAACTTTCCGCCAAGAAAAAAAATCCCTTTACAGGGAAAAAAAAAAATACCCGACGAAGGACAATCCAAAAACACCATGTTGGGTTTCAAAGGGAGCCGGTATTTAGGGACACCAACACCCCTCACATACATTCACTCACACATCCTTGCACTCGACTTAAATTTGGAAGCAAGAACTTACAGCCAACATTGATTAAATTTTCCCCTGTCACAAGCGGGAAGTGCATAATCCACTACCAGTCGGGGTGGTTCCATCCCCTTCTGCAACTTAGATTTTCAACACCGTGAGGCCACTACATGCACACAGGCATTATCCTATTAAAAAAAGAAAACACAACCACTCTCAACTATGAGTGTGTGAATTCAAAATGGCCGCTCATTTACACGTGTTTCTCGTTTACACAGTATAATACCACCCCTCCCTTAAGGATTGCACTTTTCGCTGTACAAGTCCAGCTCGATTCCAGAATCATCCGGACGATAAATTTCCATTCTGCATGAGCACTGAAATTCTGATTCCACGTGAATGATCTTACTACAGCTACGAGTATAGCCAGAGCCGGTATGTAGCTGAACACAATTCCGGTGGACTCCCAGTAGCGCACATAATTTGCATAATACTGTGGTATGGGTTACGTATTTGTGTTCCCCGCTTGAAAAAAACAAGACTTTTTACTGCATCCGCAGAATCCAAATGGTGCTCTGGTGCTCGCCGTCGTCGACAGCATTGAGTACCTTTTATGTAAACGATGCGTGCGCAGGAATATTTCAAGGGGATAATACTTGATGCTTGGGGTTGTGAGTGAATTTCTCCAGCGCCTGGACCTAAAATGCCTAATCCGAGCAATCGAATGCTGCTGGCTTCCTTCCGATTCCCCAACACAGTTGCGTTGGTGTGTGAAATTCGTGTGTTGGAGCTCGCAATGGCCGAGATGGCATAGCTATGGACCAAAAATGAATCTCAGTGTCTGGTTACGAGAAGTTCGTCATCGTTGTCATCGCCGCTAGTAGCCGTCGCTGCCTGTACCACCACTGTTTATTGTTTTCACTTTTTAACTCTGAGTAAGTGTGGGTGAGCATTTCAACCAAGCTATGGGGGCCTTTACAAAATTGATATAACATTTGGACATTCAAAAGTGATAAATATAGTGAAGTGCTAAATTATCGAAAATTCTGTATGGTAAGATGTTCGTGATATTGCGCTGACTTTTTATAAACATTGTGCTCGCAGCCTTATTTTTAAATAAAAATATTTAAATAGACTTCTTTGGAATGTTGATTTAGGTGTTGGTTAGCAGTAAATGGCTGCACATCGGTTAGCAATCTTAAAATGTGCACAGAAATATAATTCGAAAAGGTAATAAATTTCCCAAACGCGATTTCGTATAAATATAAGGATCATAAAATGTTGATGTGACAAGGAGGAAATTGCTTTTCCAAACATTAAACGGTCGAGTGATGTTTTTATTGCATTTACATCACTGTTAAAGAGGCAACGTTCACGCCTTTATTGAGGATAATAGAATTGGTAGGTAGGTCCAGGTACCTCTACCTGGTCCGGAAAATGGGATTTCCAGCAAAATTTTTATTCTGAAAGGACATTTCTAAATAGTCTATTTCAGAGTTAGTCTATGCAATCTTGAACGGTTTGGTGTGCGATTGTGTTTAGTGAATATTTGAAATCTTTTCGCATCGAGAAGTAGATAGCACAACTATCTTTGGTGCAATTTCTACCCCTCGGCACTTATTGGGGATATATTGTCTTTCCCTATCAGAAATGGAGAAGTTTTTGCATAAAGTAAAGTAAAGAAGACTGAAATACTTGAAGTGGATTTAATGAGCTGTTGCTATCAACCAACTTATTCCCACAGCGTTTACTTCCAATTTCTGTTCTGCCAACAGACGAAATCTGCTTAAGCTCCTAGTATAACTACATTCTGCACATTTGCTTATTAAAACGGGGTTATAAAGGGCCTTACCAATAAATATTTTCAGTTTCGACTTAAAATTTAAGTAGTTAACAGTGGCTATATTTTCCATACGAATTTCGCAATTGTGAGCATCCGTAAATTTAAAGTCGAGACTTAAATATGTTAGATACTAGTACGGCGCAAAGTTTTATTAGTACGTGATGATGCGGAATTATAGATTTTTTATGGACGTGTGTAAACAAAATAATTCAAAGCGAATATGGGGATTTTAAACATTGCAGTTCGATTTACTTACTTCGCCAGTTTCCGCTGTGGTATGATAATTGGTACTAGGTATACCTATGTCCAGTATCAGCTGTTGAAATGCTGCTTCTGCTGCTACTCTGTGTCAAAACTATGCAAATGTACGTCAAACATTAGATTAAGTATGAACTAGATTTGCAAACTACCCAATTTCTTTCAAATCATTCTGTTAAAGTTTTCTAGCTCACAGTGGCGAAATTTTCCTTCCATTGTGACCTACAAAATAATTAATGTGAAGGCTAAAAATGTTTGTTAGTAAGGCCCATTGATATTGCCAGCTTTTCATTTCTGAGTTTATCAGTAGTTTTTATTGTTTTCTTCTGTTAGTGACACAAATAGGTGATAATTCGCTTAACAGTAACCAGTTCTGTTCTATGTTTATGAAACCCTTTTATCAGATTAAAAATTCGGAAGTCCAAGTCTAAGAACTGATCTAGCTCAAAGGGACAGCTTTTTTAAAAGATCAATCGAAAATTCCACCTACAAGAGTCAACTTTAAAGAAAATTTTTAAATTCCAACTGAGGATGGACAGAAACTGGTGCATCTACAAAATAAAATAGAAAGTTTCCATTGAAAGTATTATTTTCGAGGCGATATTTAACTAAGTATGTATTAAATATGGCAACATTCAAATAATCTCAAGAAAGTGATTCAAACTAACTGAATACTCGGCATAGATGCGGTCTAAATTTAGGTACGAAAAATAAAACATTTGAGAAAGATTCTTGCCTTAAAATCATTTCCCCGCATTAATAAACACGGCGTAAAAGATATGAGCTCGTTACGTGATATATGTGTATGCTATCTGACGTCTACACCTAACTTAATTGTGCTCACTGCGCATTTGTTTATTAATATGGGGGATTATAGCTATGTGCGGTTGAATATTTCTTCTCAAACAGTTATTTATGTGAAAAATGTGCTCTCGGAGAATCCCCTTTTCCTATCCACCACGATAAGAAATCTTGAAAAATTGGAAAAATATTTCAGGCCGTATATTTCCATCAGTGCGGACAACTTTGTTTTGTCATCGATTTAGAACCATCATTCAATCGATCGTCCGGCGGTTTACTAAGGAAATGTGTTCCAAAAGATCCAAACCCGTTACTGCATTGTATGCAATTATCAGATGAAATAAATACATGCCAGGGTAGGGTGCACATCACGTATAACAATGATCGTCTATACGATATCGTTTCTGAAATTTGGACGACCTTAATAAGATATTTAAGTATGACTTGATGAGTCTCAGTTTTGACTGCCCGATATCTGTTACTTCAGCAGTTTTTTCAGTTGCCGCTTATAAGGGGGAAGTCGATGAGTCTATAGTTAAGAATTCCCTGACTAAGTACTAAATTGACAGTTCGCATATGTGGCAGTCGTAGGAAAATTGATTTGCGTGCGTTCACGTTACACCTATACTATACTCCAGCCCAATCAAGCCGACTAGAATCTTGGTATTAAAAAATCGCAATGTGTAAGCAAGTTTCGGTGACAGAGGTCCTATTTACTGTTAAATTTATTGAGAAAAACCACCCTCAGCTTCACTACCGACAATCTGGCTGTATATGCGTCTTTCTTAAATGGTGTTCTGTAATTCAACCGGGAAAACAGCTGCAGTTGTGGTACTAAAATCTATCCAGTCACTGACATTTTTTGGACAATGGAAACGTGTTTGATTGCGTTCCCTAGGGTTGACGGACGCCAGTATATGTTCTGCTTGACACATAACCATCGATATGAAAATGTACTTCTTCAGTAAAAATAAATATGTTTCCAAGAGTTTGTGTTATTCGAAATCTTTGCAGCAAAGTTTCCGTAAAGCTTTTCTAAAAGAAAGTCACTTTAGGTTAAGAAACTTCCATATCGATTTTAACGGATTGTGAATCCTTTATACTTGAGTCCTTTGTTGTGACGTTCGTTGCTGCTGATGTAGATTGTCTCGGAGGATTTGACTAACCCGTGTCCCTTCTTGTATAAACTTTTCAATCTACGGCAGGATAAGCTGTGTGCTCGGTCCATAGCTGACTCGTCGAACATTGAAGTGCGAGTACAAAACGGGATACGGCTTTGAACCGACAAATCATCGCAGTGCTTACCGACCAGAGTCGCATCGTTTGTATATCTGATAGCTTGAAAATTCTCCGCTCGGTAATTTTTAACATTTTTTAATAATTCCAACGAATTTAACTGCGTCAATCTAATACAATTGAATTATGGCAGCCAAAATGTTACAAAAAAATCTATTGCTATTCAATAAAATCCATTCTCTCTGGTTCTCTGCCAATTTTGCTTTCCCGCTTCCATTAGCAGATCATGTAACAGGGATAAAAGAAACCAATGAATGCACATCTCAGAACGCTGCTACTGACATTTCTATGTAGTAACACTTCCACCATCTAGATGGAACACATAAAATATTACCCTATGCCTTTGCCCCGCACCAGTAACTCTGTGACAATTTGTTGGCATGCTACCAACTTCTGCAATATGCCTCCGACTCTCCGACACCCAGCTAATTTGAATGCCGAAACATTTTATAATAAGCGGAGGCACTCAAGTGCACACAAAATGGCGCGTTCCGCTGGATTTTCTAGGATTATTTACAGATTAATCGTTTGAAGGTTTACTCCAACTGCATACGTCAATTGGTGCTGGTTAACATACCGCATGCACTACGAGTAGTTCAGAAAAGTTCTGTACCCATAATTCTTAAAGGCAGAACATAAACTATGCTTTTTATTGCAATTAAAGTTAAATGGATTTCGGAAAGTCTGCGCCCATATTGAATTAATCGCCACATAAACTGCTACATTAAGGAACTTTTAATTAAAATCTCACTTTACCTCCCTGAAAAGATCCACGGCCACTATTCCAGTGCGATAGAGCTCAGTAGGGCGTGTGCGATGCACACACCACTACTACATTGGCGAAACTTGATTCCGAAATTCATTTTCATTACATTATGCTGGTATAGCGATGCATGTATATATAGTCTACAAATTCATAGACTGTTCTCTGTTATACTTAGAAAGTACTGAACTATGTCTGTGTCGGTTTCCTCACTCCTTTTGTGCGGTTGAAATTATTTTACCATGTCCTTGGAGGTATTCCCTGTGCCATCGTCGCAGATAACTCGGAGGATGTATAGAATTTGCATAAAATTTGCGTTATTTTTGTTTTATTTGCTCTGCCATTACTTGAACGTGGGATGAGTACGTATGCATCTCCTCCATGCACCCAGGGTATGGTATATAAATGGCTGCGTGACATCCTTGTACAAGTACCAGCAGTGTTGACCCCTGAACCGACTCTCCGACGAGTATATAAACTGGTGGGGATGAAAAATGAAAGCACCATCACCCATCACACCCATCGCCATCATACACCAATTTGATTTCGGTTTCACTGTTCACTGTTCTCTGTTGTATTTCTAACCCTCTTCTGATGAAGTTTCCATTTAAAGCGCTTACTGCAAAAACTCCAGATTGGCATCCTTCTATTTTTTGTCCTTGTGCGCTCTTGTGTATTCCATGTTTTGCTACTGGTGAATCGTATCAGCAGAGCTATTTTACTGCCGCTTATCTCCGTCAATTGTGGATGACAAACACTGGTGTGCTGAAAAGATATACCGATAGAGCTAGATAGATGGCGCTTCGGTTGTTTTGCAACAACACTTTATCTTCAGAATGTAATAATGGAATGTGTGTGTGCGCTGGTTTTCTGGTTGCTTTTGCTCCATACTCGGGGGCAAAGAAATGAGATAGATAAATAATTTTTTTTTTGAATGAAAATGCGATGGATGAAAGCGTTGCCATTTTAGTGTTTTCAAATGTCATATAAAGCAATCAAATAGAACTGTAAATTGTGGGAATAAAAACTCGGATGGTGAGGGTACGGAAAACAAAGAGTATTCTGTCGTAAAGTGCGAAGGCAGCAATCAGTATCTGATGTTTATCGAGCTACAATCGAGTACCGTTGTGGGTCCTAGAAAGTCGTCGAAAGATGGAAACGACATTCCAACAGACGGCTTTCTTTAGGTCAACAACGTATTATAAAGCGTGAATAGGCGAGAGCTTGCGGAATATGGAGGGAATAAAAGCATTACTTTTCGAGAATGTTTAACATTTCTTTAAAGTAGGTACATTTCTCTATCGCATCACTTTATGATATTGCAGACTGCGCTATCAAGGTAATGTGTAAAATCTTGGCCGCTCATCTGGTGGTGCTTTATGAAGACAATATATACGTTATTTAGGACCCATTATTGGGGCAGCGGGATTGAGTTAAAATACCGAAAAGGAAATCAATCCATCAGCTTTGTAGTTATACCACAGTAGGTACTAGGCTGCTAAGCAAATGATAGCTTGCCCCAAGGCTTCGGTGATCAAATTGGTGTGCAGACCCATTTCAGGCTTGTTTTCGAATGTGGAATTTAACCACTTTCTGTTGTCCTGTGAACCGCTCAAATCATTAAATTAAACATTGCTCATCTTAGCCCTAATGTAAAATGTAATAGAGGAGGCGAGAGAAACCCCTTCTGTATAGCATTGAACAGTCGCTCGCATTTGTTTCAAGACGTGATTGGAATGAAAGGCATTTCGATGATGGAAGTTATGCCTTTGACCGTGTAGGCCTCGTTCATAAAAAGAAGGCTCGTGAATTTACGATTGTTAGAGACCTCATAAAGAATTACATAAGTCGCGTTTAGAATAATTAGTACAGGACCGGCAACAACATTTTGAGGCCTGATGCTTATCGCGTGAGACACTTTTTCGCAAAAGAGGCGCGGAAATATTTTTACATGGCATATAGTGGATGTACAGTTATCACTTACTTATATGTAAGGCCTTTCACTACTTTCGTTTACGAATGGGAATGAATCGAAGACAGCATTCTTTACGCAGCTAAGCTGTATGCCCTAAGCTGGCTTAGAAGCCTAATTCAGGTGTTTCTGACTACGTCGATGTCCTTGTAAAATTCTCTGTTAAAGTCGTTTAATCTCGCACTGGGTCATCAGGGCTGGTATGAAGTCACGTGGGTGTATTGAAGGCATATAAAAAATGATTTTTTGTTTCCAAATAATACTACTAATCACCTAGATACTTATTGTAAAGAAACAGCGCTTGGATATGGGAGCTTTTCGAAATGCGAAAGCCGAGGTAAGGTATGGTAAGGTTTGGTTGGATAGAAGGCAGTTTCTATCATGTGCGGGTTGTTACATTACCCTCTAAAGTAGGTACACACGATAGACTTTGTGACTATAATATATTTTGAACTGTTTGTGAATTTTCCTAGATCTGGTAGGAGTTGTTGGAGGACTAGGGCAGTGACATAAGAGCTATTCTTCGAATTGTTTCTTCTCTTCGTCGTTGCAGAGATGTCTATCCTTTGTTATATGTATCCGATGAACACTAGGATTTGGTGTCTGTAAAATGCCGTTGGATTTCCTCATATTGATTACGGACCACAAGCTCCGCGTTATGGCAAAGCAGATAGTATTGTCGCATTGTTCGTTACAACCGCTGGTTTAGTTAAATCTATCAAGATCTTCCTTCTGAAGGGTTCATGTTTGCCTACAGAAACTAACCGTCTTTGTCGATAAAGCTTATAAATTATAAATATTATGGCAAGTTAAATTTGGTCAGGAGTCTATTTACAGAATCCATGAACTAGTAATGCTTGACTGACACTGAATATGAGCTAAAAAAAAACCCGCCTTAAGGTTATACAAGGTAAGTCTGAAGGAATTATGCTAAGCAGTGCTGTTGCCAAGGGTAGTTTTGAAAGACTAAGCCAGCCTTACAAAGGAAAGTTCATATGTTCCTATACCTAAGCGTGAGATAAAGTTTGACACGTTCACACCGCACCAAAGTTCGGTTTATGGCAAACTCTTTTGGAAAGGTATCGGTTTGTTACATATGGGTCTAAGCTGCGACATTAGCTGTATGTGACCTGTGAATATAGAAGGTTCTTGGTGACCAACTTTTTTTTAAGGATTAACTGTAATAACATTGCATGCGAGTAATGTGCCAAAGGATACAAGTTAATGCAGGAATATTTATTTTTAATTCTTTAAGTTTCTTATTGACTTAGAAAAATCTTTTACATTAAACTTGAAGAACATTTGTAGGAAAAGTTAATTCAATTTATAATTAATTAAGCTAAACAAATATGAATTAAATTAAACCATTAGAGATAAGCAAAATAATGAACATATTCATTTGAAACGATGAAAAATCTATATTATTAAATTGCAATATTAACAATTTATGAGCAGAGAAAAAGCAAAAACAAATAAATTAACAAATAATAATAATTATGAATTATTGCCCTTTTCTTACTATCAGCCATGATCCATATAGCTCATCGATTTGCACTCACAACAACAGCATATGATCCTGCTATTCATCGAGATCACGAATCATGATCTGAAAATTTATTCTTCAATGTTGGTGTGCCTGTAAATGATAGCCAGACTTAAATATTCAACACAGCACAAAAAATCAAAAAACATTTTTTTCACATCGAATAAGTTTCCCGTCCTTCGAGATTTTGCTTTTATATTCTATAAGGGTATACCCAGACTTAATGCTTCATAAACATTTATTTAACAAAAAAAAGATTATGAAATGTTTTGAGTTCGTAATTTTTTTTTTTTCTACAGAAAGGTGTGAGTTGTCTTTTTTTTGACATATAGTACAAAAGTTCAGAAAATCTTGGAGTAATGAAAAGTGGAAACTATCAGGCTGCATAAATATTAACTATTTTCAAAACTTAACTAATTTCTTTTTTATCACAAAATATCACAGAAAAATCTAATTACAACGGTTTTCCCGAGTTTTTTTGAATTAATAGCTTAAAATTTATGTGAAGTGACGATTTGATTTTGACAATCAAACGTATATTTTCTGTGTGTGCAGAGAGAGCCAATGAGCTATGCTGCGGTCACAACGGGATTAACCATGGTTGAGAAACCGAACGCACTGCTGCTAATAATCGTACGCGTACCACTTTTGAGTCCCTCATCTTCTAATGCAAAAATTATTAAATGTCAACGAACACAACGTGTGAGAACGCCATCTATGAGTATTATTATACAAAGTAGAATGTTAAGTTTTAAATAACTTCAGTTTGTTCTTCTGGAATTTCTTGCTTTAGCCGCTGTCATTTACTTTGTATAATAATTACAATCTAAGCGGACCAGAGGTGCAAACTTCTGTAAGATTTTCATTAAATTTCGAACTGATTTCCTTTTAGAAATAAAACACACCATATTACGGAAGCTGTATTGTTGTTTTCGAGCCTCTGGCCGTGAAGTGGTAAAGTAAAGCAGGTTTCCCACACCTCGGCTATATTTTTATCTTCGATTGCTCTGAAGATTGTCCTGGTAAGCTGATTAGAGTTGGGGGTAGTTACGGTCATTGGGTGTTTAACAGTTTCTTTGGCTGCTGTGTCTGCAAATTCGTTACCCTTAATACCGACGTGTGCTGGAACCCGTGCTAAAGTTCTGTTCGACTTAGAGTTCAGACTGCTCTTGTATTCTAGGGAGGGGGGTTTTAATGTTATTTAGCGTCTTAAGTCCACAATACTTGAGACACGTATACAAAATACATGCAAAAATTTATTTAATATATTTATTTATTTATTTATTTATTCTTGTAAAAATCAAACACTTTGCCTTTTTTGGATTAAGTTGGAGACAATTCATTTCTGACCAAGACGAAATATTTTTTAGATCTTTATTTAATTTATCAGCACAATCTTCGATCATTTCAAGCTTGCAAGATTTGTACATGTGCAGTCAGTGAATAATTGTCTACTACAAGCGGAAGGTTACTAATACACATTGTAAATAGACCAAGTATTGATCCCTGGGGCACACCACTGCAAAGTTCTAAGAATTTAGACACGTTCCTATTAAAGACAACTGCCTTATTATGTTTTAGACATTATTCAGAATGAAAAAGGACAAACAACAATAATTTATAGTTGTGATGCTCCGTTAAATAAAAAAAAAAAAACAGCACACGAAATTTAAAATTTAGAATCAAGACTATTTAAACAGGGAGGTAAAAACGTCACCACTGTCTGAGTTACCTTAGCTTCAATCAGCAGTGTTCCTGAATGCTATAAATGATTCAAAATATGTGTCCGCCAGAAGGTTTCAATGGGGTTTCACTTAAGAACTACTTAAATGAGAGTTTTTGAAAATGGAGAGATCTTTTGCTTTTGATAAATGTCGTCTCACTTTCTATTTAAACCAATGACTTAAAGTTTGATGCTGAAGAATATAGAACTCACCTAAAATACATTCCACGGTACGATACCCGTAGATAGATAAACAAATGGTGTCACAATATAATTTACTACGTCCAAAAATCACTGACAGCAGTTGAGTAAATGAGCATATCTCCTACTTAAGCTTAATTAATAGCCAAGTCGAATGAAAAAGTCAAATGTGACCATATACCATAATATATCGCTACAGCACTTTACCAATTAGCAGTTTACATTATATTTATAAACAAAAGCGCAGAAATGAGTTATTGTTTGCATATTAATGTGCCATAATTAGCATTGAATTCAAGGACTCCGCATATTTGTTCGGGTGTTTATCGGAATGCTTACCTCCTGTGGGTGCAATAAATTATGCTTTCATTTGTAACTACCACCATGTGAGGTAGCAACAACTATTGAAATATATTCGCATACAATTGATACGTGTGATCTGAATTTACCATTAAAATTAATGGCGTCAAATGTCAATATTAAATGTTCAATTTCAAAGAGCGAGTTTTGTTGTGTAGTTGTGCTAACAATATTTATCGGTAAGGATGTACACAGTAAGATTTATTAATCTGCTTTTTTTTGCTGAGACAGATGTTCAATAAAACGCACGTATCGTATATACATATGTGATGTGTTCATTGTTCAGACAAAAAAACATCGATCGAAAATGCCTATCGAATTTTAGGCTGTTTGCCGGAAAAAAGTGACTTGGGATCGTTTTACTGAGCACGTGCCTACTTTACCTTGTTCTGTTGAAATAAATGCTCAATGAAACAGAGTCCAGTATCAGTGTTTCTTCTCTTTTACATATATGTACTATGCCTAAAATGTCAACTTGACGCGGCGTTATCCGACTCATATTGGGTTTTGACTGAAGTGTCCTCATCAGAAATGCAAAGCCAAAACTGTCAGAAATAAACGATAGGTATACCTTTTGCATCAGGCATTTCTGTCGTAAAAATACCGATTGCGGAGGTGTGGTCTTATTTAGTTATGAAGTTTCTAATCATAATAAGATACACATATTTTTCCGTTACGGTGTATCGTAATCGAATTTTATGAATCATGGACCCAGTTAAATGTGATTTTCTATATTTTCAATTGCCACATTTATTATTTGGTAAATATGTCAAAAATAAAAGGAAACTACAGAGCTTATAATTTAAACATTTAGTTGTGCAACTGGCATCCTCAGTATAATTATACGTATTCAGAAGTATAGGTCTTAATGCCTCTAACCAGTTATTAACAATTTGAATGGAAAAAGAATCTGTTGAACAATTCTCTGGCAACAAGGAAAAACAGCATAAGTCGACTTATGTCAAAATTGAGTTAATATTACTATCGGATGCACCGGACCCTGCACTATATGTCATATTTTTTTCTCATTCAAATATCTCTTACGGTTGCTGTGTTATGGATCAGGAAAAAACGTCGTTTTCCCACATCTGCAGGCAAATCTTTATCCTTTATCCTGCGCTCCTGAAAAGTTGCTGAAAATGACTTATGCTGTTTTTCCTTGTTGCCACAGAATTGTCAAATGTGTTAAAAGTGTTTGATGAAGATAAGACATAACTCGCGAGTCCCACTCCGAGAGGCCAGATATATCTAAGTTAAATTTTTGCATCTACAACTTATACGTTAGAGTCGTTTTCTTTGCTCTTCTGCTAAAGTATATTCAAGTTTATTACCTCCTAGGTATTACTTGTTTTTTTGTTTGTATGAAAAACCATATGTTCTGTGTTAAAAGGATTTATGGAAAAATATAAAAAAAAACATTCCGGTAAACAACTATACACTCTTCGTATTGCAGATAATCAAATTTTGCGGCGAAATATCCTGTGCAGCTGTGCAGTATTCGCTTTTGCAGTGCTTTCTACCGTGGGCCATTAAAAAGGATTTATGAGCTCGAGTAAGAAAATTTCCAGTCAAATTGCACAACATTACGACCGTAGCAGTTGTTTGGGTCTTGTTAATCCGCCAGTTCCGACCACAAATTCACCACCACATATACCAAATGCACGACGCGACGCAAAAATGCCGTGCTTTCCGAATTCCCCGGTACGACAAAATGCTAAACAGCTAAATAGCTAAATTTATGTTTGTTTTTCGATTATTTTGGCAGGAAATTACATCGTTCTTTCGCAAAATAGCCTCGCTTCAAATGAAATGCCCAAAAGTCTTGTTTGCTCGTTATATACCAGCGGTTTGTTGGAAAGTGGTTAAATTGAAACATTGCTTTTGGCTAAATTGGTGGCCGGCCCCGTTGAACCGCAACACGTATTGCCGTACAATAGTGTCACGTTCTGCACGGCTTGATAATTGAGGTAGGTGATATTATAAAACACACCTCTACGGGGGAAAAAATTAGATCAGTCGAAACGATAAAAAAAAAAAAAAAAAATCAAGGGAAGCAATCTGTGTAAAGTGCTTGCCACATTCTTCTAATCGACGGTGATTTACTTTTGACGGGGCGAGAGGCTGTTTTTTTGTCATGAAATCTTTAATCCGCTTTTTATGACTGTATACTGCTGTGGGGGATGATAATGTGTTTCTGTGTGTATTCTCTTGTGAAGTCAAAACGAAAAGCTGAAGAGGGACATTTTGTAAGTAAGGCCATGTATAATCAACTGTGCAGACAAAATCAAAGAGCGAGAATTAAACAGGAAAATTGTTAGCCTGGAAACAAATATCAGGAAAAGAAAAGCCCATGGGGTGTTTCTTGGACATAATAACAAGATGAAGATGGTGATGTTTCCGAAGGGTGTCCCTTAGTGAACTGTTTCTCAACTATTTGGAAAATGGCAAAATTTCCCGATTTTAAGCGATCAAAACTATTGCGAGGCACATGGCGAAAAATACCCGAAAAACTGTTGTTTATGGTGCAGTTTTGATTATTCTTTTTCGCAACTAAATGAGTCAGTTATTTGAGAATTTTCAATTTGCCTGCCCTACGCTGATGGGTACAAAAAAAAAAAAATACCTCAAGAATCCAATGTGAATTATTTGACAGCTGGGACAGTGTACGTTGCTCGTAGTATAGTCCGTCCCATAGTAAAAGAAAATTTCTTGCGCAGGTCTCTTCACATCAGGGATTTTATTCTCTTAGCGACAACAAAACTACTCTTCCAACCAGAACTACAGCTAAAAAAAATATGTGCGCATTTCATACAACAAACATACCCCTGCTTGCGAAAACATCTCTCTCGATCGACGATCGAGACATGACTGATTTGATTGTCCTCATCCACACAAAACCGTCGTTGCCGCATGGAAAAGATACACATTTACCCACCCCAAAGAAAAGGGAAATTTTCTGGGTGTTGCACTTCTCAAATATGTGTTTAGTAATGAAAGCAAGAGTTTTGAGTAACTATTAAAAAGGGTTGAAATGGAATTTCCGTTATACTTTGTGCATGAGCACGCATTACTTCACACGAACGCAGGTAGAGAGGTAGATTTTTAGGTTAGTCATCATTGAAGGCTGATATGATTAAATGGCTATCCGAAAACAAAATACCTCACCAACCAGCCAGCTGCAAAGTACAGCTATATGGATTAATAAAACAAAACAAGTCCTTCCGAAAGCTTCAAATTGATGACATCATTAGGAGTGCAGGCCATGAAGTCTTACGATTACCCCCTTATCATCCGGACCTAAATCCTATAGAAAATATATGGGGAATAGTAAAAAGCAGAGTAGCAGCAAGAAATACAACTTTTAAACTGGACCATGTCAAAAATATTGCGGAAGAAGAATTCAACAAAATAACTCCGGAAAATTGGAACTCTGTTTGTGAAAAAGTAATACGCAGAGAAGATGAATATCACCACGCAGAAATTGTATAGGATAGAATCACTGAAAGAATTATTATACACCCATCAGATGATTCATCTGATGGGGATGACTTTGAAAACGACAAATCGGATTCCGATTAATATTATCTACTATTTACATAACAAATAACTATTTATAAAAAAAAAACACTATTTATAACAGTAGCTAACTGCAAATAAAATCTCAAATATTTATTTTTTCAAACAATATCTTTTCTTGATACGTATTCATTTTCTTTGCTTTAAATTATTTTATGTCAATTGTGCTATTTTTCATGATTTCTTCATTTTTTTGATTGTAATGTTTTACTTCGTGCATACAACTTTTTTCATGAGTTACTACAATAATTAATTGGTGAAACTCGATGACAGTTAAAACACGTTCAATAACAAGATAATTACGTTTTCCAATATCGCTGCAAAAAAGATAAAGTAGAGAAAAGCATTAACAATTTCATGCGATCAAAAATACCTTAAAAGAGAAAATATCCCTTAAATAAATTGCTACTGCGCATGTTGGGATCTTTCTTTTACTATGGGACGGACTATAAATTTGTTTTCCCATGGGAAATGGGACTTCCAATATTCAAAGGCCTTCATGTGAGAACATTTTGAGGTTACTACCCATCAGTGGCGTGGCGTCCATATAACTCGATTCCTACCGAGTTACCTTTTGAAATCTCCACCAGGCAACACTATCTATCTACCAAAAACCGAATATACATGAAACACTACCAAATGAATGTGAATACTCACCAAATGGTACACACACAAAAGCACTCATATAAAAATCGTGTGTGTATCCATTTTCATACAACGTCGTCATCGTCTCGTGGCGACAAAACGAAGGTAACCCAAAATAAGTCGGGTTATTAAAGTTCTCACTTTATAGTTCATTTTGAGGGAAAATTTGCTTGTTATCTCTTTTTTTCTTCCCTGAGTACTTTGTCTGACTCTGACACCTCTTTGTTCAACACCCATTGTAGAAAATAACCCGCTTTTCTTCGAGTTATTCCCGGTTCTCACAAAGTTCATTTTGACTGCCGAATACGGAGTGAACATTTGTTTGTATCTCTTTTTTTCTTCCCAGAGCTGAGTACTGGTACTGGCCAGGCCATGGCCACTGGGTTGTGTTTTGGGTATGTCGTATGTGTTGTTTGGTTATGAAATGAACAAAATAACACGCTTTTCTTCGAGTTATTCGATTCATTCTACTTCTGTTGAGGTAGGTGTAAGTGTTTTGGTTTACAAATTCAGTTGGCAGATTGCAGTGCATGACTTAAGTGAATTTAGTAATGTGAACCCAATTTGCAAATGTACAATGAATGATTTTCTTTCAAGGTACACAGGTGTAAGGTTTCTTATATTTATATGTGATTAATTTTGCTTCGACTTCCCATTTTAAAACATTCACGCCACGCCACTGCTACCCATACATTTATGTTCTATAATATCCCATAGGTGTTTTCGATGTGTGCGCATCTGTATCTACGGCAACTTCGGTGATATTTGGCGCAGAACAGAAAACCCGGCTTCCTAAACAAAGAAGAGTGACAGAGTGAGATTTATCGATTGTATGTCAGTATTTGTTATGTCCCACTAAGAGGTAGGAGCGTGTAATGAATAAATGTGAAAACACGCGCCAAATAGCATGCAACGTAAATTAGTACAAACGCTGACGTTTATAAATTTCAACGTTAAATTTAACGAACAACTGTTGTGCAAAAAGCTCGTATTACCATGACTTGTAATACCTACATGGATCTTTTATTAGACAGCATTATGGGTTTACTCCATAAATAAAAGAGGAGTTTGTGAGCCTCTGATTTTTAATTTGCGCAATCACGGCAATCTAAAAATTAAGGCTATGTGATTACTGACAGCTGCACCTTAACGTCACCTATGACCTTGACTGGGGTGACCCCAAGGTTTCACTGGTTTTCGCCTAGCCTTCCAAACATCTCTTACCCACCTATAGAACTAGCAACTGAACTTTTGGTTATATCATTTATATATTTAATATTTTTCCGACATCTTCCTCTATGACGCCACTGACACTCTACTTAATTTACTTGTGGCGTTTTCCCTAATTAGATGCTTAGCCCAAGAAGATGTGACTAAATCCTGATCGCAACCGGATATATTGACTTTTTTATCGTACGATGTAATCACGATACTCTTCTATAGTAAACTCCTTAACTGCTTTCAGCACCATTCACTCTCAGTGTGCGGATAATCGAGGAATTCTAAAGTAAACAAAAAGTCGAGTCGTACACCAAAATAATCACTTTATCGCACTGTATCCCAAAAAGTGCATGTCTGCAAGTTGTCAGCATGTGACTCTGAATTGTTTCTTTTAGTATTTATTTGTCTACTCACTTTGCCTAGTTGGATGCCCAATAAAATAAACATACAGTGTCGTCTATAGCCGCAAAAGTTTGATATTTTTGTGCGCCCTCTTGTGTGTCACCCTGTCACAGACTTCTCCTCTGTTTTAAATAATCACAACATATTTGATTTTAAGCTACTAAACCAATGCTATTTTTTTTCGTTTTAAGTTTCCTGCCTTGAAAAAGTCATAAATCGCTTAAGGTGATGTGCCACTATCAAGGCTCGAGTGTATTTCAATCCTATCAAGCCGAATTAGCTGTGTTTTTTCCCCTATTTGCAGCAATATTGCAATTTCTATCATTCATAATTTATCAGCGTCAGTTTATGTTTTATTTTGCTTATTACAAAACTCATCAATTTCAGATATAGTGAACATTTTAAATTGAAAAGTCTTAGTATAACGACCGACGTCTGGATTGCATTTATCAAAGTCAGTCTGAAAAGGGTTGAGATTAAGTAATATGAAATGAATATTGCTGAGGTACGGAAGAGTTTATGTATTGATTTATTATTTATAATATTTTGTTTAAGGATTTATAAGAAATAAATTCCAGACGCTCTGCTACTCCTAGTTGATTACGAGTGCGAGTTACGAGTATTAAACGGATGGGGTTTATGTGAAAATTCTTTTAACGCTATCCCAGTCAACTTATCGCAAACAGTGCGGAGGGGATCGATCGGGACTACTATCAAAGTTATATCAAAGTGAGCATCAATATTTTCCTTCTTTTGGAATGGGATAATGTAAATTAGAATAGGAAGTTAATACATTTTTACAACGTTATGCACACTCTAAGAAGTTTCTATTTTCACAGTTTAAGTGCTTGCCTGAAATACAGAAGACCTACTCAACTAACATTTCAAAAGTAACATTGGAGAAGAGAGAAGAGAAAAATCTTGGCATCGTGAAAAGCGCTCCCGTGACCTACCCTGTAGTTCCGGGCTTTTGTTTATTTTGCATATGCATATGAATTTATCGCTTATCAGAAGCTCGTCTCTACAGGTATCTCACAGGGTAGAAGTAATCAACATTTTCTACTTCCATTTCATTTAATTATAATATAAAATTGTTCCTTCACAAAAATCCAAGAGGGGGAAATGCTACACCCCAGTAAACAGAAACCGCAAGAAAAATGGAAAAAAGAACATCACATAATCCAGAACAAGGAAATTTAATTATTTTTATCCAACAGCAACAGCCCCGGAGATCTCCCATCAACGAGTTGCCATCTCAAAGCGGAGAAATGAAAAAGGATTTTCGTGTTACATCGCCATACGAAGGCGGACGCCTCGCATTGAATTTATAATAATTAGGTGAGTATGATGCTCGCTAAAATGCATACCTCAATTTTGGCAAATCCCAAATGTTTATTGTGTTGTATTTTAATTAAAGTTGAATGTTTGTTGGCATGAATACATACTGCCTCTGATGGATGGGCTACAGCCAGATAAAGGTGGCTAAGCATTATTAATAAAGGAAATTATTATTTACGTCTATAAATTTAGGTAATAACGGCAGAAGAAAGGGGTTGCTTGATCATAATTGTATAGATGTTGGTTACCTAAAACATTTTCTTTTGCGATTATTTTAAGCTGCCTTACTTTCGGATAAATGGAAGGATGCTGCTTGTGCTAATGGGTTATAATAAAAGGAGCTATACAATCTTTTAGAAAATGGTTATTTATATTTTTGGTATAAAAGTAAAAACTGCTTAAAGCAATATAAAACGCGCAATGGTCACTGGTGAAAGGGAATAATCGTATAATGTCGGCCTTATGGAGTTTGGAACTATATTTTTTTAGGAATACATAATTACACCCTGTAGATGAATTAACAATGGCACAGGGACACAATTCCACAAGACATAAATAGATTATGGACTTATGTCATACAGAAGTGCGACATAAGTTAGAAAGTTTGTTATGGACTTATGTCCAACCGAAGTGGGACACATACGAGTAGATAAGATTAGATAAGATTATGAGGCGGGAGAGCCTTCAAATGGCTCTGGCACTGCGGCTTCTTAAAATAGCCTATTGTGCCTTCCCAGGCAGGTTCCAAGAGCCATTTTTTCTCTCCAGAGGCATTCAGGGAGACAAGGATCTTCTCTGGGTGTAGGTTAGCAGGTGTAGGTCAGCAAGGGTTGCTAGATCGACAATTTCATCACCTGTTTTTCCTAAGACGACATAGAGCCGGTCAGCCGGACATGTATGTATGTGAAGAGAGGATACACCACTCTCAAGACAGAGCCTGCAGATAGGATCCGGTGAGACGCCAATTCGGTGGAGGTGCTGTTTCACGTGACCATGGCCACTAATTATTCCTGTAAGGATCCTCAGATTATTTTAGTCCAGATTAATCAGGAAGAGCGATTTTCTGGGGGAGAATTTAGGGAAAAATTTCCTGGTGTAGTTCTGCCCAGCTGTATTTTGCCAATGACTCGACAAGAGATAGGTTCTTAATGTAGTTCCTGAAATTGTTTTTACTGACTCCCCCAGAAGGGTTCAGGTCCGATAAGTGGAGTGGTTGCTCCGATTTTAGCCAGTCAGTCAGCTGATTCGTTACCCTCATACGAGTAAGTCCATTAAAAAGATAAATGGGACATTTCTTACATATTTTAATTAAAGAAATGCTCTACCTGTTGCTGGTGTTAATTGAAATTAATAGCAGAGCTATACAACGCCAGACTCTTAAGCATCATTTAAGCTTGGACTATTTTGTGAATTTTAGACTTGTTATATTTTTCATATTGAGTAATCGCTCAAATTGTTTAAAATGGAAAGCAAAATATTTTTTTGGGCGATCTTTTATTTTTTAAGAGAAAAAGTTGTTTGAGAAATTAATTGAGCTTCAAATTTCTTTTCTTTTTCGTTAAAATGAGCCTTTAATTGTTTGGGACAGTAATGTGTTAAGAATGTGGGTGTTAGTAATACTTTGTAAGAAAACAAATGTCTGAAACGTGGGGTTTGGACTTTTAAATGATTGCATATTCTTCTACTCACAAAATGTTGGAACTATGTCCCATATTTGAAAAATAAATTATGGACTTTCAGCCCACTTTGGAGGGACATAATTCCACAACCAAATCTTGACGGTCCATTGTGAACTTAGGTCCCGTGGATTTATGTCCCTGCGCCATTAATTGTTAGAAAACTCACTATTGACAAACGATGAGGGAATTTGGGCAATCTTGTTGACCGGTGTTGACATGCGGTGGTGGCTTCTCCGACAGCTCTCTCTACATTGCAGAATACTTTTTCGACAAATTTGCTGAACTGGATAATAGGCATAAGCGTAAGCCTTCTTAATTACTTTATTTTAAGCTCACAATGCGCGCACATGGGTCTCTATGTGTGGCTGCATTAGATGTGGTCTACCACCTGAACATAAACTAACCTGGTTCGCCACATAGGAGAAGAGCTCAAGGCTTTTTGGTGATGAACTAGAAACGAAGCGATCAGCATGAGAGAGTGAATAGGGAATAAGATTCGATTTATACAAACTCATCTTCTCTCAACATCGTTGAGTAAGTTGGTGGGTGCTCCGAGAGGGGTCATAACTTTCTGAAAAACTATGCAATGCAAAGAAATCGCAAGAATGGTGAATTCCGTAGAGGCTGGGTGGATTGAGAGGCCCACAAGGACCACGAGAATACTTGGATGCTACGATTTTCAAAACATACAAGAACTTTATACTAACAGGTTTTTGAGGACAGGGTTACTGGATATCTATTCGACAGAAAAGGCTGACATGCAGCTGTGGATCCAAGAGAATCTACTACTGTATCAGCTTTAGGACAGAGTCCGGCGATCTGTCCAAAAGTATGGATGAACGAGCCACACTATAGCTTTCACAGGGTAATGACAGGGCTGAAATTGAAGTGAAGTTTGAAGGTATGAGCTGTGTATTTATGGTTATCCTAACCTAAAGCCATCATATTCGGACAGTTTATCAGAGTTTTCGTACTCGGTACACTGATGACCTCCAATTGACAACCAGATTGAGCTGCTTCTCCATTTAAGCTCTCTCCCATTCAAATATCAAAGCACCTATGCATTTTGCTTAAGGTATCCTTCAGTGGCGGTGAATCTTGTATTTCTATGTCTAAAATGGTTAGAACGCCCTGTTATGTGCAACAGTTAAAGCGACCGGTGCTAGTTATCACGGCAAATACCATATTTCCGTGAAAAACAAATTTTTAGCAGCAGGGTGTTTCTGGGTGTTTATCTTTGGATTTTTACTTCTTTTTTTTTAAATATTAACAATTAAAAAGTTGAATTTTACTACATTAATTTTCAACTTCGCGACAATGATTCAGGGAAATTCTTTTTTTCATTCATAATGCCCGTACAAACGACGCCACGAAGAGAGCCGATGGCCGAAGAGAGTTACAGAGAGAATTTTATTTTCAAAATTTGCGGTGGAATTTTGTTGGTGCGCGGGAGCTGACTGACGGTCTATTTAATACTTAGTTTGCTATATATTTATGACCAAAACATTTAGGAACCACTTAACTTCATTTTGTGTGTGAAATGTGAATGACCTATCAGCCCATCTGCCCAGCAAGCAAATACACATCAAGTCTCTTCGGTTCCTTAAATATTGCGTATGTGTATGAATCAGGCATGAGTTTGGTTTTTTGGACAGGTGCACCTACACCCAGGGATGCGAACTAAGGCTTTTTCATGACTTTTAGGCATTATTTTATTAGCTAAGGCTTGTTTTTTTATTTTAAAACGGCATCTTTTTTTTTTTTATTTCAAATATTTTTATATTTGTTTTCTTAAACATTCCTAAAAAATCTTGGCCATAAAGAGTTTTATATGTAGCCTCGGTCTTAAAGAATGTGGTTGCACCTTCAAACTCTGCCCATTCGGCATTCATTAAAAATAATTCCACTTTCCATTTCCAGTGAGTGGATTGAAACTGGAAACAAATTTGTAAGCTGTTTGTTGTTTGGTTATTGTTCGTTACTTTGCTTCGACTGCGTTTTTTGTTTTCAAGAAAGAGTTTGTTTATCAATAAGGAAAGTAAGTAATTGACAACCTCATTTTATTATTTTGTCTTGAAATTTCGAACTAGATTCAAAAGACTAGGCATCAATCTAAAATGAATGAAACAGAAAAGAATAACCATTGACGATGTTAAAAGTCATGAATTTTGTTCTTACTAAGAATTTCTTCTGTTTTGTTAATATTTGTGTTTAATTTTTGATTTATTGTTCCAGTTTACCTAAACAATTATTTTGGGCAGTATTTAATTGAAAAGGGCATCTTTCATGCTAGGAATTTTTTCGTCAAAATTGGTTGGCAACGCTGCTACACCGTATTCACTCATTACCTATACAAAGTAAATGTTTTGCTAGCGTCTTTAACTTTTATGAAGAAAGTGGTGTGTTCTGGTCTCCACATGGGAGTGTTCTACGCTAGTGTACTATATTTGTGAACAAGCAAGCGTGGCGTAGTTTGGTGAATTTTAAGCGTAGATGTCTTCATTGGCTCAAAATACCGCAATATATTTCAGTAAATTGAATACGATCTCCCTGACAAGGGGATCAGGTCGTACCTACGAAGTGGCTGGCCGCCACAAGGCTCGATTTAAAGCCCAAGACGTTACGTATTACCTACTTAATCCTATAATCCTACCAAAAGTGTCACTTATCGGATTTTCGGACGACATCGCGTAGTGGCAAAAATGCTAGATAAAGTTCGTTACAACCTTGACCAACTTTTTTCATTTGGAAAAGAATCATGTATAATATATAAGTTCCTGCGTTTCAAAAACACCACCATCTACATTCAAGAACACGTGAGCAAAAAACGATCAAATATTAAAAAACAAAATAATGTTAAGTATGCATATACCTCTAGACCAAATCCGGCTTATACAATGTGTTCCGAACGATGCTACTCTGTTGTTCGTTTCTTTATGTGTGCAGTGTCATCCGGTATTCGGGTACTCATCGACTAAAGGATGTTATTCCTCCGCCGAGGTTGTTGATAGGTTTTGTATTTTGTAACGAATATTCCATTCTATACGCATCTGCTTCCAGGTCGGCTTCAAAATTCAGTAAGTCGTAGTTATAGGGACGATTTATGCTAAAATCGGATCCTCGCAGTTGATTTCCAAAGCCGTAATAATTACGATATTTACAATCATCGATAACAACGATGATCGACTAAAAATAGTCACTCAATCTTAAAGGTAGGATCGACCAGGACCCCAATACACAACGATTTGCTATTCTGGTACAAATACCTACATCCAATAATTTTATTTAAATTGCATTTATACGAGGAATAGGCTGGTGGTGCCTATTTTGTAAGATATCCTAATAAATACGAAATTATGTACAGGATAAAATAAGAAATACCCAGCTAGAAATCATCAAAACAATGGATCACATAAAACAATCTGATTGAGGGGAACAAAGTGCCTGTCAATAAATCCGAGTAAACTTCAGTGAGCACATCTCAATTCCAGCTCAATACCAAAGCTAGCAAGGCAAGTTCCAAACAAGCATTATTCTCACAAATTTCACAAATCTTCCGTAGTAAAAGTGTCACCATTAATTTATTCAATCTTTTCCTCCTCGTCCCTGGGAAACCAAACAGCATACCTACGCTCGTTAACATCAGGATCAAGGAGACAACTTTTCTCTTTTAGGTTGTTTCTTTGTCGCTCCGCATCTCTCAACACATTTTGTGTCATTTAACTAAAATACCCAAAGTAGCTACATAACGTTGAACGTTTTCCGCCACCACAAACCGAACCCATCACAACACCATGGGGCATGTAACAAGCTCTGGGACGATTTCTCCTGAGACACATCTGTGTGTATGTGTAAAGTGTGAAGAAAAAAAAAAAATCCTGCCGTGTCACACCTGACTTTGCACTGCTTACTTCCTTTCACAGGACGACGCCAAGGTGTACTGGATCCTGCTGGAGATGTCATTGCGGTTGTCGTCGCCGTCCTGTTAATGTACAAGTATATCTAAAAGCGTTTCTCGCTTTGTACATTAATAATTCATCGCATTTCAGAGGTTCTCATCGTCGAACAGAAATAAGTTTGCGCGCAGCAAACAGTACAGCCAACAATCTATAACAAGGCTCATACATGTACACAGGGTGTCCAGGTTCCGATGTGACGGCTGACGAGAAATGGGAAATATGCGGAAGCAGAAAGTCTGCGAAAGGGAAGAACTGAACGAAAAAGGACATCATCATCGCAGAAGGGGCGCACCCCGCACCGCTACAGATTGGGTGAGTTTGAGAGAGAAGATGTCGAGGTATACCTACCCACAGTATAAATTGCCACCATGGGAAAGGCGTATGGGTATGGGTGCTTCGTGCCGGAGGCAGTTGCGTGATATTTTCTCAATTTTGTTTCTTCTACAGAATGACACCATCGTGGAAGTGAACAGATGACGTCGTGACTTCAACTCGTCCCTTGGGAGTCTACAATCTACATTCTCCAACTGTGTGCTGTGTTGGTGTGAGGCTCAATACGATTCATCCTCATATTGATAGGAGTCTTTTGATTTCGATTTCTTTATTGTGTGATTTCTTAGCGAGAGGGTGCCAACCTGGACGGAGTTCCGCACCGGTTAGGGGGGGCCGACAAAAGTGGGTGTTGGCATATCACCAGCATAAACCAATTTCGAATGTATTCGTCACCTTCATGGGTTTCGTGTGACATTTTATTACGTATATATGCGGTATTGAGACGGATGTCGTTAATATTTTACAACATCAATTCTGCACGCTGAATGATTGTATTTTGACATTTCATGTGTCATGTCTCATGTGTGAAGGTTTTTGCTCTTTTCTTTGGGTAAATGTAAAATATGACAGAAATAAATGTGTAAATAAAATGTTTATCTTGTTTTCCTGGCGATGTTGGTATTTTCCAGGGGACGGTACTTTTTGTTTGTAGTCTCTTCGGGAGAGGGAAGAAAAAGATGACTGCCTAGGCGATTTAAGCGAATTCTTATGTCATATACCTACATAGCCGTCAGCCCTGCTGTTCCCAGACCTTGGCAAGGTTAATGTAGTTTTAAAATGGGCTCGGAATGTGAAGCTGGTGCGGGAGCTGCTTTGTGGACATGTAGTGTAAGCATCAGGCTTTGAGAAGCTTTAAAATAATTTTAAGTTGCGTAGGCTTGGGCATGGCAAAGACTGAACAAAGCCCATGTTGACGAACTACCTATGGGAAAAAGTTAAGATTTACTTGCAAGAAAAAAATTAGAGTCAGAAGTTTATTTTCCAGTGCTTAATGGTCTCCGTTTCTTCAATAGAATACCTTTTTCCAAAACGCAATAAAACCCATTTTATGAATCGAATTTTTGCATTTTTGTTTTTTTTTTGTAGTTTTATGCGGCGTTCATAATCGTATCAGGTAGGTGGCGGCCCCATTGCCCATATCTATACACTGAATAAGCTGGTTTTCGTTTGCGTTTGCCAAGACCCTATCCGACACATCTGCGGTTATTATGGTAGTTTCAGCACGGTTGTTCTCCTTTAGGTATTTTTAGGGTCTCTGAATGGTAAGTATAAAAAACCCCACAACATAAAAAAAACACAATTTTCCTAATTAGGAAAGAGGTCTGGCTGTTACTGTGGCGCTGCAGGAAATGTTCGCTCAAGGCAGCCATCGATTGCCTTTGAGTGTGAGCCGTTGCTCCGCCCTGTTGGAATCAAATGTCCCCTTAGTTGAATTTATCATGCCATGGAATACAAATTTTGGAATGTTTGCTGGGTTAAAATCACAGAATATCCGTTCAAAAATGCAAACGCACAGATCTCACTATTCCAATGCATGATGGCAACCAAAAGCTATGGACTATTAAAACGATCTTTGATAACATAAGGTGCGTTTTTACTGTTCTTCACCCAAAAGATAAAAAAAAGTAAAGTGAAGATGACGGCTTACTAATACAAATAATCATTTTTAACCATCACACTAAATATTTTCTTGGTCACAATTTGCAATTTTGTATGGAAAATTTCACCATTGTGAGTTCGAAAAATTTAGCCTGGATATGTACTAAAAATGATTATAACTATCGCGGTATATAAATAGAACGCCAGGTTCCGTGCAGCTGGTTTATCTACCCCGCAGATTGAAAAAAAAAAAATGCTCGAAAGCTCGCATTTTCGTTCAAATCCTTCGAGGACTCTTTATGTTCAATGTTTCTTACCCCGCTAAAGCGAATGAAATTTGATGATGGATGAATTAAATAGTCTCATTGCTTATGATTACAAATGGCTGTTATCTTTTTTGTTAAAAATCCATCGATTTGTTCCTAAAAGAATATTTAGCAAATCGTTAATGTTTAATCCGAGTAAGTACATTTAAAGCAGACATTTTTTGTTTTTTTATTTCAAATGAATGCGCTTGGAAGATAAGGCTTGGGACAATGTGACATGTGCCTACTTACTTAACGATATTAGGCGTTTTTTTTTTATCTTACCCACATGATCATTGATTGATTTCCCATCATCTATTCTATATAGATCATGTAAAGTATAAAAACATAAACAAACTATCATGTAACACTATCTGTTGTCATATTCTATTACCTAGGGCGTTCTAAGGAAATGTTGACACAGGGAAAGGGCTTTAAATTTCTTCAACTGTAAGTTCGCATTTTTTGCAATAGGGCCAACGTCTTTCATAAGGAATGAACCCCCCGCCAAATGATTTGCTTTCATGATTGTAAATTCATTCGGTGATCTTATCGTTTGTCTCTGGTGGCAATAAATTATGTAATAGGTAGGTACATCTACAATTTTCAGTCAAAATAACTTTTTGCATGGACCCTATTAGTAAGAATTTTTTTCACCAGTAAACCCGGATATTTGACCTAGAATCGGGCCCTAAGTAAACGATGCACGAGATATTTCCCCAAATTGAGATAAAAGAGCAAAACAGAGATATCTAACTAGCACTTAATCAAACGCTTGCATAATAGGCGTTTTTCTTTTTTAGTTCAGAGCTGAACTGAGCGCGCTCTGAACCGAGCGTGCTCAGAGCATTCTGATGTTTTTTTATTTTTCCTGTTCTTTTTTTCTGTCAAATGTGACTGGAAGTGTGCTTGCACATGTGTAATCAGCTTTTTCCTCAGGCTGCTCAGTCAATTTATTCTGAGCTCATAGAGCGCGAATTAAAACACTTGTTTCTTACTTTTAAAATTAAACAATATTTATTTGGAACTATGTCCTTTATTATTGAAATACTTTTTACTAATTCTAAAAGGAGCTTAAGGCTACTATGTAGTTACAATAAGACTGTTGATAAATTCATCATACAGTCGTATTTATATACTTTTCTTATCTATCTACAAGGAGACCCAAGCGTACAATCGTCTTGCTTGATAATGAAGAAGAGATAATATTCCAACATTGTATACAAACGATATTATCTCTTTTACATATGTTATCATTGTAGCGTTGTGTGCAAGACTGTACTAGAGACTAAAGATATCATTGAATACAAATAATGTTATCTTTTTTCTCAATATGTTTTGCTATGGATACTTAACTCCCCCCCTTGTTAAACGAAATCGTCCCGATTTTTCGACGCTATTTTTAACATTTCTCTTTCATAAGTTTTGTTATATGCGTCAATCTTTTTTTGTTTTTGACGATCTGTTATACATTGTATAGTTTTTATCATTACGTACGTAAATGCTAGAATAACAATCAGTGTTACAATTGTGTATATAGTTGATAATATCGGTTTTTCTTCAAAAGGAATAATTAGTTTTTTTAAAGTATCTATGTTATCGAATTTGTACATTGTATCTTCTTTAATTATTTGGTCGATGTAAGACTCTGAATTATGATTTCTTAATATAACTTCTTTAATTTGCTTATGCATGTTTTTGTATATTTTATCGTCTAGATTTATAGTATTTTCATAAGTAACTAAGTTTATACCATTAATTGTTTGATTATTTAACTTATGCTTACCGCTTAATAACATAACACCGGATTCAATTTTTAAGTCGTAATCGTATTCTTGTTTAATGTTGCATTTTGAAGTTATATTCTTTAAAAGTGGAATAAGACAATTTTCTTCTTCAAAGTTAATTTCACAAATGTTTTTACTTAGATGATTTTGACAATTTCTTGTTCTTAAATAAGTTTGGTTACATAAGGCAATTGTTTTATCTGTAATGATTTTTCCATGTTTTGAATTTAAAGGTGTTACTTTATACAATTTACATGATTTAATTAGAACTGGATATTTATATATTGTGATGAAGAATTCATCAGTTCTAGCTAATAATATTTTAGAGTACTCAAGTATATTTATTATGGGTACTTGAATTATTTCATGTTGAATAATATTTTTAATGTCATCTAAGTCTAGGCTTTCTGATAAATATTCATTATTTTTTGCTGCATTAATTGTTCTGGTCAATAATAATAATTGTTCGTACACTTGTTCTATTACTAAATGTTCTTTAAGGCTCTGACCTTCGAATTGTTGCAAAATTTGTTCAAATCTAGAATTTATAGTTTTTTGTTTATTATTGTTTTCTATGAGATTATTTATACTCGTTTCTATGTTAACTAAGTCATAATGGTCAGGATTACCAAACACATATTTGAAAGCTGTTCCTAAAAAGTTAATTGATCTAGTATGCCTAGTATGTTCTTGTAATTGGTCTGCTAAATTCTTAATTTTACTCAACCAAATTTTTTCTTCTTGTGTAGGTTGATATTTACTAGTTACGATATTTACGTAAGGTTGAAATATCGAAGTCAGGTTGGTGGCATGTAACAAATAAGTTTGTTCTTTGAATAAATACACGTCATCTGTTTGCGTAAGTATAAACTTCTTGTTTAGTAACTCAGTTATTTGAACGTTTCCTTGCCCTTCTTGACTCTGTACAATTCCTAGTAATGTTAGGAATATTAATATTTTCGTCATCTGAAAAATGATAATTCTTTATGTTATCCTTGTGAATTTTTATTCCTTCTTTAGAGATTACAGTGTCTCCTTTATCTTCTTCTACTATTCTTGTTATGTATCTGGCGTTAGATTTCTTTCTAAGACCTGTGATTCTTACCATTATCTTATCTCCTTTTTTATACTCTCTGTGTCGAGTTCCTTTATTTAGACGTTCGATCACTTTTTTGGATGCTGAGTTTAGTTTATTTATTATAATTTCACTATTGCTATATTTATTTTGATTAAAGAAAATGTCTCTAGGTTTCAAACCGGTAACTGAGTGTATAGAATTATTTAATTCACGCACTGTTCTAAATATTTCTTCGATAAGTCTTGTTTTATTCTGAATTGTGAATATTCTAGACAGTTCAGTTATTGTACCGTTTACACGTTCTACCTGACCGTTCGCTGTCGATCTGTATACTGGAGTTTCTACTTTAGTTATGTTGTATTTCAAACACATTTGGTTCACCATTTCTGTTTTGAATCCCTTCTCGTTATCTGTCATGAGTCGTTCACATTTTGGGAAATAATTAGATAAGACCTCTTCCATAACGTCGTACAGTCTGTTTCGAGTTTCGATTTCCCGAAGGATTGTATATTTAGAATACTTATCTACTGTTACAAGGAAAGTATACTTGTCGTTGAAGTATATGTCCATATGAATGTGTGTTCCCACATGTGTTGGTATTTCTGAATTATTCAGAGGTTCTCTGATAGGTTTTCTTTCATATTTTCCAAATAGACATGCTATGCATTTTCTGTTGAAACTCTTTGCTTGTTTATTTAGATCGGGCCAGTAATATTTCTCTGAGATTTCTTGTATATTGTTACGTAACCCTCGGTGTGCTCTTTCGTGAGTTACCCTTACAAGTTTTAGTTGTTCCTCCAAATTTGTCACGTCTTGAAGTTTTCTTGGTGTGAATATAAATCTTACTAGTGGGAATTCTTTTTTTATGTTTTCACCATATTTGTATATGTTTTCAAATTTCGTATGCAAAGCTACAATCTTTTGGGGTTGTATAACTTCTTTCATCTGCCTTAGTAAAGAGTCTTTGTCCTTAAACTTTATTATGAGTCTTATTTTGTTACTAAAATAGATTTGTGTTTCGATATTATTTGTTATATCTTCAATAAGTTCGAACTGTGCAGTGTATGCATTAAAAGGCTGATTCACAGTTTTTATTATATCATTAGAAGAACTTTCAGCTGAATGTGCTGTTTCTATGGTAGAAGTATTTATGCGTTGACGTGATAATGCGTCAGCTACAAGATTTAGGTTTCCTGGTTTATAAACTAATTTTGCTCCAAAGTCTTCAATGATTCCCTTCCAACGTTTCAGCTTTGTGTTGGGATTTTTTTCTGATACAGAATATATAAGGCTCTGGTGATCGGTATATATGGTTAAGTCTGCTATACCATATATGTAGTTTCTGAGTTTTTGTAAGGACCATATGATCGCTAATAGCTCTTTCTCGTTTGTGCTATAGTTCTCTTCTGTCTTACTCAGTGTTCTTGACAAGAAGTGTATAGGTTGCTTATTCTGACTTAGTACGGCTCCAATAGCTATGTTGGATGCATCAGTAGTAAGCTCGAATGGTTTACTATAATCCGGTTGAAAAAGTTCGACTTGTTCTTTCAAATAATTTTTTAAAATTCTAATCGCTTCTAATGCTGAATCATTCAGATTTAACTTAATATTTTTACTTTGTTTTTTGTTTACTTTACCGTTATCTCCTCGTAAATATAATGTCAGGGGCTTGGCTATGCTTGCGTATCCTTTTATAAACTTACGATAGTAACCTGTAAGACCTAAAAATCCTCTCAAATCCTTTACCGTTTGTGGGACTGGAAAATTTTCTATAGCTGCTATTTTCTCAGGGTTCGTAGTGATTCTACCATGTCTGATTATGTGACCTAAGTATTCTACTTCTTCTTGAAAAAACTTACTTTTCTCATCAGATATTTTTAATGTGGCTTTATTGAGTACGTCGAATACTTGACTTATGTGCTGTATATGTTCTTCCTCAGATGAAGAATATATCAATACGTCATCAATGTAAACGTGTACGAATTTACCTACAAAGTCTCTCAAAATGTCGTCCACGCATCTCTGAAATATGCTTGGTGCATTTTTGAGCCCGAAAGGCATTCGTTTAAAATGATATTTTGCGCCATTTATAGCAAAAGCTGTTTTTTCTTTATCATCTGTTTTGATTTTAATTTGGTGGAAACCTGACTCCAAATCTAATGTTGTAAAGTACTTGGCTTTACCTAAATTTTGAATTGTCATGTTGACATCCGGAATGGGGTATCTGTCTGTTACAGTGTGAGCGTTAAGTTTTTGGAAATCAACAACCATGCGCCGTTTTGGTTTTCCTTTTTCGTCCAAACCTTTTTTAGGTACTGTCCATATGGGACTGTTATAAGGACTATGGCTTTTTTCTATTATATCGTCATGTAAGAGTTTCTGTATTTCTTTGTTTACGAATTCGTTATCTGCTATGGGATATGGATATTGTTTAACATAAACCGGATTATCATTGGTCGTCCTAATGCTTGCTTCTATAGTATCTGTAAAGGGTAACGGTCCTATGCTGTTATTAATCTTCATCAGTCTATCTATGTCTGCTTTATAAATATTATTTTCCCCAATTATGTAATTAATTTTCTGAATAGATTCGACACTGCTTATGGTAGTTAGAGTCATATTACTGAAATTTATTTCCGCGTTTAGAACTTTAAGTCCTTCATATCCTAATATCATATCAAAAGACTGAATATCCTCTAATTCAAAAAATGTTATATTTTTCTTTAATATCCTAACTACTTTCTTTGTATCTACCATAGAATAACCATGCATTGTTTTTATTTTTATAGGTTTAATTTTAATTTTTTTGCTAGAATCGCATTTTCTATTAATGTAATTATGGGTTGCACCAGTATCAATAAGAATTTTATAAATTTTCTTAGAAATAGTACTAGTTAAATTTAAGCAGGGCAACCCGTCTACTAGTTTAAATGATCTATTCTTATGTTATTATTTACCATACATTCCGTTTCATCTGCTTCTGCATATGTACTGCTGACATCGTCTCTGCGTTGTTGTCGGGAGTTATTTACTCTCTGCTGCTTGAAGTTCTGCTGATAAGATCGTTGCGGTCTGTTGTGTGTGTTGAAACTCCCGCTGTGTTCACGTTTCGCTGGTGGATTATATACATCGGGTTTGTATTGATTCCAATTTTGTCGCTGTGCATGTACAATTTGTCTCGAGTTTATCTCCATCGGCTGTGGTCCTTGATTGTGTTGCTGCATATTATCGTATTGCTTCTGGGGTTGATAATTCGTTGTTTGGCTCGAATAATTTGGTCTTCTTTCGTTTCTGCGTTCATGTGGCATATTTTTGTGGTGCTTATCCTGAGTGAGATGTAAATGCCTGTGCACATTATCATGTTCTATTCTGCGAGCAATTGCGAATGCGTGTTCTAGATCATTTATTGTAGCTGAATATAATGATCCTCTTGTAAAGTTGTCACTCATACCATCAATGAATATACGAACTGCGTCGTCGTTAGCATTTTTAATTAGTCTGTCGATTATATTCGGCGGATCACCTGACATAGTGATTTTTGATATTATTAAATTGAGATTTTTATTTATCTCGTCGTGGTATTCAGACAGTGTGCTTCTTTTTTGCGTGATGGCTTTCATCATGTCTTGTAGCACGTATAGAGGTTCTTGATTAGAGTACGTATAATCTAATCTGTTACGTATCGCCTCAAAATTAAAAATTGTGTTATAATTAGTTAACACATTCGCGGCTGCACCCTGTATTTTACTTTTCACTATAGTCAATGCTGCTGCGTACTTACTGTGTGTTTTGAAGTTTTTAATGCTGTCCATTAATCTGGATGCTTCTTCGCGCCACGACCGATAATTTGATTGATCGCCGTTGAAAATAGGTAGGCTTTTAAATGCGTCTAACTGTATTTCACTACCATCTGTATATGTGGTTCTTATTTCCTCTAGCACAGGTATGTTTGGTACTATGCCTAATCCAGATTTTACTTCATTTAGTTTTGTTTCTAAATTAGTGTTTATTTGATTTTGGTTAGTTATTATTGCTGCTAACCTTGCATTCTCTGTGCGTGTGTGCTCTAGGGTTTGTGTTACTGTGTTGCTCCTGGTTTCTAAAGCTTCTAATCTTGCCATTAATACTGCGAGTTGTTCCATTTTGAACTCGTGTCTGTTGTCGTCGAATTTGTGTGTTTTTTTTCTCCACATATACACTTTCACTGAATTGCTTTGCTGCTTCGTACGAAGAAGCTATATTTGTACCTGCTATGCTAGGTAATTCTTGTAACCGGTAACGCGAGTGTTCTGTTTATACTAGATTTCACTACTTGTTCCCGAGGTCCGCTCGATTGAAGTTAAAAAGTATATTTAACCTCCTGGCAGGATCGCCAATTAAAACACTTGTTTCTTACTTTTAAAATTAAACAATATTTATTTGGAACTATGTCCTTTATTATTGAAATACTTTTTACTAATTCTAAAAGGAGCTTAAGGCTACTATGTAGTTACAATAAGACTGTTGATAAATTCATCATACAGTCGTATTTATATACTTTTCTTATCTATCTACAAGGAGACCCAAGCGTACAATCGTCTTGCTTGATAATGAAGAAGAGATAATATTCCAACATTGTATACAAACGATATTATCTCTTTTACATATGTTATCATTGTAGCGTTGTGTGCAAGACTGTACTAGAGACTAAAGATATCATTGAATACAAATAATGTTATCTTTTTTCTCAATATGTTTTGCTATGGATACTTAACTCGCGCTCTGATCATGCTCTGAACGAAAAAAGAAACACAAATTTGAGCTCTGGTGTATCTGAGCTAAAAAAGAAATACGAACTTTTTGTATAACAGTTCAGGTTATGCTCTGAACTAAAAAAGAAAAACGCCTAATGTGAGACTGACTCGGGGGAGGTGACATTAGTTGTTGTACTTTACTTTCGCTGAGACAGGATGTTTGTTTTAAGTCCTACAACAGAAACAAACAAAAAAGGACCAATGTTCAGAATTTGACACTTCTGTCGGCTTGACGGTTGGAATCTTTATTTTTTCATGGATCGATGTGGAAAAAAGTGCTCGAATAAAAAAGAAAAAAAAAACTGGATTAACGTTTTATGAAATTCACCAGGAAAATGGTGAGTCGGACAACAACCACCTGTCCCAAAAGTAAAGACTCACATCATCCGTGATCAAAACCCACAAACAGTGTCTGCAGGTAGCATCTATCATAGCCCAAGTTTACAATTTGTACTATTCACCACTAGGTGGCGACGCATAAGCTATGGAGAAACATTTGAATTATTTACATCCGCCGGTACCCAATGAATATTCGAAATTCTAAAAAGTCTCTTTGCAAAGAAAGTTAATTTGATGCGTGCTATTATGCGCAGCGCTCAGCGAAGGACTTTTTTTTTTACTTTTGTTTCGCCTTGTCATTGCCGCACCGATTTTAGGCAGAAATAAAACACACAATCCATTAATCAGTCCTTTCTTCTGATGTGACAGTGCGTGTCCCTTTCGTTTTTCTCTTTCCTGTTTTCTTCGAAGGAAATGAGTAACTTATGGGAAGGACCTATACATGTACATATAGCAACTTTCAACAATGCTTCATATTTGCACAAATAAACACACACTCAACGTTCTACTTTTGCACATACACTCGAGGAATAAATAAAGAAAAACAGGACAAAAAAATAAATAAAAGAAATGGCGACAGGATTTCAGATTTTACCCAGCCTTACTTTTCATCCTCTTTTGAGGGATAAGATGACTTCACCGACGTGGCAGATTATTCATCGCCACAACCAGTGACAGGAACTCCAACGGCAACGGCAGCCACCCACCGTTCTCACATATAGGCAAACCCTCCACGGGCTGTAAGTAGCAGCAGTCGGCGCGCTACTCAACGAACGGGATTTATAAAGTTCCATTAAGAATATTCCACTTAAATCGAATCAAAGTGGAAGGATGTCCTCATAGATCTGAGCTGCCTTCATACACCCAGCTATAGGTATATCTGTTCGAAGATATATATCTACGAGTATACTGCGCGCAGGCAGATGTTGAATCTTGTGTCTTTGAATCCGCATATGTTTGACTGACATTGCACGTCGGAGACCTACACCAATGTGGAGCAGATCATTAATTATCTGGAATCTCTCAGACAGCGACGTGTGTTCTGGTCCCTATTCGATGCGTTCCATTTTTCTCTGTATAACTATTCATATGTGAGATCATGTGGAGCGAGAGGCACAAGAATATCCCTCAAACAAAAAAAAAACAACAAAAAATAGAGACTTTCCCTATAATAATGTCGCCTTTTACGCTACTTTCCGGATTATCCACTTAATACACTGCACAAAGGGCAGACTAATCGTTTTTTGTTTGTTACTTTCGCCACAGTATTGGGTTTCATTAATTTTCGTATTTTACTCCAGAGAGTGCGATATGTGTGTCCAGTCAATTGAAAGTGTATCCTTCCTTTAAATTTCAATTCAAGAAAAAATCAAACGAAGTGCTCAGTCGGCTCACGTCCAGTTGCAGATTAAGACATCAAGGAGAGGGATGAGGAGTTTATCGAAGATGGATGTCATGTATATGTCTCAAGTGCGTGCTGCAACGGGACGATGTCTTCATTCGGATCGAAAAACACATTTCGGTTGATAGTATAATTAACGAATTGCATGACGGTGGTTGGTACTTAGAGGAGATAGATACAGCAATTCTCCTATTTCTCCTATTTAAACTGTTGATTGAAAGTCTCATGTAACCTCTCTGCTTTTCAATATTTGTTCACACTGCGCTGAATATTTGGCAAAGGAAGAGTGCTTTATCCAAAAGCTCAAATTTATTGTTTTCCATATAATTGTGTAACATCTGACAAATATTCTTCTACAATCACCTACCTTCCATACTTTTGAATCTACGATTATTATACTGGCTTTTATTATTTGCTTCTTTTTAACTCGATCCCAAATTATGAAGAGTCTCAAGACGAAACACTACACCCCTTATTCCACTGCGATCCTGAAGCATCTGGCATCTGGGACGGATTGCAGCCTCTGAACCGGAGCGGAGGTGTGGTCAAACCTTGTATTCTAAAAGGTGGCTTCAAAAAAATCCCCATGACTGCGGAGTTATTGTCTATTCTCCCGATGCGGTTGAGGTTGAGGAGTCAATGCGCTTTGGCTTTTTGAACTAAATCCAAATCTTGCCACAGCTCACAGGGTTCGTGACTGATCGTCCAGCACTCAGGGCAGTACATATTCTGGTCCTTCGAGTGAGTATCAATTGCTTTCCAGAGCTGTACCCCTATCTACAATCTGTTTCTATTCGTGAAGTTGATGCTAGCATTGACTACCTCAAAATAAGGTTTTTTCCTAGCTCACTGAAAAGTTGGTTGTGTGTTTGGTAATAGAATATATTTAGTATTGCCCTTGTTTACGTCACAACAAATAAACTTCGTTTCGTCATTACAGACGAATAAAACCGTCACAAAAACCAAAACAACAACAATCTTGCATCAGTTGATGATGTCCATATCGTCGATAAAATAATATCCTTGACACTTCATGTCTCACGGCGTTATAGGTTTGTTAATCATACCTAAGTTTTAAATAGATCTCTTCAGGCAGTTCAGTAATTGTCTCTTTGTATTGTTCATCGTACGTAAGAAGATTTTGCCTTTGAGAATTTAATGATCAAAATAAGTTATATTCAAGACGGCTTTTTTTATTTTTCTATATATTTGTGGAGAATGAACTGGATAAAGCTCTTAAACTTGTAATTTTTGCTACTTTTGGAGGTCTATCGTTGCGAGGATAGTCGTCTGAAAGGTTTCGTGATTAGAGCCCTGGTGTTTCTAATGACACCATCAGTCGTCCCTACTCATTTCCAAATAAGCGAAAGCTCCCAGCATGAGATACTAAAAATGTCAGATGAGTTGAAATTTAAATGGAAAGATTTGGTCTCCAAAGGAGGAGGGCTACTCAACTCGTTGGCAAATGTGGTTTCAAGGGTCACAAAGTTCGGAGAAGATTGAGCTACCCTACCTAGCTGTTACTTTTAAGTGGGTGTTCCTGTGGATCGTCTAAGATTTACTGAGCTTCCAATCGATAATTGTATACATGTAACTTTCTCACTCTAAGGCATGGACACGTGTTTTGTTTCGCTCTCCACAAGGTCATATTTCGCTGCCTTAAGCAACTCGACGGGAACGTCGTCGATCCAGCAGCCTTGTTTAATGAGGTTTGTGTCTTAAAAGATAAGAATTTTGATAAACTATTACGGAAAACACAAAAATCTATTACTTTTTGCTCTGAAACCGACATCAGCTGTGATAAGCTTCGTAATTAAAATCATCTTACACTATAAAAAGTCAAATTAACTGGCACAGTTCCGAAATGTCTTCGTAGGGACTGCCGAAATATCAACCTGCAATCATACATCTAGGTAGACATATCCACACACATCCTCAAACATTCCGCCTACAAGCAACAAAACTGAAGTAGAAGAAATAATATTAATCTTGTGATTCACAAACGCAAAATTTGATTTGATATTTTTTTTATTGATTAAATATAATTTAAATTTTATAATTGCATTTGCAAACGAAATTAGTTTGACGCAAATTTACACAACTTGCCGAATGAATGCACAAACAAAGATTGGTTTCACTTCTTGTATTTTTTTTACAATTCGACCGCCCGACCAAATGACATTTGATGCAAAAATATATTTACGTAAGCTCTACGCAGGCTCTAAACGCAAATTTTCGCGTTTAACTTACGCAGTCCTACAGTAACCTTGCTTAAACTCGAAAAATCTTTATAAATCGAATTTTCCTTCGTAAGGTCATTTAAGAGGTTGTGTAAAGACAGGCAGACTCTACGCTGGGCTTATAAATAAGGCTGTATATCTCAACAGTGCAAAATAAAGGAAAGTCGTCAGCATGCAATTACTACAACTACATCCTAGTTCCTACTTGAAACTTCCTAGTAGAACTGACGAGATAGCAGCAGTTCGTGTTGGAACCTTTCTGGTGGAGCAAAGCATTTTTCGTTTTCGAAGTTTAGCTCTTACACTTAAATCACTTTTCCCCTTTAGCAATATAGGAATCGACAGTTTTTTTCCTGACTTACTTATAAGAATGCTCAAATCAGCTGTGGCTGTGAGATGACTGCACAGTTCCTTAAAAGTGGTACCTCATACTCTTCGCACCCTCGATATACAGAGTTCACTTGATTTAAGAATTATTGCGACAAGGCTCCGGCCTGTGACGCACGTTGTAAGTGGAAAACTTGACAAAATTAGAAACAACAAGTTTCACCTATGCAGATTACGTTTGCAGGCTTCTTAAAAGTCGAGGATTTCCACTATAGGACGACTCAGATTACTATACGGCTCTTAACTTTATAAGTTCATCAAAAGCTGACCATTTGCTATAAATTCTGTCAGACAAGTTGTGCCAGCCGAGCTGCAACTGTTTCCTGTATTAAAATTGGGAGAGTGTGCAGGCCTTGAAAAAAAGGCACCAACCTACTCAAAAAAGCGAAAATCACTGTAAAGATATTAAACGAGGCTTATTTCATTTTAAGGCGAAACCAACATAGCCCAGGCAATGCATCTACCAACTTCATGTTGGGTTATATGAATAAAATCTAGCATTTGCTATGATTAAAGGGTTGTAGCAGAGTAAAAGCCCATAGCAATTGCTTTGAATCGGTATGAATAAGAACCTACTTTCCCAAAGTTAGTTCGAAAATTCGAACATATCTAGCATTTTCTTTCCGTCAAACCTGGCCAGTAAATTTGAATTTTTGAATTTTCCTTAATGAAATTGAAAAAAAAAAAACAGCAATGTGCAATCCATTGCTCCAATTATTGCACTCGGAAACATGATTTTTAACTTTCTTAAGAGAAACATAATTCTATTCGTATACCATTTCGTATTCGAGGTGTTACATTTTAAATTAATTTCTATTTGTAACTTTCATTAAACTTACATCCTAGACAAAAACGATTAAGTCTAATTTAAAACTAACATTTATCTTATTCTAGCTTACTGGCTCTCAGCGAGCGCTCTAAACTTCAACTTCGAGATGTCCTGTTATTACGATGATAGAGGAACGCAAAAAAGAGGGTCTCGGAATTTTGTCCGCATGTCTGTCTGTCTGTCCGAGGCCAACAATCTAAACGGCTGCCCGGATTTGGTTTAGACTTCAGATTGGAGTTTGGAGGCCCACAGTTCGTCCCCCTTTTTTTTTTTGCAAGGTAACCTCAATATTATTGGTACTTCCCATTTAAAATGTTATTAAAATGTAAAATGTTTGATTTTAACGAGAACGGCTCTAATGATTTGAACCAAAATTGATATTAGGGTTTAATTAAGGGTGAGGTTAACATGACTCAGTTTTTTTTGTTAAGAAATCGAGTACTTTTGAAGTTTGGACATATGTGTCTCGAAAACGGTCCAAACGATTGTAACAAAAATTCATTTTCAAGATAATATTGTCATTTCTAGCTTAATAGCTTAGTCGGATTTTCTCGTTTATTGTACAATGGATTTTTGAAAACAGACATTTTTAAAAAATTTTCGTTTTCTTTAGTTTACCCGAAAACGGAAGTAACGATTTTGACAAAAATGCATAGTTATAGGTAGTAAGACTGATGTTTGAAAAATTCTCGGGTTTTTAATTTTCAATACGAAACACCGAAAACGCTAATTTTAAAAACTGCTCATATCTCGAAAACTCCACTTTTGATATTGTTAAAACTTTAAAAACCAAGTAATGCATACACACGGAACATTATCTAATACTCAGTTTTCAGCTAAATAGTTAAGCAATAGAATTTTAGAAACTAAACATTTCAATATTTGCTGCTGTTTTTTCTGCATGGTTTTACAGAAACCCCTCTAACGATTTTGATCAAAATACATATTAAAGATAAGCAAATAAGATCCCGAACTTAGTTTTTATCTTTAAAAAAAATCGAATTCATTCGGTTTTTGTATTATTTTTCAAAAATTACTACCCAAAAACAAATCTCCGCATTCGTACATAGCATTGTGTGCTACTACTTTTAATCATAGACAGAGACACCTTAAACCAGCGTCACTTATCCATTTCAGTCAAAAATAAAAACATGCCCTAACTGATCAGAAAACAGAAACTCCTTTTAAGCTTATTCTTGTTACTGGGAGCTTCAACTTATAAAAACTCTCATTGTTATTTGGTATATTCATACATGCTGCCATATCAGATGAATAACTCAAAAGTGGATTTTATTTAACTCTATTCCGATATTTTACAAACCGTTTCTTTTATCTAGTATCGTTTCTCAGATTTGTATCCACCTGCCTAATAAAATCAGAAAACTACCAATCAACCATTTGATCAACGAGAAAGTTTCGTTTGACCCAGTCGTTTTTGTTGTTTCTTTTTCAGGTGCTGGAAATTCTATCCGATCATCGACTTGTTGAAAATATATGTTGACACTCTCTTGCCAATTAGTTAAAGAAGAAGAATGAGTTAACCTTAAAGCCTGGATGTTCTATATACCTTCGGAATGATGTGTCTAAACATTTTCATCTGAAAGAAATATTAGCCCAATAGTCCGCACTGCCGCTTTTTTCACGAGCGTTTAAAATTTATTTGTTGGTTTTCCTGTGCAAACAAAATTTAAGTTAACTATTTATAAACAAAACATCGAAAACTCAAAATTCTTAAATTGCTTTATGTGAATAAAATGTGCGTTTTAGCAAAAGACCTGAGTCAGCAAAATTGCAGACTTGGATTTTCGTTGGTTGCGTTTTATTGATACCAATTTGAGTAAAAGGTATAAGTGGCGCCGCTTTTCGAAAATGTCAACTATTGGTGTTGACTCAAATCAGTTTTTATCTATACGAAACATAGCAAATGATTCAATATTGACATTATTTCTTTCGAGTAAAAGCAATTGCTACTTTCTATGAATACCCCGTTGCGCGGCAAAACGAATTTTCTTGCCATGAAAAATCTTGAAACGCATGCATTTCGAGGAGTCCATTGAAAGTCGTCAAAAATGCTTCAAAACGTACAAGTACATGGCTCTGTTGCAGAATTGCGTTTCGCCCCAATGTGATAATGCATCTGTATGAATTCGTTTCTCCTATATCTCTCCTTTCCATTAGGATGGCAACTGAACTCGTCATCTGTCAATCGATTCTTCGACACACATATTCTCCGAAAACAGGAAATTCCATCACAAAATTGGCTATCACTTGTCCTAATTACACCGAACGCAAATACTTTAACACCACAAACGGGACGGATAACAAGTATCGAGATGAGAGATGGGCATCTATGTCTTCTACGACGCGCTGGTTGCTTGCCAGTAGACCACCTGATCCAACCCATTGATAACTTCACAACCTGTTTGTTGGTTGCGCGCACTTTTTGATGAATCATTGTCGGCTATGGTGTAATACTTCACTGTGTCGGATAAATACGCGCCGTACGAGATGTTCCATTAGATCAAGGCGGATGTATTAACAACCTTACTGTGAGGATTTTGTATGATTAGTAAGAGATGATGAACAAAAATGAAAATATTTGTATGATAGATAGACCTACAACGACAACGAGAATTATTAAAAGTGAAACCAAAGTGTGCTGTTGGACACGTGTGTGAAATGTCGGCAAACATGAAGGGATATCGTTACATTTGGCGGTTTGTTAGGCAAGGTGGCTATAGTAAGGTGGTTCGTTTTGTAGGTTTTAGTGTTTTATTCCCACATGCAAAAACCCGAATTCCAGCTTATGGTTTTTTCCACTGCGTCACCTCTCGCGAACTTCTGCCAAACATCCGAGCCGTTTGGAATCGGCATACAATTGCAGATCCCTTCCATTCGCTCCAAAAATGAAAAACTCGCACAAAACGAATGGTTGTGAGAAGCTAGGTCTTGGGTCCCTACGGACCTGTTGCGCAAACTGTTTTTTTTTTTAAATAACTTTGAAAATAAATAGTTGTACCTAGAGATGAGAGTATTTCTAAAAAAAATTTACCAAGAGGTAATAAATTCTTTTTGGCGGCTTAGGAAACACTCCACTGATGGAGCATTTGAACGCCACTGGTCCTATTGTATTTACTACCAGAAGCCCCGAGTTAACTGGAAAATGCACTTTAGCGATGATAGGCTTTTGGTTTCAGCACTCATTACCAGATTCAGGATATACTAAGACAAACAGAGATACAAAATTAAAAAAAATACCGACGACGAATTTAAGAGGCCAGCAGCAAGAGGATTGGGAGTTTGGGAAAACACCTCTGCCCACCACACCAGCACAGAAGATCTGCCATCGGACCTGAGCAATGGTAGCACAATAACAAAGGCAGTAATCCGACGTATTCCCGAAGTAAGCGTCTCGGACATTGGTTTCATGTGGGCCAATAAGATACCTTACAAGCATCCCATAAGAACGCCAGATAGAATTTCGTTCGGCAGATACCACATCATCAATAGATGCCCAGACTAAGGACGCAGTAAGACCCAATCGAGACCGAAAAAAACATTCACTGAGCCTTGCTTATCAATCTCATGGGAGATCTTATTTTCCGCAGTCAAAGTGTTATTTGGAACCCAGACAAGAGTCGGCGGTATTCGGAGAGTGGGTAGATATACAGATTAAAAAGCCTTAAGCGAAGCCGGGAGTACTCTGACCTCGCCACCTTTTCCTATCAATATTATAGTCGACAGGTGTTAAGGACCATTCACATGAGAGCGAATTGCGAACGACGAACTGGCGAATATTCGTAGATTCTGACATTTTATTCACATGAAAACTTTTTTTAGTCGCAGGTACCCGCGAATTATTTGCATTGTTGAAGGTTAAGTTCGAACGAATTTTTCATTCGTGGGTTTGTGGATCGCGACTGTTTTATGTGGATTGTGAACAAAGTGTGACAGTTCGCGGCAAGAATTTTCAATTCGCGGGAAAATTGCTGTAATTGTAAATCACTCATTTTTTTTTTAAATTAGATGTTTGACTTATTGAATATAAAATGCTTTTGTGGTAAAACACAAATTTACATTTTATGAAAAAAATTAATACACAGTGTGCCATTTTTATTTTTAAACGTGTTAATTTAAATTTGTTAAAATGAATAAAATCAACTTTTTACTTTGCCATAAATATTTTGAAAAATAAGTTTTAAGTGTAAAAAAATATATATTTTGAAATTAAAAAAGGAACAAAATAAAATGGTTTTATAAAAAATGTATCTGCTTTAGCCTCAATAGCATTCTGTAATTGCCTTACAACCGTGTCGACGAGTTTTTGCAGCATTTCTGCAGGGACGTCATCCCAAAGCTTTGTTACTGCAAAAAACGATCTTCTCTCTGATCCGTGTCAGAAAAACAGTCATTTTTCCTTTAATGCAACCTCATGCACATTCAAAAACATTAAATCTGCGCCGCGGGGTGGACAGTTTTTTGATTCTGGTTCAATACCCCGGAAAAGTTAAATCACCATTGGGTTTTTTCGACAAGGAGCGTTATCCTGTCGGAGAATAAATAATGACAGTGTGATTATTATCGATCGCGAGATGGTAATGGGCAATTACTTAAATTTTGAGCTGGATCATCGTTCCACCGATTGCAACCAAATCTGGACGGTAAACAACCCTAACACCTTACAAGCCCGCAACCATGCTAACTGGTCTGAACGACTGGTGCGTATTTTCCACGAGATAATTGCGGCATCCTTAAAATCTTCTTTTCGGTGATTCAGGAGGCTCAAATGAACTCTCTCCCGTTCATAAGACCTGGTTCCACACCTTATGGGTTAGTTTTTAGACTCTTGGGCGAATTGTTGCCTCTTTATTTTGTTTACGCAGTTATACATGGTACTATTCTTACAGGATATGTATCCAAATCGAGTTCAACAATGCGCCTCTTAATTATTCTTTAGATAATCGGTTTTTCAGCACATTTTATTATGCTCGAGAATTTTTGGATTTAAAGTTGGATTTCTTACAAACCTCCCCAAAATATATCTACCAACTTTCAACCTTTTTCGCTAAAACTTTTTCGTTTTTTACTCGAGGGAGTTCAATTTTGCACAGAAATCGTTCTTATGTGACTATTGATATTTAAATAAAATCAAATTCGTCCCCTCTTCTTTTACAGAAAGACCGCAATCGTATTTTGTTCCAAAAGCTAGTTGATCTTCCATATTTACCTCTGCCTTTTTCCCCATATTTTAATCAAAATGGACCCGTACCCAATAAATTTACCATATTTAATTTAAATTCAAACGATAACAGAAGTTGTCAAAATGAAGTCAAGAAAATCTCACTATAACCACAAATAGGCCTCAACTATTCAGCCATGGGTCTCAAGGGATCTCATTTACACACACAATCATAGGTCACACACACCATATATAATTACTGATTGAGACAGTTTCCGTAGCCGTTAGGAATTATTCGCCTTGAAAAGCGACTTGATAGAAATGAAAAATACTTTCGCCGATTATTGTGTAACGCAGATCATCGCTGGAAATAGTCAAACAGTTGTTGGCTAACGAGTAGTGGAGTTGTCGATTTCTACGAATATACCAGCACCGGACCCTTGAATAGTTTTGAAACCATTAGTGAATATTCGACTACATCCTAATCCAGGCTTAGGCTCTGGCTGGTTACCACCTCTTGGCCGTCGTTGTCATTGCCTAAGCCGGCATATCCGTTGAACCAGTTTCGTAAGCTAAGTGTGGCGCAAGCTCATTGAGACTTCAGTGAGAATATACCGAAAGACACCAGATAGTACAGCCTAATATAAAAGTATCAAGGCAGGCGTAGATGTTCGGAAAAGCTCCCATACAGCACATATAGGTCGTATAATTTAGTTCAGATTTTCAGAAAGCTATCGCATGCGTACACAAAAGCCCTCTCCACCAGACAACCCATGCATTAGTAGCTAGGAAAGGTCGTATAGGTCCAATAGACCTTTTTCGGCAATGAGTCTTATGTCTTGCGAAGAGCAACCCAGTACGCCGTAAGAAAACTGAGAGCGCATAGGATGTCTTCGACTTGGCACCATCTAGGTTAAATCCCAGGTGTTTTGCTTCACGGATATCTGGAAAGTAACGCTTTTTACGACTGCCTCTATCGGATCGGTCACAATCCTCCGTCGGTCCAAGAGAATAACCTAAGTTTTGAATGGATTGACTGGAAGCCCGTTGGATGTGTGTTTGTTGCCGACAGGCGTAGAAGTCCCTCAACCGCCTGCGATGAAACTTGTGCAAATTGATATCTAAGTGGCGGAGAAGGTTTCTATAATAGTTCGCAAAATGACCGCCAGGTGGTGCGGGTGTTACGTCACTGACAATCATTTAAAAGTTAAAATAACATTCAATCACATTTGAGACCCTATATCTTGACACTTGGAGCAGAGAGGGTCCTGACAATTGGTCCATCGATGAGTATTATATTACCGAGCTATAGTGTCGATTTACATATGCAACTAAAGGAGGCTTTTGTTCGAAACCACAGTGATATAAAAGAATATGTTTTCCAAAACAAGTAGATATACGAAATAAAATTTCAAATTTTGGAAGGAGGACCACCATTTTAATGTATGTCGGTAGCATATACAGACTTAAGTGATAACTAAGTAAGTGAATTGAAAATAATAACCCGTTCCCTCTCTCAAAATGTGGGTCACACATTAACGTCATTAACGCCATCCTTGACGGTTAGTTACAAAAAAAAAGAGATGAAAAGAAATTCAATTATGATGAATAACTAAAAAGAGAAACAATGGAACTAAAATACTTAGCACTAGGTGTACCGTCTTTCTAATTATCACCACATTACGACTTGAATACCATAATTATTTTAGACCCTTATAAAGTGTACTGCTCCTGTGAGGATTAATTAGCCATTCACTCAAGCTCATAGCATCCATTAATATTTCGGTGGTCAACAATCGATTTGAACTCCATTGAAGGACACACGACCGACCAAGGCAAGGGATGCGTGCTCAGATACCAAACACGTACTAAGTTTATGGCCCCACTTCGAGGGTGGAACATGTGTGACAAAGTGCTGATGTTTGGAGTAATTAAAAGGATCTCAGCTAATCCACCCAGCCCCTTCAACTTGACCAGAGTCCATTTGTTTCACGGACACGAAATGAATCCGAATGCATTGCTAATATATGTACATTGTACAGTGTGGCAGGAGGACACCCTCCCCATTCTGATTCTTGATGAATGAACAGAGGCAGAGTCAGCCGAATGGGGTTGCGAACGCAGTCGCTCTTCAGCATCCACGGTGATCAGACGACTTAGTTAGCGAGGCAGTGTATGCAAAATCAAGTGTTAACTAGTGATTTCGAGTATTAAGACAGTGTAAGCCATTTGGCGCAAGGTGCGAGTCTTCGGCTCTGACGCAGACGAGCCGAGTTCGAGTCCCAGTGGGGGAAAAGTTTTTCTTTTTTAAAAAAAAAAAAAAAAAGTTCATAAAAACAATAAAAAGTGGAAATGCCGCAAGGCAAACGCGCGATGGACATGGGCCAGCCAAATGTCCCGCAAAGTGATGCCCCGTTGCCGAGTCGCATGACAAGGCAAGCCCAGCAAAAACAAGTGGGAGCAACAACAACAGCAGTACCAGAATCAACAAGTGCTGCCGTAGCAGCAGCACCAAAAACTCACGGATTGGTACAGTCGCAGGAGCCGACAAAAGTCGAAAAGAGGCGACGAAAACAGAAGCCCACACAAAACATGGCGGCCAAGAGGACGACAAATCAAGACGGAGCGGCGATGACGTCAAAAGCAGACACGTCAGAGGCCGAGTCAGACGAGAATGATGCCGTCAACTACTCGTACGAGTCTGAAGGGGGCGAAGGTCGGTTCTTGGGCGAAGGTAACTCCTTCCAAGAGTTACTGGACGCCGCAGAAGACGAAGAGCAACAACAACAAAACGTAGAAGAAGACGAGGAAGCGCAGCTCGATCGTCTGATTAAGGAGCTCCTCGCGAAGAGGGAGAAGTTACGGCAGCAGAAAATGCTAAATCAACAACAAAAGCTGAAGCAAATTCTGGCTGAGCAGCAACAGCATAAACAACAACAAAAACTGCAGCAGCAGCAACAACAAGAACTGCTGAAGCAGCAACAACAGAAGCAAAACAAAAAACAAAAGCAGCAGCAATCGCAGCAACAACAACAACAACAAAAACAGAAACAGCAACCGCTGCAACTGCAGCAGAGACAACAGCCGCAGCAACAGCAGCAGCAGAGACAACAACAACAACAGCAGCAGCAGCAGCAGCCGCAGCAACAACAACAACAACAACAACAACAACAACAACAGCAGCAGCAAGAACAACAGACGAAAAAACAGAAAGTCCCCCCAATCAATGTAAGTCATTTAGATATTAGTGATAGTATTAAGTTATGTAGGCTAGTCACTAAGAATTTTTACATTAAAAGGCTAAACGCCACCAAACATATTATTATGTGCAGTAATATGGAGGAGCACAAAAAGTTGCGCACCGCTCTGGAGAAAGCAGAAACCGAGTACTTCACGTACACTCCAAAAGGAGAAAAGCGGCAAACTGTGCTGCTTAAGGGTATCGATCCCAATATAAAAATAGAGGAGCTCGAAAATGAGCTCAAGAATTATGAGTGCGATGAACTTAAGTTCGTGGGGGTCAAGCCGTTTTCTTCGCCTGCGGACAGGGGTGGTAGCCGCAAATTACCATTTTTTTTGGTACAACTAACCCCCGACAGCAAAATAGATAGTCTGAAAAGGATCAGATTCCTGTACTATCATGCAGTACGTTGGGAAAAATTAAAGAGGTCAGATCGTGTACTTCAATGTATGCGCTGCCAGAGGTTCGGGCACGCCGCAGCTAACTGCCACATGCAGTTCAGGTGCGTTAAGTGCAACAAGGACCACAAACATGGGGAATGTGCTTTAGGTAGCGATAGGGTAGAAGATCGAGGCCAGCTCTCGTGTGTACTCTGCAACAGCTCAGGACATCCTGCTAATTTCAGGGGATGTCCCAAGTATCAGCAGGTAAAACAGAATGTGCAGGCTCGAAAACAGAGGTTCGAAGAAGAGAAGGGTCGAAAGAGTCGCTCGTTCTCTAATTTTGTTGCGCCCAATGTGTCCTTTGCCCAAATGGTATCTGGACCGGGTAGCTCAATCACAAAAAGCGCGCCGAAGGTTCCTACACCGGAAGCGGATCTGGATTTGAAATCGATCCTTCTGTCACTGCACGGAAAGATCGACAATTTCCAGAAACAATTAAATGAGCATGCGGCTCGAATAGACATGATCTATTCGACGCTGTTTGCCGAGTCTGCCGCGCCATAAATATGATGGGTACGCTGGACGAGGTAAACTTAAAGATCCTTGCGGTGAATGTAAATTCACTAATCCGGATCGAGAGAAGGATCAATCTTTCCAATTTGTTGAAAGCCGAAAAGCCAGATGTGCTTCTGGTTAGCGAAACTAAGCTATCCCCGAAGCACAAATTGGGCTATAGAAATTATTTTGTAGTTAGAAGAGACCGGCCCAACTCCACACAGGGAGGTGGTGTCGCTATCTTAATACGTAAAGGCTTGCGCCATAAGGTCATATATAGCGGAGACGTGCGCAGGTTCCAAGTGTTGGAAGCATGCATCGTATGCATTCCCCTCAATACCCAGAGGCGGGTGTATGTGGTGTCGCTTTACGCACCGGAATCTCCTCGACGCATTGAATTTTTAAATGAGATCGAGACGCTTTTTCGTTGCTTAGAGCTTCAATCGGAAGATAATTATTACTTTTTGGGCGGAGACCTCAATGCTAAACATGCGGCATGGGGAAATGATATTCCGAACCCTAGAGGCAACCAGTTTCACGACTGGTGGCGTCATAATATGATTGAGTACAAACTCGAGTTGTACGCGACGGATATCCCGTCTTTCCCTAGAGATGGTTCTTTCTTGGACTTGGCGCTAGTTGACGAAAGACTGGAACTAACAAACATTGATCTAAGCACGCGGAACTGTTTACGAACGGTTGAGTACGATAGTGATCACTACGGACTTGCCGCCGTAATACGGATCCCGAACGAGCAGACGCAGCTGGAGCAGTACGACCAAGTGCGTTCTTTCGATTACCGAAAAGCGCAGTGGTCGCGCTTCTCCAGAGTGTTAAAACGCGACATACGCTCATGCGAGATCGACCCACCGACAAACAGGAACCTAACAAACGAGGAGATCGACAATCATTTACGGCAAATGAATGTCGTCATCAAACAGACAATGGAACGGACTATCCCTCGGGTAGGACGTTCCACGGACGAAGAACAAACTGAAAAGTATCGAAACCCGACAATCGATGCTCTGTACAGACATAAAAGTAGACTGCTCTCGAGGCTTAAACGGCTACACAGACAGTTTACTGACAGGAACGACCCCGAAATTAGGACACTGAAGTCGATGATCAAAAACTTGAAACAGTTGATCACCCAGAATTACAGAAAATCTGTAAGTTTGTATTGGGGCAATAAAATTCGGGCTATAAAAGCCAGTAGTCCGAAAATGTTCCCGCAAATAAATAAACTGTTCAGGCGGAAGGATCATAACGACATTTCATGTGTTCGAATACCTCGGACGAACGAGAACAGACAGACACTACTGACTGCTGGCATAAGTCCGGAAAGTGCTGACTCGAACGACGGTTTTTTCGTGGTCGAAGACCCGCAGGAGAGGGTGAACTTGATGGGAGCTTTCTTTGAGACTGTGTATACGGTGAACAACCCTGTTTGCCGTAACCGCGACCTCGAAGAGAGGGCCTTTCTTAACCACTTTTATCTGCGGACCGAAATTCAAGATTGGCGATCCGAGAACAACGGTTTCACCGGGTTCAATGACGACAACCGTGCAAACGGCACAGTCGCCGATGAAAATACTCATCTGTTCGTGAGTAGAGATGAACTTCGGTGCATCTTTGAATCACTTAAAAACAAAAAGTCGGCGGGAGTGGACGGTATCCCAAACGTCGTATTAAGACACCTGCCGCTAGAGGCGATAGATATCTTCGCCACGCTATTTAACAATGCGCTGAATAATGCATATTATCCGGAGCAGTGGAAAATAGCGGTGGTACACCCTATCCCGAAAAAGGATAAAGATAGGACGAACCCTGCTAATCTCCGGTCAATTAGTTTGCTTCCGAATGTTAGCAAGGTATTCGAGAAAGTCGTCAATAGATCTCTTTTAAAATGGGTTGAGGAAAATAAGATTATTCCGGACAACCAGTTTGGCTTCAGAGCGGGGCATGACACTATTCATGCCGCGTCGAAACTGGTTTCCGACATTCAGTGGAATAAGAGTAAGAAGCAATGCACGGGTGCCTGCCTGGTCGACTTTGAGAAGGCCTTCGATACCGTATGGTTGGAGGGGCTCTTCTATAAGCTGACCAGATTGGGCATTCAAAAACCTTTGCTGTATATGATTTATGACATGCTTATGGGAAAGAAGTTCGTGGTCAAAGCTGGCAACGTGACTTCGAGCAGGGTTTTCGAAATTAAAAACGGCTTACAACAGGGAGCAGTGAATTCTCCGGTCCTGTTTAATATCTACACAAGTGATCTGGTGGGTTCCCTCAGACATGCTATAGCGTACGCGGACGATTTAGTGGCGTACAGGTCAGGACCAAAAATCGAGGTTATTAACATCCTTCTGCAACGTGACTTCGAGCAAATTAAGAGGTATTGCGATGATTGGAAGTTGAAAATCAATTTCCAAAAATCGGAAACAATACTGTTCAGAACAACATTGGCTGGGGCCTCTGGGGATACCAGAAAAAACTGGAGAAAATTAACAATTATTGGACAGCAGGGGCGACCATTGGCGGTGAAAAACGTGGTCCGGTATCTTGGCATCTGGCTCGACCAGTATCTGTATTTTGACAAACATATAGATGCTTGTCTTGCTGGGGCTAAGAGGGCCTACGCTCTGACAAGGAGACTGTTTCGCAGCAGTCAACTTGATTCCAGGGTGAAGGTCATTTGCTACGTGGCCCTTATAAGGCCTATCATCGCTTATGGCTGTCCCATGTGGTTCAATATAGCGCCGTCCTATATGGAAAAGATTCGGGTGTTTGAGAGACAATGTCTCAGGGCCTGTCTAGGGTTGTTTAGAACTCCTGAATCGCAGTACATAAAATACTATCCCAACAGGACCCTATACAATGGGGCTCGATTGAATAGGATTGACAATTTCCTTATTAAGGTGATTCGGAGGCACGTCGCAAGGGCGATGGCCAGCGATAATAACCTGATCTCAGGGGCTTACTACCCCAATTTAATGTACCACGAGAGTACGCTTCGGTCTGGCTTTATTCCGCCTGAGGCATTTCTTCATGTAGACATGAAAGGGTTAGTCCAGACAAAAGATGGTGTGCCGGTATTGTACCACAGCCACCGCGGCGCGAGGGATAAGCGGCTCATCCACGACGGGTCCGCCGCCAATGCTCAAGAGCTCCTCCGTTTTAGCACCGCAATTGCGGAACGGGACAGGGTCGATACGTTAAAGCAGTTCACCGAATTTTGGTGGCTTGAAGAAGAGGTGAGGGTTGATACGCTCTCCCGGGCCGGTGCGCTACTAACGTAGCATCCTCCCTAGTTTTAAGGTAGTTATTAGTTTGTAGGTTTAGGCTTAGAGTAGGGGGTCTTTGGGAGGTGCCGGGCTAGCCAGCATGATAGTGCTGCCGAGACTCGAGCGGCGCTTATAGCCTCGCTCGAGTCTCGGAGGCACTGATGAACCCTTGTGGGCGGCTGTCAGGCGCCCATGGACGCGATCAGGATGGTGACCAATCGATTTGATTGCTCACCACCCTGATTATAGGTAATTTAGGTTAAGTAGCTTAGGTAGTTTTAAGTAGTTTTAAATAAAATTAAAATAATAAAGAATTCAAGTTTTTCAAAGTTTCTTGAAGAATAAAAAACAAACAAAATTAAATATAGATAGATCTAAGGCCGAAAGGCAATAATTTTAAGTATATGGTTTAGTTTAGAGCGCTCGCTTGGAGCCAGTAAGCTAGATTAAGATAAATGTTAGTTTTAAATTAGATTTAATCGTTTTTGTCTAGTATATAAGTTTAATTAAGAATACAATAAAAATGAATTTAAAATGAAAAAAATGAAAATGGGGTTGCGAACGCTGCTCTCTCCCTTACAACAGACATTCCATTGTTTTCCCCTGCAAACGTTCCTCCTCAGGCTACCTATATGGTATTCCGACAGCGTAATCTCTTGTATTCTGTTTTCATAGCTACAGCCATTTTGTCTGGATTTATTTGAATTTGAGATCACTACCAACTACCAACTACCAAGTTCCATTTCCATTTGGGTGTGCGTGTATTCGAAAGGTATTTAAAATCTCCATCCACATTTATATAGCACACACTCGCTGTTCACAGGGGTGGTGTGGAAGGTGTCGGCTTTAAAAACCTTCATCAAACTGCTGACAGGTTTTCAAGATGTTCTCACCCGAATTTATTTTAAATTTTTTTTTTTTTTTTATTTTGCCCGTCGTCGTCCCATAATGGAAAATGGTTGGCTTCGATTTGTTTTTGGTCTTTTGTGAGAAACAAAAGCCGCATCGAGCAAAATAGTCGACCGGCTTTGTGAGACGTTTGGTGGTTCTTTTTGTTTCGTTCGGCACATACGCACATATACACATGTAGCAATTTGACATGGTTTAGCTGAAGATGAGAAGACCTTGGCCATAGCGAAAGACAATGATGATGCTCTTCAAAATGGTTGGCTAGTTGGATGGTTTTGTGTTGCACAAAATTGAATGGTTACTCCTTTGTTCGATTGCTGGAAGAAGGTATGCTAGCGGGCGTTTTATTTTTACACTCTCTCGTCTATATAGTGGAAGAGCGATTAATTTTTCGTACAAGACTTGGAACTCGGAATAATAATCAATTATTTCGATGATGGTGGGGTTAAAAATACGAACAGCGATCTTTCGACTTCGCATCGAATTGATCACAAGCTGACGGTAGTTTAAAGTTAAAAAGCACAATATTTAAATCAGATATCGCTAGGTTGAAATATTCCGAGCTCAGTAGACCAGTTTACCCATTTGGGGATGCTGTTGAGTGTTGACCACTTGCTGGGCGGGGTTTGTTTTGTTTTGCAAATCTGAATTTTCCCAAAAATTAGAAGACATAAAATAATTTGGTTCATGTTCAATTTAGAAGTAATAGGGATGGTAAATACTAGAAATAAGTGTCTAAGCTGAAAATATTAAGAAAAAAAAACAGCGTATAACATTATAAAAACATAAATTTCGATTTATAAAGTTACTTCTTCCAAAACCAAATAAGATCATAGATTTCTATAGTTTTCGCCCACCAAAATTGAGCAATGAAATTAACTACCAATAACAGGAAATTGGTATCTTCAAGTCCAAAATATTAGGTCACTTTGCATATGACAATCTTCGTTGAAGGATATTGATAAGTTTAGAGCGCTCGCTTGGAGCCAGTAAGCTAGAATAAGATAAATGTTAGTTTTAAATTAGATTTAATCGTTTTTGTCTAGTATGTAAGTTTAACGAAATAGCTCAATAAAAATGAATTTAAAATGAATCTTCGTTGAAGAGCTCAACTCAAAAGAGTTTTTATCTAGGTTATACATTTTAAATTGGAACTGAAATCAGAGATTTTATTTTATTCAAATTCTGCATATCGTAAGAACTGCATTTGAAATAAGTTCGTATCTTCTCGTTTTGAAGTCGCCTCAATTTATTTAAAAAAATATTAGAAAGATCTGCATTTTGAGTAGATTTGCGTAAAACGGTGGGTACTTTTGAAAACGTTTCGTTTTGCGTAAACGAAAACAGCAACTTTAACCAAAATTCAATCGATATTTATTCAAGCAAAAATCGCATTTACGTAATCCTGCCGTAAAATTCCGTTACAAATATAAAACGTAGAAAAAAAAACGAGTAAATATTTTGTATTGATTTTTTTTTTTCATTTATTGAACAATAATATTGATAAGTAAAAAAAGGACTTCACTCGATATGGCCTCCTTTTGCGTTAACTCAAGATTTTAAACATGTTGGCCACTGAGCTATAGCGGCACTCACGGCTTCCAAGGCTTTTTTAAGACTCTCCAAATTTCTGTGGGGAGTCTTGCAGGCCTAGCTCACCAATTCTGACCACAAACTGTAATCCAATGAATTCAGATCTGGACTTCCCGACGGCCAATCTTCTACGGCTATCAAAGCAGGAATATTGACCCTAGCCACTCCTGCGTGGTTTTGGCTTTATGCGTCTTTTTGGAAGACCAATCTTTCTAAATTAAAGAGACTATTTGCCAGCGTTTTCACAACACCTTCTAGTACATCTTCCTGGTATACTTTTGCAGCTGTTTTAACACTATCTTCGCAGAAACGGAGAAATGTGACACCCCCACCCAAACCATTACGGAATAAGAATAAAGGCCACGTCGAACCCTTGGAACAACTCTTTTCGCTTCCTTTAATGAAAAAACCATAAACTTTATCATTTTGTTTTTGTTTGTTAAAAACGTTTTGCCAGCACTTTGTCATTTCATTTTAAATTCATTTTTATTTTTAGTTAAACTTACATAGGGTAGGCGCAGTGGCTTAGTGGTTAGTGTGTTGGACTACTAAGCGAGGGGTCCCAGGTTCGAATCCCGCAAAATCCCAAATTCCAACTTGGGGTTTTTTCCACTGCGCCACCTCTCGCGAACGTCTGACAAACATCCGAGAGTATAATTGTCTTTAGAGCTTCTCAATTAGCCGTTTGGAATCGGCATAAAATTGTAGATCCCTTCCATTCGTTCCAAAAATAAAACTCACACAAAACGAATGGTTGCGAGAAGCTAGGCCTTGGGTCCCTACGGACCTGTTGCGCCAACTATATATATAAACTTACATAGGTACTAGACAAAAACGATTTAATCTATTTTAAAACTTACATTTATCTTATTCTAGCTTACTGGCTCTCAGCGAGCGCTCTAAACTTATCATTATCCTTAAAATGATTGCCTTTCGGCCTTAAATCTATCTATATTTAATTTTGTCTGTTTTTTAGTTTTCAAGAAACTTGAATTCATTATTATTTGGTTTGCTTACAACTATTTAAAACTATACCTAAGCTACTTAACCTAAATTACTTATAATCCGGGAGGTGAGCAATCTCATCGATTGGTCACCATCACGATAGCGTCCATGGGCGCCTGACAAATTTTCTTTATCATACGTAAATGTAGGCTGAATTCAGCCCTGAATTTAGTTTGAAAATTGGAGTAAGAAAACGTAATATGAACTTTGAACGACCTTATTATCTATTCATTCGGCAGATCTATCACCAAAATGACTGTTCTCTACTATTACGTAACAACGCACCAATTCAGAAAGTCGGAACCATCAAATATATTGAGGAACCACTTATATAGAACTGCCCTGAGCAAGGATGAAAATCGACTCTTCTAAATTGATCTGAGAAATAAAAAAAATAGCATGTTCTTAATTTTTGGAGTTCATAAAACCAAACCCAAACATTATAAATAAATATTGGAAAAAAGGGAAATTTGATTGAATCTATGCAAAAAGATGTTATTTATGTTTGATCTATTTAAAAAAATAAGAAAAATTACTGTAACTTTCAAAGTGGTAGTTGCGACTCAGAAAAGTCAAATACAGGGTCCGCCAAATAACTTTTTTTTTTTTTGAAAATGCTATTAAAAAAAACTACTGAGTATTTTCTCAAATTTCTTTTTTTATTTGAAAGTAAAATCCTTCCGGTTAATAATGGAAAATAATTTCATTCAAATGGCTGTCTCGGCTGGCCATGCAGTAGCCAATTTTTAAGTTAGATGGCGGACCCTTTAGTACTGAATTCAGTACAATAGCAATCCCTTTTGCAACAATGGCCCTGAGCCTTCAACTCAAGTTAACTATCTTTGCAATCGTGTGTCTTAAGTAATACTCAATTTCCGAAGTGCATGACTTATGGCTTTTTGGCTTGGGAAAACGCACCCAAGCCCTATTTGGGAAAAACATATCGAACTTGCAACATCGCCTTGTTAACATTTCTGAATCCAGTAATTCCGTATGACAACATTTCTATATAGGCACTGCATGGATGAGCAGCATTTTCTGGAACCCATCCCAAAGACGTTTCGGAAACTCAAAACATTTAATTGAGATCTATTTCTAAAACAAATCAAAAAAAAAAAATTAAGCCCTTTTCACACCCAGCGAAAACTTCAACGAAAACAGAAGTTGATGGGCTTGTATTGTTAATAAATGCACAAAATTTATTTTATTTGTTAATTAATACGATCGTTTGTAGCCAAAATAGTTTGCACCGAAGTTCAACGACTAGTGTCTCACACCTGATTGAAACGCCAAACGAAAACTAGTTGACGTTCGGTGTGAATGCATCGACGAGTTTTCGCCTCGGTGTGAAAAGGGTATAAGCGTCATATGAGATTGTTTTCGGCATTGGCTATCTACAGCTCGGTCCCTATTAATGCTGTCATATGAGGCTCTAAAATCGGTCGCGACTTTCTTGGTCTAAAGATCGTTGACAAATGTTGATGAAGGCGTTCACACAGTAGGTACCTACGAATTATTCTTGCATGAATATCATGGGTATTGTTCAAAATATTTAAAATTTATGAGTTTGTGTATGCCATCCACCAGGCTATCTGTCACCTGGTCCTGCAGCCTTGTTTGAATTAAGTTCGGATATTGTTTTATTTTGACCGGATGGATATTGGAGAGCAGTCTTGCTTTGTATCGCCCAAGCTAATGTGAAGACAAATGCTGTCTCATTAGGTATACATCTAAAACACCCGACTAAAATCAACTGACGAACACTTAAGAATGTTTGATCCCGCTAAGGATGTTTGTTTCTCAGTTAAGGATCTACGAACAAAAAGTTTGATGATATATCTTCGTAACATGCTATAGAAAGATAGTGTCTCACTCTATACGTTCGTAAGTCGACCTAAAAAAATATAATTTCCAAAATGGAGCAACTTTACAACGTTTCAAGGATGCTTAGGTACCAGTCTCAGATAGACGGCAGATTATGGAAAGCCATCGACTTTTTTGTCAAACAAATTGCCACAGCTAACTTACTCCATCTACTCTACTGAAGCGGACTAAGCCTCAGGTAAAATATTGAAGTAAAATGATATCCAAATGCAATGGTATCTTCATTAAGCTCATCAAAGTGATGCAGATTTGATATCAACCCGGCGCTGCTAGGCACCATTCACTCCTTTTTCCTCTGTGCACCTACACAATAGGTATCCACACGAGCGAACGCAATTCTGGTTCGGGTGGACGTGCGGAATCCACAAACAGATTTATACACGAATCCAGTGAGCATGTCAAGACTCCCCCCATCGCAACACTGGGCTTTGCTACATCATAGTGGAATTATGCGAAATGATTCCTCCTTAACAACTGAGGGAGCTGTCTTTGAAGCTTCCTTTCGTTTTTGTTATTCACGCGGTGCTGTTGAAAACCCCTATGTAGGGTGAACACACACATTTTCTATATGTGCAGCTATGTACGAGCAGATATACCTACATACGAAGCTGTGTAAATAGAATCGTATAATGTGTACTTATTCAGAGAGGAATAATGGAAAAAAATATGTATATATGTATATCCGAAGAAAGAAGCAGAATAAAAAACACACGTCCGTACGTATACGTATAGTACGTATCTCGAGGAATTGACGTGCGATCATTAATCAAATTGCAGAATGCAGACTTTTCAATGTGCCGCGCTGCTCTGTGCCATGGTATAGTTCTTCAATTCACTTTGCCAACAAGCGTATATCCTTTTAGTGACATACAAATACATACATATGCCGCGTGCACATATACTCAACGGTAGGAATACTGTATCAAATCTTAACCACTGAGCACACTGACTATGGGGATAGCGACTGTGAAAAAGTATACAAAGAGGCGAAAATACTCGCGTGAATCGGTGAAGTTGATAACAGTATTCACTTTTTTACACAACCATTTGGGAAAATGTGCTGCCTTTAGTCATAGGAAGGAATAATGTAGACATTTTCGAACAGACGCACAAGCTTGCGGGAGAATTTTGCTATTTATGCTTTGCCAGAGCTGCGAGGGGTAAAGCTGTCACATACTTAAAGTGTCTTCCTCTTCTGGAGAAGGTGCGATTTATGGACCACGCGTGTCTTACAATGCGTTATGCAGTCGGTGTCTGTAAATAGTTTAGAGAGGTTCACATTTTTTTGACTTTTGTGGTCCCTAGTCATCGACCCTGGCTTCCAGTTAAACTATAATTTACTTAGACCATACCTCCTTCAGTTTTGGTCACGATTAGGGGCCTATAAAACAAGACGACAAGTAGTTGTAGGACAAGTGAATTTCGCCAACTTGTGAAAAATTGCGTACCTAACAAAAAACGACAAGTCCGTAAACACTGCGACAATTGTCGCGATGAAAGATGACAAGTGGGAGACTTTATAATTTCCCCCTTTCTGTAACAGAACACGACAAGTGTCAAGAAACACTTATAGAACTGTGGTTCAATGAGGACTGGTGATTTGAATATTGTCAAAAGGTGACAAGTGCATTTTTAATAGAATATACCTTTGTAAAAGCAGAATACAAATACAGAAATAAAATAATATTTAATCAAAAATGTACTTTTTTGTTTCCGACCCTCGGCACAAGTTGAAAGTTTTTAAGCCAGGAACCAAGAAAGCAAATAGGATATCTTTTTCCTCTCTTATTTTAGTTAAAGTAAAATTTGTTTGTCCGCCGTGATTTTTGCCATCTTCACATGTTAAACAATTGTCGAAGAATGCCGACAAGTCAAGAGAATTTAATTCTTTTGACATCAAGTGCAAAAGTTAACGCTCTGTTACAGAATTAAATTGTACTTTTCGGACAAGTGAATTTAGACTTGTCAACTTGTCATGTTGTGTTATAGGCCTGCTGATGGTTGTTGGCGATGGTAAGCACGAACAGCGTCAGCAATATGAAGAGATTTATATCAATTCGCCAAAAAATAGAAGCGACTCCATATATGAAGCGGGAGCTGCTGTATGTGCGGACTCAAACACCAAACTAACGATGCCTGGCTGAGGTCCAAGTCATTGAGATCCGCACCTAATTGAACAATTATATTTCTTGTAAACTTGGTAAGTATCCCTGTTCCTGCACAAAATACCCAAGACTTGTAATGTGCTGCATCCAACGACCCCACTCACAGTTCAGCCATCATCACTTGTCCGCTTCAGTAGAGTGTAATCGAAAGTATAAGTTTGTTTCCTTTTTTCCATCGGGGGTATATGGGAATAGAATCTACGCTGGCGTCCAAAAGGATACAAAGACGACATTTCTACGACAGGCTGCCTTCACCCTCCGTTTGCCAATACGATAACACTGTTAGAACGTGCATAGTTAGTCCTTCGCTGACGGCGCGGCGTTCGTTTGCTCTTAGGACACACACCCTTTTCATGTGTGCACGATTGGGTCGCTACACTCGTCATCCCCCTAGTTATTGCTTCCCGCATATTTTTATAGCACGTTTCTCTGTTTTTCTCAAGGCACATTTTCGTGTTTTTCCCTCATCTATATATCTAGCTACTTTATTTCCCACTTTTGATGGCTGCTGTACGAGTATTTGTGCGTAAATTTCTATCACTCTCAGTATTATTTGTCATTTTTTTTTTTCATTTTTTTCATCCATCCACACCATGAGTGGGATAATTTTTCTCAGAGGATTTGGAATTGAAGTGACATTTCTATGAAGGAAAACTCTGTCGACTGTGAATGAAGGTTATTAAAGGAAAAAGTTTGTTTCTCCTTCCACTTGAAAGGAGATTATTTTTGTATATTTTTTTTTGTTCGCATCTATTTCTTGAGGTAATATAGGGACAACCCCTGAGGCGGATAGAACATGTGCACGGATGCAGGAAGAGTATAGCCATTTCAATTGTAGTCATAATTGGGAAGCCATTGAAATTGAATTGTAGTTTCGGGGTGAGAAATGAAAATGGCGAAAATCACAGTCAAATACAATGCACAACACTTTTTTTCTTGTAGTGGAATATGTTTTATTTGGCCATCGAATCGATTGACACATCACGCTGTACACAGGCCGAAAAGGGCAGTAACCAAAGATACTTGGAAGTGCACGCAAAGGGGGTAAATAAGCTAGAACTGCCACATTCGGAGTCTGGGGGGAGTTTTGCTGCTATTTTAAGATTTCTCGCTCATCGGGAAGTGGTTTTGCAAGTATAACAAATATAATTTTTCCGCGATTTTGCTGCTGAAAAAAAACGTTCAGTTTAACCGGATGAGGACTCGTCGGTCTGAAATAAATATTTAAGGTTTCTACGAAACCGCAGTTTTCACATCAACTCTTTCGTTTTTTCAAAACTAATTTGCTTTTCTGGAATATCGCAAAACCGCTGTCTATTGAAAGGCATTACTCCATTAAATGGTTTCGCACTGTCACATTGTTCTTTTGCAATATCAGAACTGATTTTTAGGCTTTGGCTGTGAGGACGGCCTTCCATGGCCATTTCCATGGAACCTTGACGATTAGAACCTGTACCAATCCGACCGTAGGCCTTTTGTCCCAACAGAAACTGAACATGGTCTCGTTTGAGAAACCAAGAACTTTTAAATTGTGACATTCACGGAAGTGGGCGGTATCCTGTGCGACAATATACCTTCGTGCTTGCACAGAAGTCAATGTCCGCAAAACAAGCCACAAGGCTTTCTAAGCCCTGCACTCTTCTAGGTTAACTAGGATATCCTTAGTTTCAAGGTGGTTTCATAAGCCTTGCGCAACACTCGATCTTCCGCCGCCGACAAAAAGTTACAGAAATCAACTGCAACTGCTTTGGTTCACATACGTCGGGTCAAAAGCCTCAAACTCTTCGTCTCCTTGTGCTTTTTACTAAACTAAAGAAGGTCCTTTTGATTTTTCTCTTCGATAATAAGACACTTATCCTTTGATCGGTTGTTTGGTCGAAAGGGCTCTCACGTAGTGGTAGCTTTTTGGGAAATTTCAAAAAACGTACATATATAAATATTCTGCGGATGATCAGATGACCATTCCCTCCCTCGGGGCTTTTTCGAAATCTGAATTATTTTGTTTTTTTTTTTCTTTAAATATGTGTTAATAACATAAACTTAAATTGAACTAAAAGTTGTGACGATTTCAGGCGTATGACCCATCGACTGATTTCGAAAAAGCGAGTCCTTATGGCTTATTTGCAGTTGACACTGCCGAACATTTGAGGCGTATTGTCACGATAAAATTCCCCTGAATATTTCCAGAACCCGACCAGTTTGGTGATCATCAAATACTTACACCAACGAATTTGCATATCTAGCGGTATAATGTTCAATTGAAAATTATGTCAGTCTTTATCGACCCTTTAATCTTCTTTACAGATTATGAAGGCCTGTGATTTGACAGCCTCCGCTTTTTGTACAGTGGATATTCGATCAGAAAGGTTTTTCATATACGATGGGCTAGCCGTTTGAAAGCAGCTTTTCGTCGGAATGATTTGCGTTCTAAAGCATAGCTATTGCCAGCCCTAGGTTTGAAAATAAAATGCACCTAACGGCAGGAGAGCAAAATATATGGCTACGTTCCAACCTGTATGCGGTCTTTGCGGGCGAATTTATTTTCGTCAATAAGTTGAACATGAGGTCTTTTAGAAATCCGAAATCTGCACAATCCTGCGAACAGAGCCAGGAATATTTCACTTGCTCTTTGACATTGAAAGCTCCCAATCGCTGTGGTCCATTTTCATTTGCAGTCTCCTGAAATATAGGGTAAAAGGATGGATGCATTTCTGGGAGTATGACGCTCTCGTTGACTAACAGAAACCTCAAACTGGAATTTGAAATTTGAAATGTGACGGTGAAAGGTGCGTTTCTCTTTATTTTGGCAAGGGCATTTTTGGGCGTGGAATGACAACATTCGTTTGTACTACCTACTTACAACTGGCAATCAACTTGAAATGAATCACTTTATTTCAATTCCAATCGCACTTCAATGAGGCTACATCGAATGCAATCACACAGTTCAATTAGATGTATTGTTGAAAAGAAATTGCTGCCCATGGGGGAATACCTTTCAAGAGCTTGACTCCATTAATTAGCCCGGTATTTCTTCATAAGACAAAGAATGCCACAGATTAATGATTTACTCAGAAATAACTGAAAAATCATTAAACAAACAACGGCCAATAATTGTCCACTTTACAGTTACGAAACCAACTGTCATGCAATTCACAAAACCATATTTCACAAGCGTTACACACGCATTTTCGCTAATTACATCCTTTTCCCTATTGTTCCTCAATTAGTGTTAACTAAATGCCAACATTTCTTTTAATTGTTGTATTCATCGTAGGAAAATCAATTTAATTACAGCTTTTAGCACAGAAATTCCGACAAAAAAAAAAAAAAAAAAATTCAGAAACTCCTCCAGCAATTAGTAGAGCTGCTCGGTCGCTGAGTCAATTTGTATCGCTTCAGCCTCAAACCGTAATCACGGACAATTTTACATAATTTTTCATTATAATTACATGACACGTCCGAACTATTAGATACCTTCAAATGACATCAATCAATTAATAAGCCAAATCCATCTTGACTCGTGTGTCTCTGGTGGAAAGCTAAATTCCCTAACCCTGCAGGTTTATCGAATGCTCAGTGTGTAACCCTAAAAAGATTGCGCGCAGAGACCCACTTGAAAACACATTAGTTAGAGCCCCCGGAGGTGTCCGTGCGTCCGTGCGTCTGTGTCCATCTCTGTCCAATTTTTCACCGCACCAACCAGAGAGTGTTCCAATAAATCACTGCAGATACTTTTGAAAATCCAAACAAAAAACTGGGAAAATGCTCGAAAATATTGTAAATCGATATGCAAGTTAAACGGTTTTTAATACAAAATCTCCACACCGCCAGCCCTTAATGATAACAAATTGACCATCTAGAGCAGTTAACAAATGGCTGTACATTAATTATCGATGTCGAAGGTGAACGATTACACCACACAGACGGGCGGTAGACGAAAAATGTGATTTCGAGTGATTTTGAAATGATTTCTCGGTCACGATTGATGCCTGATACACACCTAGCTAGAGTGGCTATATCATTGAATTTTGACAGATGCTTTGTTGTGGGGAGAAACTCCTGCAATGACAGGTATCAAACAAAAATACTGGCGAAGAAGGAATTTTCTTTTATTCGATAGTATCGAGTAATTTCATCCAATGTTGAACCCACCTACCTACCCATTTGAATGTCGTCGCGCTGACCACTGCTTTTGAATTGAAAATCGATTTAAAACGAAAAATAAAAAAAACATACCTACCACAGAAGAGGAAGAAGAAAAAAAAAAACAGCAGCTCTTCGAAAACAAAGCAACTTTGAAGCTCTCACTCTGGCGGCCGACGTGTCCGCTATGTAGGTGGTAAAAAATGATAAATTTTGCGGGTCTGAAAGTTTGGCATGTCGTCCCAGCTCTGACATTATGCATGCCAGCAGAGACTCTTTGGGTAGTCGATGTTTTTTTTCTTTTTTCCTTGACGATGGAAAATAAATAAGACTGCGTATAAACGGAAAAAAGTGAACTGAGGGAGAAATTCTCAGATGTGTCCAACTGAAACAGCTCGCTCCGTGGCGTTGATTGATTAAAAATCAATTTACTATAGCAAATGAAAAGTTGCGTTTAGCTAATAAATAAGGGTGGTAGGAGCTACAGGGGTCTGTTAACAAAGCAATCGCGAACACTATTCATCATAAGGATATAAACAAATATTTGTGCTATCAGCAGCTACAGAAATTCATATTGTTAGTATATTTCATTTAATGGATAAATATATCCTTGCAAAAACACAAACACAGACTCAATGTCATTCAAAAGAGGCAGGGTGCTCGATCATTTTTTCGAGAGCTTCAGGGTGTGTCTGTCAAAAGTTTCTCTCAATCTCTCTCGAAACATCTGCCAATAATCTGGATCTTCTTTCGGATGTCTATTGGATGTCTAACTGCATCTCAAATTCAGTATCCTCCGTATAAACAACATAGATTCAACGACAGAATATTCAGTTGTCTTCTAGGCGAGTTGTATGTGTGTCTGAGATAGCCATGGATGTGTTGTATGAAGGTGACCTACTCCAGACCACCTTCACATTTGTGCGGCTCTTTGCTCAATTGCTACTAATGAGGAAATTCCTGACAAATAATGCAATAATTCCTAATTCTGAAAATGATATAAGTCCTAGTTCAGGATGAAAAATCTTCAATCCCAAATATGAAATAAATCCTAACATTAAGGAGTTATTTAATAATGAAACCATTCCTAAGCCTACAAAGTTAAAAGAGTCCTAAAGTGCAAAACATTTATGTTTATTTAATTTATCGCCATAGAACATAGAACAGTTCTTTCATGTGTGATGATAACTCCTAACTTTGTATGTAAAATTTTTGTTTGTCAAGAGTAAATACGCTAGGAGTGGTTGCATAGAGTCCATTTGTGCAGCTTAAAACTCCAACGACACAGACGGCCGTTCTCATGTCTGCTGATTGGCATGGATCCTAAGCTGATGTTTATAACATATTAAAGTTTAAAATACCACAAACACGTGTAGCACAAGTAAATTTTCAAGAGTGTACTTGAACTTGAGAGATAGCTCAGACCAAAGCTGAGCTTATCGTTACTTGTTCTCAGACTCAACACGTACTTGTGGAATTATGGGCTTGTATTTACTTTTTACGTCTGAATGCGTACAACACTTCTTACCAAGTTCTACCTACATGCCTTCCTTAAATTAGGGGCTAAATGTATCCTAGAGATGCTTAAGAGCAGAGAAGTCAGAGCTGTGCGGGCTGTCAAAAGCATTGGACAAGGTGGCGCTCTTAGTGAATCCGTTTGATCGCCTTCTTACTATGACAAGACCTGATGTGAGAAAACCACCCTATTCGTGGGTATATGCTCGGCGGGAGTAAATCAAAGCCCGGCGAAGAATCCTTACTCTAGTTGGGAAAATAACCTCAAACATTTTCAATATTTCGTAGCTCGTTCTCCGTAAGTCACAAGTCTTCTAGATTGACAGTTGTGTTCTAAGAGACAGCGAACATCACAGTTGAGCCGGCATCTCCTAAAAGTAGTAGCCTCTATTTTTTCTTAAGCTACTTTTTTTTTTCTTAAGCTTTTCAATTTAGCCGCGGACCTTACTGCCTCCAGTTGAGCACTTTTTTGAGGTTACCTTTTCAAGTGCGTTCCAATTAATGCGAAGTCTTTCTATACTTCTTTCTATACGTCTTTGCTATACGTCCCATTCCAGACGCTTTATATGTCCTAGCGACCTTATACGTCTGATTCGCAAACGTTCAACTAGGTCGATGTCGCTTTGTAGCTCGTATATTTCGTGTTTGAATATGATCCTCCAAAACATTTTACGAAGAATCTTTCTCTCTCGAATCATCTGCTTTGGATAGAATCCCAGCTTTGGCGCCATAAAGCCGGCCGGCGTGATCAATGCCTTACACATAATCTCATAGACATTCCGTATAGGGCTCTTCTACTCAATTAATAACCTTTTTCAGCCCAAAGAAACAGCACGACGAGAGATATTCTTCGTTTAAAATCAGCTGAGATGTTATAATAAGAATTTATAAAAGATCCGAGGCAGACAAAGTCATTAACTACCGCAAAGTTGTAACTGTCGATTGTTTGACATATGGGACCTTCTTAGCAACGCTTAGGAGCCTGAATCCTCTATAATCATGATAAGGTTTCATTAATCTAACCACATCGTAAAACTGAGTTGGTGCATACTCTGCGCCATATCATCTCCAGTTGTACTAAAAAGTTTGGTGGGTGAGCCGTCAGGCTAGGCCTGTTGGTCTTTAGCTTAGAAAGTGCGCTAACTTCAGGTTGATCAGGTCTACGGAAGTTAAGTCTATCGTCGTCGTCGTCTTTGTCTATATTGAATAATATAGTTCTACCTTACAAAGGGGTTTTGGAGTTTGGACCACATCGCCGCAGATCTGCAGAAATTCCTTTTCCGCATCCTCAGGAAGTAGCCTCTATCCTCAAGCAAAAGATAGTTATACAGGAATCTGTATCAGGGGCCTATGACTGAGTCCTTTAAATCGATTTTTAGGTCACTATATTTGGAAAACTTTCCACTTTATAGAGTGGTTTCTTACATAATTGGAATAAAACTGTACGTGACATTATGGGCTTTGCTCCCTGTAGTTCTGTTCCTTCTTGGTGAGGAAATCTCAGCAATTTTCGTAACAATACTGTATACACGTTGATGACTTTTATGATTTTGAAAGCTTTACCGCAGACTTTAGCCTTTTTAAGTTAAGATGTTGGGTGTGGCTTCTTTCTTCACAGGTTAGTCAAATGATAGCACGTCACCTTTTCTCAGTCTAATTTCAAAGTCAAAGGTTTCGGTGATGTCGATAGAGACCTTGATATAGCAGCCAGTCTATACGCAGACCATTTCTTGTTGAAGACTCCGGCTTGCTACTGGAAGAAAATGTTCCATACGACTAACAGCCTTATTTCGTCAATAGCTTAAACATTTTAATATCCAGCAATCAGCCTGCTTAGCTCACCCCAATTAGAACAATAATAATTCCAAAGGATACGACGGCGATCGCTCTTTCATATAGGTACATTCGCAAACACAGACTTTAATTCAATCAGTGCGAAAGAATCGAAACCAGTGTCTGCCTAGACAACTAGCACTCCCCAAACGTGATCTTTTAAATAAAACCCACTTCTTTTATGATCGCACATATTTTATTCCTACTGTGTACGTCCCGTTACCTCCCACTCAACAAACAAAGGATCAGCATTCGCATGATCCCAGATAATATTTGAAAAATCTTGGAAAACATTCAACCCTTCACTTGCTAATCCAATTACAAGAACCATGATCCTACTGAGCGGACGACGAGGATGATTGCCGGCCGGCGGTACGCGTTTTATGACTTTGTATACGTATAGTTCATTGTGCGTGATTTTGCACAAACAAACAAAGCATTGAAATGCAATTTTCGCATGCCGACTTGTGCCACACCCCCCGTCCGACAAAAGGGACAATACATCTAGCGGTGACTGCCTGAAAGCTGAAAGTAATACCAACAACGCGCACAGTGTATGCAAATGCATATCCATTAAATGGTCTCAAGGGGCGATAGTTTGTAATTGTTTACGAATTGTTCATATTGGTGCCCACACACTTTCCCGTCAGGTACCGTTTCTTTGCATGCGCAAACTCCTATGTCACGGGAGGATGCGCAGGAAAAATAAAAACCCTTTCTATCCTTTCATAATTGCCGCAACTAATTGGCTAAGCCGGCTACTGGAACGTGATCGCCGGATTGTCGGCAATTTTGTTGGATTTAAAATTTGACTTTTGGGATTTAGTACCTAAAAGTTCTCGGAAGGAGACAAAAACGCACAGACCCTGTAGGTCAATGAAGTTCCCGGAGTGAGGTATGGCATACACCATTCATATTTGCCGCCACCGAATTGGGGTTGAAGGTGAAGGCATTGTCGCCAAATTGTCCATCTTTACCGAAATGGAAATGAGCATGAACTGAGAACATCCTCTTGAGGCTATATTTTGTGTTTATATTTAAGTTTAGGACCAACCAAATTATGTAGCGTAAGAAGAACGTGTTTAGGTACTCGGACTGTTTTACCTCCCCAATATCCTACTGAATCTGTTCTTGTCCATCCGGACTCGACTTGCTAAACTTTCAACATCGTCTGCTGATTAAGGAGAAATAATTATACGATTTTTTTAATCAGTCAGAATTGACTGGCTAAATGAATTTCCGATGGAGTGCGGTAGATGATCTCACTCGACTAGATGGTTAACACAGCCGTGATGGCATTAGATGCTTGAAACATCGACGGCTCGGAATAAAAAGTACGAAAGACGCTCGAGTTTTCCATCGACCTAGGTTCCGAACTTATAAGCCTGCAGAGATGAGTATATGGTAACACGGTTTACAGGTCGTGTGCTGGGAATTTTGCCATCTTTTTGTCCGAATTCCAGTTGTTTATGTATCTTTTCGAAACTGCTCAGAGCTCAACATTCTCTTTCGAGCCTATTACAGGCTTAGAGTTAATGAAAACCAAAGGTTCTTCAAAAACCTCGAATTGATGTGGCAGAGATGGCATTTTCAATCGTTAAGAACATTGCATGGTCTGTTATTGACTTCTTAGCGTATATTTATAATAAATAAAAGTGTCTTATCTGGAGTTTTCCCCGTAGCTCTTAAACCCGCGGATGTTGTTCCACTTTTCAAAAAGGTTTCACAAATGACGTATAAGCAACTACAGACAAATTTCACTTCTTCCTTCAACTAGCAAAGTTTTTGAAAAAGTTGCTAAAAATAGGATTGATAGCTTTCAATCAGGTAAAAGCACGGGGGGATGCGCCCTCAAAGTTTATAGTCTATTCGTCGATACTACCAAAGAATTTGATATGATTAACCATAACATTCTGTTGCGGTAACTACAAAATGCTGGTTTTCGAGGCTTTATGCTCGAGTGGTTCAAATCTTATCTTGACAATAGATCGCAAAGAGTAACGATTGATACGATTAAGCGTGGAGTTCAGTTCGTGAACCTAGGGGTAGCTCAAGGCTGTGTATTGGGACCTATCCTATTCCTGATACACATCCACTCATTGTTTGAGCTAAATTTCAAAGGCCTTGTCACTGCTTTTGCAGATGACATTGGTTTAACCTAGGGTTCAAAAAGCCCTCTAAATTTAATTGCTGATATCAATATGGATTTGGATATGCTTAGAAAATGGTTTGCAGTGCATAAACTTATGATTAGTTCCAAAACAAAAGTAATGTTTCTCAGTCTGTCAACGCAACACTGGTTTGACGCTGAAGTTTTTTTTCAGGCATACCTGAGTGCCAAAGGTTCAAAGTGTTGAGCTGCTTCTGTAGCACCAGCCTTTCTTCTAAAACTTTTGGTGCCAGTCATAGCTGTAGCGAAAACTGTTTTCAAATTGAAAGCGTGAATGTATTTAAATATCTGGAGCTTATTATTGACTCCAAATTGTGTTTTTATAATCACATTGAAAACTTGAGGCAATATTTTCACGCAGGAGGGTTTTTTTATCTGAAGAGTGTCTGCTCAACAGAACTTCTTAAAATAATTTATTACTTGTTGGGGGGGGGGGGGAGCAAATTTTAACAATATTCAACCACTTCTAGTTTTACAAAAATACATTATAAGAAAAATATGCGGGAAAAATCGCTTGCATCCTAGTTTTTCGTTGTTTAACGATTTGAAAATTCTTCCAATCAGGCACTTGTGTTGTTTCAAAGTTCTAAAGACATTCTTTTTTAGATCTGGAAACTTGAATACTAGAGTTCTTGATAGTTATAATATACGTGGCAATCACTTGAATCTAAAGGGTCCGCCATCTTACTTCTTTTTTTTTCAACTAGTGCTTATTTCGCGAATGGTAACACTTACCTTATGTCTGATTCGACAGATAGTTAGTTTTATCCTTCCGCTGAACGAATATGGTTTTTTATACGCTTGAACAACGCTGGGAAATATTGCGACATTACTCTGAAAATCATGGTAATGCTGCAGAATGTGTGCGAAAATTGCGTACGGAATTTGGAAGAAGAGAAGCAACGTCAGCTCCGTATGCTCGTTATCTTGTGAAAAAAGTGAAAGAAACTGGCATCCTCATCGATAAACCAAAGCGTGAAAAGCCAAAAACAGTGCGTACACCCGAGAAAATTGCTGCTGTGGCAGAAAGTGTGCGTGAAGCGCCATCAACATCAATTCACCGTCGTTCTCAACAATTGAACATTTCGGAGTCATCATTGAGACGAATTTTGCAGAAAGACCTTAGTCCTCCTTGAAGAGGAGGATATTGGCAACATTTGTTTTCAACAGGACGGCGCTACGTGCCACACAGCCGAAGCTACACTCGATGTTTTGCGCCCTGTTTTTGAAGATCGCATTATCAGCCGCAGAGCTGATGTCGTTTGGCCACCTCGGAGCTGCGATTTGACACCGTTGAACTATTATTTGTGGGGTGCCGTAAAAGATAAGTGTTACGCCGACAAGCCAGAGACAATTGACGTTTTAAAGAACAATATTCGTGAAGCCATTGGTGAAATACAGCTGCACACAATCGATTATGTGCTTAAAAATTGGACCGATCGTGTAGGCTACTGCATGGTCAGCCGAGGCAGCCATTTGAATGAAATTATTTTCCATTATTAACCGGAAGGATTGTACTTTCAAATAAAAAAATTAATTTGAGAAAATATTCAATAATTTTTTTTTATAGCATTATTTGGCGGACCCTGTAGTTCCTATTGCTAGTATTCGAACCACAGCCCTTTCAAATTTGTATACAGAACCATCACGCCGTCTCTTTAACAAGCTTCCATCTTCGATGTGGATATTCGGTTCAACTTATAGGTTCATAAATCACGTAAGACGTTGGCTTTCAGCCCATGATATTAAAAGTTTAGAACTTCTTTTTGGTGTTCGGTTCTTACCCGACTTTTTGGTGTTTTCTTTTTCCATTTTTTTTTTACTGAATTTTTTTCTTTTTACTAAATTTGTTTCTCTAAATTAAAATTTTGTATGAAGTTATTTTTTTCGTTCGTTTTAATGAAATGTTCCCTTTAATTCTTATTAAATTGTAAAGTACTTACATTTAATGGTCACCCCACCTATTTATTTTATAATGTTATTAAGAAAACGTAAATGGCATTTAATGTTATTTCTGTTAAAGGAATATAAAATCTCAATCCATTTTCTCTAGTTGAAGTATTGTACAATTATATTAGTATACTAACTCTGAATTGTTTATACCCACAACTAGTAAAAATAGACTTTAAACCTTAAACTTTTTAAATTTAATTTGGGAAGAGCACTTTTGCAGACTGTAAAACGGCGGAGACAGCTTACAAACCGCTGTCGGATAAGAATGAACATTTTAACTTATAGAAGGTAAAAGTGTACGTCTACCCGGCGTAATCCACACAGGACCCGCAACAGCGGGTGACCAAGTGATCGAGCTTTTCAAGAGAAGGTTCGGTATAAGGAGCATGCTCCAATTAATCAGCAATTGAATGGAATCTTTATATCGTGTGGCTCTTCCACAAGCGAAGAGGCACTCTGTCCAAACTGTTGCGCATAAGATTTTGTCGATGATACTGTGAATGCAAGAACTTCTCGACACTCGGCCGATATCAGCGGGGTTTGAGACCAGGATAATCCACCATCGACCAAAACGCGGTGCGCCGGCAATTGATAGTATTTCAAGATTGACACAATTCACCTCTTTAGAATCGCTTTTGATAGTTTATGCAGTCATGTCACGTGTCGTCTTCTCTGTCGAATTCGCTCGTCTGTGCAAAATGTCACCGAGCAGTCTCATTGCAAATAAACTCAACCAAACTATCTAATGCCGAAAAATTTAAAGACAAGGCAACATGTCTATAAACACCCCCAGGTGTAGGGTCTTAAGACCATTAGTCAATTCATGAGAAGGTGAGGGGAAAGTCAAATTAACTACTTACGTGTATATGCTTCTGGCATTCAGCACAATGCAGAAAGGACTACTAAAATTGCGTCCCACAATGGAAAGACATAACTTCGAGGTAACTAAGGGCCTTGTCTACCCATTAATTTTCAGTTCTCCCGCATATTTTGCATTTGGATTTGCATCTCCATCCTTAGAAAGTTCAAATTGCGCAACCAAACACAACACGGCCAGATGTGGCTTTATTGCGTCGGAAGTTTCCTGGTCGCGCAATTTCACGTTTTGGTGACATCAATTGACCATCAAGATCATGCGATTTGACGCCACAAGATTTTTGCCTGTGGGGCTACGCAAAAAACCGTATTTACTTGAATAATCCTCAAACTACAGACGCATTAAAAACCAACACTACTCAAGTTATGGCCGAGATAATGCCCGAAATGTGCGAAAAAGTGGTTAAAAATTACCTCAAAAGTATCGCATGCTGTGAATCTTCCCGAGGCGGTCATTTGAATGATATTAATTTTCACACTTAATAGCAAATTCCAAACCTTATAATGAAATAAAATTTGCTTCAAATATGTCTCGGTGTGTGTGTTTTATTTAGCTTTACTTTCAAGACCGAAAAATGAATGACCCTTTATATATGAAATAGACTGACATCCGCATAACTCGAGAACGGATCGTTCGATTTTCATTACGCTGGACTCCTTTTGGCCCAAGGTTGGACATATAGGTAGGCTACTTTTTGGGGATGCAATAGTCAATGAATGTCTGTATGGGGAACCGCACTTTGAAATAAATAAACTGGATTGAATAACGGGGGGTGTCACTTCAAATACAACAAAACTTATTTAAATTTCTTAAAAAACATAGTTCTGAATGAATTATTAAATAAATTCGCCTGGTCAGCTAGCTTAAAATAATTTTTGTTGTTTTGGAAGTGACACTCCTCTTCCTTCTTTGGGCCAATACGATTTCGAAGAATCTTTAAAATTGAACCATCTATTGAAGAGTTATGAGTGTACACACGGTCAAAAATCTCCTTTATGTATTATAGAAGAGGTTCAAATGACCCCTATGCTGTCAGACCCTTTAATACTTATACACATTGACATACTGATCAATTTTTGATAAGCATATGTGAGATGTGATTCTGTGAATTTGCTACTATACCCTTGTCAGAAAGCCGTCTGCTATCAGAACACTCCGGTCAGTAACTTCTCTAAAAGGGCTTACCAAAAATGCTAATACTTATACAAAGACAATGGCCGTCATCCATGAAATTTAGAATACTTTGTCACCGCGATTCCTGCTGCAATATTTCCCCACGCACGTTAAATACTTTGAAGGCAGACACCTAACTTAGTCTAATGCAATAAGCAAGGAGCGACTGAACGATTGAGTTATTGAGGGACTATCGCAGTTGTTCTGCGAGGGCTTAGCTCTAGGCGATCAGCAGATTGAACGTACCGTAAACAGAGCCACCAAATCCTTATGGATCTGTCGCCATGTCTGCGGTAAAAACTGGGGTCTTAGACCTAGGATGATACACTGGCTATATTCGCTCGTCGTAAGACCTGCGGTCACCTATGCTGCTGTGGTGTGGTGGCCGAAGACTAACGAAGTCACTGCAGTCAGAAAGCTAGAACGCATTCAGCGTATAGCTGGAATCTGCATGACGGGCTGTCTTCGCTCCACTCCAACAACGGCACTCAATGTCATCCTTGGTCTAACACCTCTTCAAACGCACATTCAAATGGAGGCTAGACTAAGTATTCATCGCCTGTACCATTCGAACTGCCTTGACCCATATAGCTATCAGGGAGGTCATCTGTCTCTACTCGGCGCCATGGAGCTTTCAAGCCCATTTAGCATGCCTCTTGATGACATACTTCCAAAATATGGTTTCCATAAAAACTTCTCCATAATTATCCCTCCTAGGGATGAATGGGAGAAATACAAACCCAATCCATCTCATCTGGATATCATCTGGTACACAGACGGTTCTAAGATGGAGTCAGGGACTGGCTCTGGAATCTACGGTGAGTCGCCCCAGGTGAACTTGTCAGTCAGCCTTGGTAAAAACTTATCCATATTCCAGGCTGAAGTCCTTGCAATTTACCACTGCGCTAGAATAAATCTTAGTTCTAACACTCGGGGTAAAACCATATTTATCTTCTCAGACAGTCAAGCAGCTCTCAAAGCCCTCGACTCATCTGTAATAAAATCAAAACTTATCTTAGAAACATTCTTAGCCATCCACGAACTCTCTAAGAAAAACCTAGTCATCCTCCATTGGATACCAGCCCACAGAGGATTTGAGGGTAACGAATCAGCAGACTCGCTGGCCAAAATCGGAGCTTCCACTCCACTTATCGGTCCTGAACCCTTCTGCGGAGTCAGCAAAAACCTTTTCAGGTCCCATATCAAGAATCTATCTCGCATCGAGTCGAACGAGATTTGGGAAAACACAGTTGGGCAGACCTGCACCAAAAAATTTCTACCTAATTTCTCCCCCAGAAAATCGCTCTTCCTAATTAATCTGGACAGAAATAATCTGAGGATCCTTACAGGAATTATCAGTGGCCATGGTCACGTGAAAAAACACCTCCACCGCATTGGCGTCTCACCGGAACCTACCTGCAGGCTCTGTCTTGAGAGTGATGAATCCTCTCTTCACATACTCACAGCCTGTCCGGCTCTATGCCGCATTAGAAGAAACATCCTAGGGAGTGAGATTGTCGATCCAGCAACTCTCGCTGACCTTCATCCAGGGGAGATTCTTGTCTTCCTGAATGCCTCTGGAGTGAAAAGATGGCTCTAGGAACCTACCTGGGAAGGCACAATAGGCTACTCTTGTAGCCGCAGTGCCAGAGCCCTTTGAAGGCTCTCCCGACTCTTAATCTAATCTAATCTAATCTAGGCGATATGCTAACGAAGGAAATATAAAGAAGGCAAATACATATAGTTCACTGATAACATCTTGGTGGACTTTCAAGGAAAGCCTGCATTTTCACATGCCCATACCGCTTTTGCAGGAAAGTGCTGTCCTCTTTTACGGGCACGCAACTAAATTCCCTTCATGACATGCGTAGATGGAGTCACTCTTAGTTTTTTTAGGAGGCGAATGTGACAATAAGGTGTGGAAGCGGCATTCGGTGTTTAATGTCGCCATCGAAACCAAATCTGAAACAGAGATTTACCTTTTCGGCTATCCGCGAGTTGAATTCACGCAAATCCATCCTGTCACCATCGATTGTCGTTCTCCAGCCATTCATTCTGCTCGAAAGGTCGCCGCCGATGCGAATAAGTTCGCATTGAAAACTGAGCTGATTAAGATTTTGAAAACACATATGACATATGAGTGTTATGAGCTCGCTCCTAAGCTCTCTTAATTTTAAAAAACAATATATATCTCCGTTGACCCATCGGACCCATCTCAAGTCATTTAAATTTTGAACTTAAACCGCGATCTTTTTGCGGGTATGAAAGACATACCACGTACTGTAAAAATAAAATAGTATTTTAAATTTCGTTGCATAATATGTGCCCACCACTGACAAAGGCAGAGTACATGTGTTGCAAGTCAATCACGAATTCAAATTGCCTCGCTCCATGCAAACAATTACCTTTGTCTCGCTGTTGAAACACTCTTCGAAAGCTCGCGCACTATCAATCATTATCCTTATAGAATCACAAAACATGCCTTTTCAAATACCCAGACGGAATTCTGGAAAAAAAAAAACATATCCCCATCCGAACTATGAACCACCAAAAATTAAAACTTCTACCCTATCCATCGTTCTCTGTCAAACTAATTAGGACAAATTTAAGCACCCAGAATAAAAGACCAACCTCATGTATATAGGAACCTATATTATACCTAACCCATTCACGTGCACAGTGCAGTCATCGCGACCAACAAGAGTTCTTAATTAAAAATCGATTTCCGATGATTGATCGCGGCGCAGTGCTGGCACCTGTTGGCTTCTGGATACATGTTAAACATCAAAACTCCACTGAACCCCACTGAATCCAAATTACACCAGCGCATTCGTCATCGCTGCGTTCCCAGAAACCCCAACCTCAACCAACACACAACAACTAAATGCGCAGCCAATTCACAACCACCTCCAACGAAAAGTGTCACTTTGGCTCTGCCGTACAAGCCAGTGATGCCAGATTTTTTTTGCAAAAATTCCCCATTTTGGGGAATATTTTTGAAAATTTTCCCCATTCCATTTCCGTTTTTTCCCCACTTTTTTCCCCATTTCAATTCATTGAAGAAAAGTGAAAAGGTACCTTAAGATTAATCATTTTTAAGAAGGTAATGCAAAATTCATGTGAATTTAAAACATAAATAATTAATTCACTATACGTTGGCCTTAAAGTATTTACTCATTTTGGATTTGCAGGTAAAACAAAAATAAGTCTTTACTCTTTAATAACAAGTGATAATAATAATAAATAAATATAGAAATACAGACTAAGATATTAAAATCTAATATTACTGGTACATTTATTCAAAATGCATTAGGAAAAGCAATATTGGTAATCCATAAAACACAGCGTCATATATGGCTGAGCTTCACAGCTGATATGAATTTGCAAAAAGGTTGCAGTTATGTAATATTCAATTGGGCTTCTTCAGATTTGCTCTCAGATTTCGTGTGCCTAATCGAACATAAAAACGTCACTTGCTCTTTTTTGTGTTGATATTCATGCGACTTGAGTTGTAGTCTTCAACACTTTTCTAAGCTCTTTCCATTCACTGGTTGAATTTCATATTAAAACATTCGAAATTTCCGTACTGATTGATTTTTAATTTGTACATAAATAATTTACAAAAATAGATCCACCCGATGCAATGCCTTTCTTTGCTGTAGAAAAAATTCACGAAAATGTAAACAAACTCCACCAGTTGTCAAACTCAAATGCACTTGCATTGGTAAATCTGAAGCAAATCTAGGAAAATATCTAGATTCGCAAAAGCGCTCTGAAACCAAAAAAAAATGCTCTGAGAGCGGCCAATCGAATTCCACATTAACGAACTGAATATGAAAATCAGGTGAAAATGACACATGCGAGGAAAGGTGGTGTTCAGTTCGAAACGAGCTTAAGGCTGCAACGCTTAGATTCTATAAACGCGGTGATGTTCTTATGTTCGGGATTTATTTGGAAGTTAACTACACGAATTTTATTTTTAAAATATGTAAAATTGATAAACATGCGTGTTTTTTCCCCATTTTAGGAGCACTTTTCCCCATTTTCCCCATTGAATGAAAAATTCCCCAAAATGGGGAAAAATCCCCACATCTGGCATCGCTGCGTACAACCTTTATTAGCTGTAAGGTGCGACGACGTCTACATGCTGACAGTATGGTGGACGAAAAAAAAAGACGAAATGAAACAAAAGTGTCACCGGGACTCAGGAGCAGCAAGGTGTGGGCTTCAACGATTTGCAATTTAACTTGCAAAATGTCTCTCCAGCCACTGCGCATCGCGAAATGCATGTGCGAACTGATAACGAGGAGGGTCCGAGGGCGATCCGATGCCAGCACACCAGCAGCATGTCACCGAAACAACTCAGGTATGAAAGAAACTTTCCTGACACATTCACAGATAGAAGTTGCAATCAATCTCCCGGCCTGGATTGTGAACATGAAAACGCGCTTAGCCGGCAATTTATCATACAGCCAAGACTGATCGCAGTGACCAAAACAAATTAAAAGGGGGAAACAAAATTAGATGGAAATTTAAAAATATTCGACACAAGTTGTCATTCATTTGTCTTTATTTATTTGTTTTTATTTGCTTTTATTTGACTTAATTAAAATTCACTTATACAATTTTGTTTATACAATTTTATTTCAATGGGATATTTGTTAGGTACCTATACACTTACTTTTGTCAAGTGTTGTTGTTGTTCGTTAAATAATAGTTTTGCTTGTGTTTCACAGATCGATCCTTTTTTTTCTTGTTATATAATTTGCAAGGTGTCGATAATTCGATTTGTACAATGGAAATTTATTTTTGGTTGGCTACAATCCAGCATATTGTCAAAAAGTGTAAATTTTCGAGTCCAGTAAACTTAGTGACAACACTTTTTTTTTTTTTTATAATTATGTACAGTACTGACAGGGATACACCTGCTCGGATACAAGTTCTTAAAATTAATTCACTGCTTTCCCGAAATCAGGCAAACCGCGTTCAATTAGAGAATAAAAGGGCGTTTTGGAAAAAAAAATCTTAAAACAAAAACAAAAGCAAAATTAATTCCAAAAATAGAAAGAAACATAAATTGGTACAAATTGGTGTGAAATCTTTAATTTTAGTGCGAAATTGAGAAAACTGAAGAATTATTTTAAATTTTGCTGTATTTGTTAAAATATAAAAAAACTACACCATTGTCTTTTCTGCGCAAAATTTCAAATATTTCTTTTGAAATTCGGTGCAAAAATATTTGGTGAAACCAGAGGCGAGTGGAATTTATGAGCTAGATAAATGAAAATTCGAGAAAAATGTATAAAATCCATTCAATTCATGTAGAAATAAATATAAACATAATAATGAAAATCGCCTTTTATAGTTTCCAAAGAAGCAATTTCAGCCAAATCCAGAAGCTGGTTGAGCTCATGGAACAAAATCCAGGCATAGCCAAAGGGTTGGTACAATTTGGAGCTTCAGAAAAAAAAAAAACAACAACGAATATTAGTATAATTTCGCTGTTGAAATAAATACTCTTGGTCCACCCGTACGAAGTGGAAAAGAATGACCCAAAGTAAGTACAAAATTTATAAGCCACTTGAATATTTGCTTAAAAAATTTGGAATATTTTTAGGTTTTGGTCTGGAAACAATAAGGAAATATTTTTAACAGTCAACTTTCACTGGCACCAATTGAACAAGCTGTGGATGTTTTACTCAACATTCAACAATTTTTTGCACACTACAGATTGGAGCACATTGAAGACCTTATTCAGAGCCACAGAGACAGCTGGTTGCGCGAGACCCGGATCAAAATCATTGCCTACGCTACGCTCCTTTGATAACTCCCGTCAGCAAAAAATCTAAGTGCGCATGCCAGCTTTATAAAAGAAGTTATGAAGAAGTGCGCATAAACATTTTTGAATTTGTATTTTATTTGGTTCAATACATGCATGAATGCTTCTTTGGTTAAACGAAAGTTGGACTTCGTGAATTTAAGTTCTTAATGTATTTAGGTAACTACAGATGGCTTGGAAGTTCTAAAGGATTGAAATTGTACCTTATACTTCGCGTCAATGTACACATATCTATAATATATAATAGATAATATTGCTGATCATTTGCAAGGCACACAATTTTTTTATTATGGATTCTTTTTGGGTGGCCATAAATATTTGAATAGACGTTCTGGTGCTGTCATTTTCTTTTCTATCATTTTGGTATAGCCTTTGATTTCTAGGCGAATGAATTAATTCGCCGACCATAATCATACAAGGCGAGTGTTTCAACAACTAACCCGATTTATGCGAATAATTCGACTCAATAACGATAATAAATATTAACCCATAAATACACCAAACTCCATAAGTGAATATTTTACACAGTCTCCAGCAAAACAAATGAACCGAAAGGAGAATGTTGCATATAAGTTCTGCAATTGTGTATTTTTCTTCTTCTTCTTATAAATTGGTGCATTTTTATTTCCAAATTCTGGAATTGGTGTATATTTTGCACGACGGTCATATTTTTCAAGGAATATTTGGCAAAAGCGTGCTTCGGCTGGCCGCCATATTTAGAATGAATTTAATTATCTTACTATTGACTCGTTTTTAATATTAGGTGCCTACGTCTCTAAGAAATTAAAAATAAACAATCAGAAAATTATAATTTTCAAGCATCGAATAAAAAGTCTTTGGCTCATTTAAATTTTGAACCGCTCGATTTTTTTACGGGGTAGGACTGAAAATCAATAGACAGATTGGGTTTCGCTTTTAAATTAGGCACTCACATTGATATTTATTCATGATTTTCTTGCGTCCATTTATTATGAAGGTGAATACTAAGAAGAATGTATAATTCTTGCAAATACAACTACATCAAAAAACTAAAAAAAGTGTAAAGTTTAACTCAAACTGTTTGAAAAAAAAATTAGGTTTAAATTTTAAATCAGAATAAATTCTTAGTTTCGGATTTTAATACGTATGTATTGGTGTATTTTATCCATCGAATTATAGTGTATTTTTCAGACTCAAGGGAATAGTTCTTCACCAAAATGTGGTATAAACTGTTTGCCATTTGGTGTATAATTTGAAATAATTATCGGTATAGTTACACCTTCGAAGTACATGATATCCTGGGAACCAGAAATAAAATTGTATACCACTAGCAGAATTTATATACCGAAAATGTTTGTACAGCCGGTGTTAATTATATACGAGAAGACGGTATTATTGACACTGAATCGAAATAAAATGTCCAAAAACTAGCATATTTCTTACATTTAAAATGTATTTTGGTGTATTTTTTGCACTTAATATTTTGGTGTATTTTGGGACTTCTGAGCTCCTTTAGTAGTTAGTGACTCCACAGTCCTAGTTTCCCACAATCATTTGTTTTGCGTGAGTTTTTATTATTTGGACGAGTGGGAATAACCCACAATTTTATGCAGAATATAAATGTCTGAATAGGAATCCTTCGGAAGGTAGTTATACTCTTTGGGTTCTGAGACCCATGGCGCAGCAGTCGCAGTGTACGCTGCGCCTGCAATAAAGACTTATCCAACAGGAGTTTGGCGAAAATGCGAATGGTAAACCCAACGATTTACTTTGGAAGATGCTCCAAATGCTGGAGTATGGAGTTAAGCGTTCTTCTGCCTACAATACTGCTATACTTCCAGTACGGGGTAGGAACCGCATTGCATAGAGAAAATTCGGTATTGTTGGGTTCGTTGGGTGTGTGATTGTACCGAGGGGTGGAACCTGCAACCTTCGGGCAATAAGGAATGTCCGACATTTTACTGTCATTGTGTGCACTATTCCATTTCCTATAGGTATATCTGTAACGTGTTCGTCTTTTATTTATTTCCAGAATCTTTATTCGATCTGATATCCATGAGCCGTCGAGTATCAAAAGGTTTTCTAAAGTTCTTCGCACTATGAGAAGCGTTTTAGGTAAATGAGCGTGGTACAATCATTTATCACACTATATCTGGACCCTAATTGTCAAATTTCGCATAACATAATTCATATAGGAGCAAATCGGCCTGAAACTTTCGCACAGGAAAAGAATTGGTAAGCTCGAAGCTGTTGGGATTTTTTTTTTCTCCTGTGCGACAATTATATTCACTTTTCATTCAATACATTCACTTTTACAGCATTTCAAGTAAACCACTTTGACAGGTTGTGAAAAAAATAAACCTTCTTTTAACCTTCACACTTAATATTTTATAGGTCACAATATGCAATTTTGTATGGAAAATTTTTCCATTGTGAGTTCGAAAAATTTAGCCTGGACACTAAAAACGATTATTAGTATCGCGGTACGGGCCTTACCACTAAACACTTTTAGTTTCCACTCTAAATTTTAGTTGTTCACAGTGGCTATATTTTCCATACAAAGTTCGCAATTGTGAAGTTCCGTAAATTTAAAGTCGAGACTAAAATTTGTTATTAGTAAGTCGCAATATTCAAATTTAAATTGGTTGGGAACTGTTGATTTCGATTGACAAAAAATAAAGAAATACTAATGTACTTATGTTTAATAAACATTTATGGGTTTTCGCAGTGGCAACTTTGGGCGATATGAGCTCAGTACTTGTTCGATTCTCAATGAAGCAGTTAGGCGAAATCGAAAAATAGCGAACTATTCGAGGGCCCCAAGACTGCTCTGAACGAATGTCACTATTTCCGAACATATTCATGTTAATGCGAAGGGATATCATTCAAAAAGTGCTTTCATTTAAATTGTTTGATTTATTTTAATTTGACTCTTATTTTCTCACACACAAGTCAAAAAAAAAATCGATTTTTTGAAGTATCAAACTCATAATTCCGTATACGAGATGCAAATCCACATGGAAAACACAGACGAGTAATATTCGAAGAGAAATTCTCTTATGCTGATTTCGAGAATTGCAAATTTAAATCGGCGATTTTGACTGATTGGGGTCACGGACGTTTATAACTCATTTAGCCTTGATTGATTGGATTTTTTTAAAAATTGGGCGGTATCTCTTGTTGAACAAAAAATATTCACAATGTTAAAATCCTTAAACTTGGAACATTGATGTGCATTGTCTGACCAAAGAAGTTCGCGAATCGTTGGCGGTCTTCCATAAAGGGATGTCACCTTCCATAGAGTAAAGTCGGCTAAACTATAATCAAAGAAGACTGATCTGACCTTTCCTTTAGAAAAGGGGAAAAACAATGTCTGCACTCAGTCTCAAAGTATTCATACAATTTGTAGACTTTCCGATGTTTTTTGTTTACAGTACTTTATTGGTAAAGGCTTCGACTATCGCACATAATTGCCTTTACAGGAAACACTTGGAGCACATCGAGAGCTGTTACAAATAATTCCCAATCTTCAAGACAGCCTAGCCTTTTCTTGGTTCTTTCTTTTTCCCTTCACTTAGTGTTGCAAATAGCTCTGCTGGGGAACATACGTGTCGTTAAGTTTATATGTTTAGGAGGTATACCTGTGTGGAGAAATGTTTTTGGTTCTTTTGACGAAGTCCACTTGGATTTCTGAAGGCGTATCAGGTTTGCACTGAATGTGCTAGCTGTGAAAGAGATTCGTCTTTTACTTTTCGCAGATGAGCTCTGTATAGAGGGACATATTTAAAAACTTTTGGGAAATTTTAGAAGCATCAGAAACATCACAACTGAGGAAAATAAAATGTATTGAAGCAACAGTTCTTTAGAATACATTTTTCAAAGTCTATTGCTCTTAGCTCTTAGCCAAATTCCAACTTGGGGTTTTTTCCACTGCGCCACATCTCGCGAACGTCTAACAAACATCCGAGAGTATAACTGTCTTTAGAGCTTCTCAATTAGCCGTTTGGAATTGGCATAAAATTGTAGATCCCTTCCATTCGTTCCAAAAATAAAACTCACACAAAACGAATGGTTGCGAGAAGCTAGGCCTTAGGTCCCTACGGACCTGTTGCGCCAACTATATATATATATATTGCTCTTAGCTTATGGGTCGATTGCATGTCTAGATACCAGAGTGGAGCATTAGTTCACAGCTTGATAGCACCAAAGAGCAATGAATATTGGATCGGCCCAGAGAATTCATTTCATCAGTACCCAGCCTCATAACCACGATAAGAATTATAGAAAAATGTCGAAACACAAATGTGTGCTTGTCATAAAAGACTAACAGCATTTCGGGCATTATAAAAGCGGGCGTTTCGACATGCGATGCAGAACAATCCAATACTCCTTGAAGTATCCCGCCTTGCAGATTCAAGCTCGAAGTAGGCAAAAACCTCGATGAAGATATCAGAAAAGTGAAGCTATGACTGTTTGTCAATGTAGTCATGATAGGCTGCGTACGTCGAAGATCTTGACGGCTTTCCATGGCAGTATCCACGTTTTTAACGCACCAGAAATGAAATCGCTTATCAGAGGATCAGGCTTTTAGGATATTGACTATAGCCTTCCAACACTTGACATATTATTGAGCTTCATCCAATCCTTAGGACAGTTTGAATATCGCAGAACAGTATCGCGCCCACGGGCATCGCAATAGGTTAGTATCGACCCGATCTCAAAGGAACTACTCCTCCTTAATAGCTCATAGTAACCTTAACTAATTTAGGAATAATTGCAGATCAAGAATAAACGAGCACGCTCAAAAAAAAAAAAAATTAAAAAAAAAATTGGGTTAAAATTAACCAAGTCCCTGTTGAAAAACAGTATTCGTTTTTAGATAAAACCGATATAAATAGGTAAAATGCATACTGTTAGAAATAACACACTTAATCAGTTGTTAAGAATCAAGTTTCTAGAAAAAATATCCACCAGTTGGTTAAATTCAACAAAGTTAGAAAAACTGGTGTCGAATACCGCATCCGTGAGCTAGCCATACGTCACTGAATTCTGTGTATTTTACTAACAAAACAAATATCGAATTCTGGTTTCTTTTCGAAAGCAACATTTTTCGTAAATGAACGTTTTGTACTCTCTATTTCGAAAGCTGAATTTCGAATAGGATTGACTTTCGGAACGAAATAGAGAGTAGGGCCCTACGTAGAACTTGATCCCTGTTGGAGTTCTGCAAGCAAAAAAAACACGATGTCGTACCACCCGTAGCCTAAAAGTCTTGGAAGACCGCCACCTTTCTTACCAGAATAAGCAGTGGCCAAAACTCTTCCCCGATTTCCCACAGGTCGAACTGTGCTACCGAATGACTGAGCTTACCAGCGAATTCAAATGTATTTTCTCTACTAAATCACTTGGGCATTTAGTGTTCCATATATAAAGGGTGATTTTTTAAGAGGTTTAGAACTTTTTTAAAAAAAAAAACACAAAAAATTCGAAAAAATTAATGTAATATTTATTTGAATCGATAGTTTGAACCTTGCAATTTAATTTTTAAAGATAATTTCATGCAAATGTTGACCGCGGCTGCGTCTCAGGTAGCCCATCCGCTGAGTCCTATTTTGGCATACTCTTTCACACATATCGGCCGGTATCTCACGAATGAATGCATGGATGTTGGCTTCCAGTGCGTCAATCGAAGCGGGCTTGTCCCTATACACATTAGCCTTGACATACCCCCACAAAAAATAATCTAATGGTGTCAAATCGCACGATCTAGGCGGCCAATTGACCGGCCCGAAACGTGAAATTAACTGTTCACCAAACTCGCCTCGCAATTGCGCCATTGTTTCGCGTGCTGTGTGGCATGTTGCACCGTCTTGTTGAAACCACATATCATGCAAGTCAAGAACTTCCATTTCGGGCAAAAAAAAGTTTGTTATCATCGCTCGGTAGCGTTCACCATTGACAGTAACGCTGCGATTCGCATCATCTTTGAAGAAATATGGCCCAATAATGCCGCCGGCCCATAAACCGCACCAAACAGTGGCTTTTTCGGGATGCATTGGTAGCTGTTGCAATGCTTCTGGCTGATCTTCACTCCAAATGCGGCAATTTTGCTTATTTACGTACCCATTCAACCAAAAATGAGCCTCATCGCTGAACACAATTTTTCGATAAAAAAGCGGATCCTCGGCCAGCTTTCCAAGAGCCCATTCACCAAAAATTCGGCGTTGTGGTAGGTCGGCTGGCTTTAGTTCTTGCACCAGCTGTATCTTAAAAGGCTTTACGCCCAAATCCTTCCGCAAAATTTTCCACGTAGTGCTGTAACAAAGGCCTAACTGCTGGGAACGGCGCCGAATCGACATTTCGCGGTCTTCTGTCACACTAGCTGATACGGCCGCAATATTTTCTTCACTACGCACAGTACGTAAACGTGTTGGTGGTTTAATATCCAACAAAGTAAATTTGGTGCGAAATTTGGTCACAATCTTCCGAATAGACTGCTCAGAAGGTCGAGAATGCCGATCATAAAATGGAAGCAGCGCGCGATGAACATTTCGAACCGAGCACGAATTTTGATAGTAAAATTCAATAATTTGCAAGCGTTGTTCATTTGTAAGACGATCCATGTTAAATTGCAAACCAAACTGAAGCTGTTTGACAGTGACACAAGGTACTAAACACACGTCAGCTGTCAAAACCAGTGTTGCCAAAACCAAACCAGCTAAAAAATCACCCTTTACATTCTCTGTCAGTCACCCCAGCAATACAACGTGGAAAAAAAGTTCGGCAGAAATTATCCACTACACCATTCTTTTCATCGAGATTGAGTACTCAGATCTCATGACCACAGGCTAAAGTTGGAACACCTACTTAATAGAAATAAGTCTGAACAAAGAACAAAATTCAGGCGTTCTAAGACCCTTTTATTCTTCTCGTAACTTAAAACTCTCACTAAAGCTGGTTACAAAAAGCTAGAAACTATTGCGCCACATACTTTTTTGAGTGTCTTCACTTAACTTTGACATCCAACTTGGTCTTCGTAGTAACTAAGACGTCTCCAATTGCAAAAAGTTGAGCGCCTTATACTCCAATTTGTAGAAGTTCTTTGAAACTTTGTAACTAAAACATCGGTCTCTAAACTAAACATTGCTGCGGTTACTAGTTCGAAAAACCTCAGCTTTATATTTACTCATAGCCACCCCTTTGTTTGTTCAATACTTTTTTTCTGTTGCATTGCAAATAATACCAAAAAGAAATGAAAATCAAATGTGCAACTATTTCAAAACAAATTAAATTTTATTTAAAAATTACATTTCCCTACAGAATAGAAAAGAACAAAATAATTATTTGGTATGGCACTTAACATAAGTGTGTACAAAAATTATATTTTAAAATTAAAAAAAAAAATCAAAAAATAAAATACCTATCCTTAACACCCCATATCTAAACTGAAAATCACTTGGTTGCCTTAAATTACAGTAGTTAGTCATACAATTTAATTTATTCACTAAATTGAGTTCGGACAAAATGATATACAAATCTTAAAAATGAAAACTAAAACCAATACTTATGCTGAGTTTACTTTTAAAAATTAAATATTAATCATCCTTTTCTTCCCATTTCCGCATTGTACTTGAACATTTATATATTTTTGTTGTCTCCCCCCAAAAAAACAGCCATCAAATTTATACACAATGAAAAATTCGTATTTCTCCGAATAAATTTACAACAGAATTAGATGCGAAATAAAATAAAAAAGAAACATCCTAAAAAGTACAATAAGACCTCTTCTATGTGAGTTTGACATCGTTCTACAGGGACGTCAGATCGTAGTCCTGTTTTATATGGTTTAGATTGGTCATCACAGGATGTTGATGCATTCCCGTGTGCATTTGATTATGCAGTGCAACATTAGTGCTGTTGTTGTTGTTGTTGTTGTTATTGTTGGCCGTACTACTGTTGTTATTGTTGTTATTGTTGCTTGGATGATTTGTTTGGTGCTGAGATCCTGGATAGGAATGCTGCTGCTGTGCTATTAAATTGGCAGCCTCACCAGCAGCCGGTATGTATGGCGGATTCCCTAGAGATGAACTGACGTCGCCTATGCTCTCCAAACTATCCGAACGGATGCACTGAAATAAGAGGCAACAACAAATGGAGGTTAGAAAATAGTCTCGCTATAAAGGTATAGAAAATATTGTATAGTTGCAAAGTGATTCCCCATGGAAATGCCTATAAGGTTTTGGAATTGTGAGAGCGTACATTTTTATTGTACCTACGCTGTGTTGGCAAATACAATTTACACGGTTCTAAATGTAATAGGGTTATTGCAGTTGTATTGCGAAGGATAAAGGATGTACCGTCTGTGGAATATTGATTTGTAGAGATAGATTGGGCGCATTTTTATACCGCTTTGGGAAAAAGTACTTCTCGACGAGTAGGTAGTAGAAAACATATCCCAAAGGAAGTAAATCAGGCAATTCAAATGAGTCGTAGGACCCCATACGATCATCTAAATTTTGGCAGAAACGCTTAACTCTGTTTTAAAAACACGATAACTCACAATTCGATATTCTTATAAATTGAAAGCTTTCAATGCAACTACATAAATATTGCTTTTCACTCTTTTTTTTTTTTAATCTACCAACGGTCACTCTAGTTTAAAGGCGCGAGGCCCCCACTGCCCCCCTTTTGGGGTCTTTTTCATAATTTATTAAATTACACTAACTCATAAATCGTGTGTCGAACTAATTTGAAGTTAAACAATATTGAGCAGGTATTTCACTATTTTTCAAAGTGACCCCTTTTTGAGGGGTAACATGTAAAACGTTTGTTAATTTCTTAAGGGCATCAGTCGCATCATTTCTGTTAACTAGGGAGATGTGCAACTTAACACAATAGTTGGAAAAAGAAAATATTTTCGCTCAATAGCTCCTTCAGAGGAGGGGCCAACCGTTTGTGGTTGTTGTTTGATTGGATTTACTTGAAACTTAGTGATATAGAGCTGATGATAAAATACATATCTCTGAATAATCAAACATTTTTCCCCCAAGGGGTACAAGACGTTCTAATAATTTTTAACTAGCATTTTCATAATATTTTGACAACTCTGAGTCGCATTTATTTGCAAAGTTAAACATTGGACGAAAAGTAAATTTTATTTGAAGAAGAATGATCATTCTAATAACTTTTGAAGGGAGTAGACTTATTAATTTTGCATTTTTGTTAGTAGCTAATAACTTTGTCACCAGAAGTAGAGTTTTTCAAAAATCTTAGCTCACCACATTCACCATTTCCAAAATACAGCGTGGTGTCAGTCGAGCGCTTGCAAAAACATGTATTGGGACAAGCGGAAAGAAAAATATTAGTTGCGAATGACATCGAAAGATGATACCAGCCACCTATGAACAGGAAGTGACGCAGGACATCGACTACTCGAAGTATGAATATCACAATAGACGGCCTTCGAGCTTCAAGGCAGTTAGGGGCTTTGACTTTGACTTTTTTAACCTAAAATTCTCCGAGTGATCGGTCACATTTGCATTTGAAGAGGTCGGAATGATGAAGTTGAACGGCGACATCGGCGTGGTTAGAAAAGCGGGAGTTATTCGTTTAAGATCGCTTTTAAACATACACGTTAGCTCTATACGTCTTCAGTGGAAAAAGACCTTCTCCTAAGGTGACGCACGCATTATTGTAAGCCAACACCAACAACTTGGTGGTAGTTAGCCCAGAGACAGCGCAAATAGTTAAGGCTCTGGTTAAAGCTCCACCAAAGGCTTCCCAAATGGACACATAAAGTCGGAAATTTAAGAAAACTCGTTGTTGGTTGCATAATCTGTAAAATATATTCCAACAGGAACCTGTGGTCGAACACATCACATCATGAAATAATAATCTACCAGCCTCGCTCAAAAGTCAAAATTCAACTTGCAAACGAAGTCAAAATATATATGTAAAAAGAAAAGCCTTACCTCATTCTGCACTGCTTGCTGTTTCTTAGTGCTGGTCGTCCTTTTTGTTTTCTTTGCTGGCGGCTGACCATTCGCATCGGTAGTGTTTTTCTTTCGCACATTCTTTGTGTTGGGCAATTTATTATCCTTTTTCCACTTCATTCGTCGATTCTGGAACCAGATTTTGATTTGCCGCTCCGACAGGACTAAAGTATGCGCAATTTCAATTCGCCTCCGACGTGTCAAATACCGATTGTAATGGAACTCCTTTTCCAATTCAAGGATCTGATGGCGAGTGTAGGCGGTGCGTTGACGTTTCGGCTCCATGCCTGGCTGATACGATCCATTGGCTGCAAATAGAAACAACACGAACATCATTAATTTCTATAAACATGTCCGAGTGGGATTTAGTTTTGTTCGTCCTGCTTTCGAAACTGGAATCGATTCAATTTTCTATTATACACTGATTGAAATATTGGGCGGCAGTGGCAGTGTGGGGGTGGATTTTATTGACACAATCCGAGAAACACTGTCGTTCGGGCTGAGTGAACTGTCATCAGTTTCAGAAGTCCATTAATCTGGTTGTGTTTTTTTTTTTGTTTTTTTTTTTTGGCACATAAACTACCCCCAGTCTAGTTAGTTAGTTGGGCTACACAAAACTTGTGAAATGTTTTCCAAAAACCAGGTGCGACCAAAAAATTGTATTTGATTTACTTTCTCAATAGGGAACAGCGCCGTCGGCCAAATAAACACTCATCCGGTTATCTACTTTTTCATTTTGATTTTGATTAATTACCCTTTGAGTAGTTTATACTCAGACTCACCCCTGGCAAGCTGTACTACGAGTAACGCGGCGGCGGCGACGGCGAATTTTCAATCGATTTTGAGAACCCTTTTCTTGTCCCAAAAAAGAAGAAACCCCCGAGACGATGACTTTTCCTTGAAGGACGTTGGAAAACATTACAAAAACATCTTCGCCAGCAACATCTGCAGGCTATACACAAAGTACAAAGTCCCGTCTGCGTTGCTCACTGCATGACATTGACGGTCTGACATTGCGATTACAATTTCTCCTTTTAATTGTAATGCTTGTGTTTTTTTTTTTCCCTTTTTTAATGGGCAAGAATCTCTCTAGTATGCAAGGAGTTAAAATTTCTTGGAGGATATTGTCAGAAAGCGATTAATATTATTCATAGTCGCGGATGCCATTCAGCTGTGGGGCAGAGGTTGAGTTTATTTTTCTGTGCGAAAAACAGACAGGACATCATATTTTAGGGACAAGTTCTCCGTCTTATCTTAATGAAGTTTAGACTCATTTAAATGCCACTGAAATTGAGTAGAGATGGTTTGTTGGCTCGCTGGAAGGGTGATGCCAATTAATTTGATTTACATTCCAATTTTCACGACGATGTGTATTCTATTTCCAGAGAGAAATATTAAAGGCGTCGAGATAGAGTGAACGGCAAAAAGCCGTCGGGCAGGCGATTAGTAAGAAATGCGCGCTGTTTTCTAAGTTATTTTTAAACTCAAGTTGGTGTTTATGAAATATTAGATGGGGGAAGGAAGCCCCAGACGCATGCTTTACATTTATTGACGGAAAGGTACGACATGGAAAATTGTTCTGTCCTATGCAACACGAAATATCTAATGATGGCCTTGCCTTGCTTTTTCATCGAATAGGAGCTGCTTTTCATTCAAGATGGAACGGGGAACCAAAACTCGGAAAAGAGACTGCCAGATACATTCCTCTGAAAGCCATCGCGAATGCGATTGACTACTGAACTTATGGTCTTCTGATCAGCCAAATTACAGTGCTCAAGGTAGGTAGGGGTAGTTAGGTAAATGGGTGCTCTTGTCACAGCTTCACTTAGACCATCAGTTGGGTCCATTGTCTCCACTTACGGGAACCATCCAGTGTGATCTGTTGGAAGCCAAGAAATAAACCGCTTTTCATATTGGAGCCACATAGATAGGTATGAGTAGCTAATGATATGAAGTCTGTTTATCTACTAGAACCACCTAGATTTGAGTATGAACCTCGGGTGTATTTTGAAATCATCATTCTTCAAATCATCTAGGTCATCGAAGAAGTATAACTGTTGAGAATCCTCTGTCTGCTGTTTTTAAGGGCTGGGCATTCGCAAAGTAGGTGGCGAAAAGATTATATTTCTTCAACGTCCCTACAGCTTCTGCAAGAGTCATAATGCAGTATCCCCAGCCGTTCCGCAAGTAATATAGTGTTCAAGGAATGATAGCAGTTTGCAGTGATCAAAAACAAATCCTTTGACGTTTTATAAATGAAAGGCAGTGCATCGAAGGCAGAAGAACTATTTATAAAGGGTGGTCGTCTTCATTGCTCCCGAAAACTCCTAGGAATATCAGTAGCCTCCAGTAGCCTCCATGCTCCATTTCGAGGACACTGTCGACCACTCATTGGAGTCCCGATGGCAAATCTCACAAGACAGCTCTTCACTCTTATAGTTCGATCGAAAAGCCGCTTTCAATCAAAACATATATAGTCGGTTTATATGGCTCCGTCATAAAACTATTGTACCGCGGTACAACCCCTCCAGAATCTAGTTCTCAAATAAGTCTTAATGGTCTCCTTGAATATGGAAACTCTTTTATGTTAAGTACCTTCCTTAGACAGATCTTTCTTCCAAAATCGCACAAGGCAGGCATCTGTTGAGCCATCGGACCCGATGGGAAAAACAGATCGTCATTCGCGATAGATCACAATTTGTCTATCGCAAACGGCCTTAAAGCCTCCGAAAGAGTGGACGGCGTGGCCGTCTAGGGTGCGACTTTTACCTCAACCTATATATCATTCCGCTTTCAGTTCAGGTCTTTTGAGCCGAAAAGGCAGCCATTTGACAAGCTGTGGCCTGTCAATTCACACAATGTCAAAGAGGGATACTTTTATAGCTGCCATAAAAGCCTTGGGAATCAGCTTTTTGAGATCTAGGTACAATTTCAGCCTTTCTCCGGTCTCTTTACAGAATTGGCTCATCTGGCGGTAATACTGAAGGCCTATACAACTTAATTGTTCAACTGTCCGATGAGAAATAAATAATGCACTTCTAGGTTCTAGGATGCTGCAACTAGCTAGACCCACCTACCCAAATCGGTACACAGAGACACAAGCATCAATGAAATCTCTCAAACTTCAAAGACTTAAAGTCTCCAAGTTCGGCAGTTTGGCAGACTAGATCTGTACAGCAGCAGATTATGCAGAAAGTGCAGCTGCGAGGTATAAAGAAACCATTAAACTCTTACTCTATACCTGTTGGAAATCTCTGGAAGGCTTATTTTTAGAAGAAGAAAAAACGTTCTGAACGGTTTCAGGAACCTTCAGCAGCATCGATTATATTCCTTGACATGAGCAGATGTTTTCTGTATGATGAGTAAGGTGTCCATCAGCTTCTACTAAGTGGACGTCATATCGGTTTTAAGTGACTTCACATCGAAAGCCACTTTGACTATCCAACAAAAGCTGGTTTAGAAAATGTGAGCTTGCCAGGGGACTCAAACATATTTTTCCAAACATAAAAATAAAATGAATAGCTTAAGAGCCCTTTACGCAGAGATCGCCTGAAGTGCTCCCACTAGGAGTAACGTACGGAGGTAGCAGCTCTTCTGTCACTTAAAGTCGCAGATGCACAACTTCCCCCAAATTGCATTCCCATTCAAATGTCAAAACCTCCAAGACTGTATAAACTGGTAGATTTGCCCCGCAAAAGAGCCACAAACCAATTATACTTGCATGCACTCAAACGATAGCGATAATGACATCAATTAATCACCAGAAAGTCGCCGCTAAAAGCCCGGAAGTCGATCGGTTTAAGCTGTTTACACGCACCGCAACAATTGGATCGATTTATAGGTGGTTGCGCACGCGCTTTCCCAAACCAGTGTGCCCACCAACTATATGACTGCAGAAAGCGGAGAAGATCCCGCACAAGAAAACGAATCTTAATCTGATATCCACCGACGTTATATAGGCTTAATCGATGCCACAAGTAGTGCCCGCGCTACCTACTCGTACCTCTACCGCGACAGTGAAAAACTAAAAGTCACAAATGAATTATAAATCATTTCGCTGGCCGAATGGGACATGTGCTCACCGCACCAGAAATCCATCCGCTGATAGGACTGTATTGAATGAGTGGACCTGTCAAACCAACCAGCCGCATGCAGCTCAGACCTAACCGTGGAAGACCTTTCGACCGCACCGTTTGTCATCCCATCGGGCGGCGGCGTAGACATTCAATTGTGCACGGAGGTCCGTCCGGCTCTCTAAGTAAGAATTTTTGTAACCTGCGATTGGTTGCCTTGATAAGATAACAGCGCGGTGACAAAAGGAATTCATCATCACCACACCGGGAAGTAGCTCACGAAGTCATAACAAGTGTGGGGCTATGCGCGCAACACCCTACAAAGAGATATCATGCCCTCTTGTGATGTGATCACGGTTCACCTTGGCACATTTTATGAACCGGAAAGTGTAAATTTCAATTGAAAATAGCCTACACCTTCCTTGGGTGTGTGCGAACGCCGGACACAAAGGGGTCGAACAGTGTGCGATGAATGGATAGATGTTGGCGGCGGTATTGGCAAGCAAATCAGATTCTTTTGTACAGTGCCGTAGCCGAAGTAGTGTTCTCCAGCTGCTGCAGCTTACTGTGCCCAATGACTTGCATTAAAAAAAAAAAAATTAAAATAAGCTGAAGCTGGAAGCATGAGATCATACTCGTGCGCAGTGAATGACGGTGGAGTTTTTTCTCTTTTACGTGTTGTTACACTGTCAGCAATATGTTGCTTCTCCTTGATTTTGAAACATCGAATGGATTGGGTAAGGGAGACCCAACATACAAGTCATTGCCCAGCTTTTCTTTGCCGGCGGTGATGTTGGGTGCGGAGCGGAATGGAAGGAAAATTGGATGAAATTTATTCCATGAGTCAGGGTTTTAATTTTTCTCAAGGCGCCGCCTTTATGTTTGAAAACAAGTTGATGCCTCCCTCTCGCAGTTGGGCACTTGGTGGCGAGCAATTGCCCTAATGGTATGGACAAACCGGGCGTTCATACATGTGCCACCTACTCGTTGTAGGACTTTAAATATAACTGTGATTTTTTAAACTCAATCTCAGTAAAAGCTGATACGAGGTATTGATACGAGGAGCGAAAACAAAGAACTCAGATCAGATACAGAGTGGTCAGCAGAAAGCTCGGACTCAAGGCCAGCACAATGAGAGCAGTCGCAAGTTATGCATTGCGAAACCTCCTCTTTATGCGAAAGCATAATTTTTCCACGGATAAAGTGCGAGCGGACCATATATTAGGTAACCGCCTTAAAAAGCCATTGGTGGCGGCTGGAAGAAGAGTAAAATAGTACCTCTGCACTGGCGCAAGGCTTTAATCTCCGGGCCAGTTTGACCGCTGCAGATTTCTGAAAGGTCGCAAACATATTGCCAGTGAGAAAAGAAGTGTCATTTCTGAAGCTATTCCTTAAATTTAGAGTTTTTAAACCATATCTTACAGGCATCGCTAAACACTATAATAGTGTTGTACTGCGGTACATTTTAAAGGTTTTTATTTGGTTATAAGAGCACTTGGACTAAGCGCCTTTTTCAACTTAAGAACCCCCAAAATAACAAAAAAAAAAAATGTGCCAGGCTCTCGAAAAAAGTGTCAAATTACAACTTTAGTCGCACAGCGGTCACACTGCTCCGGGCAAATGCAGGCGATTTTCCTAAATGACACTAAAAACGTCGTCTATATTTTGAAAGGCACTCGAAACCATCAGTGCTAACCATGATAAGTCCTACATGCTTCCCGCTACTTCTGGAGTTCAGTAACAATACTCGCAACATCCCATAAGAAACTCGCAAGTGTCAAAAGATGACTCGGAGAAGACATTACACTTGCATTTGTATACATTAACCCAACAGTTTCATAATTGCTAGGTACTCGGTTGATTCCTATTTCCTTCGCTTTCAGTTCTCCGAAAGAAGGCAAAATTTCGTTTGCCGGTGAGCACACCTGAGAATCCAAGGCGATATTATGTTAGTGTGAAACGTTTGACGTCTTGGCTAATGCCGATGGAAGAATCGACTGCGATTCGTCAAAATTCACACAAGAGAATGAAAAGGGAGCTTTCAGAGGACATTTATATGAATTGCGGGAAACGATATTTGCGCCCAATGGCAGTCACAGAAAGAGGCTTTATTTAAAATGCCAACTGAGCGATAAGATTACCCTTAACGTATTCTTTTTCAAAGCTAGTAGAACTCATCGTCGTTTTTTTTTAACAGGACCCAGCCCAATTACTCGTTTACCTGATATCACATCACTTTGCTTCTTTTGGTGTCGCACTCATTTGGAAAACATAAAGAGTGAAATGGCTGGATAAAAAATTTCAAGTAACAAGTAACGAAGTGCAGTGTTGCCGCTTAAAATTTTCAAAAAGGGTACTAAAAAGGGGCAAAAAAAAATATGCAGCAGACATTTATTTATAACAAAAAAATAAATTCACACTACTTTTCATACGTTTGCATTCTTTTCCATTCAACAAAGAATAAAATCTCAGACTTAAACTGAAAGAGGGCCCATTTTGAGCATTTTTAAGAAAGTGGGGGTCTTGAGGCTTCAAAACAGTAAAGCTGCCCAGCGGTTTGCTGCGGTGGACTTAACGCATTCACTTGGCTCAGGCTTAGCGAGTATTTACAGTGCACTCTGGTCGATCAAACAGTCAAGTGAAATTGAAAGTTGGTACGTTTAAGAGAAAACCATTAACAAATGCACTCTCTTTGTCAAATTGTTCCCTCATCTAAATGTATTCTAAATGCTCACCAGTTATAATTGATAGCCAAAACGAGAGTCATTACCCTCTGTCCCATCGCAATGACATGATCACTTCGTTTAGATGGAGCACTTGCCCCGAATGGCCTTTTGCTTTCAGCATTTTTTTGTTTTGTTTTGTAGGTATCACAACTTTAGTCCTTCATCATCTTCCAAGAACTGCAATTACATCAATGACGAGCGGTTGACTTTAATTAGCATTTCCAATAAATCGCCGCTTGCCTGCTAATTACTATAGCTGCGGGGGTAATTCACTTCAACTTGGACTGCAGTCTCCCCATCAGACTTCCATGACTGACACTGACCATGATGCATCACGCCAGCTGTATCTTGAAGTTTTTTTAGTTTTTTTCTGTGTTGTTGTCGTTTTTCTCCTTCTGGATGTTGGCGCGAACTTTTTACGATTCGACAAGATGTGATTTTTCGCAAGTCATCCAATTGTAGTGCGCGCAAAAGTACGAATTAAAGCAGCGCGGCAAATGCGTCTCAGAATTATGATGCCAACAGATAGGTAGGTAGATACACTTGTATCCCATCGACGCGGCTTATAAAGTCGTCATCGTCAACCGTAAATGCATATGCATTATAAATTGTGTAAAAATTTATTTGAATTTACTTCAATTAACAAAAGCGAGAGTGTATACTTGAGCTGCGCCAAAGCGCTATAGACCTTGAAGAATTTTTATGACTTTGGCATTTCAATGCGCGGCTGATTTTTTTTTTTTTTTCGAAGAAAACTAAATTTATACTCGCTTAACAGTTGCTTTAAGGTTAGAGTGGAATGCAAGTGCAATTGTGGATTTTGCGAGTCCAAGAGATTGCTGTTTTTATACTGATAGAATTTGGAGCTTACTTTGGATAGGTTAAATGGCTGCTTTTATAAAAAGTTAAATTGCTATGGAAGAACTTTGCATACACCACATTAAGCCTCGGATGCTATTTTCTCGCCATTAGATTCCATTAAGCCTTTCAGCAACACCGAATGGTCTCCGTTTTCAGAAATCAGACAGAATTTACTTCTTTATTTTGCTTTTTCATATGCGACTTAAGGACGTATAGAAATGAGTAATAAGAATGTATGAATTACAGACAAAATCGGGAGCCAATTCGCCTAAACAAGAGAAAAGTATTTTAGCTCACATGCATTGACAAAGCTCCGGGTTCCACCAACGCTAGGAGATGCGGCGATTCGACTTTTGTCCTTAACATTTCATAAACCCGTCATCCACTAAATGCGAAACGTATTAGTGTTGAGTTCAACACATCCAACTCTTGAGTACAATGCTCTTAAATCTATGCAACCAATGCTTTTGAGTTCGTTGCTCAACGCATTGCTCAACAAGTAGCTTATTGTGCTCGTCGAAATGGTTGTGCATCACGCTAAGCAAGAAGTCCACGAAAATCTACTGCGCTTTATATGTTCAACCCGTTGCTCAACTTATTGAATTTCAATTGTTGGCCTGTGCACGTTGCGCAATTGGATTCAATCAAACCCACAGCTGATTATGTCTTGTTTAATGGACAGTTTGCCATTTACAAGTCATTGTGTTAAATATTTTTCTCGTTTTTTTAAGGTTTTAGCAGTTCATAGCTGACGTGATTGTTCAACGCGTTGCCCAACAAATGATGCTTGGTTAAGTTTACGAGGGTGTCAACGAGTTAATCAAGTCTTTGAGCAACCGCAACGCAGTTGACTCATTCGTGGAACTAATTTTATTCTTCGAAAAATCAGACATGCTCAACCAGGTGTATGTGACCACACCCGTAAAATGTTTAACTTTAATTGGAGGTGCATTGCTCAACATAAACAACTTGAGTTTATACACAAGTGTATGAGCTAAAAATATGTTTTTGTTTTTTTTTTTTCCACTAAAAAGATGAGTAAACCGCTGAATTTGAAAATAAGATTGGTCAAAAAGTTGTGCACGTTTGTTGGTTGGAGCGCACTGTTCTGCCTCGCTCTCTGTCCATTTTCCTGCACTTTCAACTTTGAGGTCGATGTGGAAAGAATGGCTTTCGAAGATCCTTTCTGTCCTTTTCAAGAAGTCTCTAAGACTTTGACTGCGTGGGATTATTTTTGCTTTGTTTTCTCTGTGTTGGCAGTAGAGTCTTGTTATATCGTGGGATCTATCACTTTTTGTGGGAATTTCGATGTCCGAAAAGACTTCCGTGGGATAAAGGGAAAACAGCAGCAAAATCGTGGGAATTTCAGGAATCTAACACAAAACATTCAAACTACGAATTTTTGCTTACATTTTACACACTGAAGGTAAATAAAAAAACAGCTCATGTAAATCTTATTATAAAAAAAAATTTCTAGTACCAAAAAATAATCATTTTTTTTTACTAAAGGTTTGTAAAAAGGAATAAAGGGGAAATGAGTGCGAGTTTTGCTCGGTTAAAAATGGGTTGAAATTAACCAAGGGTCTGTTGAAAAACACCGAGTATTCGTTGTTAAATACTACCGATATAAATAGGTAAAATGTATACTGTTTAACACACTTTATCAGTTGTTAAGAACGAAGATAAATAAAAGGAGTAAGTTTGTAATTTGCAACCGAGAAAAATTGGAATAAAATGATAAAAGATTATTTTTAACCGAGTTTCGTTAAACAAGTTGACTCTGTTATTTTTAATCAACTAACTCGGTAGGAGCTAAATTAACAGTATCACTTGGTAGTTTTCAACCGAAAGTTGGTAGATTTTAAATAAGCGATTTTTCTGCTTGTATAACTTTTTGCTACTCTGGATTTAGGGCTGGTACATTGCCTCCCACGCTTGTTGCTTGAAAGTGGGTTATTGCTTCACATCCGACTTCGAACCAATGGTTAAATCTTTAACTGTTTAACTGTTTTTATTTAAGTTTAGCGTAGTAGAGTCAATACCTTCTTTGGACAGTTGACAATGCTGTCAGAATTGTTTCAAATCCTCGTAACCCGCTTTTGTCGCAAAGAAAATCTGGCTTCTAATTCCACTTCCAGGAAGTCAGCTGGATGTTTTTTTATTTTATTAGGGCGGTATCGTATCGTCTAAGTATCTCCTTTTGGCATTGTATATGCATTTGGGGATGTTGAGCTTCATCGTACAGTGAAAAAGCAATGGCCACTAGCAATAAAACATTTTAGAGACGACTTTTGGCAAAAACTGAACTATTGGCCTAAAATCTAAACTACAAGAAATAAAGCATTAAATTTGACTTAAAGTTAGAAAATAGTTAGATTTGAGTCACCGCTGACCAAGTCATATCTAAAGTGGAACTCGTCAAATCCAATCGGTTAAAGTTCAGACTGGGGTGGGTTTCAAGTTGCAAGAAAAATCACAAGCGTTCTTGCTTCTTCGAATATCCCCTTACTTTATCCGTCAAATCACAACAATTTTTGGTTATTTGGTTCACATCAACGACTACTTGAAGCTCGCCTCTGGTGGAATAAAAACATTTAGTCACAATGGCTAGCAAAAGTTGACTTTTGTGAAATTTGTTTCATTTCTATGAAAAGGTGGAAGTTAGAGTTCACTAGCAAATGAGAAATTTAGAGTCGGATTTGCTTTTTTTCTATTTCTAAGGGGCAGAGATTTTTCAGCAGTTATACCTGAACTGAGAGGCTCAGTAGCCCAGCCTACTGTCCCACACTGCGCCCATACAATTTGATTGAAAACATTTTTGAACATCGATGATATGCAAACGACTTATATTCCAACTGTTCCCGGCGGAAGGATAAACATTTTATGATTACAGTTTCTGGTTCACTTAAGTCGAACTAATTGTAATAGGAATATTGAAGTACGTCCTGCTAGCGGATAGCGTGCTACGACCGTACTTTTGCAAACTGCATCACTTTTTTTTTTTAAGAGATTTCTCCATTTGAATGCGAACCCAAATTACAAAGCAAGAAGAACTTCTCCCATTTTTGTCGCAGCCAAAATTTAGCAATGGTTGGAAATGCCTACACATGTAAGTATAAGCTACTGCTGTACATGCCTATAACTACATCCGTGTGTATGTTCTCCTGTGGTTAGATCAAATGACTGTCAGTACCTACATTTATTAATCTGTCTTTTTTTTTGTGGTTCAGGACTCTGTGCGCGCATAAGAGAGATGCAGGAAACCATTAAAATTGTTTACAAAAAAATATGACTGTCCGCCGGTTTTGTGGTTTATGCAACTTATTTGTGATGTGGGAAGGTCTCTATGACTTTCGTAGTATTTTAGGTATGATGCAAGTATGGAGTGTGATCCCAATGGCAAATATTCATAGGTCACTTTTCTGACTTTATACAGTCTGGGGCGGATATGATCAGTAACCAGCATGCGCATGCCTCTTCAATCAGCTCATGGCACGCCATCATGGTTTAAATGCCCTTCCAACTTGGTTAAAGTTAGATATACAAGTATCTCTATCGCGTTGTCCCTCTGGTCTGGAGATTTACAAATCTCGGTAGTAATTTGAGATGAATTTTACTTGAAATAATTAACAATACGAAGAGATTGGTAGATAAACATTCTTCAGGCCATGATACTGATTCGTCTATGTAGGCTCTGTCTATATGTCCCAGGTATCTTTGGGCCGATGCATGTCAATTTTCTTGACTAGAAAAGGGCCATAGTAAAGTGCTACCACAACCAGTGGATTTTGCGCTTCTTGAGACATTCCTTCATTTCAAGAGCAATTTATGTAAAACGTTTAAGGCTTTGTCAGTGCCCACCAACGTCACCATTTTCTTCCTAATGACCGCTTGTGTTGGTGTGAGGAGAGGGCTGCCTGATATAGACAACACTCAAACGATATTGTTTCCATTTCAGTACCAAAAACAGGCTGAAGGAGATGTGCCAATCACTTAAATTCCTTATTGGGAGTTCATTCCAGTGCACACTGTCTACCCAACAGAATCACCTGTCTGCTAAGATTTTGTATTGGCCTTTTGCAAAATCCCGCTCTGATTTCGACTTCCTTACTTGCCGAGATGACAGTCATCGACAATCCACTTAAATGTACGATAAATAGGGCTACCAGATGCTTTAAGTGGTGCGAAAAGAAAGTGATACCCCTCTGACGTAAAAGTAAGGACAGGTACTCCTTACCATCAGGCGCTCCTTAATTTCAGCCTCATATTGTGTAGATCTCCATTTAACTCGAAGCACTTTTCCTGAATCAGTTCTGCCATCTGTAAGGATTTTAATCGGCAGACAGAGAAGGCACCCTGAATTATGTGAAACAATCCATATGTAGGTCGGTGCGGTACTCTTTACAATCTTGCAGGCAACTCACATGTGGTTAGAAGTCTTGATCCCGCTCCAGTTGGTGTATGTCAAATTATTCTTAAATCAATCAAAACTCATGAATTTTTTCTAGAAGAACTTATTAACTTATGACTTTCGTGGTTAACTCCTTTCGAAACGCTCAAAAGATTAAACCAACATCAAGCGAACTGCAAAGACTGCAGCTTGCTAAGTACTTGATAAACTGTATCATCTGTAGTTGCGGCATATTCCACTGAAACCGCAACAATTATGGTTAACCGCGGTGAAAATTTTCCCATGATCCCAATCTGTTCAAAAATTCATTTTAAAAAAAAAAACACCACCGATTACGTATTCCCATAGTGCGAAGCCGCCACATGCTTTAAGGTAGTCAATCAGTGTCCATACTCGAGAGATATTTTGAGTTTGGAAAATTCAACACGCGACCTTGCATTACTTTCGCTTGTGAAGCGCGTTCGTGGCTTTTGTCGGATCTTCCGAGCCTGGGCGAAAGTAAAGGAAAAGTGTGAGGGATTATAAGAAGCAAGAGAATGTCTGGTCATAGTCTGCATTAACAAAAAGGGTACTCATGCCTTTCCAGAGGCGAATGAGAAGCCGCCGATGAAGCATCTTTCGATCTTCTTCAGTATTCATATGATAAGTACTGAAAAGACTTAAAAAGCAGACGATTTTGTTTATACACAGTCAAAAGAAGTAACTGGCATGACACTGCTAGCACACAATTCGAGCACCTCACCTTTCGCAAGGGGGCCTGGTGATTTGCAGACCAACTAACCATCAACCACATGCGGGATCCAAGACGCCAGGCATGCCTTGGAGGACTACTTGGCATTACCAGATGCGAAAATACTTCCCGCCACAACACAAAGTCTCCCTACCCTAAGATACCACAATAACTGCTGTTGATAGCTTTTCGAAAAAGCCGCCACACATCCTGTTGACCTAAAAATAAAATGGGACCTTGATATCAGGATACAAAGATCTTTAAACACATTACGCATCTCCCTTCTAAAAATGAATATTGGACATCCCTGTTCGCAATCGCCTGGAGGAAACGAGGCAGTAGATGGAGGAATGCGGTTCTGGGTTGCTGACAGACAAGTTCTATGTATGTACAGACAGTTATTAAGGATTTATGATGGCGTCTCATCAAATTTGGTGGAAAGCATCCACTTGGACGAAACCTATCATTGTTTCAAATTCTATATAGCCTGTGGCCCTTCATCCATATACTGAGAGATCAACGGCTCGTACAGACTTTGAATAGGGGACAGTTACTGATTTTTTTTTTAAGCAGATATAGCTATAAGGATGGGACGAGGTTTGAGCCTGTGCAGCACTTGCAATGGACGTCTGTAAGAATCCAGCATTACCATTTAACGTCGGATCATCGGGGCCTGGCACACAACTCAAGCAACTGAAGAAATTAAGAGACGCAACTTCGTCAATGAAAATGTAAACGAAGGCTCTGAAAGCCATAGGGTTAGCAATGCTAAGGCCAATGGCGGTGGTGGTTATGCTTAGAGGTGTTAAGGCCCATTCTTCATATTGATCAACAAAATAAAAAAGAACTATCAATACTTATCATATTTCTGATAGCTTAAACCAATTTCTGCTTTTGCCAAATTTGAACAAATTCGATATCAAGGTTGTGTGGTCTCCCCAGCTTCTGCATTGATAGTTGGATTCTTGGTTCCATTTGGGAGCTGTGGGCATGCGATTCGAACTAAATATATCCATATTCAAGCAGTATTTTTTTATTTAATTTTTGAAGGCTTAAGATATATTACATCCTTCAAAATAATGATAAGCTGAATAGTTGATAAAGATACTATTGAACAATATAAACGGCCCATTTAAATTCACAAAATCAGGAAGAATTTGGTACATAGTAATATTACAAAAATAAATAAATTACAGGGAAAAAGTTACACTCAACTGGCAGACAAGTAAGATCTTAATTCAGTGTTGCCATCTGTATCTGAGCGAAACTTGATGTTGGTGTCATATTTGATTGTGTCGCTTTTAAACAGACGCAGTGTGCCAGTCGGACGGCAGAAGGGTTTATTCGAAACTTCTTAATTCCCTTTAGCTCACTCATACGCTCCGATTTTTGTCGGTCCAAGCCTTTATAGGAATATAAAGCAAAAACCGAAAATTACGAAAGAGACCAAAAGAGAATGCAGGAATCGGATTGGAATTCACAGTCCATCGGTGTTTTACCACCCCCCGCCCTTTTCAACCCTTTTCAAATCACGACTATGCTATGCTATGTGCAGGTGCATAACCTTATACAGATATTCTGGAAAATGGAAAGGCAAACGGCATTAAATGGAAAGTAAGAAAATTGCATGCATCCCTGATGGTCCTTGCACCTATGTGAACCTCTCTGGGGTACGCTTTTGCTTGAGTATATGAGTATAGAACAATCACACTTTGGACCAAGATCGAAGAATTCACCTCTGGCCAATCGCAATGAAAAAATACATCAAATTTGATGAGATGTTGAGTATTAAGAGTTGGCGGCGGAAGGAGTGGGTTCATTTAAGCATTGAAAATGAACAATGAAATCAAAAGATCTTCACTTATGGCCCAAACGTTTTCAGTGTTATTTAATGCTCTGTTCTGCCCTGACTGGGGGGAACCTACCAATATTGACAAAATTCTATTGTAAAATTTAAACAAAAATAGTTTTGATATTTTGTTAAACGGATAAAACATTTACCACAAAATCACTTTGTCAGAATAACAAAACACAATTTGCAGTTTAATAAATCGACGTTGTATCAATTTTTGTTATATCCATAAAAACAGAACCAAAAATCACTTTTGTAATGTTTGTGAAGACAAAATTTATGCAAAATGTTTGTTAGCCAAACAAAATACAGATTTCAATATAAGAAATATTTTATTGAAGTGAACAAAATGTATGTAAATATGACACACATTTTTTAAGAATTGATAACGCACGTGTTGGATCAATAAAAATAAATTTTAAACATTGTACTCCCTTTAATGCTATGCTATTGATGGCGTCATTTGTATTTTGACTCGCGAAGTAAGCAGTAAGTAAGGAGTTTATTAGTGCGCATAAAAATATCCGAAAAAAAGTAAAGTGAACAAATACATTTTAGAACTAAATAAATAAATGAGGACATAGTTGCTGAACTAAGCCTTGCTTCATCAAAGGAAGCCACACATGGAAATATTTAAAAGGTAAGTGAAAGAAGTTAGTTCGATGATAGGTATATAGCTAAAAATTGTTAAAAGATTCATCGATCAAACCCTTTTTTATAAGCTCGTTTGTAAATTATGACAAACGGATTTTTTTCTTTTTCTAAATAGATGGCCGATTTGCCGCCGTGTTTTATTTGATGCATGCAGTTTTTATGCCGACCAGCAAGTCAGTGCCCAACGAAGGCGGTATAAGAGGTTCCATATAAAATATTCTACTAAAGATTCCGAGAATGCCTTTTTGATTATTGAAAGGGCATTGACGGAATATTGACAAGGATGCCGGAAAAAATATATATTTTGTAATATGCATGGATACATAATAATTTGTATAACTACTTTTTTGTAATGAATCTAATTATTGAACTCATTTGTTTTGCGTATCATATATTAATGTTCCGCCAAGGAGGAAAAAGAGTCCAAGAACCTCTAAAATGGTTCCGAAAGGAATCATACTGTGATTGAACTCTTATGAGGGAACATACCTCTCTGAGGCGTAAGCAGGGGGTACAATAGATCAAAGGTCGCAGTACAATAACCCCTTTCACATAATAATAATAATATATTAATACCAAATCTTAAACAGAACGGTTCTGTACAATCAACAATATTTGCTGTCGATTTAACAAAATACAATAACTGAAGTGACAAACTACAGAAAGATAAATATCAAGTTGATAAATTTTTTGTAAAATCAACAATTAACTGCAATGGTAAAATTGGCAAATCTTTTTTGTAAAATTAGCAACATTTTGATGAATTTAATAAATTATTTTGATACACAAGAAAAGATTTTTGTTACCACAAAATTTTTTTTGTTAAAACAACAAAACAACATTTCTTTTGTTATCACAACAAAAAAATTAAGACGAAGTAAAACTTATTAATGTTTTGTCAATCTGATAGAAACATTTGGTTGGACATATATAGTATTGACGAAAAAATTGTTGATTTTTATCAAATATGCCAGGGATTTGCAGTATTTGTATACACACGAACAAATTCATTCGCCCATAGCTTTATCGCCAATTCGAAGATATTTTTCTTTTTCCGTTTAGAGAAATTCGCCGAGACAGTGTTCAAGTAAACAATCTGATCCATTTAAGTACTAGCTGCCCAAAGACTGTTTAGATACACCATGTGAACAGTATTTTAGATTTTTTTACGTTGTTTTTATGTACCAGCGCTCATATTCCTGATCAGCAGTCATTTATGACAACCTCTCAAAACAAGCTGTGCTCAGATTTGTCCTCAAACAGTTCAGTCCATTAATGCTTAGAGTGCGCATTCTCAACGGCGCCTTTTGTAACAAATTTGCTGGCGGGCACTCATCGACAGAAAAAGCACTATACTCTCCCGACTGCAGAATTGTGATCGACAAATGCGCTTTTAACGACACTAGACCTCCCTCACAGAGTTTATAATTTTGTTCCCAATTTAAATTATAAATCGGACACCGGAGGCACCCTGTGTCATCGTGCCATCATGTCGAAATACTTTATTACACAACATTTAAAGTCAGATGGTTACCTAACCTGCGAGTGTATGTAAAAAACAGTTGCGTGACAGCAAATTACAAGGGTGAAACCCCTCATTTCCCTTTCGCAGGCAGTCCCTTTGACACTTATCCTGAACACATTTCACAGAGTCAAGCTGACTTTTTATTCCACTATTCCACTGAACCAGAGCGGATATCGATATCGCGAGTACTTCTAATTTCCGTCACACAGTTGTCTCGCACTTACATTTATAACCGCAGGTGGAATCCGGTAAACAAAGTCAACTCTTTCCCCGCTAGAAAAGTTCGCCAATTGCCTCTTGCCTGTGACATAATAATTGGCCGCTTGATTGATGATTATCCCGAGTTGTTCACTTTCTCCACCTCAACTATGTACGCAATTTGCTTAGTTTCTAATTAATTACGACGATGAAGTGGATGATTCCAAACTGTCTACTTAGCAGCGATAAGAGTTAAGAAATTTTTGACAAAGAATTCGTATCGAACTTGTAGGCTACTGCGCGAGCTCATCAGTTGTGTGCTGCTGTATATTGAAGACTGGCCCTCCCTCATCAGGTACAATCAAATCGAAAAATTCAACTTCACTTGAGGTTGGAAGTTAAAAATAAATGTGATGTTATCGTTTCTGTCGCATGTATCTGTCCACGGTTCAGAGGCGCGCAAAAGAAAGGTGTGGTGATATAAAAAGAAAAAAGAAAAAATGGAACCGACTTCACTGCATTTGGAAGAGTTGAAACTGGGGCTTGGTAGACATGCGATTAATACTCTGCGACAACTATTCGATAAGGGAGCCAACTCATCTGCGTGGGGTGCGAATTCAATTCAGTCACTTGGGGCGCACGTATCTTGTATCATGCAAATACTTTTAAAACCCAACCAGACGCTGTGATGGCAAATCTCTGAAATGGAAATTCTGTTTTTGTGGACGAGCTTTAGGAATTTAAAGGAAAATCTTTATCTAGCAGGGCATGTGGGAAGACAAAATTCCACATGCGTACTCTCATAACCTCATAGAGTTGTCCCGCTGGAGTTCCTCTCCATTGAGAGTGCACAACACGGTGTGGGGGTTTTGGAATTTCCTATATGACGTTCGGGGATAGAAAAAGTGCATTTTGTCTTACATCATGAGACTGTCCGAACGTTGAGTATGATGCTTTATGTCATGCGGACACATTTTTAAGTTCCTCACGTAGCAACAAGAGACAGCTCAAAGGGAAGCCAGCCATTTGAGATTCGAGGCTGCGGAGGTGAGCAAAATTTAAAATTTACATTTAAATTGCGGTTGAGCACGAAATGGAGTACTGTAGCTAGCTCTGTCCTCTAGAGTTTGGCCTCCTTTATTAGGGTACACCTAAAAAAGCTGAATATCAAGCTGTATTTAGCAGATAGGTCAACAATTCCATCAAACTGAGGTATACCGCAAGCGGCGGTGTTCAATATGAACTATATGATGTAAGAATGGTATACATTCCCACAAAATGAAGCATATACTTCGCTGCCTTTAGCTAACGCACTAATTTGAATGCCTTGTGGCGCCTTTTACAAAATTAGTAGGTTGAGGTTATAAAGCGTCTCACGCATGATGATAGAGCTGAAACAGGGTGATCTGGCAGGCAATTTGCCGGCCACCTTGGAGAAATGAAGCTAAATACCACAAGAGATTGCGTATTGGGAAGGCCATTTTATAAAGACCTATAGAGCAAGGTCCCCAGTCCGAAATAACTCCTCCTCCGCTATACAAAGCACATGTAAGTTCAGGCTCGCCTATATGGAGCTCGGTTCCGTAACTCCACTTAACCTACTCGACATTTTCCAGACACGAGGTTATGTTTGAGGGGCAGTTTGCATTATATGCATAATCTCACCCAGAAACCATAGAGGCACATTGTGACGGAGACGAACAGTTCGACTAATAGGAAGTACGACGTCCTAAACTTACATCTAGTACAGAGCCGACTAGTCGATGCCCTATATGCTTATTCTATCGGCATTTGTATCAGGGCTGATGTTCGAAAGAACAAATTGTACACCTATACGTTTTAATACACGTGACGACAGCGAAAAGACATCACTGCTCCAAAGCTGCTTGCAAAGCTTGAAATTCGCTCCTTTTAGACGAGCACAATTTTTAAAACTCACTCCTGAAGTCTTTTTAAAACTCACTGAAGGTTGACAAGCCTGGATGACATCCGAAAGCAAATGGTCAAGGCTCTAGGTGAAGAGGGAATCCAATCGTCGTTAAGTGACGCAGGGAATTAGTCTTTGAAAGGGTTAGTCCAGACAAAAGATGGTGTGCCGGTATTGTACCACAGCCACTGCGGCGCTGTCGATGAGATTGCTCACCACCCTGATTATAGGTAATTTAGGTCAAGTAGCTTAGGTAGTTTTAAGTAGTTTTGAGTAAAACAAATAATAAAGAGTTCAAGTTTTCTAAAGTTTCTTGAAAATTAAAAAACAAAACAAATTATAGAAATAGATAGATTTAAGGCCGAAAGGCGATCATTTTAAGGATATTCATAAGTTAAGAGCGCGCGCTTAGAGCCAGTAAGCTAGAATAAGATAAATGTTAGTTTTAAATTAGATTTAATCGTTTTTGTCTAGTATGTAAGATTAAAAAAGGAAACAATAAAAATGAATTTTTAAGTTAAAAGAAATGGAATTAGTCTTTAAGCCGCAATCTGCAGCAATTGCTGCCCTCTTAGGAAAGCGTGTAACGGGGATTGAAGTGACACGGGGCTTTGTGACTTTTAACCCTCCCTGAACAAGAATTTAATAAACCACGGCTTAGAGTTAGAGTTAGAGAACAAAATAATTGGCGATGAAATCGTCACTTCAGCAACTCTTGCCGACATACACCAGCGAAGATCCTTCTCTTCCTGACTGCCTCCGGATTGAAAAGATGGCTCTAGAAGCGTACCGGGGAAGGCACAACAGACTCCTTTGAGAGGGCTCAGTGCCAGAGCCCCATGAAGCCCCGTCTTACAGTGTAATCTACCAGTCAACGTAGTGGTTGGTGGTCTGGAGCGAAGTGTCTCCCGGAAAACACACAAATTAAATCTAAGAAGATTTTTCAATATGCCAAGTCTATCAGAAAAGATCAGCTGCCAACCACGAGAATACGGTCCTCAGAGGACTTCTCAGGTCAACCACGTCCTAAAATAGTATAGGGGTAGGTTGAACCATCATTCCAAAAATGTAATCTCACACAAACGAGTAGTTGTGAGAAGCTGTGGGACAAGTGTTGTGGCACACTTTTTTCTAGCACCAAGCTTCTTGGGGTATATGGCCTTTATGGTTCTGGTCTGATGGCAAATGAATTATCTTCCCACGCTGTGTTCAGGTGAACGGAGATAGATCTAAAGAAGGTTCGCCATTTTGCCTCTTCAATACTTCTAGTTGTCTTGGCGAACAACATTTCGAGTTGAGGTACATAGAGAGGAGTCATTTGCTCTCCGTAAATATTATAGTCATCTTTGGATTTGTGTGCATCTGGTTTGAAGCTGTGATGAAGGTTGAAATGAAAATGTTCAAACTCCTTGTACGCCTATTGAACGTAGGTGTGTGGAGTTCTTTTGAAACAGGTCGAGCAGTTTAAGTCTTTCGAGTTCGAACTCATGAATAAATAAAGATGCTGTGATTGACATGATGGCTGTGTCGATTTTAAGATAGCTCAGTCAATCTGAAAGACCTGAGTTATCGGACTTTATTTCCTGCTGCTGTACTGCTTTTGCCTCTCAGATGTCGTTTAAGGAGCAAGTGAGGCATTCAAAGTTGAGCTGCTTTATCTTAAAACTTATATAAGTTCATGATTCGTCGTAAAGGCTCATTCCAATGAATTGAATCGATGCGCCACCAGGCAGAAGATCGGCGATAGGTATAAATCCAGGATGAGATGGTAGGATCAAATACGGCCTTAGTGGAAGGTTAAGAGTTATGAAAGGCGCCCGATATTTGAACTGGACATAGATGGGATATAATAAAACTATACACCGTATAGACTTTGGCGGTACTGATCAACGAAAGTAGACTCAGGGGTTCCCCATGTGTTCTTTATACAGTACCGTCAAGCACACTCCCAGATGAACTCATAGAATTTTCAGATTCGACTTTCAAGACGCATTTCACGGAGGGACTTTCGAGTAGGACTTCCATAGAATAGAAAAATTGAGGCTTAGCTTACACGACTTCGGTTGCATGCTGTTGATGCAATGATCGTAAAAAATGGGGAAACTATAGTCATACTCTCCGCTAAACCTTTCAATACTTTTGCAGACAGCATGCGTTACCATCCCACATATCCAGGAGCGAGAAGGTATGAAAATGTAAATGAACTGGCCGCCAAGATGACCGCAAATCCCATAACAACATGTACTCGCGGAACGAAAAAACATATTAGCGTGCAAACTTCTTCAAAAAAGCCAACCGCACATGGACTACCAACTTAAAAAAAATAGTTTTTGCGAACAGAAATCAAGATGACATGCTGGTATAATCCCCAGTCAAAGGTCGGTGGAGTTGCTCAGTGGTTAGTATGATGTAAATCTGATCCTGAGCGAGGGATTTCAAGATCAACTCCTGGAAAAACGCAAATTGTTTTTTTTTTTTTTTAATTTTTCATATACCGCCAGGGCAGCTCTCTCAAAAGTTTGACCTACATTCGAGTGTATAACTGTTTGCACAGACGCAAAAATAGTGGCAGTGAGAAACCAACTAGGACTAGAGTCCTACATGAACTTTTTGCGCTATTTATTCTTTTAAGAAGCATTGTATTTGTAGGTAAAAGAAAAACACAACTTCTCTTGCAGATTCCCAGCTTAAGCAAGACTTTCTCACTTGGAAATCGAGCAGAAAATAAATTGAGTTGTGTTATTAACAAACTGCCAATAAAGACCACGCCTGACGAACACAGAATAATGTTGGCAACACCCGAAATAGCTACGACAACTTCGGCGAATGCCTGCAGTTATTTATGTGGGCAAACACATTAGATGTTGTACAGACCAGAAACACGTTTCATAAGACAAAGCAGATAAAGACTGATTAGCATAAGAACACAAGAATTCTTTCACAAAGATCGATTAATTGCCATCAGAAGCAGAGCGGTCACAAAAAAGACCAAAACAAATTGAAACAGCTTCCAATTGCCACAGTAAACAAATTGACGACTTCTGGGCATTACATTGTCCCACTATACTCGACGATCACACGCACTTCACACGGCTTGTTCGTTTTAAAATAGACTCAAAACAAATTGACGGCAATTCATCACGACTGTGTGTCGAACTCTGGCCCCTTGGTCTATACCCTGACACGGAGCCAATAGCGACATCATATCAATGAGACAGGAATAGATGGCCAGACCGCACAAAAACATAAGAGACGACACAGTAACGTGATGAATGTCAAAACATTAACTTTGGATGACATGGCCCATCCGTCAGCGGAGGCAATCGCCCCGAAGGCATTATTCAAAATACATCTCTTCGACATTATCCCAGTGGGACCTGAAACTGTTGGAAACCGAAACTTAACACAAAGTGCTGACCCTAACTGTTAAGGCACCGAGAAGGATTATCCCAGGGATATACACACTCAAATCGAATCACAAGCATATTTATTGGTGCACAATTGTCTCCGGTACAAGGACACATTCCATCAAAGTCAAGGTTGCTGTTTCGCAGCGTACGAGTATAATTGGCACTGACGATGATGCATGCCGGCGGTGACTCTTCGGCACACTTTAGCACCATAAGTGCGTTCATAATGAGGAGGCTATTTATAATCGATGGGTGTACAACAGTGCACTCCATTCGTTTGTTATTAATTAGGCCTCTTCACGGGGACAATGCGATGTTTATGTCCTGTCAATCAGTGTGCTTTTGCGCCTTAGTAGGTCGACGACGAGCACAATGACAATGATGAGTGCTGTCGATTCTTGAGAAATCTCAGAAATCTCAAGGGCACAATCAAATCGACAGGAACATGTAGCTGAGGTGTAGGTACATATACGTTCGGCATCTCAAAGTGCTTTACCGGTCGGTGTGATTGATTCGATGTGATTTGTTTGTTGTCACTTTGATTGGGCGACCGCCTATACGTATACATGTGTGATGAGAACCGAAATCGCATTTTCAATTTTAAATGCAAAATGATTTGTTAAAGATTCTTTTTACCGATTGTGATAGATGGGACAAGTTTTGTTGTGTCAATGTCGATAGTCGGCTGTCTGTGATTGATGCAGTCATGTGGGATTGTGTAATACTTTTTCTCAAAAGCTGCGTCAATGGACGGGTTATTAAAATGTGTACAAATGGCTTTGAATATGCAAATGAATGAATGTGCGCGTTGGAAGCGAACAAGATGGTGCAGCGGATTTTTGTTAAAGTTCATGCAGGTTCCGCCCGAAATTGGACAGAAAATTACATGGCAAAATGCAACAATTGGACCCGGGCTTGATATTATGGTTTTGAGGACAATTTTCTGTGTGCATTTTATGCTGACTGATTCAAGGCATCAACTTTGTCAAAGCGGTAGGGACGACTTTCCCGCATACACCACGAGACTCATTAGTTGAAGAGAGTGTTCTGTATGTAAGCACCAGCGAGCCTATTGGTGGGTCTGTAAATGAACCAAGTTGGGTGTTTTTTCTTCTCGACGATATACCTTTTGATCAGAACAAATTGTTCAAAAGGCCGTTTGTGGCTCGTATGGTACATGATCAAATCTGGGCTTGTATAGAGGATACGCACTTTTAGAAAGAAAGTGGATAAGCGCACGTAAGTTAACAGTCAGCAAATCAAAGCGCTGACCAAGTAAAGGTTATTGGCGGCTTCCAATGGTCTCGATGCCCTGAAGCCTTAAAAATAAATAATTTTTAAATTGATTTTTGTAAATTCTTTAGCTAAATAAAGATGCAAAATAAATGTTATTGGTTTGCGCGGGAAATCACTGTGAGTTCAGTGGCGTCTCTTTAATTTTTCTTTCGCTTTTCACTTTTCAAAGCCCTCCGTCGCCCCCCATGCGTACTCCACTGCAATCTATATCTTGAAAATTTTAATAGACAATAGACCCGCGTTAGTCAGGGTATGAATACTTTTGAAATGTAGTGCGGGCATTAGGGAAATGCGAAAGGAAAAACAGGGGATACCGATGCACTTTGGCTTCAATAATGTCTACAGTCGCGCCGTATGAATAAGACTTTAACTTTATAATGACATCGAAAATGGGTTTAATAATACCATTTTCACACAGAGCCGAAAACTAGCCGATGCATTGACACCAAACACCAACTTCATTAACATTAACAGCATTAAAAACAACATTAATTAACAAATAAATTGAATTTAGTGCATTTAAGAATAATATTAGCCCATCAATTAAGTGTGGAAAATGATTTTAAGTTGCGATCTGTGACATTTGTTCAGTCAGGTGTTCTACTGAATTTCGTGAATATTGCAAAAAGTGTGTTTGGTTCAACAACCCAACGATTGGAAGTCGTTTTGGTGGTGTTTTCGTGGAAAACGAATTTGAACGACTCGTTTTGGGAAAACTTCTGTTTTCGGCTCGGTGTGAAAATGGTATAAGGATGAGCAGATAGACATTTCTACCGTGACAAGTGGTTGGTGTAAGGGAATGCACCTGCCAGTTGTGTTCGATAACTTTTTGCTGGAGAGAAACTTCAGACAGCGAATTTATAGAATTCCTCATATTCGTATATCCCCGTTTAGTTTTATAGCGTATGGTTTTGAATTCTATATCCAGTAGGCGCAGGGATAGAATAATTCTTGCATCGTTTGAGGCAACTAACAAATAGACAATAATTATGGCAACGACTTCGTATATACGGTCGTTCCAACAAAGGCCCCCTTATAAAGAAACATACCGCGAATGGAAAGTCTTTTGGATTCGGTGCTGCAAGTGGCTGAAGGTTCCAACCACTGTTGAAAACAGCATAAGGTATTGGCCTTTAGAAATGGAAAGAAAAAAACAAAATTCCATTCTAAAGTCCACTCTTGCTAGTGACCTATAAATTCCACGTAGCATTTCATGAAATTCAGAAATGAAACAAATTTCACAAAAGTCAACTTCTGCGAGCTATTGTGACTCAATTTTGTTGTTTCAGCAGAGGCGAGCTTCAAGTAGTCGTTGATGTGAATTAAATAACCAAAAATTGTTATGATTTTACAGATAAAGCAAGGCGAAAAAGTAAGAACGGTTGTGATTTGTCTTGCAACTAGGAACTCGCTACAGTCTGAGCTTTAACTGATTGGATTTGACAAGTTCCACTTTATGTTTGACTTACATATACATCTAACTAATTCCTAACTTTAAGTCAAATTTAATGCTTTATTTCTTATAATTTAATTATAATTAAGTCTAAGAGTCGTATTTAAAATATTTTATTGCTAAGGGCCATTGAGTTTTGGAAGCCTGGAGTCAGATTCTGTGTGGCGATAACGTTGAAACGTTTTCATGTGCAAGTTCAAAAATTTTGATGTAAGTCGCATAAGTAAATCGTTCGTGCACACGAAAACGTTTGAAAGTTTCGCCTTACAGAATGCCGACCCTGCTGATCGTATGATTCTATCAACATCGAAAATAAATGGGCTTTAATAAAAGTTGCCAAATCTACGGCCGAACAGGAAAAATGAATAAAAATAGCCGTCGAAGAAATTAAATGACAATATTTATGAAAATATGAAAAAGGGTCGGAGACAAAACAGAGCCTAGGGGGAACCATCGTTTATGGCATGTTTGAGACTAATTTTTAACTAAGAGAAATGTTGTTTCTAATCAATAAAAAAGGAACGCAAAAGGATGGGTCATCAAAATTAAACCAACTCAAATTCAACCTTTCGCTTATGAAGAAGCATTTTTTTGACAGAACTCATCCAAATTCTTAGGCAAATCAGATAAATATTTTCGTTTTAAGCAAACGAACATTTTCCGAAAAGGATAAAAGTGTATTCCATGTACTTATTAAACTATCAGGCAAACCGAAGAAAAAGCTTCAAAGTATGACGCGGACTCTTTACCATCGATTGGAAGCATCCGCCGCTTGTTTACTCAATTTCGGTGCGGCAGTTCAATGTAAGAGCGTGGATTTTATGGACTATGTCCGGGCGGGGTCTTTTGTGCTGGTCGCGCGATTGTTCCCGCCGCACTAGAAATGGGCGATAAAATCTATGCGGCAGGGCCAATTTTAGAAGGCTACAATTATATCATTTGGTTCAGTTTTGCAACTAAATTCTATCATTTGTTCTACTCAACCTAAATCAGGCATCCTTGGTGGGTAGAATGAGTTGCATGCTTCCTTAAACGAGGGATAGAAACATACCGTCTGGTGGTTAGTTTGGATGAAATAAGCTCATAACCCATTAAATCTGAGTGGCAGGGAAGAGCTTCACTGCTAGCGTGATTTTCTCGGGGTTAGACCCCAGATATGTGTTCATAAAAAGCGGAGCCTGAGTTGTTAACCTAACGCAAAGTAGTCAGAGTTTTTTATTGCTGCAGTTGGATCTTTCGAGAGTGAGCTTTGAAGATGTGCTACTTGAAGTAACTTTTCGAACTTCTCACAGTAGTCCCGCTCCTTTATAGCTTCCCTGTTTTAGGTAAGGAGAACAAAGTGCGTATATACTATGGAGACCGACGGCAAATGTTTGCCTGCGAAACACACATACCCTCCTTCTTAAACCGGTTAATAAACCTGATTAAACAAGGCCGGTTGATGAACCATATTGCTATTTTTTTGAAAAGCATACCTAAGTAAAAAGTTGCAACTTACCGACACCAGCTACATGTATCTTCTTCATCCATGGGTAGATTATTCGCTCGCCGTCGTTGGTTTCACAATTCAGATCATCGTCCGAATCGGTTTCGAGCAAATCATCATCATTACCGTGCGATCCGATCTCGTCAGGTGATCTATCCAACATCAAGCGATCTTCTTCCAGCATATCGTCCTGCAACAACACACGTACACAATCAACAATCTGAATTTATTATACAAGCTGAGCGCACACATCCTGCACGCATTTTGCCATTTTTCATAAATCGACCAGAACATGCAACTCTGCTTCCGCATTTTGTCCCCGACTTCACGAAGATAGTCCACATATACATATATACACAATAAACATCTTGGCATAAATTATGCACACGAATATTATTACGCCGACTGAGATAGATGATGGTGCGAGGCATGTGGCGCTCTTCTATGCATTATGTATAATATTTATATGGTGTATCACTAGAGATAAATAAAGTGCATGCCAGTGTGCGCGCTCATGCAATAAGTCGGTAGGGATTAGTGTCAAACGAATGAACTTACATGCTCAGAACTGGTGTCATCACATCGCAATCGCATACCCAATTCCTGGAGTTGTTGACCCGCGGGAACGGCTTCTTCGATGCGTTTTTCCAGTTTCAAGCCTGTGGGTGGAGTAAATTGAAAGTTACATATGCGACACACATTTTCAATTAAAATTGAATTTATTCACTTTTTCGTATATATTTGTATGCATCTGGAAGCAGAGATAATTTATATTGGTTAAGAAAATGTCAAACAAATTTAAATCAACTAATGTAGTGTGTTGGAGTTTTAATTGGGGCGGCGCTCAGTCAATTTCCAAGCCGAACATGCAGTAAAATATCAACTAAGTAAAGTGGGTGTAAAGTGTTTGCTGCTAGTTACAGTTTAAGAATCCTCGTGAAAAATATACCTACCCACTGTTTGCCAGAACTGCCAATTGAAGGCGGCGAAATGCGTTCGGTTCAAGGAAGGTTAGCAGCTCAGTAAAAATGGACCCAACGCATTGTTGACTTGGATAGTCGATTGTTTTCAAACAACAGTAGGTATTGATTTGGCTAAATAAATTCAATTAAGTGGGTACTGGGCTAATATTAACAGAACCTATCGTTTGTTTTCAACCAATAAAATTCTCAGTGACACATGAGTACAAATTATGCAAAGGCGGAAGGTCCGAAGATGAAAGAGATAAAATAAATAAAAAGTCAGCGCAACAGGTCCGTAGGGACCCAATAGGAATTGCCCCCCACCACCACTCGTTTTGTGTGAGTTGTCCTTTCTGGAACGAATGGAAGGGATCTGAATTTCTGGCCGAGTCCAAACGGCTAATTGAGAAGTTCTTTGACGACAGTCTTACTCTCGGATGTTTGTCAGTGGAAAAAAAAATCAATCTTAACGTTTCTTTTTTTCCACTGTGCCACGACTCCCGAAGGTCTGCCAAACATCCGAGAGCATAACTGACGTGAAAGAACTAAAGGTCCGAAGTTTGATGTGTAGAAAAAGCGGAATATTCTTGAAAAATACTGGAGGAGATGTAGACGACTGTAGAACGTGTCGACGAATGAAAGAATGTCAGAATTAAATTACCAAACATTGGTTCTTTATTTATACTGCCGCCAAGACACCGTACAAAACTATACGAAGCTAACTTCCTTTCGTGCTATAAAAATGCAAATGATGGATGGGAATGTGTGACACTCCCATAGATGGCAGCCCATTTTCGCTTCAAATACAATTTCTCAGTATTAAAATTAAACAGCTCTCATTTGCTATAGGGGTAGGTTTCAAGATGTCGTCAGTAGTAATAATTGTTTGATGAAAACATACCAACAGCTTTCTGGTTCATCCGGGAACTCGAATAATTTGTAGAAAAACAAACCCATCGTTGTCTAAATCTAGACACAAAGCTAATAATCAAGGCACGCACTTCCGCTTTCACAGCGATATTGATTGAATCTGAATCTCCTTATATGCACAGATCTGATTTGAAGAAATAAATAGTTGATGAAGTGAAGTCTTCTTGCTGTCGACGTTTGGTATAAATGGGTAAAGGCGGACCTACAATGCTTTAGACTGGTTTGTCATTTAGACTGAACGCGGTTTCACTACTCAACCTTTGATAAACTAGGGTGCAGTGGGTCAGCGGTGAAAGAGCAAGAAGTCTCTGAATCGACAACCGGATAAGCACCCAAAGGTCTTTTCCACAGCTCCACCTTTCGCGAATGTCTGTCCAACATTCGAATGGGTGTTTTTTTAATGACCCACACAGGAATGGGGAAGAGTATGGAAATGTTGTAGTAAGAAGTATTGAGCCACCATCATATCATCAGGTGGGAATAAGAGTTCCTTGAAAACAAAGGACACTGATTTTGGAGCACTAATTCATATGGTGTGGGACTGCATACGATGCAGTAGATGAGCGGAGGAAAACTGGTGGTGTTCCCCAAGAAAACAAACGGCCTGCCAGCTCATTTGGCAGAGGGCATATAAACCATGGGCCTTACCAATAAACAATTTTAGTTTCGACTTTTAATACTGTTAGTTCCGAGTGGCTTTGTTTTCCATACAAATTTCGCAATAGTGAGCTTTAAAGCCGAGGCTTAAATTTAATATAAGTACGGCGCTATTCCATTTTCAAGATTTGTTTGAATTAATGCCTGATGAAACCTCATCATCTGGTACACAAGAAGGGAGACCCCGAAATTTGCTCCAACTGTAGAGCCACCAGTCTTTTTAACATCGCGCACAAGATTCCATCTGCCGTTCTGTGTGAAATCATTTGCCAACGAACCCGAACAGTGCAGTCTTCGGCGAGCTAAGTCCACAACTGATCTAATTTATCTAATTATCACACTACCATAGATCGTGGAGAAGTTACAAGAAGAACGCATCTAAATTAGGGCTGCGGTTCTTAAATTTTGTACAGCTCCATAAAAGTGTTGGAAATTATTATTTATAATAATAAATAAACAAATAAATAGTTGGCGCAACAGGTCCGTAGGGACCTTTGGCCTAGCTTCTCACAACCATTCATTTTGTGTGAGTTTTTCATTTTTGGAACGAATGGAAGGGATCTTCAATTTTATGCCGAGTTCAAACGGCCCAGGTCCACCCCGGACAGTAGTGCCACCTAAGAAAAGTAAGTAAACGGCCAATTGAGAAGCTCTTTCAAGACAGTTATCCTCACGGATGTTTGTCAGGCGTTCGCGAGAGGTGGTGCAGTGGAAAAAAACCTTAAGTTGGAATTGTTTTTTTTTTTTCGGGATATATGACATGGGTATATGTGGTCTGATAAAAACATCACCATCATTAACCTCCATATAAATTTCGACTTCGGTTACCACTTCTAAATCATCTTGGGCAATCCTCGTCATTGATAGACATGGCACTTGATGCAACCATCTGAATCTGGGTCTACCTAAAGAACGACTGTCGGCGTCGTAGAATTTATTGGAAATCAATTTGTGGATACGCATGAATCGAATACAAGATACATTCGCATGATTCCTTTGTTTTTGTTATAAAATTTAATAGCTTTTCGACAGCGACATGTATGGACTGTTATATTGGTGATGTTACCTATATTGTGACATAATACTTGTGGCGCAATATCGAACCCAAGGCAACCTCTTGTTTACGTTTAGTGTTTTGACTCTATGTCTCCTGTTACGTACACATTCGTGGAAGATACTCATTTATTTAACCAAGAATCCGAACTTCTTCGACTGCGGAGAAGTGGCAGAAATAATTTTAGAAAATATCTTTCCACCAATAAGGCGACGAATTCAGAACAAATCGAAAATGGACTATAATTAGCGTGCCAAAAACGAGAGCCTGGTCTCAGCAAGGGAGTTAATGTATAAGCAAAGCTAATTCGTGAGCAAAGAACTGCAATTCGCAAGTCGCCATAAAGTAAGACCTTTGTTTAGGAAAAGGCGACGGTACTCGAAAGTTTCAAAAAGGCTTTAGCAATCGATGTTTTGCTGCAGTTTATCAGTTATTTATGGACTTGAAAAGATGCATGATTTCATTATCCACATCATCAGCTATCTACTTTACCAGCTGTATAGAAAGCACAATCACTGACTGAAAACCGTCTTCATAAATTGAAAAGGTACGTCTCCTTAAAGGAGACGACCCAAAAAACTGACATTTTAACAGACACAAAGAGAGCAAAGAAGAAAAAAAGCAATAAACCGAAGTCGGTTTAATGGTTAGTTTGTTGGACTAATGGGGGAGTGCCAGGTTCGAATCCCTAAAAGACCCGAATTCCAACTTAAGGTTTTGTTTTTTCCACTGAAAAATCTCTCGCGAAGGTCTGACAAACATGCGAAAGTATAACTGTCATGGAAGAGCTTAGCGAATGTTATATACGAAGCTATGAACAAAAAAGTTCAAAACAACCATAAAAACAAACAAAATTCATAGATCTATGAGTTATTACAAGGACCAATTCAAGTCGCACTTGGTATGTTTTAAGGTAAATTTTTTTGCCTGTTTGTCTAAGCAGTTGTTTGAGTTAAAAGCCCTAAGGCGAATGCATACCTATATAGGACCCTCATCATATTGTGGCATGAAATACTTACATAAGGAAACGCATTTTTCGATATCCTTGGTCATTTCGAATGCAAATATTATCTTCGAATTGTTTTCGGTTGCCGTTTGCATTGAAAAGATTCGAAGATTTAACTCTAGAAGACGCTGATCTGCCCAGTGAGGCTTAAAAAATATATCAAGAACGAAGACTCGTCGACTTCGCCTGAGGTGGCGGGTTTAAGTGGAACGGAAACTTAACCAACTTTGATTACGTAACTGAGTGCAGTTATCTAACGATTGGCTGTAGTCACTTCCGTCAAACGCAAACACTTGTTTGACGCTGTCGCAATATTTGTCAAGCTGTACACAGAGAAGTACGTACTTTATTTTACTAGACCTGAAGGACTACAGCTGTTAGAGAAACAAGCTGATCATCTTTCGAGTTCATCAGTCAATTAACTTTTTCCAATAATTAACACATTCATAAGAAGGTTGATACAGGTATCACCAAGCAAATGGACGAGTGGAATGGGTCAACCGTGTGCCGATTGGACCGGTTGTAGATCACCTTCATGTACAACTCATCCACATTAAATCATAGAACTTATCTATGATCTTTCGGAGTGAATGGCTTTCTTCGTTCGCTTTTTCCGGACATCATCCTTTACAATAAGAACACAACGTTTTCCTTAGAAACCAATCGCTCTTATAAAACGCGAAGAAATATCCATGGACTAGCTGTCGTTTAGTTAATTTTCTCATGGATAAAATTGTGTGGGTATGAACGGCTTGTCTGTGGATGAGTTGCGATGACCCCTTGTTCAACAAACTTACTGAGTACACCATCAACAATACTATCCGCAGTTAACACGGCTTAATCCACCAGTGTTATTTCTACTACGGACTGTTATAATAATTGGAAAGAGCAAGTTACTCCAGAACTAAACTTGGGTACCACAACTACATATATTTTTCAAAGACACTGCGAGTTTTAACGCAATTTGGCTCCGCTTGAGGTGTAATTTGTAAGTTTCCGGGGATCGAACCTGAGATATCTCGCTAAGTAGCTCACACCCAACGGTGTGTCGCTCGATGTCCGACAAATTACTACGAAGTCAGTCCTATTCTTTGGTAATTCTAACGTGGCAACTGTAGCACATGAAATAAGAGGTGGTGTGCCACAAGGCTCACTGCTTGGAACCTTACTGTAGAACTTTGTGTGAATGAAGGAAGCCAATTTAAGTAAGTGGGTGCTGCTCAGGGATTTGCACACCTAGGGCGGCAACTTAAAGCGAATAACTCGCATAACTGAGGAAGTAAGGTCTCTATTCGGACCTTGCGAAGTAATGGCCTACTGTTCTGAGGGGCACACTCTCAATTAGCGTGGGACCACTAAAGTATTCTACATGTAGCTGGATAAGAGTTTACGTTACAATTTGAAGCCTCATCACAGGCTAACCGAGCGTAGAAAATTCCAGATGGAAGAACACCTGAGGACGACATGAAAGGGCTTTATCACTGTAAAAATATTAACATCTCTCTCAAGGTGATAGACGCTAAAAGCCCATTCTGAAGAACGAACCGTGGACAAGAGGTACATTATAAATAGACTCAACTTCTGTGTGATAATCGTGTCGTCACCTTCATCGCCTTTAACTCAAAGAGGTCCCCTCAAAGAGGACTGCATAGTGAATTAAGTTAATGAAGAGAACTTTATCATTTAATTTTTAAAGGTTACCCGCTTTATATCGAACCAACTACGGCTTTAGTTCAAATCCCATTTTTATGAAAGGACAGTTTCGTAAAAGGGAGGAATCTAATGTGTTGTTGGCTCAACTGTAACTTGATCTTGCCTACACGTCAGAATGAGTTTTCCAGTGAGGGATCTAAACTAGCGGATAAGCAAGTTGCTGTTCCACAAACAAAACAAAGCTTCCCACTGTTCTATTGAACGCAGCGCGGGTGGTGCCAACGTCACAAATCTGCATAAATGCGTCTCCAGAGAGCTAAAACAGTAGCCTACTTAAAGATGACTCTCTGTGCAAAGTATACCTTCATTTTAGAGGTCCCCTTTAAGCACACCCCCATCAGTTACTCACCTAATTCTTGTAATCCCAGGACGGTGTTTGTCGGCTCTGTATTGGGACACTGAATTGGCAAATCGAGCATCTGGTGATGGCCATTACTCGCACCGTAGTATCCCCCGTAGTAGCCATTTGTATTGGAGTTCGCGTATCCATTATTCGCTATTGCCGCTTCCGTTCCATTTGCCGTGACAGAGGCCGCCACCGCCGCCGCCGCCACTGCCGACGAATGCACCGAATGTGACGTATAACCAGCATGGGGATGCGAATGTGAATGCGAGTGTGGATGCGGATGATGGTAGTAGCTGGCGGCAGAGCCTATACTCTGGTGGTGATGATGGTGCGGAGAATAATTGAAGTTGTTCGAGCCCTGATGGTGCAGGCCACCGACACCCGCTGCACCACTATGCGCCGCATTCGACATGTAATCGCTGCCAATGTGCGTCTGGTGATGTCCAATCGAACCAGTTGTCATCGTGTATCCATTATAGTGATGATAGTCATCGGCCGGGGGAAACTTTGGTTCAAGCCCCGTACCCATGGGGTTTTGAACGTGCGGCGCATGCGGGTAACCCATAAGAAATGAGCTCATTGTTTGTTATTTTCCGGACACAATTCAACTTGTGCTTTCCGCCTCTCTGTTGCTCCCGTCTTCGCGAGCACACGAACCAAAATAAACTCTCACTTTGTATGTACCAGAGTGACCTTCAGAGTGTACACATTTAATCACAACATCAAACACAATACACTTCATCAACTCGATCGAGTGCGCTAAGAACTGAAATCGAAATTGGAATTGAACTTGTGTATCAATATCGAATCCGTAAGAATCGCAGAGTCACTATACAAAGAATCTCGCTGACACACAATGCCGCATTCAGGTACAGAGCCAAGCCGAGCGCGCGAACAATAGGAGCGGAAAAGATGGCGCGAGCGCGCAATGGCGCAATACACATAGGCGGCGAGTATCAGTATAATAAATCTGGTAAAGCACGACCGAAAATATTTTTCAAGTCCGTTTTATTTTTATTTTTTTTTTATCTTTTTTCGGATCGGACAAAACTTAATTTTAATTCACACGTTGATTCACTGTGAAGGCCATAGGCGACAAACACGACGAACTTGGCACCAGTAGTTTTCGAGATGACCACTGTCAAGCGATAAGCCGCTCAAATGCAAACACAATAAGAAACGAAAAAGCAAAATAAACCGAAAATAAACAGGGAAAAAGCGCGAGGAACGCAACGAACTAGCCGTCGTCTTTGACGAATTTGAATTTGTAATTAAACCGCAGAAATACACGCAGCACGTTTAGATACGTCCGTTCGTGACGAGCCGTTCTATTGTTGTGTTGTTGTGGCCCGCGATTGGAAGTTGTTGGTGGTGTTTTGTTGTGAACCCCACAGTATGGGTTTACCTGTCAGCTGGTACAGCTTAGGCCAATCATACTCGTAAACACAGGCATCCAGTCGATAAATGTATCTGCCCATTTTCGTTGTGGAACTGGAATATCGGGTTTATGAGGAGAGAAATGTATTTCTGTGTGCGAGACTGAGTCGAACACATCCGACTACAAAAGCCCAGCATGAATGGCACACACAGCACGCCATTTTTCACAACTAAATAGTATGGTGGCGATAGATGGCAACGCATATGAGCGAATGAAAGGGAGTATATGTGTGGAAAATGTTGTCAAGTCACCGCCCTAAAGAAGAGGTGATGGATGTTTATTTTGAGCTAGTACATTCTTCTACAGTGTGGTGTACAAGTGAGTTTAATTTGTTCGTCCATACATGGGATCGAAACTCAATAGGGCCCTAGTGGACTAATAACCATGTAGCCTTCACAGTAAATATTTTGTAAGTCCCAATGGTGAATTTCATCTGAAAATGTTAGCCATTTTGAGTTCGTTAAATATGGCGCAGAGACTAAATACGATTTTTAGTACTGCGCAACGACTTTTAATAGTAAAAGAAATTCAGAAAATCAGTTTCTTTTTTTTTCCATTTCGAATCATTTACAAATTTTCTCCAACCCGCACTTATAGTGAAACCAAGTAAAAGTTTGGCTGACGGCAATAGCCAAAGTTTATTGTAAATTATTGTAAAAATTAATGAATTTATATATGAATAAAATGACTACTACTACTACTACCAAGTAAAAGTTTGGAGGAAGCACCAGTGAAAATGCTTCTTCTAAGAGCACGAGGTAGATACTTTTTTTAACGCATCAGTATGGCAGTGACAGGACTTTGTATTGCCATACAATTGTATCAATGGCAGCAGTCCATTTCTACTGCTACACTACCCATGCAGACTTGCCTTGCCATAAGTTATTTGAAAAATAATGCTCTTATTCTGTGTCCGGCTATTGCAAATCTGCAGGGTGACTTTTTTAAATCTTGATGATAGTTTAACAAATAAAATTTGCTTGCCAGCTGGGTGACTTTATCTTTATCTTGATGATGCTTTCCTTAATGACAAAATAATAGATTTGTGGAAATAATATATTTATCCTCGAACGACGACGCATCTTCCGTTTTTGTCCTTACTTTAAACTCTTGTTATTAAAACCAATGCGCTATACTATTAATTTGTTTAAAAGCTAATAGTTTATAGTCTCACGTCATAAGAGAAACTTCCTACGTTTGCGCAATGATTTCAAACCTCGGTTGAAAAAGGCTTACCACTGAACTGATTTCAGTAATATTTGACTTTCCCGAGTACGCAAGTGCCACTTCTCAATTTTGAGTACTTTTGGTACTATTCGTAATTTTTAAAATAAATTGAACTATATATGAACTTATTTCACTTACGGTCATGTTATTCACTCCAACTATATCATATTCAGTCATTAAACCCAAACATAAATTCAGTTCATCCGATTGAATTTAACCTGCACTCCGGAGACCAGTTTAAGTACTATAACTCGGATCAAAACGCAATTTCATAAACTTGATAGTTCTTCATTCGCCGGAGGCGGGATGGATGGCCCAAAAATTGGATTTCATTTATGAAGTGTAATAAATGCTGATGTCTTCGTTGTCAGAAGACAAATTTAAGAGCTGATAGAACAGCCGATAGTGAATCATTGATTGCTTGCGTCAGTGATTACGATGTCGTGGATTTTTGAAAATATTTCCGGCTAAAAAAGAGACATTTTGAAGGCTAAACTCAAAACTAATACAATAAAAATGAAACTCGGAAACACATCAAATAAAATCAATTGAAAACAAAAAAATTCCATTTTATTTGTGAAATTTGATATTACGTAGGCTTTAAACGGGCTAAAATAATTTTTAGCTGTTTTGAATCTGAGTTTAAATGCATATTTATCTAGTGAGCTTAATACATGTTTTTGAGTGAATTTTATATTGATATAGATTTAAATGCAGATGGTCGGGTGTAAAATAAACTTAAACCTAACTTACACTCGGAGTGAATAATTTGGCCGTTAGATTCAATAAAACATGCATTTTTTTGTTGCTTGACTACAATATTTATATTATGGCAGTCAACATAAATTATGTACTATTTTGTACATTTCAGAAATCTTTCTTTTCAGTTTTCATTACAATTGAGAGAATTCCATTTGAATCACTGTTTCAAACTCTGACAAAGTAAAATTCTGCTCTCATGTGATACCTATTTGGTATGCATTCCATGTAGTAGAATCGAGTATAGGCTTACAAATCTGTCATGGCTGGCCTTGTGATAGTACTACGAGTTCTCATAAGAAACGGCATGGGATTTAATTATTTTGAAGGGTGTCCCAAGCTCGTAGTCATCTTATTTCATATTACTTAAGTTTATTATAATGTTTCGAAGTTATTGAGGTTACAAATACGTTAAAACTCTTTTAAAGAAGGAGGTTACGGAAAAAATGTAGATCAAGCCTATATAAAACGCTCACTCATATCAAGAACACAGAGATCGATTTTTTCTTTTAAAATACTTGTGATCAAAGGTGCCCACTTTAACTTTAACTATTTATCAAGCTTTACGAAGAGTATATTTTATCGCTTAGCTCTTTTGGATGATACATTTCTAAAGACTGATGGTATTTTGTATAGAAATTTATCGGTATGATATTTTTTTTTAACTTTTAGGTGTCCAACCTTACCTATAGCTTTGAAGTTTTATTGGGTTGCATTTGACGCTTCCCGACCCTTTTCAAGCCATTAAGAAATATGATCGAGCTAAGTTTTGGATGTTCAATGTTTTTTCCCCAGAGAATGCCGAATCAGGAATTGGGTAACTGTAAATAAAGCCAGTGTCCGTGCGCGGAGTTGGGCATGAAAATCAAATAATTCCCTTCGATTAAAAAAAAAAATCCTTGTCAAGACTATTGAAACAATAGAAGAAGTTAAGTCTAAAGTCAGCCATCTTGTAGTGGAATGCAGGTGTGAATATGTAGATTGTCGAACTGGAGGTGTTCAGTAACAGTTTGCTTTGGAGTACCCGACCAACATAAAACAATCTGATGCACACACCTATCAAACCAAAGAAAAAATACATTAGAGGAAGGGCGCATCGCTTAGTGTGCTAAAAAAAAGAATAAAACTTACGCAAATGAGTGGTTGTAGGAAGGAATCCCCTTGGTCCTCTTTTAATTATTAATCCTTTGCTTAGTAGTCAGGATATTATATTATACATTATAATATTTAATAATACTACTCATGCCGGCGTCACTGTCACCCGCTGTGCCTTATCGAAAAATGTACTAGAACACAACATGACTGGTGTAATACCACCATCACTCAATACATACACACATTTCACTCAATTGATTTATGCGTTGTCTGTTATCTCGCTCACACTTTGAAGTGCAATGCGCAGGACCACATTTTTGAATGAAACAAAAATTGACTCCGCCTCCTGAAGAAAAAAAAGAAGAAGAAAACTAAACGACTGACACTTCATTGCACCGTGTCAATGGCTTTAATTTTTACCCCGTTCTCAAGGCAATAATGCATTTGATGAGACGGACCCCACAAGAAACAAGAGAAACTACAATCCTACACCGACCATATCGATTGAAGGAAAACATCGTCCTTCGTGTGTCTTGTGTGTGTCGGTCGTAAACTGACTTGCAAAACTCTTTGAACTCTCCTCTCCGCCATCGTAGACATTAATGGCGGGCAGGCAGACCTCGTCTCGGGCGTCCTCCGCATTGGCACACATTTTCCAACTTTGGATTGCAATTAATTTTTTATCAGCGCAGACGAAACAGTGGACAGAAGGAGTAGGTCCAATTACACTGGATGGATGGTCACTGGTCACACTCATAATGGTATGGAAGCCATTCGTGAGTAGGTGCGGCGCACGGTGGTGGATTGGCTATGTGATTGTGATGTGATGTGATGGCAAGTGCGATGTGTTGTCTCTTAGGGAGAGTAGTAAGTGGCTTTTGATGACGGCCTAATTGCCGGGCAATTAAATTGAAGTCAATCATCGGCCGGGATTGGATTCAAATATCGCTAATTAATTGAGTAGGTAGGCAGGCAATGTGCGGTCCTGTGGGCAACTACAATGCGTGTGGTTGAGCATTGGCCACAAGCTGGTGCATAAAGTCTAGATAATCTGAACAGAGAACAGAATTTTTGACAAAATCGGGTGGGAACAACCCCATCACCTATCCATACCTAGTGGGGTTGGATGCGTTACATAAACTAACTCATATGCTAATTAGCTTTTGATCATGTTCGCCAGACTGTAGTATGAGTAGGTGGCGATGTGATAAATTGATTATGTCAGTGTTGGCCTCAATATAGCGATTTAATTGATTTTTTTTTTTTTAATTTTAATTCTTTTAATTTGCGATTGAGTAGTCAATAATATCCCGTCCGATTTATTATTGATAGGAAATTATTGTAATTTATAAAAAACTCAATAATGAGTTAAATGATTCGTGTAAAACGTATACACAAACAGTATAGTAATTTGCATCTTAATGGAGTCAATGTTGGCATGATGGTGATAAATTGTGGTTGATAATGTGCGGTAAATTATTTACATGTGTCAATAGGTATGTTTTTTTTTATATCAAAACTTGGAAGGAGATGTGTTAAAACATATCAAGTTATATATGGCCAAGCGATTCCTTTTAGAGACAGTTGGAAAAGTCTTAATGTGTAAACGAACTGAGTCAGAGAAGAGGCACTTGTATCCGGACAGCGTTAGTGTAAGAATACTTTGTTGTTTACTTGAGAGAAAAAGCCACGTCAAGCATAAAAAGTCTCAAATATTCACAAAATTATAACCTATCATGTGTCACACAAATAAATGTAAAGTTTCATCTGAATACTGCAAAAGTTGTGCGGCAGTATAGTGGCTAAGGTCCGAGAGTGTGGCAATTTTATGATCACTTTGAAAAATGGAAATAATTTAAGAGCAGTTTTTGACTTATTCTTTTGAAATAATCGTTGAAATATATCGTTCAGTTGTGTGCCGATATCTGCAAGTGCCTGTTTTCGAATGGACGATCTCTTCACAATGTAGAAAATTCAATCCGAAAAACACCATTTTCAAATCGTAAAAACGTAAATGGGAACTTTTCTGGAACTAAACCCTTCATTATCAGTAGTTTAGTGAACTTGTTGACTTCTTTAGTAGCATGCATTATGAATGACCTGAAGAAAATATTGAATGGTTACTAGCTTCAAACTTGCAAACTCAGAGGCCCAAAGGATAGAAAACAAAAAAATACACCGACTTGCTGCTGCAAACCAGAAAGAGACGCCTTTCGAACTATGTAATTATATTTTCCAGTAGTCAGAAAAAATGTTCGATTTATCACTGGAACTCAGTTAGTTTTGTGACAGTAATTAACATATTTTCATGTGGATATTTAAGGCCTTAAAAACTGATTGAAGGATAACAATAAATTATAGACAAAAAAAATAACTAAAACTTCATGCTCGTCCGGATAGTAGTGCAAATCTAACTTTTTTGAATTTATTTCTTATAAATATTTGCAATGCAATGTTTGGAAAAATATGATGCAACATATTCGCAGAGTCTTAGTATAGTTAGTGTGTTGGACTTCTAAGCGAGGGGTCCCATGTTCGAATACAAAAAAAAAAAACAAATTCCAAACCCAAAAACTCACATAAAACGAATGTTTGTGAGAAGCTAGACCTAGAGTCAGAAATACGACAAGTGTGTGGATACTGGTGCCCTTACCCCATTCAAGGGATGATTATAACAGGAAACATCAATGTTTTGCCAGTCAAAACTCCAAGGAGATGGTAGGAGGCAAGCTTTCTGTTAGTTAAATGTGTATATTGTTAGAGTAAATATGAGATTTTAACGGATTAAGGGAAACAAAAAGAATAGCGCCTCTAAAATGCTGCAGACAGGAAGAAATCATCAGCGAATGCAACATTTGAATAATTGTGTAGGTATACTCTTTAAAGTCAAGTCTAGCCATGGCAATGAAATCAGTGACGTACCCCAAGACATTATTTGCATAACTATGCAATCTTTGTGTTGTGAACTCGTTCCGCATTCTTAAATGCCTCATGGTACAAGGATACTTGGTATGACAAATGAAACATACTTTGCCGAAGGCTTTTGGGCAGGAATAATCCATCGATTTATTGCATTATGGCTTCTGAGTCAATATGCAAAATCTGGCTCCTACTCCTTCGGGTAGAAGCTTTTCTACCCAATCACATTGCTAGCTCTCCTTCACTTCTGGATGAGCAACTGTTAATCATGATGGGTTTTAGTTACTGGTAAAGACAAAAAAGAATATGGGCCCTAGACCCTACGACCAGACGTTATTTTACCAGCCGTACAAAAAAGAACAAGCCTAAAGGCTACCCGCATGGGTTTAAGCAATTTCAAAGGCTACGTTCGATTGCCGACATATGGAAGTTAGTGAAAGCTGGCCAAGGATTAAAGGTCAATTAGTCTTTCGTCATTTCTTTTGATACCCTTTGAAAGACTATTGAACTTGTAGTAAAGGGTCCGCCATCTAACTTTTTTTTTCAACTAGTGCTTATTTCGCGAATGGTGACACTTAGCTCATGTCTGATTTGACAGATAATTCCGCTGAACGAATATGGTTGTGTATACGCTTGAACAAGGCGGGGAAATATTCGCTAAGTGGGCCTGCGATCGACTTAGAAAAGATGCCGATTTTGCCAAAAAAATCATCTTTTCAGATGAAGCTCATTTTCATCTTGGCGGGTATGTAACTGAGCTCACATCTATGTAGTTAATAAAGCAACTCAAATCGGTTTATCAACGGATCTAACAGCAATAGGTACCTTCTGTATGAAAAGTCATAGGTGGAGAATATATGCAGCATTTAAAAAATAGTTAAGATCCAGATGCCGGACAGGTATACAATCTGCTACGAGCTACGCTCTTACACGAGCTACGCTCTTACACGAGCTGATGTTAATGGATCAAGACTCTGATGGAACTTAAACTTCAGAATTTTTCGAGTTAGACAGGTCATACATATTTCTACGATTGAGTGACGCACTTCGATCAATTTTAGGGAGATCACTTATTCGTTCACTTCAAATAGTCTACAGAAAATGAATCATAGTCGATGAAAACGATGTAAGTCTCGACTGGGAATTTCGTGGTCCTTTTCAACCTTTTCATTAGACAGTCGATCTCTGAATCCAATGGTCAGAGTCGCTGTTTGGCTTTCGGAATGCTTGTTTAGGTTCCTTGCATGAGCCACTGATTTTTATAGATAGATGTGACGGTCCTTTTCTTATAGTAGGTATGTCTCTTCAGCTAAACACTTGTTCGCACAGTAGCAGTTGTTTTTTAGTAACCATCAAGCTGAACGCAGCTGATCCGAAAACGAAACAAGTCTTGGGCATTTATTTATACCGAATTTTGTACTCAATCTTAACTCCATAACCGACGAATGTTTGCCTTATTTGTTGCACAAAAATAGGCGGCTTGCAACTAATAACGTAATGGATATTTAAAAATTGTTATATCGGGTTGCACAGGTCTGTTTAATTTTATAGTTCCTTGGCATACATTCCGCATACTCATTTCCAAATAATAGATGCGTCGTATTTTCTACACTAAGTTCCTTACAATTGAATTCATTTCGCAAATTGACGCCGAACACATAAGCTAATAATGCACACAATTGCAAACAAAAATTGTCGATGACAGCAACACTTTGCTGGGGGCCAATAACCTTCCATAAAGGCCATGAAAAAAGTGCAGTCTCACTTCGAAATATATGTTCATCTTACACCGTTACACCCGAGCACCATTCCCCTCCTTCACGTACATACTCGTACCCTGGATAAATATCTCCGTACAGGAAGTACAATATTCCTTTCACAGGTGCTACATTCGACAACGACCCTTAGCATGACAAGTGAAAATCCGTGATCCGTCATCACCAATGGCAGTGTTGGTGGTCAGCATTATAAAGTGACGACTGACGGCCACACTTTGCTCATTCAATTTTTCATTTCAAAAAAGAAAATGAAAAAAAAAAAAAAAAATACCATCCCCTTAAACTTTAAAGGAAAGAAGAACCCTCATGGGTCCGTCGCCCACGCAAGCACATTAAATGCGTGTACAGGCCAAAATCAAGTGGCGTGGGGGACAGAGCGAACCGGTAAAGTTTGGTGACAGTTTTTCGCCAATCGTGCTTATTGCTACGAAACTATTTTTGCGGAGTAGGCAAATCATTTGCCTTCTAATAGCAGCCTAGTTAACGTACCTTAATTGCTGATTACCACTTCTGGGTATTTAGGGATGTTTTCTTTGTTGCCGGAGGCCGGGAACAATTTCCAGGACTTTACGATGTATCGGGAGGTATGGGAACGCGCACTACTCGTAAAGGAGGTGCCCTCTCCTGCCACGGGCACATCAAATCCGTTTCTAGACGTTTAGACGCGAAAAGCTGTAATTAACTTTAATGACCGTAAATGGTTAGAATATATGGACGAGCTGAGATAAATGTTCGGCTTGTGCATTTTGGGTATGATTAATAATTTATTTTGAGCCCGTTGTACGCTGTGAAGACAGGTGATCATTTGGGCATGGATTTACGTTGAAATTCGGGCTATTACTACGAGTGTATATGACACGTAAGATGATGTATAGATTGTTGGACGTTATATGGTGTATTGACTGTTATTGTATTGCTTACAGCAGGGAAACATGCAGAATTTGTTGATTGATGTGATTTGTGTGGGTTTTTGGCTTTAGCTTCAAGATGTTCTAGATGCAGGCCCTACTGGGCTTTTGGTTAGTATTACCGGGGGTATACTAATTTGTCTTAATCGCTGGTTCTCAATAATAGCTTTTGTTAAGTGATCCAAGAGACAAACAAGAGATGATTTTGTACGGTAAGATATATTGGCATCATAATGCCTTTCCCTGGAGACGCATGCATTTACCTACTTTCGCAATGCTTCTACTCGGCTTGAGGTATTATGTACCTATGGCGATTAACGACGTCTCTGGGCTAAGCACTTACTAAGGCCCTTTGTAGGGACAGCTAGTCCCAAGATATATTTGCAGCTTCCTAGAGATAGTGGCAATTGGATGCTGTGAAGAAGTAGCGAAGACACTTGATTAGCATCAACTTCACCTCAACTGGGCTAACATATTCTATCTCCCCTCGACACCGACAGGCAGCTGACCTTGTCCATACGGACCCGACTTTCCATGTTTAATAGAACGGGATTTACGCAGACAAACTATACCAGGAATACGATAAGATCGCTTTTAAAGACGGATAAGTTCGCTACGTCAGATACTGAACTTAAGGCCTGTTTGGTCAGAGTAAACTCGAAAACTGCTTAAAAGACTTTGATGAAACATTCACTAAAATGTATTTGATATACCCTGCCTGCTATTGGCTAACGCGTCCTATTCCTCTAAAAATATGTTTCTTATTTCAGCTCTGCTACACTCAACTTGTTGAATTTGAAACTAAAAAGTCAAAGGTACTAACATCTCTTGATAGAAACCAAATCCGATTGATAGTCGGGTTGATAGCTGGACACTGCATCATTGGCAACACGGCTAAAAGGTTGGGCATCTTTACAAAGCTGCAGAGGAAATAGAATCTGTTGAATATCTCCTGTGTCGATGCCCAGCCCTCCAAGAATGCCGCTTCTCATGTTTGCACGGTTCTTCAAATGGTGTTGTTAGTTGCATGACCTACCATGTACTATATAAGGGTAATCACTAATCTGGGTAAATTGCATATAATGTAAACTGCCCCGCTAACTAACCTAACCTAACTTGTTGAGAGGCAATACTTTAGCGAGTGTTTCAGGTGCTGAGACTTAATAAATTTATTACAAGCAATATTTTTACGGAGCGGCCATGATTTGGTGCGCTCGTATTGTTACATAGAAATTCGTATTGACAAATATCACGTAACTTTAAAAATGCAGGCTCACCAACACACTCGCACCCTTCATATGCCACTTGTGATGTCGGCAAAGTTGCTGTCAGCGTTCATAGAATTTCATCCATTAAATTTGAAATTATTCGTTAGGCGTGCTAGTATTTTTTTCTTAGGAAAATATTTATGAAAAATTAACAATGTAGATTGATTGAGTAAAGATAAAAACATTTTGAGCAAACTTTCTTCAGTTACTCAACCCGGTGTCCCCACGAGCAATTTTTATATCTTGCAATATATCATACTATGAAAATTTCCCGTGGAGACAACAAATAGTATGATAGAAAAAAATAAATACTATCGTTCTTTCTTTCTATGAAAGTTGACTGATATCAAGATATGAAAAATTGCTCGTGGAGACGCGGTGTAGGAAAACTTTACACAGGAAGTCGAAGTTAATGATGCTCAAAATCGCAAAATATGCAACCATGTTTGTCCTAATATGTTTCTAGTATATTATAAAACATCTCCTTTAGATAGTTTAATTAACAAAACAAATCAAGTGGTATTAACGAGCTCTGTCACATTTCGGTTGGCAGCGGTTGGCAGCATTTATTTCATACTTTTTGTATGTTTTTGCATGTTGCACGGATTCTAAACTGACACAATACCGATAGAAAAACAAAACGGCGGAGGGGGCCAGCGGCAACAGGAACGCGAATTGGAGATCTCTGACACATACGCGCCGTGGAATCAAAATGTTATGTGACCCGTGACCCGTTTGTGCATTGCATACTGTGCGCAGAAATAATCTCAGGCGTGGACAGCGTTGCCAGACGACTAAAATATTTCTCCCCAGATAAATCTGAAATCAGATTTCTAAAAAAAAAACGCCAACTTCTTTTAATTGGTTTTTTTTTAACATGTTTTATGTATTATAATTAAAAGTAAGAATTACGAACTTGAAACGCGAACATGTAAGTGTATGGTTTTCCAAATGCAGGAGTGTGCGGCAAATAAAAACAACGCATGTTGCATTTTGAAACCATCTTGTAAGTATTTACGCAGCCTTTGCGCAACTTTGATGAAATCTTTGATTATTAAATTCAAAGTTGAGGTTGGTGCTTAAATAATGGAAAACAAAAAACTATAACTTATAAACAAACAAAAATAGTCCAAGGATACCTTTTAGAAAAAAGAATAATCACTGGCAAACGTAGCCTTGGAGGATCGATCGATTATTGAACAGCATTTTAAAATAACACACACACACTCAATTTTGAACCATTCGGTTGTGGACAAAAAGAACACAGAATCCCTTTGGCAACTCATTCTTGAGCTTGCAGAATGCCTATAGATTTAATTTTTCTGCGGAAACACATTTTAAGATTTCCAAAAAGGATATCATATTACGAAATACAAATGAAATAAAATTAAAAAAGAGTCCAGTTTCTCCCCCGTCACCCTGAAAAACTCCTAAATACCGGGGGAAAAACTGGCAAGACTCGGCGTGTTTAGTCTTTTTACATTTAAGCTGCAATTTCAACTGCCTTTTGAAGTAAGGACAACGCAAAATAATTTTTTTTTTAATTAATTTAAGTACATATTTATATTTTATATTCTCCGAAATTATAAGAAATTTTTAAGAACCAAACTGTAATCCTAATGTCGTATGTTTCACTGAAGATGCCTGTTTGCTTTTGCTTTAAGCAAGTTTGTTAAAATCAAATAGCATCCAAATAAAAAAAAATAAAGACGAAAAACGGAAGGACCAGCATCTTCGGTGGAATATGCAGTTGGTTCAATATTTTTTTCTTTTTACTTAGCCGTCTTTATGATTGTTTATAAATTGAAGTGAGGAAAAAAAAAAACTCCATTTCTGATGTGTTCTGTTTGAAATTCACAATTATTCCTACCTCTGAGCTAAAAACAATATAATTTTGACAAGAGGTTAACAATTGGTCAGTTGAATAAAAGTATTTACCAACCTCCGACAAATGTGAAAATGCTTTGTTGCTAGGTTGGACTTGTACCTTTCAAGTGGGTGGATTAAAAAAGCAACAGGTAGGTACAGTGGCTTAGTGGGTTAGTGTGTTGAACTTCTAAGCCAGGGGTCCCAGCTCTGATCACCGGAAAACACACAAATGACATCTTAAGGTTTTTTCAACTGCGCTTAAAAACTAACAATACAACGAACGATTGTGACAAGCTAGGGCTACGGTCCTTCCGGACCTGCTGCGAAAACAATTTTTGTTTTTTAAACAGCAACTATTTTCACAACTTCAATTAGAATAAGACTATAAACTTCTAACTTTGATTGCTCCCGGAAAACGCAGCAGCCGGGCAAGTAGACAATTGGATTAGATTAGATTAGATTATTGGCAGAGGTGGTATAGAGTATCCCGCATGGCAAGTCTGCTTACTATATTAAATTTCGCAAAATTCTTAAAATACCTCGAACTAATTTTAAGCATCGTATTATAAGGTTGGGTTAAATACTGTAGAGGGTATCCTTAAAATGCAATGAGAAGGGTATCAGGCTCAGACAAATCATCATAAAAGCGGTTTCAACTTTCGACTGACAGACAATCATTCGCATGGGATGTTGCTCTCTTATACTAAGGCACCAGGCTATAGTTGCTGTGGCATTTCTTATTATTTATTAATAATTCCTCACCAAGTCATGATACATTTTTTGAGCTCCCACTTTAAAAGCCTTTCCAAGATGCGTATATGCATAATCTTAATTTTTTAAAAATGTTTTGTCTCCTTGCTCCTTGTCGTCTTTTGTAATTTTTTGAAACATCTTTGCGGGTTTCTACGTTTTATTTTTATATTTGCGGCTTGAAAACAATTTCCAAGTCCATAGGCCCTCGTGCTCTCCCTGGTATTTATATGTCCCACGGAAAACATCATTAATCACAAAGTGAAGCTCTATACCGTTCGAGTGTATCTAACAGCAGCCTCGTAGTCGTAATTTCGTTTTTTTTTCCTTCTTTTCTCTGAGTTCGGTTTACATACATACCTACGAGTGTATGTATCTGCTTTCATGTATTTTGTTGTTATTGTTTCAGTTTTCCTGGTTTTTGTTGTTGGCGGCAGTCGGGCTTCGCATAGAACGAATATGATTATAGGTAGATACGCTCGGTCGCTATACGGGGTGGTGTGTTGTTCTATTGCAATGGCAATCAACTCCACAGGACAACATTCGCAGCAGAGATGGGTTGTTTTATAATAGGCTTTGCAGTATAGACACTACGCTTACACCACGTACTGTGCGAGCTCTTAGTCGGCATCAGTGAGACAAAAAAGAAAAATAATATAAAACAAGGACTGACAGTATCATCTCATCCTATCATTGGGGAGAGTTTTTTTCTGCTGTTCTGTGTGGATATTTTTTTTTTTTGCTATACCATTTTTGGAATCAGTTAATACCGCTGTCAATCAAATGCTCTTGGCATTGGCACAACCTTCGTCGAGTATTCGGTGAAACAATTTGCTGATTGATCTGGCATCACCTTTCGGCGGGCTTACATTATGCATTTACGATGACGAATGGGTAGGTATGCCAATGGCTCTTGCAATGACGTCGGGGTATGGGATGTAATTACGGGCAATGTTGAGGACTGCGTCACCACTTACCAATGTTTGACAAACATCTGAGAGTATAACTGTCTTGAGAATGCTTCTTTATCTAGCCGATCGGAAGCGGCGACAAAATTGGGGGTGCTTCGAATCGTTCCAAAAATAAACGAACAAGAAAAGAGTCTGCATGATTCCGAAACAGAACGTCCGACAAACAAATACTCTTTCTGTATACCCCATGGACAATATTGACGACGCGATTTGTCAAATATAGAAGTAGTCATAGGAGCCGGAGTATTTTGCGAGTGCTAAAAGATAAATGAATCGTACACTCTGATGATTGCAGCGTGATCGGCTATACTGCACCCAGAATCCTGACCCTTCTAAAATTTGATCTTCAACAGGAACAGTCATCTTGCGATCTCAGCACTAGACAGTGGGCCTTACTAATAATATTTTTTAACCTTCACACTGCATATTTTGTTGGTCAGCATATGCAATTTTGTATGGAAAGTTTCGAAATTGTTAGTTCGAAAAACCTAGCCTAGACACTTAAAATGATTACTAACTAAGCGGAGTAAAACTATTAAGTCATTGACAGTTAGTAGCTGCCAATGAGCCCTCAAATAAGTGAAAAACAACAAGTCACTCTCTGCTAGACAAGAAAAAGGTCTGGAATTACTGTTCAGACATCCCAAGAAGTGCAGAAAGGACCGAAAATTGAGATGAATAAATTATCATCATTATCATTAAGAAAATGCATTTTGAAAATGAATAAAGTAGAAATAGGTTCAAGGGAAATGGCTTCACGACCAAAAACTTCACTTGAAGGTATTTTAAGTAACTTATGTGAAGTTATTTTCCACTTAAAAATGGGCTGTTACCAATCACCACAAATTTATGAAATTATTACCCATCTACAATTAAAATTTGTTGATTCTAAATGGGAATAAATGGAAATCAAAAACAAAGTCGATGTGTATTGTCATTCTTTTCGTGGTCTCAAGTTGGTAGCGCTGCCAGTTGATACCTGTCAAACTCAACTATCATTTGAATTTCATAATATTAGTTGAATGTTTGCCATTTACGATGACGGATCGCCTAGCAATCGAACAATGCGCTAAAATTATCAAAACTTGCTACAAAAGTGCTGATTCAAAAGATGCCACTTTTAGCGAATTATGCTATGATTATGGTCGTCATAATCGACTACGCAAGCAGTAGGTAAAATTGTGCAGACATTTGAAGAGAGTGGAAGCGTCTCAGTCGAAAATATTGCTGCTGCAAGTGCAAGTGTTGCTGATGATCCGATTTTATTGATTTATCAATTCGGAGCTATATGGTCGAATGATAACCGATTTGTTTTGGCCGGCGATTGAAGATCTTGACTTGGACGATATGTGGTTCCAACAAAACGGGGCAACAAGCCACACAACACGACCAATTACGGCTTTATTGCTTGAGAAGTTTCCTGGTCGCGTAATTTCACGTTTTGGCGGTGTTAGTTGGCCAGCAAGAATATGCGATTTGACACCGTTAGAATTTTTTCTGTGGAGCTACGCAAAAGACCGCGCTTACGTGGATAATCCACGAACTCTAGACGCATTAAAAACCAACCCTACTCAAGTTATGGCCGAGATACCGCCCAAAATGTGCGAAAAAGTGGCTAAAGATTACCTCTAAAGAATCGCGTGCTCAGAGTCTCCCCGAATGATATTGTTTTTCACATTTTATGGCAAAGTCCAAACTTTATAATGAAATAAAATGTTCATCCAAAATGTATATCGCTGTGTGTGTTTTATTTAGCTTAACATTCGAAACACACTTTCTTACCTACCATTTTTAAAAAACAAGGGCACCTCAATCACGAAGTAGTTAACACAAACAATTAAAGTGTTTCATACGTATGCATGTTTATGAAGTCATAACATACATTTTCAGGACAACGAAACTAAAAAGCGATCACATTGAATCAAAAGGCGCACTTTCCTTCGAACCTAATCGAACCCAACCTGCTCTGGCTTCTTTAAAAGAACAACACTAAAGTTCTAAAGTCTGAATGCATCTGCTTTTGAACTGAGTTGTACGATTGCGTTCAAACCGTCGGATGTGTGATTTTTGAGTCATGTGTCTTCAATGATCGCTTGAAGTACCTAACCGTTGTCAAACTTCTGAAGTTTCCGAGACTACGCTCTATGATCTTTGGATATCTAAAATCTCTGCTACACAAGTTTAGGCAAGGTATGGAGAAGGAGGTATCATGTGCTAGCAGCTTTTCCGATAGGAGCCTTTGAGGCATATTGTGATGTCCCTTCCTTTATGTGGGCAAACCCTAAAATACGGTGGTTGGTTTATTTTATTTATCTATTTATTTTTTCCGATTCAAAGACCCCCAGAGATGAGAATCGTCGCTCTGGAAGGGCTAGACAGTGGCATATGAGATGTTGGATCGTCTTCGATGCCTCCTTGTCTTCGCCACTTCTGTATAAGTCTCCAGTATCCGGATTTAATTAGCGAAACTTAGTTCTAAGCCCCATCCCTTGTTTCCCTCAACTAATAAGTCGTTGAGGAGTTTTCATAGAAACTGCTGCAACTTCGATTTTACAAATCTTCTGTTTTGAATAACAAAACGGATAAAAAAAAAAACTTTTGTTGCTGAGAGGAGGACTGTAAATCAAACAAGGAGTGCTCCGTTGATGAAAATATTTTCGACGGATTTTTGGACGGGGAACCGAATAAAGTAGATGACACGACCGAAGAGCATTTCAAATTTGTTTTACTTTCGGACACCGAAGCTCGGACTTTCTGTGCGGCTTATTTCAGATTTCATGTAGGTAGGTATTCATCAAGGCATGAGAGTCCGACCGAACAAAATTTGTAAGCTCCAGTAAAAATGCGTTACGATTGTTCAACCTGTCTGTTGTAACTTTCTTATGTCTTTATCACTAAGTGGTGGCAGTGTTGCCTCTGAAAATTTTCCGAAAGAGTCCAAAAAAAGAGTCCCGATTGAAATATGAGTCCCATTCCGAACTTGTATTTTTCTATACCTTAACCGCGCTTAATGGTTTCTACCCTTTTACCGATTGAATAAAGTCACTTTTTTTTTATTTAACGTTATAATTATAATTCTACTAAACACAGACGCAGAACGTAGTTTTTTTTTCACAATATGTTGACAGAACGCACAAATTCTGTCAATACTAGTAGGTAAGTAAACTACGCTTACCGATCAAGCCAATTAAAGGTATTTCTCAAGTTTGTGATTAAATTACAGAAAAAGCGTCCTACATTTAATAAAAGAGTCCAATTTGACTCATTTTCAAAAAGATAAGTCTAGAGTCCGGGCTGCCAAAAAGGAGTCAAAATGACTCTAAAGAGTCCAGAAGGTAACGCTGAGTGGTGGTATAGCTTGGACAAGTGATCGCGAATCCTAGAGCTTCACTTTCTGACAGTAAAATGTCTCGTCCAGAGAAACACATACGAAGGCCTACCTGTCAGCATTCATATATGGAGGCAAAGCCCTTAAAGCAGTCTGATGGTGCATAATATCCACCCAAATCTTCCCTAACACAGTTGTTGTTCTCCAAAACCAAGACATCAAAGGCAAAATTACATTTAGCTCACCATTTATGTCAAGCTCATATTCGAGCCGTATTGCCCCGATCCAGAAGTAAGCCTCTCAGGTCTAACGCCAGTTCCTAGGCCTCTTATCGAAATTGCCTGACAATGTAAGCACTCCCTGAAAGTGTTCCACATTTCATCATTTTAAAAAAAAAAAACAGTCACTTAAACACATCCCTATGAGAATTAACCGCAATACCGTCGACTTCTCCCCCACTGCGTTCGAATCGTGAATTTACTTTCTCTATGTGTATAGGTCCTGTATGTGTGCCAACTTGAGGCTCGCATTTACATTTCCCAGCGGAGACAACATGGCGGCTCTGTTTCAAACAATACAAGCGACGAAGACAAATAAAAGGAAACTCACCTAACCCCAAGCGGTATACTATGCACAGCCCTCCGAATTTCATGCAAATTTGACAAGTGACATGTTGACAAGTGTGATGGAGTAGAACCTGCCACATAGCTCGTACGATAAAGGCCCATTTCACATCTCTGCACAGTAATTGGAAAACTTTCCAGGGGTGGATACTTGATAAGGCTGGCTCTTAAATAAAAATTATACAGACCTGCGTAACCAAAACATGGAGTTGCTGGAGTTCCTGATATACCCGGAAGATCTGTCAAACCGAAATCGCTAAGGAATAAACAATTGCCAGCTTTGAGTTGGAATCGATTGGAAGTAAGCTCTTCCATCGCCGTGGGGCCGACATTGATTGAGTGATTGATATTCACGCAAGGACTTTCTTGTCCCCCAATTTCGAAGATTTCTTGCGTGTGTTTAAAACGCAATATTGCACTTAGCTCAATAGTTCCACCAGTTTGCGGCTGTATGGGCAGCGCGCCGTATGGAACTGCGGCCATAACTACGAGTATTAAAAGTGTGCGGTTGAATTGTGTCAAAACAATATTATTAATAGCCTACACGGGAAACAGGCCGGCAGCTGGCGGGGGGCTTCAATTTTCCACGCTCCACAAATTCAATTTAAGAAAAAGCAAAAAAAAAAAAAAACGAGTGACTGTAGCGCGAAGAACTTCATCACCGGGGGATAGGCGGTCGGTGGTCGGTGGTCGATGGGCGCGCGCTGTTCCATTCAGCTGTATATACCTATATATGCGGATGCATTCGGCTTCGGACCGCCATGACTGTCGAGGACATGCAATCCCATTGTAGGATTGTAAGTGCGTTCCGCAATGTACATGTTCGTATGTGTAGCAGCAGGTTTATCTGAATAGCCCACCACGACGACTGTGACGACGACGACGACGACGACGAAGACGACGGACGGCGGCCATCATTAATCATTGCATTCGTGAAGTTTTTATAAATTTTTCATTTTGATTTTTTGAATAATTGCGGTCTGTCGATGGGGCCTCATTAAGATTGATAAGTTTTTTGAAAATTTTCAATTTAATTAGCTACAATCATAACAGCCCGCTGGCGAAAGCGTTAGCGTTTCTGTGTGTGGCATGCTACGGCTCGGTCTTCGGTTATGTCTTATGTGCGATGTGTTGTCTTGATGTGGGAAAACCGAAGAGACTCGCTGTCTCTGTTGTCAGTGCGCCGTCGGCTTGGAGGATTTTTCCCCGTCTCTAGGAGTACTCGCTCTGTGGGAAAATGCCGGATGCATTAATTTTCGAGATTTTAGTTCGAAGCGTTAAATTCATAATTCCATGGTACTAATTGGAAGATTTGTGGGGAACATTAGCATGAGGCGGCTGGCCTAGGGCGTTTGTAGTTGTAGTTTGTTGTTATATGGGAACTTTCCAAATGCATCCGATTGAAAACTGTGCGAGACAAAATGGTGGCGGTGGAATATCCAAACTTCCGCTCATCTAATGATAAATGACAGACGCACTTCAGTAAAATTGCATTTTGTGTATGCCTATGGGTGTTTGAAACGAGTTCAGGATGCGAACATGAACATCGGTATCATCGCACTAAGTTTGCCGAAGGCGCTTAGTGAAAAAAATAAATACATCAGAGGCCGTGAGAAGAAAACAACGAGGCACGAAATTTGAACTGATTATGGAATAAACAGGAGTTGAACGAAAGTTAGGTAAGAGGTAGTTACGTTTACGTCATTCCATAAATTGAGCTTACTGAAAAAATAAAGAAGATATTTGTGGTAGAAAAAGGCCTACCTAATCACCCCAGCTGAAGGAGGCATTACGAAGACGTCTTTAATCGTTCTGAACGCAGAACTCTTCCGGTTCACATAAGACGGTGAGTTGACGAACCGTATGAACCATGAGCTCTAACCATGCTGCACAGGGACATTGCTCTTGCTATTAAAGTGCGAATTAGTTGCAGCGAAAGACACCTTACCCCGAGGGAGGGACCTTGCCTTTGGATGACAGGGACCTCTTGGAGGGCGAAACTAGGCAACGATGGTGCACGCCTACTGTAGAACCACCTAAGCAGGAAAGTTAGTATACCAACGTACGGTTTTAGTTGCCTGGTGAGCTGCCTTGAATAAAGCTATAATTTATAATATGCCTAGCAAGGCTGCACTAGAAACTTCATTCCATCATGAGACAACCGGTTCGGTTAACAATCAGCTAACACCAATCCGTCAAGCGAAAGCCAGATCGGCCGAGAACTTAACAGGCGGCCGTGATCGTGTACAGAAGAAACCCGATTAGTCAATTCCTCGTCGTGAGAGATAATTCGGCCTTTCGCAGACTTCAACTTGGCGAATTTTGCATCGGGACTTGGGCATGCACCCGTAAAAGATCCAACGGACCCAGAAGCTCAAAGGTAATGTCCATTGAAAAAGCCGTTTGTTCTCTGACTGGGTTTCGGAGCGTTTGAAAAAAGATCCCAATTTTGGAGGAAAAAATCATCTTTACATACAAGGCGCATTTTTGAATATCCATGTTTTCAAACAAAATTGCAGTGCATGGAGTGCCGCCAACCTACACGATGTTTACCAGGTGGCAATGCATCCACAAAAGGCTTCTGTTTGGTGCGGGTTTTGGGCCGGCGGCGTCATTGGTCCGTACTTTTTCGAAAATTCAGTTGGTGAGACCAGAACGCCAGCGCTAAAGAACGACGCTTGCCGATTTGCTTTGGCCAAAATCGAATGATAAGCGACATGTGGTTCCAGTAGGACGAGACTAATGGGCCACACATCCAGCAGAGGCCACGATGGACATTCTCCATGAATAACTTGAGGGTGGGTGTGGTTATCTCTCTCGCAGATGTGACTTTTATTGGCCAACAAGATCTTGCGAATTGACCCCGATAGATTTTTTTCTTGTTGAGTTTCCTGAAGTCACAGGTCTATGCAAATAGGCCGCAATCGATCAATGCCCTTGAAGCCAACATAACCAATGTCATTGCTCAAAGTCAGCGGGATCTATGGGGCGTTTAAATGTCAAAGATTGTAATGCTAGTACTTTCGTGTATCAGCTCTGCTACTTTTTTAAGAGTTTATTGTTTAACATTACTGTTTATACTCGAAGTTAAGTGTCATAAGTCCTTTAATATCAAAATGAATTGTCACAAAAGTGGAACGGTTTTTGGAGATAAGAAAAAAAATTAATGTAATTAATCACTATTAAAGTGATTATATCGTTGGTTGAGTTTTTCTTTTCTCTAATCCAAATTTAAATCAAAGTGTTTAAGCTACGTCGAAACTACACAGAATCATGAATTGTATCACTCGAATTCCTACAGAACTCACACACAGCTTGTCTTTTATTCTCTTGCAACATCAACCCGTCTTTAGTGAAAACCCTATTGCTGACAGCCATATTGAGCGTAAATGTTTAGCTTGATAAGCTTGCAAAAGAAAAGCATTTTCATAAGCTCAGGATAAATTTCATCTTCTAAAGATGTAGGTAAGCTGGAAATGGCTTTTCTGTACTTTTCTTTGAACCAGCTTCCACGTTTCACTGTGGGTACTATGAGATTGATTTTTTCAAGATTCGTCTTTCGCATTTCATAATTCAACAACGCAATGCCAACTGAACGTGTTTATTTGTGATCAATCCTCGACAGTGACATACTACATCGATCTGGGGCTCATATGAGTTGTGAACATCACAAGCCCCAAACTTGCTATAAGCCGATTATTGATTGAAGCACTGTCCCACTTCCGAAGCCTAGGTTTTTCCTAACTTATGTACTTTACACATATTTTTGGTGTGCTCTTATCTCAAGTTCGAATTTGCAAGTTTTTTTTTCCAACATTGGGAAATGTATCTACGGGAGGTAGGGTATTTTTAGGATTGAGTTTATTCACTTTCCTTGGTTCTCTAATGCTCTATGCAAAATCAAAATAAACAAATTTTCGGCAAAAATTCCATCAATGCCATTGGTGTCTTCAAACTCGCATATCCATCGATTAATGTCTGTCACTGAAGACCTTGAAATTAATTGATTTCATCATCCAGTAACTGTTATGGTAATTGCTTTGTTAAATGGAATACATTCTACCAGTTTCCCACAAGCAGTTTAGGTATTCATATAGATAGCAAGAAACTTATTTTATCAAATAGACCGACAGGCGTTTGATAACGAGAATATGGACTGGATAAAGAAATGCATGACAATTTAAAACTATGAAAGTGCACTTAGTGGTCCGTACCTTGCAGTCTAGTGCTGTCTGTCCATGTTTTTCGTGGAAGGTTTCATCTTCTGGCTAAATCAGTTGGTAAGTCTTACCAAAATAAAAAACGTAATTCATGAGTATCATCCTTTCCCCTAATTTTTTGGTAGTGTCCATTATCATAGTTAACAGCTGATCTGAGTAGTAAGGCAAGAAGTATTGAAGAGAGAGTATACTCTAAGCATAGAAGAACCATATTGCCTCAGACCTGTTCTATTGCAACGAATCAGGAACATTAGTGAAGGCGGATGAAGACAGGACTCGTCGCAGACTTCTTCGAGAGATTTTAGGTTCCGTTTGCGGTAACAAGCTTCGGAGGAGTATATATATTCTGTATGACAACACTAACCTAGCTAGAAAAGCTCGCACCAGTCGCCTAAGATAACTACAGGTTGCGAAGAGCGAATTCATGCTAACGACATCGATTCCGACACGCAATAGAGGAATACTACAGGGGGCCGTTTACCAACTTTTGGTGTGGTAAGTTATTGAAATACAGCGAAAAGTGCAGCAGCCGATATCTGGTGAAAGGTTTATTCCTTGTGGTGTCCTGCGTTATACGAAAACGTCAAAATGGGTACCAAGTTTCAATTCCCTCCGAAGCAATTTTGGAGTGTTATATATGATTGCCTTTTCACAGCTATAGCAAAGCACCTAGTTAAAGAGGGGAAAAAAAATGAAACACCAACATTCTTCCTAATGTTTGTTTGTTAAATTACCTCTGCAACTTTACCTCATACGAGGTAACACCACTTATAATGAAACTCAAGTTGATTGTCACATTCGTACCCGAGGCACAGTTAATCATGTTCCTTTCCGCTGCTCTTTTTATAAATTAATAATTCAAATCCAGGTAAACACATATACTCTCGTCCATTACTCAAGAGATACATTATCACGTGGGCCAAGTTCTGTCTTCTGCAGTGAGTCTTTTACACAGCCATTAACTAGGCCGGTTTACCTTGGACCCATAGTTATACTAATTAAGCCAATGGGAGACGACATCCGCTGGTATATGTGTGCATATCCCGCTTACACAGAAGCCATACGATTTTTTCTTCCTGATAAGAATATCAAACTTTACTACCTACCTACCGTCTTGTTATATTATTATGTGTATGCTTTGAATAATTTCCTGACGATTGTTGTTCGCCTTCTGTGCGTCAGCACTGGCTGCACAGCGAGCGCACATACGCACATATCGCAGGATAACCGAGATGTTTGCTCGAAGATATTGTCAATCAAGCGAATTTATAAATAATAATTCAATTCAAGTGTAAACATGCGATAGGTTGGGAATTATGCAATTCCCATTAATTATCCTGTCAGCGTGGTGTATATGATTAGACAGTTCAAATGTAATTCAATGGAAATCGATGGACTGCTCAGTGCTCACTGTTCGTCGTCAAAATAGATAATTATCGTGAGAGAATGATTGTCGTTGTATTCGAATGGACAGTGATTAATATTGAAATGCATTTGCAAAATTTATCGAGTGTGGACGGTTGTTTTGTTAAATAATGTGTTCACTGTGCAACGGTCAACATTAAGAAATAAAATCTCCTTATTGATTTGTGCGACACCTGGTGGAAGATAGAATCTGAATAAAGCTAACTTAGCCAAGCTTAGAATCGAATATTCGGTTGCCTCCATGAGGTTTATGTCTGAGATTTATGTACAAATTCACCATCACTTTGGGACAGAACAAATATTTGAAAACTCATACTCATCATACCATTGCATACTCTTCGGGAGTGTTGAAAATATTTGAATATAACAGTAGGATAGTGGATTAGGTAGTAAGTTCTGTTTCAAATGATGAGCGCTCAATAAGAAATAACCGAACTTAAGTTTTGTGCGGCTATTGGTGGGAATATTTCTAAGATATTGCGACAGCAAGGAATATATTACCAAAATTAAATCACTCTCTCACAAGTTTTCGGCGGGCAAGTTCAAATATGTGAAATTTAACCTGTTGCCTTATAAAACAGAAGACTTGAATCTATTTTAAAATGAGAGACTGCGGTGTAACTATGACAAACCGAAAATACTTCGTGGTCGCTTAATTCGAGTACACTGTACGCATTTCTGTGTTTATTAACGATACACAATATTTTTGGGTTATGATTCGGATTCTAGAATAAGGCAGGCTTCCGATGTGCGAGCAAGCGAAATCGCTTCAGGCTGTCCCTATCTATTTGAAAATGGATTTTTAATGGTTTAAACTCTCGTGCAACTTTCCATTAGATATTAAACCGGGGAGTGTCTATTGGAATGGTTTCCAGTCTTGCTTTTAGTTACTCGCCTTTTTTAGAATTCTGTAAGCGAGGCGGGGGTCTCCAATGCCAGTTTTCCTCTTTGAAAGGCGCAACTTCTATTCCGCCCACATTTTTCAAATAAAAACGGACAATGCTTATGTGCATTTACCAAATCGCAAGGCAAAAGCTGCTAATAATCTCAAGATATTGCGCGATACTAATCATCACATTTAGTGTCTAGGCTAGATTTTACGAACTCACAATGGAGAAGTTTTTAACATAAAACTACCCATTGTGACTTACAAAATATTAAGTGTGAAGGTTAAAAATGATTATTAGTGAGGCCAATGGCGTTTTAAACAGCTAACTCGTGAACTAATTGAATCTTATATGGAAAATTGGATTGGACCCCTCTCAAGCCGGGCATATTCTCTGGAAAAACCTACGGGAAATTGGGGTTGGCAAAAAAATAAATAATACTTATGATTACGTTGACTGCTCAACATGAGAAATTCAGACATTGAACTATTTGCAACAACTGCCTGAGATCTACAATTCAGATATGACTGGATTAACATCACCGAAAAGGAAGAGAAATTAAATTGGTTAATCAGCTTGGTACAGAGAACATTGTGGTTTACCGTGTCAAACGCCTTAGAAAACTCCAAGAGAACGAGAAAAGTGACATTGTCACAGTCAACTGCTTGCCTTATGGTTTCCACAACATTTATAAGAGTTGTAGTACAGCTGTGTTTCGGACGGAAACCAGACTGATTTATGCATAACAACTTGTTGTCATTTAAATATTTTCTAATCCGGGCATTGATTATCATTTCCATGATCTTGGAAATAAATGCTAAAATGGCAACGATCTAAACTCATTTTGATTTTTTGGAATTGGTATAGGTTTGGTTGAAAATGCAGCAGTTGAAGTTGAAGTAAATGAGGATTAAATCAATGTTCATAGTTGGTCACAGAGAAATGGACTCTGCCTGAACCCATTTAATCATAATGTTTGGTAATTTCGAGAAAGTCCATTGACACATCTGACCTCCCTAAAATATACTTAAATAATATGCAAATTATGTTTGTCGAATCTGCTGAAAACTTTGGTATAAACTTTACAAAGACGCTTTCTTGGAACTACCATATAAGATTGACAATTGGGAGGGTTTATGGTGGGCTCCGTTTACTGTGGAGCAACCATAAAATTACACCCTTCAAAACGCGCATAGTCTTGGCCAAAACATTCCTTATTCCTACCATGCTCTATGGATGTGAAATTTTTTACAATTGTGATTATGAGCACAAGCGTAAACTTAGTTGCTTACAATAGTATAGCTAGGTATATCTTCGGATTAAGAGAATACGACCACATTTCTCAACACGTCAACCACCTTACCTTTACAATAAGATATGTCATTCGCATTCATTACGTACGCGTTTTTAATATCTGAGCGCCAATTTTTTGGAACTCACTACCCCGATCTTTAAGGATGATAAGCTGCACTAGGCTATTTGGAAGCAGGCGCAGGGAGTACTTGGAGACTTTAAGGTAATGATGATTTTCTTTCCTATTTCTTACTTATTTTACATTAGGTATTATATTATTATAACTTTAATTTCTCCCTTTTTTTTTAGTACAACTATACTTTATTTTTATTTTTAATTTGCTTTCATTCTGTTTTAACAAATAAACAGATCAATAAATACATTATTATTGTTATCAACTCCGTTGAATAGTTAGATACGCACGGTGCACGAATGATTCGATCAATAGCAAGCGATTGCAAGTTAAGGGCCTAAGTATGCCTTGACTCTGCTTACCCTTTCTGGCTTAGGCTACGTTAGGTTAGATGGGTATAGGTATTGCGCTGTACTTATAACAAATTTTAGTCTCGACTTTAAATTTAAGGAAGCTCACAATTGTCGAATTTTTATAGAACTGTGAACTACATAAATTTATCAGTAACGCCCATTGTCTTTTGCGACTTGAAGGTTGCCTTAATATATGTTTCGTTTCAAGGCGGATTTAGCAAGTTCAAGCTGAACATTACGACTTCATTCGCGAGAAGGTTATCGTGTGAACTTGGCCGGCTGTCAAGCTTAATGCTCGCAAATGCGACAAGATGTAGGTTCAGGTTAACGAGAATTTTTGTAGATTTTATAATGTCCTGTCAGAATGGCAGCTATAACGTTTATCCATTAAGCCGATATACGTTCGCAAAAAAGAGCTTTATGCACAACCCACTTTTCTTCCTGCAAATGTCGGTTCTCTCTTGGTACGTCTGTTCTATGCACAACCGAGTGCATACTCAGCTGCTTGCGACTCCACAAACTCTCCGCGAAATACTTCCGCCAAATCAGAAATCGATTTTATTTAAACATGCGAGTCATACGAATATAGCCGCAAAAACACAAGTGCTTTACAGTTTTCCATTCGCAACACTTTACCGACCAAAATATTGCCACAGACAAAAAAAAAAAAAAAACAACAGCCACGGCTCGATGCCGGAACCTTGTATGCACAACTTTTAACTTTATGGCATGGCAGATCCCTTTTTTTGGCGTTTTTGCTTTTGGAAAATAATTTCGAATCCTAACAAAGAGCAGGAGTTTTACACCTCCTCACAGGAGAAGGTCGTGTTGAATGTCTCTATGCAAATATGGTATGTCAATTCCTTTCGGCATGAAACAATGTGAAAACGGTCGCAAGTAGGTACATTGAAAATAAAACAATGCGTCTTCCGTCTTCCTTCGTCATGGCGTACATTTGTGTGTATGTGGCTGACTACCCCCCGCCCCTTTGAAGTGAATCTTGTAGTAATTCAGTCAGTTGATTTCTGACCGTGGTCCTGCAGAATGGTGGAAAATTTCACATTTTCCTCTCTCCCACCATTCCCTCGTATGTCGTGTGTGTGTGCGTGTGTGCGTGTATTTGCAGATAGCCTGCAGTTCTGGGTGATTAAGTAGATTCTAGGGTTTTATTTGCGCACTACTCATGGTAGGGCCACCTCGATATGGTCCTTCAATAGTCGTCGTTATCGTCGTCGCAATATTGACCCAAATGTTTTTCCCTTGCAAAACAGGGCATGAAGAAGCCAAATATAGTTTTCCATGGGTGTTCGTGTTCGTCCTATGGAGGAGGCCCATAGCCTATTTGCATTTGCGAAGACAGCAGGTGACAGTTTCCTTGTGCTGTGTGGCTTTGGATTTATTCAACTGCAGGATACCAGTTGCCTTGTGTCCGGGTTGGCCGGGAAATATTATATACCCCACCGCGGCACCGTCCATAAAACAATTCCAATGGCCAATGTATGTTGGCATTAATGTAGCCTGTTTGGCTGTGTTGTGCGCTTCATTTTGATGGCGAGGCTTTAAAGTTTTGTTTTTCTTTTTATTGTGCTCATACATTCAAAGAGTGTTTTCATTCTGAGTATTTATTTTTTTTATTTTGTATAATGCCCCATCGAATGAAGGATGTTGTAGCATGAGGTTGATTTTAAATTGGTTTTCTTTGTGATAAATGACGATTTCATTTTGACATTAAAATTGATGCATGACGCCCGAGAGTTTACTTCTGCTTTTCGATGATAAAATGGAAATGTTTGCAGCCATTTACATTAAATACTTTTGTTTTCAAGTTTTTTGTGTGTCTGTTATTTTTTTTTTTTTATACATTTTTGGAATGCGTGACACAGAAAATGAGAGAAGTTTGGAAAACTACTCAATAGGTATGCAGGCGGTATCTTTTGAGTGACCGAAAGTTATGCAGGGGGACAACTTCAGGTAGGAAATTGTTCAGAATTCGACGGTTCCCACTCCAAGCCGATGGCAGTCATTAAAGTCACATTTGCATCGTGATCGAATTATTTAACTATATAATGGTGTACGGTACCTTCGTCGCTTGTTTCATTTGTTGATAGGAACTATGGGAAAAGTTTACCTGTACATTTTTGAACGGAGTAAAGAAAACGCAGAGAGATGGAATAAGAAAGAAACTAATTTGCATCACCTGCATAATGAATCTGAATAAGGAAAGCGGCAGCTTTAAGATTTTCCAAAACAAAACAAAAGTCAAAATATCACATTTTTGATATATTGAGGATTTGGAACTTAAAGTGGTTTCCATGTCTGTTTATCTGTAAGCTTACTTTGGTGGCCTTCAGTCCTGTTGGACCAGGGTCCCAGCCCACACGCCAGTTAACGCAGTGTTTGAGTTGGCGTTAAAGATCACTGGGTTGGAGTGAAAGGTTCTTCATGTCAAAAAACACCCTACAAGACTGCGAAGATCTAGTAGTATTGACCTCACTACTCAATTGCAGTCTCAGGACAAAGAAGTAGCGTGATTTCTGATTGGGTGTAATTTTCGCCCTTAATTAGCGAAGACAAAATAGACAAAGGTTATGAAGCTACCTCAAATTTATATCTACCTGTTATGATGCAAAATCGTAGTTCTCCTGAGTACCTTTTCTTGTTAACAGCTTGATCCATCTTAATTCATGTAACTCTCTTCAGTCATCCAAATATTTGCGTGGCTAACTTATTAAGGCAACATCATGTGGTATTCCTCTTATTCATGTTGCCATCATGCATCTTCTATCCGTGCCCACATCTTCGATACAGCTTGAATCATCCACACGCACTATTGCAGCTGTTCGCCGAGTACACCTGCAGCAATTCCGTGATATTTAGTCCTTTTCGACTCCAACTAAATGGCAACAACCAAATCTTATGACATTTTTTTAGATTGCACTGCCACATTATGAGATGCTTCAGACCAAGTCCGTCTGACATTTCTTTGACAATAGAGTTCAAATAAAATGCTTTAGTTTTTTATTTGTACTGCAGAGCCCGCTGTCTATTGCGTGGCTGCGACTCTGAGTTGTTTATTAATTATGTTTCCAAAAAGACTAATAAGACCCGCTGCCTGATAGCAATGTCTGCGATCTTTAAGGTTGGTTACTTAACTAGTCTTCCTAATAAATAAGCGCTATATAATCGAAGCATCTCACCATGAGGACAACAATGTTATCCATTCGTTGACTTATTTCTGTAATTCTTGTTATTTCTCCAAACTGCTGTAAGCTGATGAAAACTTATCTATTGAACATTGACACTGTCGCATATCTTACTACGGGCTATAACTTTGTACTGTCTTAAAGAATGCTAACATCTTCCAGGTTTTCTAATGTTCATATAGTTATATCTTCCTCTCGGTGCTCATCATTTATCAAGACAAAATGATTGGTCAACTCTTCAGTCTGTTTGTGTTTAAAATTTAGGGTAACTTAACACAACTTCTCAATTGACAGTTGGCAGTTATGGTTATTATTAGTGTCGCACTTTAGTCTATGCACATACTCGTAAAGCTCGGACTTGCCTTGATATTGGTACCTAACCCATTCAACGTATTACATATGCAGCAAAGGTTGGCTTTCAACAGGCTTCGCGAACACTTTAAAGGTTTCATTAATACGGAGTTTTGAAACGTACCTACTGGCAGAGTCCACTTCCATCGTTCCTCTTCAATCCACATGTTTGATTTTGACTCGGTCTTTCATTTAAGAGCAAGAGTGGGTCATTGGGAGTATGCACCTAGATTAAGTGCTGTCGCTTTTCATGCGCCTTAAAAAGATCGATGATCGGAAACCTCGCATCGATAGTATGGAAGTAACTTTTAATGTGAGGCATTCAAGATGAGTGTGGCGACATTGAATGGCCTTGAGCCTACCCCATCCGCTGGCAATTTCTAAATCTGCGAGGATTTGTTTTAGCCAAATCGTTGGGTTTTCATGTTAGAAGGGCCTCTCCTTAAGAGATTAAGTGGTAAATCTCGTCTAAAATATTGCGCCACTATACAATATCGTTCACGATTGTTGAAAGCTTCTGTATAAATATTGAAAATTTGTCTGAAACTTCTGAAATTTCTTGGTGATCTGTCCAATTCGTACATGATTAGAGTGAGATTGACAGTGTGGATTGGAGATCCAAGAAACTGTTTTATACAAAATGCATAAGCAAAAAGTATCGCTTAATACTATAAGTCATCCCTATTCCCCTGGATGATCCTATTCGTATGAATGGAAATGAGAGGGGTGGAAAAAAAATGGCAGAGTTGACATTGGAAATCGAGAAAACCCTATAAATTACATGAAAATAGCGCCTTGGATTTGGGTTTGTTCTTAAGTTTGTATAACATTAACTTTTTGTCTTCTGCATGGCGTCTGACCGGAATGTTTCTAAAAACTACTGCACAAAATTGTCTCAAGATTGTGATGTGCTTTTTCTCAGGCCGGGGTTTCGCTCGCCGGATCCAAGGTTTACAAAAGTCACCAAACTCTGGTTAAGAGGTACTCTTTATTTGCAGTACTTTACTTGATACTATGACAATATTTCATATAACTTATACAAACTACGTAATCTTAACAATATTTCAATATGATGACTAAGCTACGTTTAACTACGAGGCCCGATGGCGGCGTGGTTCCTAGGACCAAAGGGAATTCAGCCGCCAAAAATTGGAAACAGAGACCAAAGTCACTTTCCAAGTGGGTACACAAGATTGGTACGGATCACACTAAGACAAGTTTCCCCGATTGACAATCTCATTCGGGTATTCCTGGTTTTCCCACCACGAAGAGAGTGTGACTGACTTTTAAGTGCAGAATGCAAATTCTCAATTTCACACAAGGGAGTGTCTGCTGCTGGTTGTGAAAGTGTGACGAACGGGACGTTTCGTTACAAGATTTTGTGCATTTGTAAAATGTTGCGATTCAAAGATTATATTTCTTTAATCACAATCCGCTGTTCAAAAGCGGAGGTCTAAGCTGATATATCTAAGTAGAGAGTATTTTGAGAATTCTTTCTAGCTTCTGGCTTACGAATTAACTTTCAGGTATAAAACACTTTGAGACTACATAATTGTTAAAAAATTGTTAATGGTGAATTTACAGTTGTTCTTTCAAAACAATATTAGTGTCTGCTTAATAAATATTTTTCCAAACACTTAGTTTGTCGTTTAGTTGAATAACTAATTTTTGACGCATTTAATATTGCTTAGCCCCCATAATGACTCCTGCCATTATTCCTGTGTTACTCTCCGGCAGCTACTGTTCTGAGATTTTCAAGAACTCAGAGTGACGATTGTACAAGTTAACTTTCTTTTGATGTGAAGCATTACTGCAATCATTCTGAAGTCAATTGCGTGCTTCTCTTGTCCCTTCAATATAATGGAGATGCCAGATTTATGACATGATATGTTAAGTTTTAGAGGGGTCGACGTCGTCGACAGCTCATATAAATCGTCGTCCAATCTTCAGCTCCTAACGCAAACGGAACCCATATCTTACCTAGAAATTTTCTCTCAAAGCTGTCCAGCTCCATCCTTTAGAATTCCGACAGTGAATTTTGCAATTTTCTACAAAATCTCCTTAGCTCTTCGTTAGAGGGACATACTATAAAGTGGCTGTCCCAGTCCAAAGATAAAAGTTAATCTTCATTTCTGATGAGCTGTACTTCTCCGATGTAAAAACAGAGCCAGGGTATGGAAACTCCCCTATACACCATCAGAGTTATTGCTGTCCATTGCCACGTTTTATACGAGACTTGGTTTCGCCTAAGTCCACACGTAGTTTATTTTAAACACGACATCCTTAAGTCTTTTGAGAAAGGTATAGTAACTTGTGGAAGCAAGAATCAATACTAGACACACGGGGAAACTAACACAACATGTTGGGCCTTACCAATAAACTTCTTTAGTTTCGACTCAAAATTTTAGAATGTAGTTCACAGTGGTTATATTTTCCATACAACTTCCGAATTGTGAGCTTCCGGTGTTGCTTTTAAACGGCTCGGCTTCAGCCTCCCAATGATTTGAATGAATTTCCAAATTTAAAGTGGAGACTAAAATTTGATTTTAGTGCGGCGCGTTGACAACAAAAATGTCGGTTTATTTATCAAATTTACCAGTGGATGTCGTGTTATTGCAAATGCTTGCAGACTTTCGTAGACAGACAGATAGTTTTGTTGAGTCTACTTCACTGTCAGTCGTTGCAATTGCGCTCATAAATTGTGGTCATCGATTTAAAACAATTTTTGTATACAAGATCAGCAAGGTTAGGCTAGACTAGTTTCTATCGGTATAGATTCCGAGCCCCTCTTTTGAAGACGAGTGCGTACATTTGGGCCAATGTCCTCTGTCTAGCTAATCGGGACGTTGTTTCTTGTTTATGCGGTTTTACTCGAGTGCAGCTTTTTGACTTTCGACTAGTTTTTTAAAAAAAACTTTGAATGTGTCTTCCGTTCTGTGTGCGGTCACAGTTGTTTCAAACAATTTTTCGTACACTGCCCAGTTGATTATGCATCAATGTTCGCACTTGGTAGTTCCTTTGATTTGTTTAACAGGCCCGCATGTCGTAGTTATGTCTTTTTTCTAAATGTTCAATTTCAATAACTTTAGCTGCTACCACGATAGCTGTAAATTTAAAAGTAGGTACCTACCTACTGTTCTGGCAGAAGGTGAAAGTACACTTTGATCGATTGAATGTAATGTAACTTTTCAATAAGAATTGTTGAATATTGAACCACATAAACCTCTCTAGAACCGAATTTGTCGTTCAAATATTAAACAAATTCGGATCTACAGGGTGGATGTAGAACATACGACGACACACAACTGCAAAACAAAATTGGCTATGAGGAGGTATCCGAAAAAACTGCTCTCTCTATCGATTCTGCAAAAAAAAAAAAAAAAATAATAAGACTTTCTCTATAAATACAATAATTAAAGTGTGAAGCTGAAAAGGAAGAAAACCAGAGGAACAAAGAAAGCCACTAAATCAACGCGAAAACGTGGCATAAAAATTCAGCAATGAATTAAGTACCTCGTACCACCAATTAATCTCGAACTAACTTACACACTCTCCAAGCTCGGTCATGGGGCACACAGCATAATAATTATTATTCATCATCACAATAATGTCGTGCCACACGTTCCTGCCCAGCATTTTAGACATGTTCCGAGTTAGAGGAGAGCGCACAACCACCGTGAGTTCTTTTTCGCATTCGACTAGATTGCATGCCCACCTTCGGTATATGTTTAATCGTCAAGGAGTAGGACATGTGAGGTGGGCATTTAAGGACCCTTACACTACTACGGTTATTGTGCTGCCGAATCGTTGTTGAAATTAAGAAAATCCTAGAGCACCAACACTATGGAATAAATTGGCAGCGATGTTGCGCTGTGATGATGGGGCCAGTTGTTCGCAGGTAACGTGCCACTAATATAGTCGCTAGTCGCGTACACTAACGGTTATTGGGTCATTATCCGACTACGAAGGGCTCGTGCTATGATTTACTGTGAGCGTAATTATGCAAAAAATAATTCCTGCCTTCGTTGGGTACACGTGACTGCTCTAGAAACAAAATACGCGGAGTGGCGAAAAACAAGAAGCGACAAACACGCAACATGCAGTCGCAGTCGCACACGTTGCGATTGCTCTTGGATTCAATTTGAAAATAATTCCGAAAGCCTACTTCCATCAACTACCAACATTTAGAGTCGATATCGATAAAAACACCAAATAGAGTGGAAAGACGTTTTTATCGTGACAAATCCCAGAGATAAGGCTTGTTTTTAGTGTAAAATTTCAAAGGGATACCAAAAAAAAAAAACAACACACATCGGTGTTTCTTTGTGCGGGTAGTGTTAGTAGGAAATGTGATAAGGAAATCCTCAATCAATCGACGGGCATTAAGGGAAGATGACTAAACCTTATAAAACGAATGAGCACACCCTCGTTTATTAAGTGTTGCTGCCCATTAATAAAAGATTTATGAAGTGTGGGAATAAAGGTGGGGCAGGTGTACCTAAACAGCACGCATTGCTTTGATCTTGCCTAGGGGCTTGTAAGTCTAGACTTGCAATCACCGTTTGAAGGCGGCGTCCGTCGGTCGGTGTCTTATTCGAAGAAGATCCTTTTCTTTTGTGGTTCTAGAATCGCACTAATAATTCCCTGGAAAAACTAACCTAAAGACGGCTAACGCTATCGGCAAAGCAAAGAATATAATTTTTTGAGCGTGAAAGCAGCAGACGCGACGCCGGTCATGGAGAAAAGTCGCTGATGGACACAACAGAAGCATGTGCTCGTTTATAGCTCTATGCGTTTTGTTAATTAACTGGCCTAAGACTATTTTAAAAACGTCGAGGTGGAGAGAGTCGACGCAGGATTAAGGAAAAATACCTCAAAGTCGTGCTGTAGACTAAATGCATGCGTCTGGCCTCAAATTTATTGATACGCGAGACTCTCAAAATGAAAATTGCCGCACATTTCGTACACATCAGCAGGAGAAAAGACATAGAGGAATAGAAACTAGATAATATTTGCGGATAGATTTGGTTGGTGCCATCGTCGACTATTGGATGCAGTGTTATACAATGTTCACACCGAGCCGAAAACCGTGTTTTCTTCGAAAACTAGTCGTTTGAAGTTTCTCTCAGCTGTGAGACACTAGTGGTAAAACTTCTGTGTAAACTATTTTGGTTACAAATTTCGATGTGGAAATTAATTTTAAGTTGTGTGTTGTGACATTTGTTCGGTCAGCGGTTCTGCTGAATTTGTTGAATATTGAAAAAGTCGTGTTTGTTTCAACAACGCAACGATTGGAAGTCGTTTTCGTGGAAAACTTCCTTAAACGACTCGCTTTGAAAACTGAAATGGGAAAAGTTGTTTTTTCGTTTGTTTTCGCGAAAACCCGGTGTTCGGCTCGGTGTGAAGAGAAGGGCAGTCATTTCTTGTTCGTTTAATCCATTTCTGGTTTTCTTCAGTTGGTATAATCTTGGAAGATCGGGCTCAAACTTTCTGAATCGAATTGTCGTTGAGGTTCCTTTATGGTTTGATACTTTTCTTTATTCCGCTAGGGTATAAAGGAGCTCATTCAAAGGGTGATTACCATTTTCTGCATTTTATCGCGCCAACACTTTCGATTATTTTATTGATTTTGTTTTTCATTATAGGAATTATTGATAATATGTACTTTAGTTCCTTATTCGATGTGCATAAAATGGGTTTATTAAAATTTACGTGTCACTGCGTCAAACCACCAAACTGATGTCACTGCGCCAAACCAGCCAACTGAGAGAAATCGTCACCAGTGGCTTTAGCTTTAGGCTTCTTCGAGAAAATTAAGACTTTCATCGTCTGCCTAGCCTAGCCTTTTTTAACTCTCTGACGGGCTGTTTATCGAAAATAGTTCTCAATTATTTAGGTCATTAGATGACTGCGGGCCATTTCTGAACTCAAGTTGAATCACATTTTATATGCTTGCATTGGGTTAATGCAATCCCGCAAAAACCCAAATTCCAACTTAGGGTTTTTCCCACTGCGCCACCTCTCGCGAACGTCTGACAAACATCCGAGAGTATAACTGTCTTTAGAGCTTCTCAATTAGCCGTTTGGAATCGGCATAAAATTGTAGATCCCTTCCATTCGTTCCAAAAATGAAACTCACACAAAACGAATGGTTGTGAGAAGCTAGGCCTTGGGTCCCTTGGGCCTGTTGCGCCAACTAATTATTAATTGGGTTAATGCTGCACCCTCATGCACATTGTCTGTGAATAAAAGGTAGGTCTGTCTTATATTTCCTTGAAAATGAATTGAACATGGACTTGGCAAAAGTCGAATATAATCCTTGACTATATATACAAAGGGCCTTACCCATAAAAATGTTTGACTTTAAATGTTAGTAGTTCACAGTGGCCATATTTTTGGTACAAATTTTGCAAGTGCGAGCTTCCGTAAATTTAATGTCGAGACTAAAAAAGTAGGATCTCTTTTGTAGCTAAAGTATTGCTGAATTTCAGATCAACACCAAAATGTGAAAGAAAAAGGTTTCTTAAAAAACGAGAATCAAACTTTGTAAGGAACAAATTGCATCCTCACTACTGTATTCAATATCTGCTGGCCAAGGCCCATCGCTCATTTGCAGCGAATGTTGGACCCTTGTAGATTTGATAACGAAATGAAGAGCAGGTTCACTTTCTGATATAGGAGGAACACTATGATGACTTTTTGCAAAATATGTAATACATACAGAGAATTGCCTGCCTAAACTCAAGAAAAGGAGGCCAAAGATGAGTTGGTTCGACTAAATTACAGCAATTTAAATTTTACAGCAGAATTAGATTCCTATTTGAAAGCGTTGTGGGGCGCTTTCGAAGTAAGGTAAGCTCGTCACCTTGCAGAAAAGACTTTACCCACATGGTAATATGCACCGCCATTTTCTTTTTAATATGTAATTCCCATGCCCTGATAGTAGGCACAACGAAGGATTTACTGCATCAAATGCACCGCCACACTATATACCTTGATCTTCATTCCAACGATTTGAACGATTTTCCACATCAGGCATGCAAACTCCTTATTATAGGGACTTCATTATTATATTCGATTTTGTTTGAGCTCATATTTTTGACTGTCGTATGTGGGTAGCCATTTCGGGTTCCAAGACCTCCTCTTGCCCATTTGACATTTTCAAATGTCACAGCTGCTGAAATTTCAAAAAAAAAAAAAAAATCACACCACGACGAATGCCACATCAATTGAACTTCAGTAAAACAATCGGTCCCTCTTACCATTACTCGTCTTTACCACCAACCATCACCGGTCGACAAGTCTCAAAGTCATAACTTGTAAAACCTTTTATCACCGGGAGTCTTTTGAGAGCAGAATGGATGTGATTTCCCACAAGTCAATGGGATTCCAATTTACCGAGAATCACCAGGTCACAGTGTCCGTACAACAGCAGGACATCATCCGTTCTCCAATAACGTTGGCCATAAATTAGACGACTTTATACCTGCAAAGACAACCAAAAGGGAGAAGACGTTCAATAAACATATTTTAAACACAAAAGCCATCTCGAAAAGGGACATCACTTAATCCTAGGTAATTTATTAATTGCTTTACATCCTTCACATAATTAAGAGGACCCTTTTCTAAACGACTGCCTGAATGGATGTGCGCGTAAAGTTTTCTGTCAGATGTGGGCATTGTGATATAGCGTCTTAGAAATTGTTTAAATTTTCGGATTATCCCTTGTAAGCAATCGACTTCAGATACTCGTAATAGTGTCCTTATCACACCCACTTTCAAAATAAATAAACACCAGAAAGCCTGGAGGATAATAGTAAATACACAGTCGGTGCGCGTTACATTACCGAGCGTATGAGCGAGTTTTCTCTCCAAAGGACAATTACTGTTAGATTAATCAGGGATACAGAGTACGTATATGCCGCACATGCCAGCTACTTTAACCTATAATGATTATGGTAGTTTATTTTAGTAGATTATCCTTTTCTGCTGGCATATAGGAACATACAAATATAAACCCACCCAGATATGGAGAATAACAACTGAATCCTGTATCCGTCATGCTATAAGTATGGCCTGGTGAATACACAGGATTTGCAGTGAACTCCCAAAAGGAATGTTTCAGCGTATTTTTATTTCCTTTCTTCAGTCCATCAGCCATCACCACGTGCGGGGAAGGGTTTCTTCCCTTCCAATGTCATTTCAATTCGCTCATACAGATGCCAAATAAAATACTCGCACACACATTCTCATCACAAAGGACTAGAAGTAGGAGTGTAATAAAAATCGATCAATAGATTAAAGAGAGAGTAAGTAAAACATGGATTTTCTGTGTGGGGTTTTTTTTTAGCATAAAGATGGGAGACCAACAAACTACACGACAATTCCTACACCCAGCCCTAAGTGAAGGAGAAAACGATGTGCAATGTATTGTTGTGTGCGCAAAATAAATACTAAACCACTCAGCATCCCTCAACGGAGGGATGGCAATGCAAACATACGCAGGATTTTCAGTCTCACTCTATCTCGGTCGCACTGTTCTAGTCAATTTCAGCCCGTAGAATAGATTTCCCCGCATCAGGCACCACGCGCTTATGCTGTGTTGAAGGATGAGATTTTAAAATGGAAGACTCACACACTGAACTATGACGAGGTGTTAGTGATGCTGCCGGGATTAAAGTTAACCCGCTTATCCATTTCTTGGGGTGTGTTTGTATCGACCGTTTCCGTCCGCCATGCTGCTGTCGAATCTAGGATATTCAAAATTTGTTGTTTCTTTAGATGGCAGCCGAGCAGAAGGGGTTGTCATGGTTGGGGCAAATACTTTCAGTCACGCGTGCACGCAGGGGAAGTCCTGCTTTTATCCTTTTATTTGTCTGGTATAATTTTTAGTGGGAAATGGAATGATGCCCTGGACTTTTAAATGGATGGATACACACAGATGGAGGTTTTCGCACCCAGCAGGTTCAAGTTCTTCTTTTAATATTTTTCTCTACACAAATAAAGTTTGCTAGCTGTTGTTGTTGTAGGTCCTCTCCTGCAGCGCTATATTCATTTAGTCTTGATAGCTCATTTGGGACGCTGAACACAACTACTCCTCTTACAGGGGGGGATTTTAATGACACGGACAAGTGAAAAGTCATTTCGGCTTGCGGTTGCTTTACGTGATTTTCGTAATGAGCAGTGCGGAGGGGCGAGGCAAACACAACCTTGGGATTGTTAGCAGTTTCAATTATCACTCTCACGTGATAATAACACTTCGTGATTCGATAACTATTCCATTAGAGGTATCTACCTATGACTTTTTAATAAATATCCAAGCGGAAAGTAAATATTTTGTTCACAAAATATGTGTTAATTGACTTAGCAGAGCGCATACGTGGTTGTTTAGTTGGTTGACTAATTTTCCATAAATTAATGTTTTTCAATGCGATACCTGCTTCAAATTTTCTAGAAGATAGCTACTGGCTGACGCTTTTCTACTAATTCCCGAACTGAGGCATAATTGAAAGCATATGACTCTCGGGTTGTATACTCGATGATGGATCATAATATATATATTCTTCTGCAAAGGCAGAAGAACCGACGGCACACCACAACTAGTGATTGATTAATGTTTTTGTACTGCCGGCACATAAATGACACAGCACTGTCAAGAAGTGTTTAATCGAATATTAAACCTCTGCACTGTATTCGGCACCTAATGTGAGGTTTGTGTAGGCAATTCAATTGGAATCGGAGTGTGATAGCATTCCGTTTATTTGGAAGAGCTTCCGACAAAGCCTACAAAGGCCCATCGAGACATTTAATATGTTACAACGAAATCAGACGCCTGAATATTCCATGACACTGGCGACACATGGAATGGCTTCTTGATAAATGTGGCATTAAGTAAGATAGAAGGAGGTCGATATTAGCTAAGATGGGAATGTAGGTTGCGATCATACCTTATATTCAAAGCGTAGCTCCTTGGCACTTTTACGGACTTTTGAGCTATTATTTTGTACGATGGAATGGTCATATTTTTCTCACTCCAACGTATAGAAACTTACTGCGATCACAGTTTGAAAATAATGCGGCGTGTATCAAGATTATTTATGTAGTATTTATGGCTATGGCTGAATATCCGCAGATCACGGTCATGAGGAGTGCGTGGAAGGTTCCTATAAATAACAAGTTCAGTCGAATAGTGATAAGCAACGTTGACTTTGCGAAATAAGTTCTGGGAATTATAAGAAAACGGTAATTTCTTTCGTTTGGCATAAAAGAAAGTATGATTGACAAACAGTCATATTGCTTTTTATACCAATTTATCACAAGGGTACAATCTTAATAGATTGAAATACAATTTGGTGTACGTCAGGGCTGCCTACTTTCAGCACTCTTTTTTCGGTGGCTTGTCACTGCGTGCTACTCAAATTTAAATCAAATCCAGTCTTCCCAGACTTTGAAGACTGTGTTCCCATTTTTTTAACAGCAAAAGCTTAAGTTCTCCCCTAAGTTTTCATAAGGAAAACTTTAAAAATTGTTCAAAAAGTGCCAAAATTTTCAATCTGGGACCACTGGACTCAAATCCACGAAACGATTTATATAGGAATTAATTAAATAAGAGCGATAACGAAGCACTTAAGGCTAAGATTCAAAGCAGCTCTTACATATATTTAAGGACGGCACTGGTGGGAAGCCAATAAGCCAATTCAACCTATTAATGAATCTTTATCTGTTTGTAAATTGACTCTGAGCCAATGAGCTGTTCATTCATTATTGCACTGAAATCAATTTTATTATATTTTATGTATTTATTATTTTGCTTAAGATGGAATACTGCAAGTGATTGTTATACGACCTTTGAATTCATTATCTTGAAACGATAGCTAGATCTTCCCAAACTTCGTTCCGGTATACAGATATGTAAACCTTAATAAGCGACAGCTGAATTATAAGACCTAATTGGGTTTGTTGGCATTAATCTCATATTTTTTTAATATCTTGAGAGATTATCTCGGAACTATTCGCCGCGATAATTCGAACTGCTTAAAGCCTGGGGTTAGATTTTGTAAGGCGAAACGTTTACACGATTTCGTGTCCACTAGGAAATTTGCTTGTGTAACTTATGGAAAATCATTCGTGCGCACGAAAACGTTTGATCGTTTTGCCTTACAAAATATGACCCCTGATAACATAGTCTTATTATTTAAAAAAAAAAAAATACAAAAATGGCCAAGAAGTAGAAGTAGATCATTATTTTAGTCTACCCGACTATGATGAGCGACATCTATGGCCCACCAGTCGCACAAAGTTCTGTAAATTTCCCTTTAGAGAAAGTGTCCGATGTCCAGCAATGAGCTAAGAGTAAGATAAAACCAAGATCGTCTATTATTGTAGAATATTGTTCAACTTTAGGCATATGAATTGCAAGATAAACCCTCATTTTCCTAGTAAAATAAAATCGAATCGCCTTCAATATTTCTCTATAGTTTATATCCCAATTTGTAGGTACTCCTCAAATTGGACATGGGCCTACATTTTGTGTTGCGAAGCTAAGGCGGGACTGATATACGGGCTATAGCTTAAATCAAACTTGTTTGCCGAAGAGGTTTATTGGTATTTAACAACATTGTGGAGATATTGATCTGCCGAAAACCCAAAGCGGACATCACAGTCACAAAGTTGTTGCCCATATGCCAAAAACACACCTATAGAGAACTGGTTGCCCAACAATTACTTAATTCTGTACACCAATCCACGTGATTTTCAACCAAGTGCAGTCGCAGCAATTCACTGTTCAAATACGTTGTCCTATAGATGAATGTGCTGCGAATTCTATTCAAAAATTGAAGTAAGCTACTACACAAGTGCGATACCAAAAACACACTCGAAATTTACGATAGTATGCGATGTATGACAGACCAAACTATGCTTGGTCTGGTGCAGAAAGGTAAAGATAAATAAAAATAAACCAAATAAAAAAAAATTCCTGAAAAGTAATGTAAAGTTGCGACCCATATTTCGAATGATTCTGGTTTTCCGCCACAAACATTGCATATCATTTCCCGATTCGCATAGACTTCCCTGGAAGTTCGCATTTAGTTCTTTCGCGGTGGTTTTAACGATCATTCCATTGACATTCGCATTTATATCGCCAGTGATTCTCAGATGAACTCGCCGGCAACTCGAATGTTTTTTTATAGAGCAATCAAATCAAACTATATTCCAATGATCACTTTATTTCTATTTCCACCACGCAGCAGTGCAGTGACATAAGTGAAATGCGATTGTCAGCAAGGAATTTTGAAATTCGATCACAGATGCATATACCTATACGAGCAGAAGAAAAACGGGGTTTGGTTGTAAGACCAAACCAAAGCGTCAAATTGAACTCTGCACATGTCTTCTTTCAGGAGAACAGCTTGCAGTGAACTGTCCGGAATTTTTCGAGCATATGGGTCATATGGATGACAGTATTTGGGAGTTTTTCTACGTTTTTAAATAGTATGGATGTTGACAGAGGCATACAACATTTATGTAGCTTCGATTAGAGCATTCCTTGAAACGTGAAACTCCGATAAGTAAGTAAGTAAGTAAGTAATTCATTTATTTTACATTTATATGACAACTTATAGTACAAAGTATGAATTTAAGAGCTATGGCTAAGCCGTCAGCCTTCCGATATTTTTCGAGTTCGGCGGCAATTAATTCAGGCAACGGTGGGTGGTATCTTACTTTTGTGAACCCAATTATTATCATAAACATAAATTGTTTCGACCTTTTCTTAAACAATTCTGTCAAAGAACGTAATCTCCATTTTGTAAATAGCCCACTGTCATGTGTGGTCATGGTCAACAACTGCAATACGCGTTCAAACCAATATCATCATTGAAATAATGATCGCTTCGCTTTAATCTGAAAATCTATGTCAAAGCGATGTACTTGTATCCATCTTCCAACCCATAGGTACCTACATATAAAGAAATCGATTTGCCTAAGATATCATATCAAACGGACGACCATTATTCACTTCTCTCTTCCCAGGATTTAAGTTGATATCGAGGGTTAGTAATAAAAAAAAAAAAATTATAAATTACAACCGCATCTGAAATGAAAATTCCCTTGAAACATTGTTGCAGTGCGTTGCACTGACACATTCAGTTCCAGTGATCATCGTTTTGGCGGCAAAATTTACTCACGCTGTTGTTTTGTAGCCGCTCACAAATAATGTTCGCAGATTGTGATAGTATTGGTGATATAAAAGCGAGTTGGCGAAATAATATCAAAACAACTTCCTCCCGCGTCTTTACGGGTTTAATTCAAAAAAGTTCCCACCACCAGCATCATTGAACCAAAGGACACCAGACGGGGAGGGGAAAAGAATAAAGAAGGCAAAAATACCAACGAAAGAACCAACAAGAAGAAAACGAAACATTGTTGTTTACAAACAAGGAAATCGTAAGTTATGGTAGATCGTAGATCGTTTACCTGGCCCGAGACGCAAAAGCGCACACAAGCGACCGCGGCTGCGATCGCGAATTTCTGATATACAAAAAATACAAAAAAAATTATTATTATAATAACAAAAACAGTAACAGGTAATAAAAAGCAACGGAACGAGAAGTCTGGAGAGACACAAAGTTTGTAAAATGTGTTTTGTTTTTTCTTCTTCTTTTCCAATTTATGGTGAATCGAGACTGGGAGTTGTTGTTTACTCCATGAAATTCCTTACTATACCATGGAAATATTCTCTCTCTCGCTCTATCAAATGTATATGCACACATGAGGTCTTTGGCCTAAATTCGAGGTACCCCATTCCCATGCGCGGCATTTAGATTGATTCGGTGAATGGACTTTTAGGCTCTCGCACACATGCAAAGATGAGTTTCTTTAGGTTTAATGAGACCTTAACCACAAGGAAAAATCCAAACACAGACACTGTCAAGGTGAAGGAATTTTGTAACCAATAATATAATCGTTTGAAGTTGTATTCGACTCAGCGATTAAATGGGAGGTTGCGCTCCATCTGCAATTGGTTTTGTTAATTCAAACAAGCTTGACTCTGGCAACTGGATAAGCTTTAATACAAATCTTTGCATTTATAAAAGTCAGGGAAATATTTTATGTTAATCGATTGGAGATGCTTTTCATAGCACTTGGACTGCATCCGCCGTACTTACTTATAGCTTATTTATGACCTGGTAAGATATATTTCTAGAATAGATGCCCTATATACCTTTACGGACTTCCACAAACCTATAAACTGATATGTTCGCAACGAGCCGCTATCCAAGAGTCCAATTTGTTCGGAAGCAGTTTAAAAAAAATGGTTTATTGTACCTATAAGTGTACACCCACGATTGAGCTTGCAACTGGTAAGCTGTCATAGCCTTATTTGTCAGGCGTTCGCAAGAGCTGGTGCTGTGGAAAAATCCTCAGATTTTAAGATTTAAGTGACTGGACCAGCTTTTACAACTAAAAGAACAATCTGAGCAGAAACGGGAGAATATCATTCCTAAAGTGATGGTTTTTTATGGATTTCTAGATTTTTAAATATCGTCCGAAAAATCAAACCATGTCGCATGGAAGGGCAAAGTTTGGGAAATCGGGCCACCAGTGGAAGGAATTGGGAATCTGAGCTTGTGCAAAGCATGCAAAGCGTACCACCTCCAATACAAGGTACAGATGGTATACCCCACATCCGGGTAGAGCAGTGGTGGAACAGCTAGTACCATTTAAAAGTAATTCGGGTATGACATCTTTAATGAGCTGTAAAAAAATACAAACCCTATCATCCAAGCACACTCAGTGGATTCAAATGGCTTCTTAAATGAAAAAGCTTAGGTACGACTTTTTCGACATTTGAACTTTGATAAGTCACATTGCAATTGTGTAGATGTCTAGATAAAGTCCTCTGCTGTCACCGAAAAGATGTTTCTTTTTTTTACATTTCTCAAGGCGAACGTCCTAACGGCGTGAACAACGACAAGAGGAACCGATATATTCTGTTAATAGGTTTGACAATTCATGGATAAAAATAACATATGAAAATTCCAATAACTTCCACTGTCGTATCAAGTAGACATAAGAAAATTTCGGTTCACTTACTGGGCGTCTTCAAAAATCTAGTTATATTAAGTCGACTGGTCTGGATCTGGACTACAGATGTCGGTAGCGTCACTTTTCCTGTCAACCACATAGTGACTGTCAACTTAGGTATCCGGTCACATAATGATTGACTATATTCGTCGGCTAAATACGTAAACTAAATAAAACAAACAAAAGTTTGCAGGACAACTCATCATAGCCAGCTGTCAGACTTACTGCACTAGATTGTTGAACGTAACCATAGTATGTGCAAAATTCCGCACTCGCATGATTTGGTATAATTTGTCATAAGAAAAAACATGATTTTCAGAAAAAGCCCGTGCAGGAAATTAACTGACTTTTTTCCCAGACACTTATAGAAAACGTTCAAAAATACATGTAGCCCGGAGTTTCAAGTAGTTCTGATACAGATACACACTATCCACATTCATGCGCTGTCCATTTGTTGGCCTACATTTAATTCCCCCCTCACACAAATCCTATCCTTTTCATTTAAATTTCTGTTTTATATGCCGTAAAAAATCCGAAATTTATTGGACAACAAAATCCGATTGCGAGAGAAGTATTAATTCCTGGTGTTCTATGTGGAATCCTAGGAAAAAAAAACAACACACATTTTGCTTTTTTTTTTTTTTTTTCTATTTTGCTGACAGCAGCTGAGGTTCTACAACATGAAAATTATATACCCTTACAAGGGTATCACATAAATTATTATTTTGCCCTTCGAATTGTTACTCGTATCCTCTACCTATAGTCGGGGAAAAAGACAAAAAAAAAAAAACAAAAAATATATAACACCAAAAGAAATCGACGAACCTCTAACGAAAGGGAAATCGAGAAATTACACCAACGACCTTTTGGAATATCCTGTGAATTTAGTCGAATACATTATATAGAAGTATAGGATACCGAGGTGAATATATACACCAAGTCAAATGGAATCAGAGGACGGTCCGAGGCCGATATAAGGAATGGATTATGAGGGAAAATATGCCCCGAGGATGCATGGAGGAAATATAAAAATTGGGATGCTTTGCAATCATGGGTTGTATACCTACTAGTGCACATTGGGCAATTTGGTCAAGAAAACATAAAGTCCAGGGCAAAACAAAATGTATATTCCAATATTAGGGTACATTAAGTGACACTTCATTTGTTAGTCCTGGTCAGTTAAACTTACCTTAACCCCTTGGGTGCAGTTAACAATGATATTCATTAAGCATCAGCGCAAAGGAGCAGTGGTTGCTTCTGAAAAGAAATAAGACAAAAAGTATGTTACATGTTGTAATAGGTAGATGGCAATTTATTTAACTGAGCGCACGGTCTTCGTTAAGGAGCCCTACATAACAATTGGTGCAACCGGTCGATTTAAGCCAACACTCAGAGAAAAAAATGATTGGTAAGCAAGATTATTAAAAAATGATCAACTAACATTTCTTTCTCTACCTATTACTGATTACAAGAACTCGTTTTTAAGTTTTCAAGAATCAAGTATTCAGCGAAAGAATAATAGTACTCTCCATAACTATTTTCTTACGTTATTGCCAAGAATTTCATTCTTAAACCATAAATTTTCATGATTGGGCTCATTTTAATGAGCGAAAATTGTTCACATTATACAATGTTTATTTCTGAATATAGTTACGTACATTCAACCGGTCGTGGAAGTTTTCCTTTAAGGGATCTGCTTACTAGTTTATGCCGCTGAGATGAGGAGCACTCTTAAGACAGTTGTATACCCTGTGATGTTTATCAGACCTTTTTACAAACTAAAGCGCGCGTTTTTCATAGACTTGTGCCTTGAAACGATTTTCTAGGAATCTACAAATGAACTTTCACAAAAAAAAGGACTCTGCTAACAAGAGTAGCTAAGAGCGAGCCTAAGAATACCCTCTAAGGTTCCACACATATTTAATCCGCTCCACGAAAGGTTCAAGCAGTCATTTTTAACCGTCAAACCAACAAGATTTCTAATATAGGATACCAGGTTATGAGCTTTTGAGGCACCTCCTGCTGGCTCACGAGCCCTGAACCCTTCTACTGAGTCGTAAACACTTTAAAATAAAAAAATGGAAATTTGGTAGCCTTGCTGAATACTGGATCCAATCCATGGGCCAGATGCAAGTTAAGCAATTCGTAAGCACAGATCGTATACGAAGGTCGAAATATAGAATAAGTTCAACAAAAGAGTACATAAAGACTTAATTGGTTGTCTATCCCGACTAGAAACTGACATAGCATCTTAAGAGAAGGGAAAACGGAACAAGGAGCAGAGCACTCCACATGCATAGATAGTTGTACAAAAGATAATAATAAGTGCAAGCAACTACATCTCTCTAATTTTATTGTACTTAATTTCTTCATATGAAGTACCTACTAATTTTAATTTTAAAATTTAAACTTATTTCTTTTCTTCACCTTGACGACGAACTAAAAGTTTTGCACAACGAAATTCTCAATTCGTTATACTACCTATATTTTGCATGCGAAAACACGAGGTTATACGAAACTTATGACTTAGAACAGTTTCTGTGTTTCATTTCCATTTTACGCTGTTAACCCAGATATGAAAAAGGGGAAGTTTACACAGAGATAGCATCAGTCAATATGCATTGCTTGTATGAGAATGTGTATACACAATTGTAGAATAAACTTAAAAATTTGCATGAATTTCACATAAAGATGTCATGTAGCTACCCATGTAGATCTATTGAGATATGCTAATGACGGCGTGTACTGATACCGCCACGCCACATCGTTTTAGGTGAGCTCTACGCACAAGTAGGTACATACAGCTAGATGTGTGCGCCTTCGAAATATCGTATTTAGCAATTCGCCAGTGTGTCATTTTAGACACAACTACTTCACTCGTGAAAGGGGTGCGAGAGATACTTGCTACTATCCGTTTGCTTTCTGGCCACAGTGTTCCGAATACGAATATTTGAAATACCTTTTCTTAGTCAAATATAATTCTTTCAACCTCTAATTTGCCTATACCTATGTATATGAAGGTATGTTTTAGGTTTGAAAAGTTTCCTGGCAGGTTACTGAATTTTAATTGACAGTTCTTTATGTGTCTACATATTTTAAATGCCTGATCTTGAACTCTGATTTGTATACGAAACTTTGTTTATATTTACATGTTATAACTCCATGGTGAGTAGTTTAAATTATTTAGTTCATTTATTCATTTTAATCGAAATTAAACCGATCTAAATCGGCACAAAGTCTATGGACGATCTCATTGAAAATGAGTGAATAAGTTTTATTTTAGCAAAATAACGAGAAACGAACAGTTCCCCAGACAATTTTGAATAATCCATTCATTTATAAACGCATTTTAGAAAATAGAATGGTTAGCTAAGTTTTGCCGGCCAAGGCGTTCCCATTAGAAATGACAGAAAAGGAGGAAATCAGCAAAATAACGAGTAGCGAGCCATACCCCAGCACCAGCGCAGAGAATGTCCTTCGACACACCACGTGTTAATAAATTTATTATACAAGTAAATAATTTAAAGGAATATAGACAAAATATACAAATCTATACAGAAAACGGATGTAAAAATACTAAACATAAATAATACCTACTTTCAATGACCGAATAAAGATGCTCTCAATATAATGCGAATTGAACATTTTCATTGTAGGTTTGTTTTATACAACTTGGTAGTCAACTTCAAGAAGATCGAAGTAGCCCAAAAGCTTTCCACAAATTTGTTTCCAGAATAATTTCATATTTCAATGTCAACGTTCTTTATCACACTTCAATTAACTAGAGTTACATTTTATCTCATTCTCAATATGTTTGCTGTCAACGGATTCAACGGACACAAAGAAGAAAGTAATCCTGAGTAATTTATCCGTTGTAGCCGGCATATATGCGTTGCTTGTGGGTCAGCCTCAATAAGATAAATAATATATCCATCTGTCAGTTGAGTACGTTGACGCAACGGACTTGACGGATTGGACGGTCTGAAATTTAGCTTAAAGTTATCGAAGTCCCCCTCTTAGCATATGATGGGCTGCGACTCAGCACGAAAAAACTGAACTCATATTACGTCCCATGCCATAATTATTTGTTAGGTTCACTCATTTGTCCTTTTATTAAAGCGACAAGCTTTGTAAAATATGTGAACGCAGTTTATTTTCCTCACATTTTTCCAAACAGTAGCAATACCCCTTTTCCTACAGCCTATAACCTACTTGGTTTTTCTTTCTTTATTTAGCTAGGTCACTGACACACACGGCTGCTGTCGTGTTTATTTCGTTTTTTGTTTGTTTTAATGTCTCAATTTCATGTTAATTACCATGCACAAAGTTGAATCATAATTTTGTTGACTGCGGTAGTTGCGCTACCTCAAACCTCACACGACTACACGTACATATAGTTTATCTTTATGCATGACATACCTATAGTATGAGCAACCAACTGACTTAATGAAGATGCACACACTCCGATACCGAGCACGAAGATAAAAAATGCAATTAGTTGATAGTTTCTTCACTGGTATAGGTATAGTTAAGGCTTAATCGCTTCCAACGTTTTGTTATTGCTTAAATTATTTTATACCAAAAAACAAATAGAGTCGTGACGAATACCTTAAGATGACTGATGACCTTTTGTTTACGATGAGTGCGGTTAAGATTTTACAACTTTTATGTCATTTAATCGACATGCGGTTGACTGACTTGCAAAAACCGGTTGTTAATATGTCATCCGTTTTGGAACATTTCACAAGGTTGTGTAACATTGCATAGGCTGAGTCTGTCAGTCTGCTTTGGTCATCAATAACAATTTATTTTGTTGTCTGAATTATGCATATGAAATTATTTACTTTTTTCTTTATCTTTGAGCAAATTTACATTTTTATGGGTTGTGTATTTATGAAGCTGTGTTTATGTGCTGCAGGAAATTCGTAAAAAGCACGTATTTCTGATCTAGTACAATGAAGTGAATTTTATCAAAAATTGTTTTTTTTTTTTTTTTTTTTTTGTAAAAGTCGACACCATCTATCGGGGCGTTAGTCATGGTCAACTAATCAGTTTTATGTATGTTGCACTATTATGAACGATTTTCGACTTCTAGATAGTAATGTTCATTTGTGTTTCTATATTAAATGGCACAATGTGAGGTAGCCGTTATCTGTAACGCTTACGACCGCGTTGTCACGACACCCATTCAACAATATCACACTGAGTTTGACAAGCGGCTTTTACGTTTTTAGTACCAACAAAATAATATTTGCCACTGCTGTTGCCCGGTGACGGTGATATATTTTACCACACAGGTATTTTCGAGGAACATAAGGTTGATCATCACTGCTGGCGCATGGAGGGTATGCTACCACTTAAGTGTACTGCTTTCTTACTGTGTGTGCCTATGAAATCATTTTTTTTTATAGCATTAGGGGATAAAAGAGTCACTTGTGGACATCTATTATAAACAAACAAAATTGTATTTGTGATGACTACATAAATACGACGCGGAAAAAACCATTGGCTCTAAAATTGCATCTAAAATAAAGAAGCCTATCTGAAATGGGTATATTTAAATAAAATGACTGTATAGATACATCTTCTGAAGAGAGGGCTGTCGATATTAATTATATGCTACTGTAATGATGGCCAATTTGCAAAATTTTGAAATAAGGATCAAATATCTGATCCAATATTCCAAGTTAAATTTTCGTTTACAGATATAAACGAAACACAACCAACAAGTGCAATCAACACCCGGACTTGAACACCCTGAGGTCAAACCAGACAACTATGCATACTACGAGTATGAATCCGAGAAAACAGTCACAGTTTATATAAAATAGATTTAAGAAAACAAACATTATTGTATACCGTTGGGCCGCTATTGTTGAGCCAACGCATTTAAATATTTATTACTCACCACCTAGCCTTAAGTCAAATTGTATATACCAAAAGTTTAATAAAAGCAAAATGCCAAATGCCAACCAACAAGTGCAAGCTTAGCATGTTCCGAAATATAAGAGAAAGATAGGTAGATAGATATTTGTATTTATTTCGTTAATAAAAACAGATGGCATAATTTACATTATCCGCATAGAAATCTGATTTCCAAATTCATTTATGTGTATCATTTTACTAAAAAAAACTTTTGACCCCATAGCGGACAAAGGTTAGTGCCACCTCGCCCATTGCATTACAGACGCTATTTGTTCTTCGTGAGTACAACAAGATCTGTTGTGGGACTTTCAGTTACGTACAAGGGCAGCTTTAAGGGTTAAATCCGAAGATTCATGAAGCTCTGTGCTGTACTGTCTAGACTTCGATTTGCCTTACCTACTTCTGGATCATCAGGCTCGTGAAAAATGCCAAACGTCAGCTGACGCATGACAGCTTAAAAGAAGAACATGTTCTTCCTCCATGAAAAACAAAGGTGTACTTTTCTGTTCTCCGATGGCGAATTTCCTATGCAATAGGCACCTATCCTTTTCAGGGAGAATTTCAGGGAGCTCTCTCGTAAGCGAAAAAACACACGGACACGGTGCCTAACAAATCAGAAATATAAACGAAATTTTGGGTAGATACAGCTAACAGTGAAGCGGATCAAAAACACATTTGCTCCTAAATTTGATCTTACAAACTGCACGGATACTCTGCCTACGGCTTGGGTATTGCTTTACTCGATTTTTTATTTTTTTTGAATATGTGTCTAAAATTGAAAAATCAACGAGTTCTCGGCTGGATTATATCAAATTTCCTTAAACTTCACTTTATTCTTTAGTTTCGGAAGTACAATACGAAGTCCAATGCAGAGGGGGTTAGTTCAATACAAATTTTTGTCTATAGCGCCTTATGTCAATCGAAGCGAGCTGTTTAAAAAAGAGGGCAGTTGTCTTATAAAAACTGCCACCAATTTCTTTACACGAAACGTTCTCTGGAAAAAAGCTCACCTTTCTAGAAATTCGGACCTGAATTGATGACTGTATTTTCTGATATTTTTCCACTTTCGAAATAATACCGTCAGATGTTTCTGACGTTATTCCTTTCTCTGTTTTGGAAGAAAAGAGCTGGAGAATTATATTCTGTATCAATTCTTTTAGCAAATAAACATTATAGGTATGCTATTGGGGTGCTTTCCTACTCCTTAAATATCGTCCACTAGCAATAGCGTTGGGCCTTTGCTGTCATTCTTAGCAATTCTTTCACAACTATGTTCATATTGTTTTATGAAACTATCAGAAACGCAAGGTGGTTTCAGAATAACATACTTTCGTTTGTGAAGCGAAATGGCGCAAGTCTTAAGCCACTAGTGAGCTCAAATAAACTCATAAAAGCGCACTGTTGTGTTTGGTAAGTTTTTCATGCGCTGGTGGTTCGGTCACAAACAATTTAGGCTTGGAAAGCAAGTTTTCAGGGAGTTCTTGGTGAGCCCCATTTCCTAGATTCCCAACAGCTTTAAAGCTAAATACAATGTTAATAACGAAAATCTTGAGAGCCGTATTGTAAAAGTTTCAGTATAGCTGAGTGAAATTCTGGCATCTTCCCCAACATGTCGGTCAAGTCAGTGACAGCTCTCTAAGATCACACCACTGTCTCTTCCTTCAACTGTAATTTAAAAACAAATAATCTATTGAAGTGCCTTTGGCACAACATGAACATTTAAGAAGCAACACCTACCTCCGACATAGGTCCTGAAATTGTCTCTGCAATCGACAAGCTATTGACAGTGTTCGCAGTTCACTCATCGGCAATAATGGCGCCCAACAATGAAGTCACTTTATGGCTATGGAAGCAAAATCACGCATCAAAATATATATAATTTACGACCGAGTGACACCAAAAGTCGTAAAAATTCGAATGTCAAGGCTTTTCCGATTATGATCGTCATTGATTGACATAGACACGTAAATAGATAAGTATCGTAAACTGGTGACAACTGAATTGCTGATAAAGCAGAACAAATGCGCTTGGATGCATCAGAAAAAATGTATTGCTGCCTTACAAGAATAAGTAACATTAAACAACAAAAAGCGCCCTCTTACAAAAAATTAAGTAATAACACGAAGTTAGAGAAAAAAACGTCTCTTAATTATGCGATTTAATTTGCATACACGCCACGCATCCAAATACGACGGTATATGTGTGCGCAGCATAAATCCCGGGTTTTTATCATCAATCCGCTCGACGGGGTTGGAAAAGCCAGGCGAGAGTTTCTACCTCCTTCTGTTTGGTGATGACGACAAGTACACAAATTAAAATGGGGGGAATACCTACGCGCACACAACACAGGAGAACTTCGTTGCTGGTGCGGTATCCTGGGGAGAGCGAGTGTTGAAAACAATAATAACTTCTTTCATCCCCCAAGATCCCAAGCAACTACCCTACTCATAATCATCGCTCGGGGAGTGAGTGCGCCGTTTGGTGGAATGGCTTTTCCGTTTAAAGGATGTGTATCTATGCATACCTACAATATTAGATAAATTACTTCCCGTTCATGATCAGGGTTTAAAACAATTTCGTTTGCTATGAATTATTTTCTCAGTCAATGGCCAAAAGGGTGCGGCCAACATACATATATCTATGCGGAGGCGAACAGAGTCTGTGATGGCAATGTCGATGCCCAGGCTTCTTGGTTTTGGATTTTCCGAAATGACCTTTCCCAGAAAAAGAATCATCAAAGTCCTTAAAATTCCATCCTCAGCCATACACAAACACACACACACGCGCGCGTATGCAGACTGAGTGCGAGTGCGAAAAAGGGTTGGGGACTGGGGGCGACACAAATTTTATGTGTATTCGAAAAACATACCCATTCCGTGTAGGGGTTGAAGTTGAATCAAACCTTGCGCGAGAATCGTAGATGTGTTTTTTGCAAAAGCGACTTCGGTCGGGAGCTCCTAGGCACTGTCCCAGAATTATTGGGCTACTGTTTCTCAGTCGGTGGTGCGGTAGGCACTACCTACGCTCTATACACATTTGCATAAATCAATATGCGGCGAATGGTTTTTCTTCCAGTTTCAAGTAGTACTCACCAGATTATTGTTTTGTACATGTCACACTTTTATTATAGTCACCGGAATTGGATTGAAACGCTGCAATTAGCTACTGTTCGCGCAGAGCCATTAGTAGAATGGGACACTATATTTGAACAAACGCACACAAATTGTCATAAATTTGAACACCGCCAACGACCCAGTTGCTCTTGATTTAAATGCGTGTAAAATTCTCCCATAAATACAACTTACTACTTATGCGTCAAATAACAAACTGACTGAGCTACCATCAAGCGCACAAGACTTCTACAACAGTTTAATGTTCTCCATACTGTATTGGGAGTTGGGACTGATTCAGTGTTTCATGTTCATCGCCGACGAGACGAGGGTACGAATCCCAGATTCAGCTGGCCAAACACAGTGCTGAATTGTGTCTTGGTAGTGGTGGATCTATATTATTTACTCACTGTCTGACTCGTGTCTTTGCAGATACCGCGCATATGATTCATTTTTTTTTTTTTTAAGAATACGCTAGGTATATAAAAGTGGAACTCTCTCGCTGCTTGGGAAAATTGTGGAATGTATCTGCGTGACTGTCGTTGGGTGGCTCCAATTGAATGGGAATTCTGTGGATGAAAGCGGAAAGCGGTCAATTTTATAATTTTATGTACATATATACCTATCCGAACGGAATATTCTGTACATACACGTCTCTCTCTATAATGTCGGGTTCGTATATCGTATCTATGCATGGAGACGCTGAAGTTTTTCGTCGTCGTCCATTATGACATTTTCCACTCCGGGCACCATTCGGCATTTCTTTTTCTTGTATTTAGAGATGGATGATGATGGTGTGGCGGTGGTGTTGTTGTTTTCCTCCCTCTGTGTGTTGGTGGTGAGTTGCCTAAAGACGCTCAAAGGTTTTTTGGCCACAAAAATAAATTTGTTCATTCTCCTTGAGTATTTTTATTTTTATTTTTGCAAGGAATTTCTCATGGGTTCGCTGTATGTGTGTATGCTGCTATGTGGGACAGAATTTTCAGATTTTTATTTGTCTTGTTGGTCGACTACGGGATGGAGTGAGTATAGACTTAAGGACGTGAACTTTCGGCAAAGTGTTTTGTGTTATACTACATGCATGAGGCTGTAATTAGTTTAAAAGAAGGAGCACTTTATTATCAGCCTTTCGTCTCTGATGCGATGATTAATGATGAATTGAGGAGGTTGGGAGAATTTGTTAACATGCGTGGAATGGCGTGAAAATAATGTTTGCGGTCTTGTTTCGAGACTGACCTAGACGTTGGAGTAAAATTGAATAATTAATTCGATGGAGCCCTATTTTGGATGCTAAGATCATTATTAATCTGTCGCAATTGAGTTGTTCTTCTGAATCTACAAAATATCGAAATATGGCTGTCTTAATGAGAGTCACCATGCTTATTTTCAGAAAGAACTACCATTTGACAAGCATTTGTTATATTTTAAGAAGCAGTTCCGGAGCTTGAAGCTTAAAAAAATCGTGCGATGAATACCTTAACTCTACTAAACAATCTTAAGAACAAAAGAGTTGAGCTACGAACTGTTGCAGTTGATAGTTTTTAAGTTTCGGGAGAGTAAACTAAACATCTTTTCTACTTGAAATGGTCCTTGTCGAACTGCCTTCATTCATGTATCTTTTAAGTGTCTGAATCACTTTAGTTGAAGTCCATTCATTCTACATACATCCTCAACATCTCAAATGTCTGCGCAGTTGTAATAAAATAAGAGCTCTTTTGCCTATAGTTCGTCGTTGAATCGTCTCCGCTAAAACCTTTTGGGTCAGATTCTGTAAGGCGAAACGTCCGAACGTTTTCGTGTGCACGAAGAAATTTTCTTGTGTAAAAAAGGCCAACTCATTCGTGCGCACGTAAGCGTTTGATCGTTTCGCCGTACGGAATGCCGACCCTGCAAACGAAGAAAGTTTTCCTTCAAACGCCGATGGATAGCTTCGACTTTGAAAGAGTCCGTGCGGTTAAACTTCTATCACAAATACATTCTAAACCGTCCCCTTAGCTATTAAAGAGAGAGCTTTAATGAAATATTTGACTTGTATCCGCTCGAAGAAATAGCGATTTGCTGGATTCATCATTTTTTTGCCTTGAAAGCAGCGTTCCCGTGACAAATCCATTAGATAAATTAAAAATACATATTAATATGTAACAATTAGTTAAAAAAAAACACACAAAACCTCTTCGGTCTTGCTCTAACCATAGACCTAATCTATGCGAAGCCCTCTAGACACATATCAATAACTTTCAAGCTTGAATATATGTCTATGTTTGGCGCAGTGGCTCAGTAGGTTTGCTGCAATTTTTTTTTCTACTGGTCTTGCGAACATCTGACAAACATCTGTGAGTATAATGGAGCCGACCCGTATTACAGACATCACATTTTTCTAAGGTTAAGCAAAACCATTTTACATAAACTATCAGCTGAAGTATAAGATCACAAAATTACCGATCACTGCATGACTAATTTATATATAAATAGAGTCCAACCAAATACTCTTGATAGATAAGTACCTTTCAGGGCAACCCACAAAGCAAATTACAATAAACTTGTACAGTGTTTGTTGTTTGAATTCTGGAAGCCCGTGCACAGAAAATAATCCCTCAGTGGCCTAAGATATCTTTCTCAATACTTTAACGAATCATATTGCAAGTTTTACTGATTTATTGATTCCAAATAAAAGCAATCATTTGAAACGTTTAGGCTGCTAAAAAAAGTAGTTGAAAAAAATGAGATTCGCAAAAAATGCTAACGTCATCCAAATAAAGTCAAATTAAAGAAATTTTATTTAAAAATAAATAAAGATGGTAAAAAACAGTTGCAGTACAGTAGAGTTAAATATTACTCTGATATACTCCTGAATTGTAGAGGGAACGTGAAAGCCGAATGGAAAGTTGTAAATGATCTTTTTAATAAAGAAACTGATAAAAATTAAATTTCAAAGATTGAAGTTGATGGTCCAATAATATCTCATCCAGTTTCTGTTGGTAATCATTTTATCCAATTCTTTGTGTCAGTAGCAACTCAATCCAAACCACTACCTCCACCAATAAATTGTGGTTGTAATTTTTATGCAGAAGTAGAAGATGACCCAATTCAAAGGAATTCTCTTGTTTTTAATCCCTTTATCCCACTAGAGATCCATAAGCAAATTTTATCGCTTGATTATAAGAACTCCAGTACTTCTGACGGCATAACCAACTGCCTTCTAAAGCATAGGATCAGTCTTGGTTATACTTTCGGATGTTTGTCAGACGTTCGCGAGAGGTTGGGGAATGGAAAAAAAACCCTAAGTTGGAATTTGGGTTTTCATGGGATTCGAACCTGGGACCCCTCACTTAGTAGTACAACACAATGACTGCAATGTAAGCCTTTCAAAAAAAGCTAATGGCAGTTTTATTAGGAACAAGTTTTTGTAAAAGTTCGTTTAATATTTTTCAGGATTTAGGCACGGACCTCATTTGTAAATTTTATAAACAACAATTTCTTCAAAGTTGCGTAAGATCTGTTTATTTATTTGCCGCACAATTCAGCATTCGGAAAACCAAACATACGATTACATGTCAGAGTTTCAAATTCGAAATTCCTACTTTTAAGTCGTATAGGCGCAGTGGCTTAGTATTTAGTGTGTTGGAACGTGAATATTATGTGACTAGTAAATATAAACCTTTTTCGAAATGTACTGCTAAGGAAGTATGCTGTAACTTTTGTTTGTTAAACTGGGTCGAAAATTAATATATAGATAGTTAAATCACTTTGAAACATAAGTCTGCAGTAAGAATGATTGCGTTTTTGAACAAATTTTGAAGTTTGCGCATACGAATATTCTACTATTTTAGACAAAGGACAAAAATCTACCGCTGGCTTAAATTTAAACCAAGCAGGGTTATTTTGAATTTGTTAAACTTGCATGTCAATTTTAAATAAAACGAAGTTGTTTTTCATGAACAACTTTAAAGGGAATAAATTTCAAACATAACTTATAGAGTTGGTCAGCTGTAAAGTGTTTCGTATACGTTTTCTTAACAAAAGTCGTACCGAACATTTGCAGAGAATAATGTTCCCAACAGAATCTGAATTTCGTATCTGTGCGCACATTGATTTGGATAACTGAGCGAGAGATCGGGAGTTAAACCCCGGGCAAAAAACAAAAAATAAAACTTGGACCACGTTTTAAAGAGAGATGAAATATTGTCCTTAAATTCTATAGCCTAGCTCACCAGTCCCAAACTGCTCTAAAAAAAACAAAGAATTTCCCCATAGAAACTGGAACAATTTTCAGTCGAAATACAAGACAAAATCTTGATTGCATGTGATTTACGTGTTTCGGAATGAGGAACTCAATTGATTTAGTTAATTATCACCTTTGGGGATTTGAATTTAATTTTCTACTTCAAATAAGTTGCTTCTTTTCTCGATTTTAGAGCAGCCAACGTGTCAATTATTTCTTACAATTATCTACTCTATGTGAAATATATCGGTTCGTGGTCATACTTCGTCACACATAGCAACGAATAATAAATTAATTTGTTTGTGATATGAAAACTATTTCGTGTTAATTTGTTTTCGCCTTGACGCTGTTTTTTCTTCAAATGTGAATTCTAAAATGGTTTTAGTGTTCGTAGATATAAACATATCTAGGTGCTTGAATTTTACGGGTTAATAACTTTTTGTGTCAATTTATATATGGACAGTCAAATGAGAGCACTTTAGAGATTTATGACCAGCCTCTAACAACTGTGGACCGATTGGAAGCAGTTTATTTTCGTGTCAAAATTTGGTAGCCATGCTTGCTACATCATCTAAATGGATTTCTACAGTTTTAGCGTTTCGATAATTAAGTGACGGGGTCTAGTCAATAAAATATAAAATGGCAGCGATGTTTTGACTGCAATCATTATGTAACACTTTTTTATATTTGATTTTCGAAGTTGTACTTTACACAGTTTTTCAATCATTTACGGGATATTGCTTTCTAGAATTAGCTTCTCATTTATTTAGTGCAAGATTTGTTTTATTGTTGGAACGATTGGAGGCATCAACAATTTTAAGGCCGACTCTAAACGGCTAATTGAGAAACTCTTTTATGACAGTTGCACTCCCTTCAGACGTTTGCAATAGGTAGTGGAAAATAACTTTTTTGATTAGAGTTAAAATTACTTTGTTTTATAAAACAAAATATAAACGCATCTTATGACATGATTCATTTTATAAAGCATTTTTTCTAATGAGAATTACATCTTATTCTTGTACGGTATGAGCGAGAGATAAATCGCTTGGAAGAGGGCGCAAAATATACCCGCTGTAGTGCGGACGCCATTTTTCCAATCAAATTGAAGGAAGCTGACAAATCCACCGGAGTTGATGAAGTCCATCCAGAAACTGTCAAGGCTCTAGCTGAAGATTGAGTTAAATGGCTTCTAGTGTTATTTGATGGCCTGACTGAGCTTCAAAGCGCATTCGATAGGTTTCTGGCCGTCTGTAGGTAAACGTAAGCAAATCTGAAGTGATGATAGTCTTCAAAACGCATGTTGGTACACTTTGCATTTCAGTGGAGTCCTATTCAAATCGGTAAAGAAATTAAAGTCTCTCGGGGCAGTACCTACCGTCTTCTTCATAAGGCCACATGGGTCCCCCTTGCCCTGGGCAAGGCCGAAAGTAAGTGAATACACTACATTTTTTTATATTGGAAGCTTGTCAAACAAATTTAGAGAGTAAATGAGTGCACTGTTAGCGACTTTATGGCTACAGTGGTAAGCGGCATTACCGACGTCGAGTACAACATAAACTGTGTCATTTTCTAGAGAAAGGAAATATGTAGTTCCGCATTTCGACACCATCTGATTTTTTCCGAGCTTTACCTAAATATCAATCAGACACCCTCAGATAGGTTTTTTTTTCTGTGAACATTTTTGTGTCTACTTAAAAATACTTCAAAAGTACCTATAGAAAGTAAAGCTAATTACCGGAGTGGAAATTTGAAAATATTTATTTTTAAACTTAAAAACCCGGATTTCTTTAGAAATGTTTCTTTTTAATCTAAATATTCTTACACCAGTATTTGACGACCAAGAATTAAGTTTAGTTTTAACTTACATATTTTAAATAACATCTTAAAATTTTAAGGTTGAATTTTATAAACATATTTTTTGCTGTCCATATAAATTAAAAATGTTAAAAACAGTCATCTGTTCTGATGCGAAAAACTTCCTTACCTTTGCTGCTGGAGCCCCTAAAAAATTTTGTTTGACTACTGACAAAAAAAAATCCCTTGGCGCAAAGTCAATTGAAAAATATATTTGAGCTCCTGAACTTCCTAACATAAATTATTTTAACCTCAGCCCCTTCAGACAAAATTTTGATTTTCAATATACCTATAACATTATCGAAAAATTCGTATTATTGCTATAACAGTTTTTATTTAAATAATCTTAATTTTATACTTAAGCTTAATGAATATTAGAATATTAGCTATGATAAGATAATTTTTATTCTATTTATTGTAATGACTAGCTGACCCGTGATCTTGTTGCTTCCATATAATTGTAAGAAAACTTTTGTTGGCTATTTTATATACATATAAGATTATATGCAAAAAAAATGTTTTAATAATTTTCTGAATTAAATTTCCAATAGAGCCCAAAATTCTTGCGTGCCCAAGGCCCTGGTAAGACTTCCCTGTCTCGAGGTACTTCACGAGTTATGGAATGGCCAATGCCGACTTTCCAGGAGGATTGTTCTGCCGGGATAATTTTGAAATGTTCACAACAAGAACTTGCCACGGAATCGTCCTCTATGTGGAACCAGCACCCAGGATGAGCAGGTTAGATGAACTCCAAAATCTCTCATCTACTCGTATGGGGATTGCCCTTGATGACTTATAAGTGGGGCACTGAAAATGGATGAATTAATACACTTTAAGTCATAAGTATCTGCCTATATATAGAGGCAAGATTTGCAAGAAGCCAAATTTTGTACCTACATTTATATTGATTTTCTGTGGCGTTATTGGGAAGAACAAATTTTGAATGCGAATTATTTATCCGTTATTATTTATGCGCTTGATCAATCCTACGGAATCCCCTGTGGAATTTGCGGATGATATAAATAATTGATTCAATATTGGAAAGATTCAGCTACATGCCATGGAAAAGATTTCTCCACAAATGTATCATAAATATGTATATATGATGGCCATAGTTCAGCAAGGTTTCACTCAGCTAACTAATTGGATGATCATGAATATAACACCTACGTTCCAATCAGCTAAACACCTAAAAGCGTCTGACGTAAGCTGGAGTAAGCTTCGAAATTAAATCAGTAGATATATATATTGTCGGTCCATTCCACACACTGGCAGACTGTTGATTTACTAAGTATATGCAGTCGATCTGATAAACTTTTTTGAAATGTATCCAAAACCGTGATGCACATTTTAAGCAAAATATCATCCAACAGAATAAGGTTAAATTAATACAGAGGGAGAGAGAGAGAGAGAGAGATCTGTGCTAATTGTTTGGGCAAATTGTACCACCATCATGACCTGAAAGGGGAATACAACAAGAGTCTACCGACTTCAGATTTCATATTTCTATATTGTTAATGCGTTTAGCACACATCCGATGGTAGATCGAATTAGGTAGATGTTTAGGTACCTATACATATGACGTAATGGAAGTCACACAGAGCGAGAAGGATTCCTAGTACCAGGTAGTCGACCATGTTTATAAGGAATAGGAAGAGCTACCGTCATAAAATCATTGAAATATGACATTTTATTCGCCTTCATCCAGAGCAAACCTTTTGCAGAATTTCCACCTTTGTCTCGAGGTACAAACAAAAAATCTGGGTTGCCAAAAAATTGTGGGAAATTAAAGAAGTTATAGAAGAACGAATCCATTTTAGAGCTGCAAACGTTCTGTCATTGTTAAAGGTTTCGTGTATAAGCAAAGCAGTATATATTCTTTTATTCCCCACCCACGAGAAGAGATACATTCACTGACTTTGACATGTGCCAAAATGAATATTTTATATCTCGAACTCGAAAAGCAACTCTCAGTAAATCTGTATCTTAATTAAGTGGCAATTGGTGGAACACATTCGCCCAACTGCCTTTGGTCATGCAATGAAAAGATGTGCGTACAGCAGCAGCAGCTCAACTTCCGGAGGCAGGAATGAAATTCACTGATCCCGTGGGGGTGTTTTTATGGAAGTGAATATATCCCTTTGACTGGTGGTGCGCGCTACATTGAGCCTATAATAGATTGCGTGGAGTTGATTGATAGTCTTTGGTAATGTTTAATTTTTCGGAACGACAGCATTCAAAAAATATGTGTTCTATTTGACTTTTCTATTAACTTATCGTGTTGTTAGAGACGGTTCAATGTTCTTCTCGGATTATAGGTTAAGGTTGGCGTTTGCTATTGATCGGGCTACTATTTTCTGCTCAATCCAGTGGTTAGGTTCTGTAAGACGAACGTTTTCGTGCGCACGAATGATTTTCTCTAAGTTGCGGAAGTAAATCGTTCGTTCACACGAATACGTTTCGCCTTACAGAATGCCGACCCGCAGGTTTGTGCGCAAATAATGCGCTTGCTGTAGGTACCTCCTCCGCTAGCGATTCTGCCATAACCACCCGAAGCCCACGAAACACTTTTTCTAAAAATAACACAGAGGGCTAATTATTTGAAATTGACTCTGTAATAAGGTCTTCGATTTGTCGAATAAATTAAACAAACTAATACCAGAGAGAATGTAGATATGCTTAGGTCCCTACGGAGCTTTTACTCCAAATATTTAATATTAATAAACTCTTAATACTTACCAGGTTAAAGAACCATTTTAATTTTAGAAAAATGTTAACGGTCTACTCCTCTGCATAGCTGTGTTTGTGCAGACGCTTTTTCGTATACCACCTTCACTACCCTTACCAGTACCACTGTGATGAGCAGTTTATCGCCCAGACAGGCCTAAGCTCGAGTAATGTATCGTATACGCAACTCCCAGGCTGGCTATTCTGTAATGAATTGGTTTTGAGCAAAAACACTTGCCCCTGAAGAAGTTGGAAAATACCAAAGAAACGTAGTGTGGAAAATAATCGGATACTAGTTTTAATCTTCGCATTTTGAGAAGAATCGACCAAAAAGCCTGAAAAAAAGAAGACATATACAAAACATATTTTGCTAAGCCGTCATGTACCTACCTAGTTCAAAAACTTGAGCCACTTTTTGTTATATCGTTCATGCAAATTTGTTTACCAATCACAGTCACCTGTTAAATGCATTTTTTATAGTTGCATTTATTTATTTTATGAAAAGTCTCCTAAACTTACAATTAACGCCCCACCGCTTCGGGGAGACTTGAACATACTCAAATTCTAAAAGCAAAACAATAAAACAAATAATTTATCCACTTCCAAAGTGAGTAGAATTCATTTGTATTGTTTTTGTGGTTTGAAAACAAACAAAAAAATAGATAAAAAAAATTAAAACATACCGTGTTACCGTACATAAATAAAGAAAATGAAGCTACTTCAATTTCTTAGCATAAAGCAGGCAAAAAAAGGTAAACAAAAACTTAAATTCAGAAACATAACAAAAGTAAGTAAATTAATGTAATATTTAACAACCATGTGACTTGGTCATCAAGCTACGTGCCTCTGTATAGTGTATACCATGAGAGTGGCTCAAGTCACCCAAATGTTCAAGTCTCCCGCTTTCCCCCTACCTATACATAATCAATAGGGGTTTGTCTATTACGGATAAGTTATCGCGAAACCATCGCAATAATAATGATAGGTTTCTGTTGCTTAAAAGGGTTCTAAGGGTTGACTTTCTGCGTTATTTTATATAATATCAAAAAAGAAAAAAAAAAATACGCCCGAGCAGGGACTTGAACCCTGGACCGTTGGATTAAAAGTCCAACGCTCTACCGACTGAGCTACCCGGGCAGCTGATATTCCGTTGTCCAGATAACAATTTTCATATTAGTCTAACCCAGATTTGGATTATGTTGGGATGTTATTCTGTTCCATGTGATCTGATGATGGAGTGTGCCCAAGAATTTAATTTATGCTTCCAACGAAAAAAGAAGGATAACACAATTTATTTACAATTTATATGAGATGCAGTCAGTTTCACAATGAACACTTTAGTACATCGTGGCGGCGGACCACCACACTACAACTCCAACTTTCGCTCATAGTGCCTATGCTATTCGAAGACATCACTATAGCAAATGTCACAACCAACGTTTCCAATTTCGAATTGAAGTTAGGTTTGTGTGGGTACTACTTACCAATCTACTACAATTTGCATACTCAGTTTCTTTTTATGAATTGATGGATGAACTATGAAATATTTACCGTCAACTGCACCAACAATGACTGGGCCTCTAACATTGTCCAGATACAAGAAAACGTTTCTAAACAACGTGGTGGGTAGTTTATTTATAATTTCTTTATAATTTTTGGTTCCTTGTATTAAGCTATTTGTCACTAGATGTCATATTATTTGTTGAAGGGAAATATTAAGCTGTAGAGGGAATTTTTTAAGTGCTCCTAAAATCGTGTGATTTTGAGTGGTGCTAACCTTTATCTGTTGTACCGAATTTACCGTTTGTACAGCAAAATAATAGTTAAGGGGAGTAGGTATCTCAACATTTTTTATAATAAAAATATATTTTTGTTTGTTTATAAAAATACTAGACAATTATAAATAATAAGGTTTTTGGAAAAGCTATTAGAATAGAATATTTATTACGTTTCCAAACATTGACCGACTGGATCCAAACATTGAATACTGTTTCTTTTTAACTTTTCCAAGCAATTATCAGTATTTAATTCGATATATTACCCTAAATAATTCATAAGACTAATTCTTCTTAGGTAAAAATAATTTTTATTTAAAATTCTTTGCAATTAAAGGGAACAAAATAGGTTTATTTTATTTTTAGTATAATATATAATAAATAATCAGTAAAAACAAATCGAGTTAAAGTTTTGAGAACAAAAATAAGATACTAAAAAAATATACTTGAAAAATCGTTATTGCAGGTACATTTTCTCCGCTGGTCAAGAAGGAATAGACTAAATTTGGTAAATCCTTGGTTTTATGATACAGAACGATAGTCCCCATAATCTAATAGTCGAGAGTTGTTGATATCTAAAGCGTCGATTCAAAACCTCGAAGATCAAATTCTTGAGGCTATCGAGAACACAGGGCAGCCACTTTGCGATTTGGTTATGGAAAATTTCATGAAAAGGATATGGTCCTGTATGCATGCTCGTGGTGGCCATTTGGCTGATGTTGTTTTTCATTATTAACGACATACCTTCCTCTTTATTATGAAATAAACATCCGATCATTTATCTCAAAAAGTTACATTTTTCTTTCAATACCACAATAACACCTATTATTGGAAAATCCTTTATAAACAGAGCTGTAAAATTCAACGTCAAAGTTCAAAACTGGTCAATGTTAGGGCTTTTGACGGGAGGTATGAATACAAAATTTAGTTTGCTAAAGTGAGTTCGAAAATTCGAACATAGCATTTACCTAGCTGTAAGTATACTTGCCTTGCAGTTCCGTTCAAACTGTTGTTGTTGTTGTAGGTGCCTTTACAATATACGTACGGTTTTATTTATGATCTGAAAATTGTTTATTTCTGTAGGCGTAGTAAAAATTTGTAGATAGTCCTGTATGGTTGCCAACCACACCTCTCTGTGTACAATAACCAATAATCACAGCAAGACTAAATAAAAAAACTAGGGAGAAAACCTTCATTAGGAAAAGATTTGCACATGTGCCCGAGTAGCTCAGTCGGTAGCAGTCGCTCTTCAGCATCCATGGTTAGCGTGAAAAGTACTAAAAAACAAAAAGTCGGCAGGAGTTGACTGTGTCCCAAACGTGTCATATTAAGACTCCTGCCGCTAGAGGCGATCAATATTATCCGGCGCAGTGGAAAATAGCGGTGGTACACCCTATCCCGAAGAAGGATAAGGATAGGACAAACCCTGCTAACCTCCGGTCAATTAGTTTGTTTCCGAATGTTAGCAAGGTATTCGCGAAAGTCATCTATAGAACTCTTTTAAGATGGGTTGAAGAAAATAAAATCATTCCGGAAAACCAGTTTGAAAGATACGTCACTGAGTTGGTTATTCTTTTGCTTGTGAAATCCACAAAATTCAGTGACGTATGGCTCGTTCACGGATGCGGTAACTCGGCCCCTGGTTTCCGACATTCAGTGGAATTAAAGTAAGAAGCAATGCACGGGCCTGTTCGACTTTGAGAAGGCCTTCGATACCGCTTGGATTGGGCATTCAAAAACCTTTGCTAATGATTCATGACATGCTTATTGGAAAGAAGTTCGTTGTCAAAGCTGGCAACGTGACTTCGAGCAGGGTTTTCGAAATTAAAAACGGCTAACAACAGGGAGCAGTGAATTCTCCGGTCCTGTTTAATATCGACACAAGTGATCTGGTGGGTTCCCTTAGACATGGTATAGCGTACGCAGACAATTTGGTGGCTTACAGGTCAGGACCAAAAATCGCGGTCATTAACATTCATCTGCGGCGTGACTTCGAGCAAATTAAGAGCTATTGCGATGGTCGGAAGTTAAAAATCAATTTCCAAAAATCGGAAACAATGCTGTTCAGAACTCCATTGGCTAGGGCCTCTGGGGATACCAGAAAAAACTGGAGAAAATTAACAATTACTTGCTATCTTGGCATCTGGTTCGACCAGTATCTGTATTTTGACAAACATATAGATGCTTGTCTCGCTGGGACTAAGAGGGCCTACGCTCCGACAAGGAGGCTGTTTCGCAGCATTCAACTTGATTCCAGGCTGAAGGTTATTTGCTACGTGACCCTTATAAGTCCCATCATCGCTCATGAATGTCCCATGTGGTTCAATATAGCGCCTTCCTATAAGGATAAGATTCGTTTGAGAGACAATGTCTCAGGGCCTGTCTAGGGTTGTTAAGAACTCCTGAATCTGAGTACATAAAATACTATCCCAACAGGACCATATACAATAGGGCTCGACTGCATAGGATTGAGCATTTCATTATTAAGGTGATTCGGAGCCACGTTGCAAGGGCGATGGCCAGTTAATACGCTCTCCCGGGCCGGTGCGCTGCTTACGTAGCATACTCCTTAGTTTTATAAGAGATGTTAAGTAAGAAGGCTTAGGTTTAGAAAAGGGGGTTTTTGGGAGGGGCCGGGCTAGCCAACATGAGTCTCGGCGGCGCGGGTGAACCCTTGTTGGCGGCTGTCAGGCGCACATGGACACAATCAGAATGGTGACCAATCGGATAGTTTGCTCACCACCCTGATTAAAGGTAATTTAGGTTAACTAACTTAGGTAGTTTTAAGTTGCATTTAAATAATGCAAATAATAAAGAATTCAAGTTTTCTAAATTTTCTAGGGAATTAAAAAAAAACAAAACAAATTATAGTTTATTAGATTTAAGGCCGAAAGCCAATCACTTAAAGGATATTGCTAAGTTTAGAGCGCTCACTAAGAGCCAGTAAGCAAGAATAAGATAAATGTTAGTTTTAAATTAGATTTTACCTTTTTTGTCTAGTATGTAAATTAAAGAAAGAATTGAATAAAAATGAATTTAAAATTAAAAATGAGCTCAGTCGGTAGAGCGTTGGACTTCTAATCCTGCTGCCGTATGGCCCCGAATGTCCTTTTTTGAGAATCAGGCCCCACTTTAAAAAAAAGATTAAAATTGACCCTTTTTCAGTTTTATTCTTTATTCAACGAAAAGGAATGCAAACATATAAAAAGAAGTGTTTCATAATGAATAAATTAGTTTTTTGTTAAAAATAAATATCATAAATTAGTAATTTTAGTATTTAATGTGGAGGCCCCTTTTTTCGGATCGGACCCCTTTTTAGTCCCCTTCCTGAAATTATTCAGCTACGGTGTATTTGTTTAGAAAAACGTTAAGTCCAAAGAGAGCCTAAAGCTTATTCCTGCGCTTATTTTCCTAAAGATCTGGTTACATTTGATATTTAAGCTGTATATGCCTATTACGATCCAAGTTATTTCTCAATTCTCATCTGACAGAGGAAAAGGCATTCTCATTTTTACAGAGGACAAAGTGGCTACTATTATAGGGGGATAGTATTTTAATATAATATTGGACATATTTGCACCGCGGCTAAATATTACAAATGGCATTCTGGAAGTTTAATTTTAACCACTTTTTGAGTATTTTGGAATGACGCTGACAAAGCCGATTCCATAAAGTAAATCAGAATCGGTCGGTTGGTTTGCAGCCAGGAACTTCGTCCGCCCAAAATATAATTCCAGTGAAATCAAATGAGTAGGTACACAATCTTATTGATATCAGATCAGACAACTTATCTACGAAAACTCATCAGTTTGACAGGCAGTACCATAACCCATTCCATAGTTCTGTGTGCTGTCCACCTTTTACGAATTGTGTGGAATATATCTATCGGGGTACAAAAATTCGCTATATCTTGTGCTTTAGTGTCACGATATAGGGATTTAAAGTGCCAAGATACTATGGCATTTTAAATATTGTTTTTGCACCGATAAGAAAGTGTCACGCCCCTTATCTGGAACCATTCGTATAGTACTGAAGACCGAAATATTAAATATCCATCAGTTTCTTCACTCACTTCTCCGAATGAATGAAAAAAAAAAAATCATCTATACATTTCATCAAAATATGTTTTTTTTTATTTGTTTATGTTAATAACGTATCTTGAACCTACCATTCATACATAATAATAATTTATAATATTCTTCTTCTTATACTCCTTCGATTATACTTTATAATACTATTTCAAGTAGCATTACAAATATTTTGTTATTTTCTTTTAAATTTTTACATGGAATGCATTTTTTTCTCTTAGTTTTTATTTTATATTTCAAACACACATCTCCTTAATACTCTGTACGTTTTTCTAATAAATTTAAAACATTAAGCACGAACTAAAACAATAACAAAAATTCCAATACAAATTTAAAATTTTACAAAAAGTTTATCAATTAAAAAACAATTCAGTGTGTTACACAGCATCTTGTTGAAGTATTTTTTTCTTTGTTTAATATTTCTTTGTTAGAAGAGTGGGTGAGTGTGATTTATGATGATACGTGAGATTTTTATTACATATTTACTAATTTTTTTATTTATTCTTTTGATTTCTTTCACTAAACTTATTTTATAGTTTTTATAAGTATTTTACTATGTATGGTAAAGAATGCACTAACCTTATAAATACCTCTTATAATCTTTATTTTTCATTATAATTTTTAATATATATAAATACTCGTTTTAAATTTAGTGTGTGGTTGTAGTAATAACTTATATCTAGAGTACATACTCGTTTACCATTATTTTAGTACCTACTAATTAATTTACTTACGGTGTATACCAATCAAATTTTTATTTAAAATTTACATTTTTTTTGCTGGTTTCAACTCTTTTTTTTTTTTTTTCTTTTTTAAAAAAATTTTGTTTTTAATTTGCCTTCAGGAAAATTCGTTAAACGAAATTAAAGTTAACCATATGTAGAATATGATAAAAGAAATAGTAATTATAAACTAAAACAATTAAACACTAATTAAATCTTTTATAATATTGCAAAACACTTTTACAAGAAAATCAAATTTCTTCTCTTGAGAAGTGGTAAATTTAAATCTTATTTGTAATAATTATAACAAAAGCCCTGTGTAATCCGAATTTGTTAACTAACTTTTGTGTGAGTGTGTGCTTATGTGATAGACAAATAAAAGGGATACAAACAATTTGATTCAATTTGTAAATGAGTATAAAACGTTGCAAAAAGTAATTAAAACTGAAGGAAAAACTGCTGATTTATTTACATTTTACTTAAAGGTTTCTTAAGTAAGCTGCACCGCGAAAAATATCGTAATTTACTAAATTATTATTATTTTTTTTTATTTTCTTCTTTTTTAACAATTTTAAGTTGAATTCGTCCACACATTTAAGTGTGTGTTCAAATTGAAAATAAAATTTGAGGTTGGCTGAAGTTTATATTATTTAATGTTTGAATTGGTCTGGCGGAATAGTTTGGTGAGCAGACAGTTTGCTGTTTTTGTGCTTTGAGAAAATTGATGCAAGGCGCTAACATTTTGAGCCGAACTGGTCATACCTGGATAGTTCCCAAAATGTTTACCTTTTACGTACTTAATTCCTTTTTATACGTCCAAAAGAGAAGGAAATGTTCACACTACAGGAAATCAGATTTCGACAAAAGAAAATATATTCGCAAGGTTTCACTTGGACGAATGAGAGTTTGAATTAGAAATGCAAAGAGTTGCAGACCTTTTTTGTTTTATGTAACTTGACTTTGTTTAAGGGGCTATAGATCGTGTCTGTGTTTCATTTTATTTTTAGCTTGCTTACAAGTTAAGATTTCTTTTGATTTTTTTTTTTGACTTTTTCAAACTAAATATTCTTGGATGTCTAAAGCTAGAAGGAAGAAAGGAACACTGAACCCAAAGTGTGATTCTGCAATATATCCCACTCAGTACAACTTCAAGTAGAAAGACTGGTTTACGTACTGTTACGTACCCTTCTTCTGTTTGTCATGCATCAGAAAAGTATGTATAAAGAAAAATATTTTAAGATGGTAACGATAAAGATTTAAAGGTTAACAATGGGTATATTAATCAGAAATCTTCTCGTCTGTATTTTTATCAAAGGAATAGGTTTGTTTTGAAAACTACGGATGATTCTAATCGATTCATTCTGTCAACGGGAATGACTTGTAGCCATAGATTGGATCGGATCGGTTATCGCTTTTAAATGTGCACTTGGATCATTAAAGAAATGAAAAAAATGTCCTCTCGAATCTATAACATCCTTCGCACAGAAAATTAAAAACTAATTTCCCGCCGCCAACTATTAATGGACATCTAAAAAAAAACCTTCATCCAATCCAATCGGTTGCAAGCCGCGCTGCAGTGACATTTAAAATATAATATTCCCCATCGGCTCTCAAACTTTAGAAGCAATTTTCTTCGTTTAGCAAAAACCAGAACCACATCTTCATCGCCAGAGTAAAGACATAAACCTACTTACTTTCGAAATTTATCCTAAACTTAAACCTAATGGCTTTTCGAATACTGCTTAGAGATTTCGGTTTATTATACTGGACGGTTTGAATTAGTTCAATAAATATTATTTATCTATTTACAAATTATATATCATTACATCTGCGAAATGTTTGGGATTTGTCGCTGAACGTTACACATTTGTGAAGGGAGATTCTCTTCAAAGAAAGGAAAAGCAATCGAAAAAGAAATTCAACAAAATAAAAAAGAGATACGGGTGTAACAAAACATAACAATTTCTCTTCTGCATAACTTTAACAAAATCATTTTTTTTTTGTGAGCAAACAAAAAATGCAAAACCCAAGTCACAATTCATCGAACAGTCCCGTAGGAAACAAATCGCAGATTAGTTGACCAGTATCATAAACCAACACGATCTTTCAAACACATGATGACATCATCACAGCATATGTTTCATTTATTTCGTGTTAGCACGAATCAGTTGTAAAAATGTTGTTGTTGTTGTTGTTGTTGTTGTTTTATCGTTCTACGTTGCATTGGGTGTTCTTTTTTTCGATAGAAAATACAAATCCATTATGCCGTCAATTCAAATGACACAATAGCTATGTAGTTTCATCGTGAATGCATTTGTTGGTGTTGTTGTTGTTGTTGTTGTTGTCGTTCTACGAAGAATCATTTATTTGCTTGCATTTAATTTACATAATTTGAGATCAGAACTCTTGGGGATACTTGGAACACTCAGAATTACTAAACAGCGAATTGGTACCGGTGGCAGATGTGCTGCCACCGCCACCCCCGCTGCCATCCTGATTGTTCTGGTATCCCTGATATGGTTCTTGATACAACTGATTGAGCCTCTAACCAGTACCCGAAAAGTGCCACGCGTCCTATGCGCTCAAATGAGCAAATTGTGACGGATGGATATCAAACTGATGATATGGATGTCCGTAGGGTCCCATGTGATAAGGTACGATATTCATGGAGGCCATTTTGTGTTCCTTTTTCCATTTCATGCGTCGGTTTTGGAACCAAATCTTTATTTGTCGCTCGGTGAGACAGAGAGCGTGCGCGATTTCGATGCGTCTCCGACGGGTCAGGTAACGATTGAAGTGAAATTCCTTTTCTAATTCTAGCGTTTGATAGCGGGTGTATGAGGTCCGTTGGCGTTTTGTTTCACCGTTGGCATTTACAGTACCTGCAAAGGGACAGAACAAAAAATGCAATTTAATTTCAGTTATATAAAGTTGGGTTAAGTAAATGTGAATATTTGTATGTCAAGTCAATATAAAAAGTAGAATTGTTGTCTGTCTGAAATGAAGGGTAAAATATGTTCCAACAATCAGAGTCTGAGAAGACATAGCAAGAAGTCCAATGGACAAACAAAATCTGTGCCACGCATGATATGACAGAGAAATTGTAAGTCTTGCCTCGGATTGTGTTGAATTAACTGTTGGAAACCAACGTAAAAGTGCATTCTGTTAGTAGCTGTCAAAAATGAAAATCCAAAGGTTGCCATAAGCGTTGTCATTCACGTTGCCCACAATCCATTTAAGGCGTCATGTCCTACGACGCTGAATTGCATTGATAGACCTTAGAGTAGTAGAGCTGCATGGAAGTCAATGACAATCGCATGTACTAAGAAAAGCTAGATACTGGGCACATTCAAGAATCTAGTTATCTAAAGTCGACTAGATTTGTCTGGATAAGATGAAACCTGAACGCAAAAATTAGATTCGTCGGGAACGTCACTCTTTCTACGTCAGCCACATATGCGAACTGCAAACTTAGTATTCAGTCACGAATTTCTCGACTAGATTCGTTGGCTGACACTCCATAAACGTAAACTGAAACAGGTGCTCATTGTGACCGATTTCAGCCAATCAAAGCCGAGAAACATCTAGTCAGACAGCTGTCAGACTTACTAAACTAGTTACTTGAACGTCCTCACTCACGCGTATTCTGTCAAATGCATATTCAATCGCGCGACTTATTTCTATGTGAATGCACTGCGATTGCTAGCTGTCATGCTACTTTAGGGAGATTATATCTCGGAAGTCGGAATTGTTAATTAGGATCTATATGTAGGTATATGGTTAAATGGATCTGCGAAATATGGATTAATAAAAGAAGGACTGATGTAATGAAGGTCAGTGTCTTTTTCTCAAGAGTAGGTGAGATTACATAAAAAGCAGACAAAATACGCAGACTCTATTGGCGATAGCCTGTCAACGCGGATAGCTTTTCCAAACATCGACAGGCTCTTTTCAGTATGGGTGCTTTTAAAATTTCAATAGGGATGAACGCAGTGGCTCTGTGATTAGTTTGTTGGACTACTATATTAAGCTGTTCAGACTTGGCGTAATATTGAAGGTCCCTTCCATTCGTCACATGGGTTTGAGAACCTCTGAGCCTTGGGTTGATACCTATACGGATCTTTTGCCACATATATTAATTTGTTTATGTATTATAGAGTTCAGCTGTACAGAGCCGTATCTAATCTTGACATTACTGATAGGCTTGATGTCGATAAAGATCGTGTTAGACTTGGTGACTCGGTATCATGTGTAAAAGGGGAAACTCTCTTGAAGGTATTTGGCCCATACAGTAACCACATGAAATGTCCTACCTCCCACTGCTTGGGAGTTGATATGACACCGTATATTTTCCTTTTTTAACGATGGTCTATGCTGAAAAACCGTTGGCTACTAACCCTTTGGATGCTTAAATTCAGCGAACCAGATTTATTGTCATTTTTATTTTTTTTTTTCATTTCACTGGGTTATGGTTTGAAACAAAAATGCTGTCACATTCTACAAGCGAAACAAGTGTGGCAATTTATTCAACTAACTTGATAAAAAACCAACCTAATCGCATTTAATGGCTCCTGTGACACAGCCACGTCATCAAGATATTCACTGTTTGCAATCTAAAACAATGCGGAATATTCAATTTACTGTCGATAATTAATTGTTTCTCCCCACGAATGCGGAGTTCGTAATTCGCCATGCCCCAATGTGCATCCAAGCACAAGGTATCAGGGCATAGCCGTGTCAAGAAAAGGCATTCAACTGTGTCTCAAGTCAAATCGAATTTTCCATTTGCCTCAAATTTAAATGCTCTTCCTTGTTCGAAACCGTCTGTGGCCCATTTATTGTGCTCGACAAATTGAAATTCTCCAAAAAATATATGTATATGTGTGCACACTGCTGTTTGTATGGGGGGAATTTCCCTATTTCGATTTCCCTCCTTTTTTTTATTCCGATTAAGTGTATACACCACTGTCACGAGAGTCCTTTGTAAATTGATTGATGGTTTTTGGTTTCTCAGTCAAAACTAGTCCACGAAAAAGTTAAAAATACCCAAAACAATAAAAGTGCAGATTGTTTATTTTCCCTTCCGTATGTATTAAATTGAAATTGAAATGAACTAAAATATAACAACAATCACATCCTTTTCACAAACACCTGTTTTTATCCGCATGTGAATGTGATACCACATTTTGTTGCCCCCATCAAGCAGTCGCTGCCATCATTTATCACTTGTGAGCGATTTGATTAATCTGCGGGGATATTGCTCCTTCAGAGAGCCACTAAGTAGTAAGTACCTCAAGAGTCCAGACCTTTAGCACCCGAGTTCTGGCGGAGAGCGATTTATTTATGGACTTTCGAATGCAAATTGAATGATGTTACCATCCACAATGGGGTACAGTGTACAAATATTTGATATTTATTTAAGAGCAGCAGACGCAAACAAATAAATGCCACGAGTAGGTATTGTGTATATATATGCGTGCTTGTTCGACGATGTGCACGTAACCTATAATGATGGGTCTTCTGAAGAGATCACGACTGTGTCAACCAAGTGAAGATCTATGGCTGGTCTGTTGCATTTGGAATTTTGTTTTTCAATGTTGCTTGTTTTTTTTTTTGTGTGTATTGTGAAAGTGTGACTGCAAATGAGCTTTAAATCCTTTTATTTGGGAAAATAATATTTAAATGGCTGTGGTCGGGGAAATAAATAAATTTTATAGGCTCAACGAGAATTTATTCGGCGGTTGGTTGAGTGGAATTTAAGTCATTTGGCCAGACAGGGATTTACTGGTGATTTGTGTGCTGAATCATGTCTGTGTGGAGTCGATTTCGTAATGCTGACGAAATTCTTCATATGGGGGCGAAACTAGGGCGATCTCTTGTAGAGTTGCTGTGGCTCTTGGGAGTTCGTTTCGAACTTCTTCTTCGCTATATCGGCCCACTCACTTTTCACTATGATAGGGATCGATGACATTGTTGACGAGTAGTTTCGAGCATTTACATAGCACTGTAGACACACTGATTCTCAGAAGAACTGGTTTAGTTTGCAAACTTCAGGAACCGCTGTTCGTATAGCCCCTCGAGTTTAATAAGAAAAACTAGTCCTAGGGAAATGCGTTAAAATATATTAGGTAGCCAAAAGCAATCCCTATTTTTCAATGGCCGATAGAAATATTTCAAAATTATGTCTTACACAGCAGCTGGAGCTTCTGAAACGTCTCGGATAGGTAGGTTTGTAAGGGCGTTAACTATACGAAGCCCAGGTACACTCTTGAACTTCAGGCTGTATTTATGTGGCTTATACTAAATGTGCGATTGCGAGGCCCGGGTCCACCCCGGACTGTAGCGCCACCTGCGTACTAAATGTAGGGAGTCAATTGGGTTTCTAAACTGTAAATTCTCAAAGAAAGTCGGCTCTGAGATAAAGCATTTTGACTCTTTTCAAAAAGTAAAGTTACTTTATGGCTGCAACTTGTTTCACCGCGTCCCACTTAAAGGTTTACAAGGTCTGCATTTTGTAAGTAAAGTATTACCATTTAGCCCTTTTTTAAATTTCAAGTCGCACAGATAAAACCCGTCTAGTAGCCACAGGCATTGTTGATGCACATTTGAGATCGGTAATATCCTCAACCGATTCAGTGAATTTTTCCATATCTTTTGCCGATAAGTTCTTTCTTTATAGTGTTCAGGTTTCAAGCCCACCAATATAACTAAAAGTGGCCCAGTTACCTATCCCTTGCAAACGTCCCAACACATTTTGTCTTTGAGAAGGTCTTACATCTGAAATGAGATAGGTCCTCGCACATAAAAGGTCGCTCTTCGCATACCCACGAAGCTATAGCTACTCATGAAAATGCGAAACGCCAATTGCGAGTATTTCCAATAGACAATCTCATGGAGGATGGAACGCTGTCCATAAACTCAAGTAAATGGCCCTTTCTCCCAAAAAGTGGACGTTGATAGTTGGAAACCCTGAACTTAACAATTAGTTAATCAAATCTTATAAAGATCCCTTCAAAAATGACGGACATGCTTTGCAGCTAATCGCCGGCTCAGAGTAAACTCAAACGTGTCTGGCTATTAAACAAGTTGATACGCTATTAAACAACCAATGGACATAAACAATAAATCAACGCATTCTGCTTTAAATCTTAAAATAAGATCATCATACAGACAACTTTCTCCCTCACTAGTTTGCTGTGACTTCCATTTGAGTGAAAATGTTTCTCCTCAGTGCATATGAACAAGCAAAATATGTGTTTGCCGGATTAAAACAAATGAATCAATGGGAGGGCACAGAATGAATGACACGTAATTAATTAGATATAATTAAGTGGGATTAAATTCAAACCAACACAAGATGCGGTTATTTCGAGGAATTGCCCTCGCTCGCTCTCCTCCAATTTGAATACAAAGACCGCAACTGAGAAGAATGTCCCCTCAGATGTACCTAAGTGCTGTGCGAATTTTTCCCCGACTAATTTTCTAAAAGAGAGATTTTCCACTTGACTGCATTTCAGAAACATTTGACTAATCGTCTATTGACGTTTGAAAAATACGAAACCTATTCAGCTTAATGAATTAAGAAAAATATTAAACTCCCTTGAAGATGACCACCATCGACTCTCGAATAACCGTTGAAATTTTCAAATTAAAGCCACAAAAAGAGACAAAAAAAAAATATGCACAGCAATCAGAAGAGGGAAGCACGCAGAAGGGTGCCGAACGATGAACCGCGCGTGCACTGATCTATACAAATGGCAAGTGATCGAGTGCAAACAGAATATCCCCCACGCTCCGCGTGTTGCTTTGTGCCATCCACCCGGCTGAGGCTGAGACACTACGAAAGAGACATAGGTAGGTACCAAACCAATTCAAAGAAAATCGCATGAAAGAAGAAAATATCTGGTGCAAGAAAATGCAGCCATATAGCATGCAGGTATGCGCAGTTGTTACTCAATTACAATTTCATTAACTTTGAACACGATTTTCTAAATGGTTGCCACAAATCATAGCGATTGCTTGCTGTTTCTCTCCACCACCAGCACCAGAGGACACCGAGCGCACCAGTCGCAAAATGGAAGTTCGTCTAAATCGCAGCGCGACCGCGCGAGGGGCAGAGCCGCCGCAGTGCGCTGCTGATACCATTTTATTTGGAAAATGATTAATGGTCAGTGCGCGGCAAATGAAAATTTAGTTATTTTCAAAGAAATGTCTATTAAATGTCTTTTAATATAAAATCGGGTGTATAAAGGTGGTGCTGATAGGGCATGGGTTATGCGATGATAAAGTGCGGTGTCGGTGTTTGACATAAAGTTGCGATTCGAGGGGAATTTGTGGAGTATACGCCTGTTGTTAATTGGAATTGTTAATGGAGATTATTGCTGAGGTCGAGCGGATCACTTTCAATATAAATTCTTGCTGATGAGATGACTGAGAAAGCGTGCGAATCGGCTGTAGGTATATAAGTCACGGATCGCAGTAGAGTTTTCTAATATGAGTTTTGTTTGGAGTATTAATTCGAGCTTTGCCGAATTTTGGATATGGAATCGCTGTTAGTCAAATTTGGCTACGCATGCCTAAGAGATTGCCATCATTCGTAGCAAAATGAAATCCTTACAGCTGAATAGAACAACAATCAAAAGACGATCGTTTATGGGGGTTGGGGTCGAGATTCTGGAAAGGTCAAAAATTCTTTTACAGAATTCTGTTTTCAAAGTTCTGCTTTTCTAAATTCTGTCTTCAAAATTCTGCTTTACAAAATTCTGTCGTGTGTAGGGAGTATTTTCTTTTTTCACTTGTATTTTTTTTCCAAATTCCTTTTCAAAATTTTGATTTCTTTGAATTTTTAACTTCTCTTATCTTAATTCCGTTTTTTTTTAATTAAATTTCCTAATTTTTAATAGCTATAGGTTTCTTTTCTATTTTCAGTATTTTATATCATTTTTATTGTTTCTTTTTTTTTAATTAAAATTTTATACTAATAAAATTAGACTTAAATAGCTTTTTAATTTATTTATTTTTTTAACATTTGTTAGTTGGAAATAAGCAGTATTTTATTGCTTGAAATTTGAAAAGCAGAAGCCGAATTTCGACCTGCTCCCCGTATATGGTCTTGTAAAAAAGTCGTAGGAATGATGCTTTCCACTTCTGATACAATTGAGCTTGGGTAGTAGGGCTAAAGATGACGTCTCCCCGAAGTCACTAGTATAAATCTGATGAATTCCGAGAAAAAAATATTTCAAAAGAGTTGCAAGAGGTCTATAATAGGTATCAGCTGTCTAAGTTACTCAGTCCATGTCCAGGGAAAGCCTCTTTATTTAACCGTTTGGTCGCGGCACAAAATTAAAGATCTCTGCAATTGTTCCCAAAAATTAAGACCCACAGAATTGGATGGTTGTAAGAAGCTTGACTTTAGGGACCTTTACAGGCCTGTTGGGCAAGCTATATTCATTTAGTTTTAAGTAACTCAGTCTTGCACGCAAATGTGCTCGCAATCATAACGTTTAAGTAAGCACTCGCATTATTACTACAGATCAAAGGTTCACCCGCAAAATACTGTCCCAACGATAAGGTTGGATCGACGTTGCGTGTTCTTGCTTTGCCTTTTCTCGGTCCTGAGGAAATTATGTCATTGAAAAAAGTTACTCGATCACGGATGCGGTAAGTCAACCGCTGAGTTGCTAGCAAAACACAGCCTTGTATACATTACATCATTTAGAGTCAATATTTATTAAGATGATTCCAAAATCGTAATCATGATCTATGTCTTTTGGGTGCCAACTGCTCAAACTTCCAACACCATGTATTCGCTACATTTGAATATTTTTCTTAAAAACAGTCAACCCCTCCATCGTAAACTTAACGATCAACCAGAAGCGACTCAAGCTCGTGTCAACATCGGACCAAAAACCAAACAAAGCTTAGACCAACTCCCCAAATCACATCATGGCCACATTATACAAGTTCCAATGCCGCTCAAGCTGAAACTATACTCCCATGCAATCCCGTTTTCGTCTCTCCATCAAGATTGGTAACAAACGTCCGTCGCTATTCCTGCAACGCGCCACGTTCTTCGAAGCCTCCTTACAAATGACATCAGATTAGAAATCAAAATATACTTGACCTTGTTTTCCCCGTCAAAGGCGGAATCCAGATGTGTGCGCGCATGTGCACTGTCCAAGCCCAGGCGGCCCACCCAGCTAGCTTGCCTCATTGCGAAAGTGTCATGTCGTCGTTTCGTGCACATTGACGATTGTAAATTACTTTATTTAAATATCTGACAAATTGACTGTAGAAGCATTTTTCATAACAACAGGTAACTTGTCACAATCGGATGTACTGATCATTTGTCAGACGCTTCATATGTCATCTTTATCATGATCACGTTCGCATCAATTCGGCCGCGAGCGCTCCCTCTCTAGCCACGTACATTTGTATGCAGATTTGAGCAACTAATTTATATTTAAATGCAACAGGCAACGGGCAAATGCACTGTATACAAGAACTGCTATTGTTTTGTTTAATTAAAAATAAAGTCGCCGTCTTGGCTCATTTACACGGGGACATCCCACCAACAGCGAGTATTTCACTTCATCTGGAAGAATCATGTTTTCGTAAAAGATTATCGCACCACGGATCATTAATATTTCTACGAAGGATTCCTGTCTTGCGGACAACGTGTGCAGTGTGCACTATACACTGGGTCTCTGCTGTAGCGGACAATGCACAAACCATGTGTGTCATGGTTGTGGTGAATATTTGCCGGCAAAATATGAATTTAAATGGTTTTCCTGTTTGGGGGAAAATGCCATCACTTCAATGTTGGCGACGGTGACCCATAAAGACGTTTAGCACTCCGCTCGGAAAAAGATGATTCCTGTGGCACGATTGATGGTGGTGTCGTTCGCGAAAAAAAAACATTTGTCAATTTTCTCATCATTGCTGAATGGCAGCTTGGTGCGCTGCCTTCTATTGTCTGTTGGAGCCTCGTTTTCTTTTTGTCTTCCTTATGAAAAATGAACTATTTCTTGGTATGCTCATCATAAAAGGAACTCTAATGGGGGGGGTTAAACTTCACCCTCTTGGGCTGTGTACTCGCCTATGCAGCGAAGATTACTCGCAACTAAATTACTTTTCGACACGTCAAAAATACTCCTTGTTTAGGTTGTGCACTTGGGGTCGACCTCGATGGTAATTCTATTGTGTATGCGCTGGGGCGTAACAGTTAACTATGGTTTGTTAAGTGAACATCACAGTCAGCCAGCCAATGTTATCAGGATCTCACTCCTCTGGAGGGGAGAAGTGGTAGTGGATGCGGTTTGTTGTGTCTCTGGCGAAGAGAAAAGTTAATTCTTAACTTTTGGCGCATTTGTTGGAGTATTGTTGAATTTTTTGGTCGAAATATGCTCTGGGGGTGATTGACATTTGAGTTGATGGATAGTCGCTGGAACGGAAAATCAATATTTGCACAGTGGTTCGTTGGATATCGTACTTTAAGGCTCACTAACCTATACCCAAGCTTGTGCGGCTTGGAAATGTAGGTCGGTCGTGGATTGTGGGGGATAGTCAAGTTGGCATTTCTTTCTCAGCATAGAAGTCGATTCTAAATAGGTATTACAGATGGTGGGCAGGTAGCCTTTGAAGTAATGACGTGTTGGGTCATACAATACATGGATGCAAGGTCAGCGGGCATGAAGTAATCGATAAGTACTCAAAGAAGGTTGCTCGTCTAGCAAGAAAAGGAAAAAATGCTGAACCGTCATACCTCAAATCTCTTATAAACCAACACCACAGACAGGATATTTTCAAGGTCCATTACTTGCATACGGTGATATTGAAATAAATGGTATAAGAGAAGCGGCTACAATAGGTTGAGCATTAACGAGGGTTAACCTGAATAGTGTCGTCGATCAGAGGAACAACGCACGAGAACAGTCACCCCAAGCAACTTGGAATGCGCAACTGGGGGCAGTTTGCTAAATGCGACGGCACAATTGGAGAGGCGTATTGCCTGATATCCACATCGGACTGTAGGGGTATCTGCATAAGAATCAAGTAAACTAATTAAACGTGCTATGAACGAAAAAGGGACACTCAACGTTGACCAATCCCAAGTAGAAATAGTTGGTTATAGTGTAAACAAAATGTCATCAAAATGGTAACGCAGGTAATACTATGCCAATTTAATAATTCCACATCTTCGTACCCGAGTGCAAAATATTCAAACGAAAATCAATTTTACCACAAATATCAATAAGTTTCAATGGCAAATATGTCAAACATACTATTCATATTCGACATATTGATCACACCCATTTTTATAATAATACAGTACAGATTTTGTGGATATTACACCTGCCATATGGACTTCTTTAGGTAGGAGCACAGGGTGCATGCACAATGTACATATATTTAAGAAATGTTGCTTATTGTGTTGTTGTAATATTTAAATGATTCATTCTATTAAATTCTAACTTTTAATGTGTGAGAACATGTAAAGAAAAGGTTGGTGAAAATAATAAGAAACAGATTTGCAAGTTTTAAGATGTTTTCGCCTCTAACTTTCGGTAATGCTATTTTGGTTTGCTAAAAGATGTATAATAAAGTGAACATATTCACATGTAGGTGTGTTACGGAATAGAGCTCTAGTCAGCTATAACTCTGAGGTTGCTTGGGACTTTGTCCATATCGGCTGTGGTGTCATCCTATATTTCATCACTCCGCGAAGGCGACCTTTTACTAAGGCCTACAAAGGAGTCCATTAAAGGAGCTTTGTAGAAATCGCCCGGTTTCAGGCGCCCAAACTCGTTTAAGTGTATCTTTGCAAGATATAATGTCTCGGAAGCGTTGTTGATGGGAGTCGGAGGAGATAGTTTATTAAGACGAACAAGCTTTACATTGTCATCGACCTAGCCGGAAAGCAATGGGTGATTGTAGCTAGGCAGGGTGGGATATGAAGACCGAATAGGGACGCCAACGATAGGGCAACCAGTATCTTGAACTCTGCCCCCCAAGGCAAACTCTCGGCCTAAGGTGTCCGTTAAAAATGGAAGAGTACTTCAAGCGACTTCGAGTGCGCAACTATGAAAGCATCTATAGATAAAGCCCTGTCCAACTCACTGGAGCCTTACCTGACTTTCATCAAATTCAAATTTGAGCCCCACTCGCTTGTGTCAGTGGGGCATATTATGTTCAGTGCGCCAAATGTAACCATTCGAAAAAATAAAAATAAAAAAAAATCCTTTTCATCGCTTGGGCACTCCCTGACCTACACTAATTTGAATTCAATCTCCTCGGCGCGGACATCCCTCACAGTCGTACATACAGACAAGATCCCTCACTCGAAGAAATTTGCATCGAAAATCCACTTCGATATGCTAATCGCACGTCCGTATTATGCCCCATCTGACTGTAACTGGTGCTGCTCTAGGGCCACTCCAACCTGTCCATATATCCAAGGAATCTCTCACCGATCGACAGACTTCAGCGACATTCCAGCGATGACTGCTCGTCTGATCTGTTCGCCTCTGAATGAAACCCACCAGGATAATTTGAATTGCGAATTTCATGTCACTGTCATTCGGCACCATAATACCCTATGCCATCTTAAAAATCACTACGCTCACCCCATTGTCCATTACAGAATAAGATATAATATTCAAATTTGCACCAGCACCCATGTGCAAGTTTATAAATCCATATCCTTATGGCACAGCATGCCAGCCGGAGACACAGTTTTTGCATATTGTACGAGTACGAGAACTACTCTCCATTCTCCAATATGGAACAAAAGACTGTAGCAAGCATCTCTCGACAAAAGTTTGACATTCCGAATTTTGTACACTCGTGAGAGACTTGTGTATACATGTTACTTATGGATATATCTGTGAGCGCGCATCGCATCATCATCATCATCGTTCTTGGTGATCAGACCAAACAAATAAAAGAAAAAAAAACAAAAAAAAAAAACAGCAACCCAAACGCGACAACACAAAATGAGGACAAAGTTGTAAAATGCTTTAAATGGACATTGACGCTGTCAAACACACAGTTCAAACACAAGTGACATAAAACGTCAGGTGGTTGTGTTCATCGTCGTCGTTGTCGCAGTCGTCGCCGTCGGTGTGAGCACATTCCCAGAAATGAGAGAGAGGAAAATAGATGTCAAAGGAAAAGAATGTTTCGTACTCCGCATTGACATAGAAAGATACTTTGCATAGTTTTGAGACTGTTGGTGCGATCTGTGCCTCCGCCTGCGAGCCGCCCGCCGATCGGGCCGACTTTTTTGTCACATCGTGGTGTGCACATAATCATCAGTTGATCTTTCGATGATTTTGACAGAGTGGCGGATGGCCCTCTACGCCGGCCGCCCAGGCCGCCCAGGCCGCCACCTCTCCTAAGGGACAATGACATAAAATTTCCGAGCGTGTTAGTTGTCTGTTCCGTACGCTGACGGGCTACATTGCACGATCATCGTCGAATTCTTTTGGCCTATTGAACGACGACGAACGAATTGTCACATTGTGTGCGCCAAAGAGGCCCTTCTAGTCGCACAGATTCGATACAAAACGAGCAGAATTATTAATTCTTATGGCATCGGTGAAAGCCGAGATGAATTGGGAACATGACGCTTGGCGGCGACTGGCCGCCTTTGTGCGGTCCGATAAGTAACATAGCGCTGATGCCATGGACAGTGTTAAATGTGTTTTTCTGCCACAGCAACTGGCGGCTTTAAATGCTGAACAGGAAATCGATTTCTTCATCGCACCTCAAGAGTAGCAAGGTCAATGGATATGTGAGCAAATTGATATAAATATCTACGTCCAAAGGACCTTCCTTCCTGGCAGCTTAATGGAAAAGAAGAAATATTAGTTCGCGTAGGTATCGTAGCAAGTTTCTTTCGAAATTGTTTTTCACTCAATTTGACAGTTCCATCGCATCAGATGGACTCTTGACAAAATATTAAACCGGACAGGCAGACGGAAAATTACATCACACTTTCTCGGGGATATGAACTTTCCTTCTTTGCACATTGGCCGGCACCGGCAGAACCTGTCCCACTCGAGAGAGGAAGGACGGAAGGAATTTTCATTCGCATTAGGTGGCCACTGGTCCGACTCCGTCGGTTCTTTGCATCGAATGAATGATGAATGTGCCTTTGTACAGTGATGTGCTATCGTCCTTCTAATGCAGCCCCATGCCAGTGCATACTTTGAGGATTTGATGTCATTTATAATCTTCTTCTATTTGTTAGGAACTGTATACTTATGTATGCGTGTGCCATGAGAAACTCGTGGGCGACACTCACTCTCACCAGTTAGGGTGAGAAAAGGGTTGGTTCGTATTCGTAGCGCAGTCTGGTTGACGTCTAGCAGGATTGGGATGGTTTTCAATTAATTCTGAGGGTACCCCCAGCAGTTCGTGTGAAGACTAATGGGGTCGGTCTCGGTGCTTGCGCGTACTTATCAACGTGTTTAAATATTCGTAAAATTGAGTAAGGAAAGGAAACTGTTTCAGTCCCAACGAGGACTAGCTAGCTGGCAATTCACGTGTAATCATTCACACATCACCGAAACAGCTGTAACGAGAATGCATCCCAAGGAGATTATGTATCTCCCATTGCTATGTAGCCTCTTAAATTAGGCCAGGCTATATAGCTGGCTCGTGTTTATCAGTTCTCTAGCAAGAGCAGTTGATCGAGACAGCATTTTAGCATCATGTTCCTGCTCAGTGTGGTTGTTTTGCAAAGGTTGGTTGTTGGAGTAGGCTAACTGACCACAAGCCTACAGTTGAAAAACTAAACAGATATTGCTACGAATGGATATACTGTTGACGCCGTAAAACAGAAATATGGCAGCGGCGCGGAGGTTCGTTCGTTCACATAAAATTGGCCCGAATGGAGCCACGAAGATCGTAAGCTGCTAAATAACTGGCATCAAGGATAAGTACGTTGGCAGTATGCAAAGAAGGATAGTGACCCCTGCGAGCAACAGAAGATACACCTACTTGGGTTCAAACTGACTTTTAATAAGCTGCAGATGTATTCAAGAAGTCGTTGAAACTGGGCACTTGAATGCCTTATATCAGTAAGCATTTTGGCTGACTTCGTTCACATCAGCTTTATATATGCGCTAATTCCACCAAATCGAAAAAGACATTGCTTACTAAAGTAGGCTCATATACAGGCTCATAGGCTCATATCTTCAACGAAATATGAGAAAAGTCCTCAGCATGCTAAAGTAGAAAAGAAGGACCTTTTTTCATTTCATTCACTCTACAGAGGGTAAAAGTGGTAGACTTACATCGATTTCGGTCCGATCAATGAGGTTAGCAACATAAAAAAGGGAATTACCGACCGACCTGAATAGCTGCCGATCTTTGTGGGATGCAAACAAGAACTCATTTAGGCTGTTATCTGAGGCTCGTTTGATCCAAAGAAAGGCGATCTTCTACGGCAACTACAGAGGCATAAGGCTTCTTAAAAACCTGTCTGCCCTTCTGATTGACTGCCTGAGAAAATGTGTCAACAAACTGGAGGAATACCTTCTTTGTTTCTGTTTCGTTATCAAAATCGACTTCATTCCTTAATTGTTAAGCGATGATTTTTCTGTTTGGCATAATCATAAGAATGGCCCTCACCTGTATCAGTCGCTCTTCAGCATCCGTGGTGGACAGACGACTTGGTTAGTGAGGCAGCGTGTGCGAAAGAAAAGTGGTTAACAAGTGATTTCGAGCGTTAAGACAGTATAAGCCATTTGGCTCAAGGTGCGAGTCTTCGGCTCGGACGCAGACGAGCCGAGTTCGAGTCCCAGTGGGGGAAAAGTTTTTCTTTTTAAAATAAAAAAAAAAAAAAAAAACAATAAAAAGTGGAAATGCCGCAAGGCAAACGCGTGATGGACACGGGCCAGCCAAATGTCCCGCAAAGTGATGCCCCGTTGCCGAGTCGCATGACAAGGCAAGCCCAGCAAAAACAAGTGGGAGCAACAACAACAACAACAACAGCAGCAGTACCAGAATCAACAAGTGCTGCCGTAGCAGCAGCACCAAAAACTCACGGATTGGTACAGTCGCAGGAGCCGACAAAAGTCGAAAAGAGGCGACGAAAACAGAAGCCCACACAAAACATGGCGGCCAAGAGGACGACAAATCAAGGCGGAGCGGCGATGACGTCAAAAGCAGACACGTCAGAGGCCGAGTCAGACGAGAATGATGCCGTCAACTACTCGTACGAGTCGGAAGGGGGCGAAGGTCGGTACTTGGGCGAAGGTAACTCCTTCCAAGAGTTACTGGACGCCGCAGAAGACGAAGAGCAACAACAACAAAACGTAGAAGAAGACGAGGAAGCGCAGCTCGATCGTCTGATTAAGGAGCTCCTCGCGAAGAGGGAGAAGTTACGGCAGCAGAAAATGCTAAATCAACAACAAAAGCTGAAGCAAATTCTGGCTGAGCAGCAACAGCATAAACAACAACAAAAACTGCAGCAGCAGCAACAACAAGAACTGCTGAAGCAGCAACAACAGAAGCAAAACAAAAAACAAAAGCAGCAGCAATCGCAGCAACAACAACAACAACAAAAACAGCAACCGCTGCAACAGCAGCAGAGACAACAGCCGCAGCAACAGCAGCAGCAGAGACAACAACCACAACAGCAGCAGCAGCAGCAGAGACAACAGCCGCAGCAGAGACAACAACAACAGCAGCAGCCGCAGCAACAACAACAACAACAACGGCAACAGCAACAGCAGCAGCAACAGCAAGAACAGCAGGCGAAAAAACAAAAGGTACCACCAATAAATGTGAGTCACTTAGATATAAGCGATAGCATTAAGTTATGTAGGTTAATAAGTAAGGATTTTTATATTAAGAGGCTAAACGCCAACAAGCATATAATTATGTGCAGTAATATGGAGGAGCACAAAAAGTTGCGCACCGCTCTGGAGAAAGCGGAAGCTGAGTACTTCACGTACACTCCAAAAGGAGAAAAGCGACAAACTGTGCTGCTTAAGGGTATCGATCCCAATATAAAGATAGAGGAGCTCGAAAACGAGCTCAAGAATTATGAGTGCGCCGACCTTAAGTTCGTGGGGGTCAAGCCGTTTTCTTCGCCTGCGGACAGGGGTGGTAGCCGCAAATTACCATTCTTTTTGGTACAATTAACCCCCGACAGCAAAATAGATAGTCTGAAAAGGATCAGATTCCTGTACTATCATGCAGTACGTTGGGAAAAATTAAAGAGGTCAGATCGTGTACTTCAATGTATGCGCTGCCAGAGGTTCGGGCACGCCGCAGCTAACTGCCACATGCAGTTCAGGTGCGTTAAGTGCAACAAGGACCACAAACATGGGGAATGTGCTTTAGGTAGCGATAGGGTAGAAGATCGAAGCCAGCTCTCATGTGTACTCTGCAACAGCTCAGGACATCCTGCTAATTTCAGGGGATGTCCCAAGTATCAGCAGGTTAAACAGAACGTGCAGGCTCGAAAACAGAGGTCCGAAGAAGAGAAGGGTCGAAAGAGTCGCTCGTTCTCTAATTTTGTTGCACCCAATGTGTCCTTTGCCCAAATGGTATCTGGACCGGGTAGCACAATCACAAAAAGCGCGCCGAAGGTTCCTACACCGGAAGCGGATCTGGATTTGAAATCGATCCTTCTGTCCCTGCACGGAAAGATCGACAATTTCCAGAAACAATTAAATGAGCATGCGGCTCGAATAGACATGATCTATTCGACGCTGTTTGCCGAGTCTGCCGCGCCATAAATATGATGGGTACGCTGGACGAGGTAAACTTAAAGATCCTTGCGGTGAATGTTAATTCACTAATCCGGATCGAGAGAAGGATCAATCTTTCCAATTTGTTGAAAGCCGAAAAGCCAGATGTGCTTCTGGTTAGCGAAACTAAGCTATCCCCGAAGCACAAATTGGGCTATAGAAATTATTGTGTAGTTAGAAGAGACCGGCCCAACTCCACACAGGGAGGTGGTGTCGCTATCTTAGTACGTAAAGGCTTGCGCCATAAGGTTATATATAGCGGGGAAGTGCGCCGGTTCCAGGTGTTGGAAGCATGCATCGTATGCATTCCCCTCAACACCCAGAGGCGGGTGTATGTGGTGTCGCTTTACGCACCAGAATCTCCTCGACGCATTGAATTTTTAAATGAGATCGAGACGCTTTTTCGTTGCTTACAGCTTCAATCAGAAGATAATTATTACTTTTTGGGCGGAGACCTCAATGCTAAACATGCGGCATGGGGAAATGATATTCCGAACCCTAGAGGCAACCAGTTTCACGACTGGTGGCGTCATAATATGATTGAGTACAAACTCGAGTTGTACGCGACGGATATCCCGTCTTTCCCTAGAGATGGTTCTTTCTTGGACTTGGCGCTAGTTGACGAAAGACTGGAACTAACAAACATTGATCTAAGCACGCGGAACTGTTTACGAACGGTTGAGTACGATAGTGATCACTACGGACTTGCCGCCGTAATACGGATCCCGAACGAGCAGACGCAGCTGGAGCAGTACGACCAAGTGCGTTCTTTCGATTACCGAAAAGCGCAGTGGTCGCGCTTCTCCAGAGTGCTAAAACGCGACATACGCTCATGCGAGATCGACCCACCGACAAACAGGAACCTAACAAACGATGAGATCGACAATCATTTACGGCAAATGAATGTCGTCATCAAACAGACAATGGAGCGGACTATCCCTCGGGTAGGACGTTCCACGGACGAAGAACAAACTGAAAAGTATCGAAACCCGACAATCGATGCTCTGTACAGACATAAGAGTAGACTGCTCTCGAGGCTTAAACGGCTACACAGACAGTTCACTGACAGGAACGATCCCGAGTTAAGAACACTGAATTCGATGATCAAAAACTTGAAACAGTTGATCTCCGAAAATTACAGAAAATCTGTAAGTTTGTATTGGGGCAATAAAATTCGGGCTATAAAATCCAGTAGTCCGAAAATGTTCCCGCAAATAAATAAACTGTTCAGGCGGAAGGATCATAACGACATTTCATGTGTTCGAATACCTCAGACGAACGAGAACAGACAGACACTACTGACTGCTGGCATAAGTCCGGAAAGTGCCGACTCGAACGACGGTTTTTTCGTGGTCGAAGACCCGCAGGAGAGGGTGAATTTGATGGGAGCTTTCTTTGAGACTGTGTATACGGTGAACAACCCGGTTCGCCGTAACCGCGACCTCGAAGAGAGGGCTTTTCTTAACCACTTTTATCTGCGGACCGAAATTCAAGATTGGCGATCCGAGAACAACGGTTTCACCGTGTTCAATGACGACAACCGTGCAAATGGCACAATCGCCGATGCAAATACTCATCTGTTCGTGAGTAGAGATGAACTTCGGTGCATCTTTGAATCACTTAAAAACAAAAAGTCGGCGGTAGTGGACGGTGTCCCAAACGTCGTATTAAGACACCTGCCGCTAGAGGCGATAGATATCTTCGCCACGCTATTTAACAATGCGCTGAATAATGCATATTATCCGGAGCAGTGGAAAATAGCGGTGGTACACCCTATCCCGAAAAAGGATAAAGATAGGACGAACCCTGCTAATCTCCGGTCAATTAGTTTGCTTCCGAATGTTAGCAAGGTAATCGAGAAAGTCGTCAATAGATCTCTTTTAAAATGGGTTGAGGAAAACAAGATCATTCCGGACAACCAGTTTGGCTTCAGAGCGGGGCATGACACTATTCATGCCGCGTCGAAACTGGTTTCCGACATTCAGTGGAATAAGATTAAGAAACAATGCACGGGTGCCTGCCTGGTCGACTTTGAGAAGGCCTTCGATACCGTATGGTTGGAGGGGCTCTTCTATAAGCTGACCAGATTGGGCATTCAAAAACCTTTGCTATATATAATTTATGACATGCTTATGGGAAAGAAGTTCGTTGTCAAAGCTGGCAACGTGACTTCGAGCAGGGCTTTCGAAATTAAAAACGGCTTACAACAGGGAGCAGTGAATTCTCCGGTCCTGTTTAATATTTACACAAGTGATCTGGTGGGTTCCCTCAGACATGCTATAGCGTACGCGGACGATTTAGTGGCGTACAGGTCAGGACCAAAAATCGAGGTCATTAACATCCTTCTACAACGTGACTTCGAGCAAATTAAGAGGTATTGCGATGATTGGAAGTTGAAAATCAATTTCCAAAAATCGGAAACAATACTGTTCAGAACAACATTGGCTGGGGCCTCTGGGGATACCAGAAAAAACTGGAGAAAATTAACAATTATTGGACAGCAGGGGCGACCATTGGCGGTGAAAAACGTGGTGAGGTATCTTGGCATCTGGCTCGACCAGTATCTGTATTTTGACAAACATATAGATGCTTGTCTTGCTGGGGCTAAAAGGGCCTACGCTCTGACAAGGAGACTGTTTCGCAGCAGTCAACTTGATTCCAGGGTAAAGGTCATTTGCTACGTGGCCCTTATAAGGCCTATCATCGCTTATGGCTGTCCCATGTGGTTCAATATATCGCCGTCCTATATGGAAAAGATTCGGGTGTTTGAGAGACAATGTCTCAGGGCCTGTCTAGGGTTGTTTAGAACTCCTGAATCTCAGTACATAAAATACTATCCTAACAGGACCCTATACAATGGGGCTCGACTGAATAGGATTGACAATTTCCTTATTAAGGTGATTCGGAGGCACGTTGCAAGGGCGATGGCCAGTGATAATAACCTGATCTCAGGGGCTTACTACCCCAATTTAATGTACCACGAGAGTACGCTTCGGTCTGGCTTTATCCCGCCTGAGGCATTTCTTCATGTAGATATGAAAGGGTTAGTCCAGACAAAAGATGGTGTGCCGGTATTGTACCACAGCCACCGCGGCGCGAGGGATAAGCGGCTCATCCACGACGGGTACGCCGCCAATGCTCAGGAGCTCCTCCGTTTTAGTACCGCAATTGCGGAACGGGACAGGGTCGATACGGCCAAGCAGTTCACCGAATTTTGGTGGCTTGAGGAACAGGTGAGGGTGGATACGCTCTCCCGGGCCAGTGCGCTACTTACGTAGCATCCTCCTTAGTTTTAAGCTAGATTAAGTTTGTAGGTTTAGGCTTAGAGTAGGGGGTCTTTGGGAGGTGCCGGGCTAGCCAACATGATAGTGATGCCGAGTCTCGAGCGACGCTTATAGCCTCGCTCGAGTCTTGGTGACACTGATGAACCCATGCGGACGGCCGTCAGGCGCCCATGGACGCGATCAGGATGGTGACCAATCGATGAGATTGCTCACCACCCTGATTATAGGTAATTTAGGTTAAGTAGCTTAGGTAGTTTTAAGTAGTTGTAAGTACAAACAAATAATAAAGAGTTCAAGTTTTCTAAAGTTTCTTGAAAATTAAAAAACAAAACAAATCATAGAAATAGATAAATTTAAGGCCGAAAGGCAATAATTTTAAGGATATTGATAAGTTTAGAGTGCTCGCTTGGAGCCAGTAAGCTAGAATAAGATACATGTTAGTTTTAAATTAGATTTAATCGTTTTTGTCTACTATGTAAGCTTAAAGAAAAGAAAGAAATAAAAATGAATTTTAAAGTAAAAGGCCCTCACCTGTATGTGGTCTTAGCCCAACGTGCTTTCACTGGAGCATTTGTAAATATTGATTCACGATGACATGATTTCAAAAATGAGGTCAATGTATCATCGATCAAGATTGAAGAATCTTATAATACTTGAGTTGGTTAGAGACTTTGTCTACGTTTAGCTGAATTGTGCATCACATTAAACACCAACCAAAGTCGCGTGTCACTTTAAATTTTGACAAGTCCTGTTCTATAACGCAAAAGCAAAGGTAAATTAAATTCATTGCTATCGATTCTAACCGAAAGTCCTTCGAGAGATTTTCTGCTGTAAAGGAGAAGTTTCAACATTAAACGATCTGTGCACCGTTTAAGATGAAAATAATCTTTAGAGTGATTGGTCATCAGTACTCTGACCCTCAGAATCTTCCTCTTCGTTTTGAAGGAATTATTGAATTTTACTATCAAAATTCGTGCTCGGTTCGAAATGTTCATCGCGCGCTGCTTCCATTTTATGATCGGCATTCTCGACCTTCTGAGCAGTCTATTCGGAAGATTGTGACCAAATTTCGCACCAAATTTACTTTGTTGGACATTAAACCACCAACACGTTTACGTACTGTGCGTAGTGAAGAAAATATTGCGGCCGAATCAGCTAGTGTGACAGAAGACCGCGAAATGTCGATTCGGCGCCGTTCCCAGCAGTTAGGCCTTTGTTACAGCACTACGTGGAAAATTTTGCGGAAGGATTTGGGCGTAAAGCCTTTTAAGATACAGCTGGTGCAAGAACTAAAGCCAGCCGACCTACCACAACGCCGAATTTTTGGTGAATGGGCTCTTGGAAAGCTGGCCGAGGATCCGCTTTTTTATCGAAAAATTGTGTTCATCGATGAGGCTCATTTTTGGTTGAATGGGTACGTAAATAAGCAAAATTGCCGCATTTGGAGTGAAGATCAGCCAGAAGCATTGCAACAGCTACCAATGCATCCCGAAAAAGCCACTGTTTGGTGCGGTTTATGGGCCGGCGGCATTATTGGGCCATATTTCTTCAAAGATGATGCGAATCGCAGCGTTACTGTCAATGGTGAACGCTACCGAGCGATGATAACAAACTTTTTTTTGCCCGAAATGGAAGTTCTTGACTTGCATGATAAGTGGTTTCAACAAGACGGTGCCACATGCCACAAAGCACGCGAAACAATGGCGCAATTGCGAGGCGAGTTTGGTGAACAGTTAATTTCACGTTTCGGGCCGGTCAATTGGCCGCCTAGATCGTGCGATTTGACACCATTAGATTATTTTTTGTGGGGGTATGCCAAGGCTAATGTGTATAGGGACAAGCCCGCTTCGATTGACGCACTGGAAGCCAACATCCATGCATTCATTCGTGAGATACCGGCCGATATGTGTGAAAGAGTATGCCAAAATTGGACTCAGCGGATGGGCTACCTGAGACGCAGCCGCGGTCAAAATTTGCATGAAATTATCTTTAAACATTAAATTGCAAGATTCAAACTATCGATTCAAATAAATATTTCATTCATTTTTTCGAATTTTTTGTGTTTTTTTTTTAAAAAAAAGTTCTAAACCTCTTAAAAAATCACCCGTTACTAGAAATAACTTCTACCGGGAGAAAAAATTTTGTCAGTGAACAGTAGATGTCCCTGGGACAGATATCCATAATTTGCTGTACACTGTTTCGGGAGACTTATAGCCCCTTAAAAATCACACCACTATTGAAACCTAAACTAAGAAACATTTGCCTTCAGCCGAAAAGTGGGAACTGTCTTCATTTGACAGCGCCACCTTACGTGATTAAAGAAAGCCTCTGCAATTCACGAAGCTAGGACGAGAAGGGTCAGCATTTCGGTTGCTCCCCCTATAGGACGACCTCAGATAAGTGGGCAAAACTATTAAATATTGAAATTGCATCGAGAAAGTATGACAAACCATTCCAAATGTAGTCTGAGACTAATTGCTGCATAATAAGAAACCTGGGAAGGAACACACCGCAACAACATTAAACAACTCCCGACAATGCGAAGGGACACTTTCTCCTTTTCTTCAAACCACACAAAGGCAGCAAGTATCTTTTTATCCCGCAGCAGGATACTGAATGACACAAACTGAACACATTCATTTCGCATCCTTTTCGGCCATAGCATATGGTACGAAGATAGCACCTCCTGCCATATTGGAAATAAAGAAATAAATTCTACTTCAAGTCAAAATATCTCCTCACGGATATTTATCAACTGTCTTCATCGTCGACAGTTCATAGCAAACGTAAGGGATACACAGATACACCACCACTTGCAGTTTTTCATGGCAATTTCAGAAATGGACTCCACTACAGGTAGAACAACAACAACCACGGCGCATATAGTACTCGACATCAGTGTTCATTACACAAATCGAATTTCTATGCAGCGTTGGTACACGGTACACTGGCATACTACTTGTTGGAAATCCCCCAACCGACTCAAATCGGACACGATTCGAAATGGGATTGTGAATTATTAATGAACCAGCAACAACAACAACAACAAGAAACACCACTACTACGTGCCAGTCATGCCGATCAGCTATACCTATACACCAGCAGCCGCACGCCTGGCCTACACCCATAGCATTGAACCGAAATTAACGCAACACCACCCAAGCTATATGGCAGAGGATTGGAAACTGGCCAAGACGACGCGAACCTCCACCCCCGGGTGGTGCCTCTGGTGCTCGTTAATTTGCAAAAGTTGCACATGGTGATAGTGTCGGTTGTGCTATGCAGACGCAGAGTCGCATGTCCCATGTATGAGCTGCGCGCGCGCGCACTCGCCCGCACACTCTCCAAGGCATCGTAAATTCTGCTCCATCGAAAAGCAAATTACTTTCGAGGCCGCGAACAATGCCGGCCAACAATTGCAATTTGTTCGCACACTCCCGGTCTCGATATGTTATAATAATACTCTCCGCAGCTCCGCATACAAAGTACTGCAGTTGTGGAGTGGAGTAAAACGAGTAAAGCTGGATGACTGCGCGACTGCAATTCATATCACAATCACAATATCCTTAAGCGCAAATGAGAGTTTTAGAAGACGAAAATGGATGGTGATGGAGAGCAGAACAGGGAAGATCCTCCTCTGAGAATAATAGGCATACACGCCGCCGTCGCCGCCGCCGCGCACAGACATCGTGATCTTGCGCTCTATACAGAGGGAACACTTCGCCCGGCTCGTCTGTAGCCCCGGCAATGTCGTGTAACTCATTTGGGAGCTTATGGGCGATAACTTTGATTCACTTCGCGGTTCATTAAAGGCGGGAAGCCTTGTGTGTGCGCGAATTAAATGCCGTAGTGTTGTTGCTTTTGTATGTCTGTATCTGTATGGCTGTGATGTACTCCACAAAAGGTATGGATGAGGATGGATGAAGCATGGAGAGCAACACTGAAGAACCTTTTAATTTCGTTGAAAGGCGCGCTCAATTTTTTCTTTTTTTCGTCTCTTTTCTTTGTTGTTTTCTTTTATTTACTTTGAAACAAGTTGTTTGGTTCGCTTGTTTCGCTGAGATACTTGCGGGCTCATGAGTCTCATATAGGAGCCATATTGAATTTTAAGAATTTCTTTTATTTTTCTCCAATTTTTTGTGATGTTTGTATTTTTTTTTGAAACCGGAAACCCACACGCAACCGCATTCGCTTAATGGGGTATTAAATGAAATCAGCTTCTTGAAGGAGTTTTATTTTTAGTCTTTCCTGTAGGATGCGCCGCATAAGCGAAACTTTATTTTAATTTCATTAATGTGCAATGCGTCTTATTTCGCAATTTGAGTTATCATGATGTGATTCATTAGGGGTTGGCCAGAACCAACAGCGTGGTGTTTGGGTTTTTTTTTTGTTTAACTATTTGTTTGACATACGCGTAGGGGCATAAACCTATACTAACCGCCTACAGTGTAAGAGATTCGAATTCGCGCCTAATAATTAGATTCATTAAGAAATCGCTTGAGTTAGAAAGAGATGACATTCAAAGATGTGTCATTTACCACACTTGGGCCTATGACGGTCGTGAATAAATCTGCGGGTTGCACCTTTCGGTACTTGTTTCAGGCGAAGTTGCCCTAAGAGTTTGTGCTTCATAAAATTTGCATTTGCTTTTCGTTGACTTATCGTCAGTATAGTCAGTTCTACTTAGTGCTACTTGGACCGCCGAAAGTTTATCTTCACAGGAAGTGGGTGGGAGATTCCCAAGACCAAATATCGGGCCTTTAACACAAAGCAGCAGTCATTGCTTTTAACAAACGTGTGGTATGCTCTGTCTGCAGTCCGACATTACGCTGTGTCTGCACTGCCTCCTTGGAAGGGTCTTTTTCATCCTTCTTATATACCCTAAGATTACTAGCTCCGAAGCCGTAGCTGATTTGTCCTTCCGACGGAGCCACAAGACCCAGAGACTGGACAGATCTTTTATCCCCTATAGGTTCCTCCAGCTTAGCAATCTTCCAGGTGGCTGTCGGAAGATGAGGGCTTTAGTTCTGCTAGGATTTTCTTTCTTGCTATCGACTATGTCATGTGTTGTAGGGCGAAATCTGTTCTCTATTTTGAGGGCACAACAAGACCTCGAGTTTCGCCTTTTCCACATTTCACCCAGCGACGAAACTGCTATTTTAAACAGATTCGCAGACCTTTGATCAGCACATGCGATCAGCTTCACGTGTCCATGCGCCATTGCGACAGGTGGGTGGAAGACCTGGATGATCATAAGTGATATGAGGAAATTGTAGTTGCCAACTTAACTTCCACCTTTCAGGGGTGATGCTGCCATTTGGCACTCCTGTCTTCAAGGCAATCTTGCCCTCAGCAAAGCTTGGGTTTACCGACCTTTTACTATTTATTTTTTCTAACAACTATTAAAACCGATGTTACACTGACAGTCCAACAATGTTGAGTGACTTGACGGCAGTAGGTAAACACCCATTTATTGTAGCTATAGATAAAGGGCGCAGTGGTAAGTTCTCTAAACTAGTGAGCAAGGATTTTAAGAGTGAAGCCCTTGAAAAACCACAAATAATCATCATACCTGTTGGCTTATTTAGCTACTACCTACTTTCTATAAACGTCTGTCAAAATTTTGACAGAATAATTGTCCCGAAAATGCTTCGCAAGTCACTTGTTCGTTATCCGCATGAAATTGCAGTTATATTCGTCGCAAAATTAAAAATTCACAGAAACAGGCAGCTGATTTTAAGGGTTCTACATATAAGGACCTATTGCCTCAATACTTTTTATTTTTATTTAAATATTAAATTTCTGTTCTGCAGAAAAAGCTTTCAGAATGAAAAGACACAACTTTAAAAATACTAAAGGTGCTTCGCAAACTGCTGGACCCACTGCCACGAAATACACACTCTACCATTCAAGGCAATAACTCAAAATGCCCCTATCCCAATCTTCTTTTTCTTCAGGGATGCATAATAAATTCCATTATCTTGCCATTGGCTCGATGAAATCCCAGCGCCCAGTTGTTGCTCCCAAAACTCCAATTAAATAAAAACAAATCAAATAATTAACACGAAGATTATTTGTCTCTGCCCAATTTCCAACAAAGCATTCCCCCATCAACAGCACACCCTCTCAACGGAAATCCAGTAAATGAATGCCACTCCAAAGGCATAAGCAGGACTCTGTATTACATAGAAACATCCCCCGAAAATTTCTCGAAACGAATCGTATCCGACTATTCACAAACGAGGGTGGGTTCTCGTAGATAGGTTTTCGAAAACAGAAGTCAAGTAATTACAATTATTACACCATTGGAAAGTTGTGCGCCAAAAGGGGTGTACTTGTCAACGCGGTTCTAAAAATTTAATGAATCCCATCTAGGAGACGGTAATTAATGATTTTTTAATTTCGAAAACACACACCGCACGCCGACTGCATTTCAAAAAAATAAATAAAAAAAACACCAACCAAATCAAAAGAGAGTATGATGTCGCGCCGGTAATTGATGGAATGACCACCTTAATTACAGGGCTTCGTTCCAGGACCGTTTCCATTCAGAGCACTGCCAGACTTCAGACAACCAGTTTAATGATGGAATAACTCCACGTTTTCTCAACCATATACCAATACACTGAGGAATGAGGTCCATACTCGACAAGGAAATGGACGGATTCGGCGGCTCGGCTGGGGAATCTGCAGACGCACACGTAGGAGGTAGAAGTCGCAAGGTGTTTTGTTAACTGTATACACAGCCGATTGCTGGCTGAAAAGTCCATAAACAAACGAACGCAGTAGCGGCGTTGTCGGTGATGGCACGCCAATTCGAAACAATCAATCAATCGAATCAATTTACGATGCCAATCGATTTTTCATCGATGAATCCATGTAAATGCACTGAAATTGATGTGTGTCGTTTGCGAGTCCTGAAGTGTATGCAGCCACCGACCGCGCCAACTGAGATAAATGAGCGCAGAAAGGCGCATTGGGAATGTGTGGTCAATCAGCTTTTCGCATGGTTACTCCACTGCCAGTCGCTCGTCATAAACTTATCTGTCATTATTTGCTGGTGAATTGTGATCCCTCTATATAGGCAATAATTATTCATCGGAAAGTCATTTATCAGAATTCAAAACAATCTGAACACCAGAAGCGAGGTATAGAGGTTGAGGAGATCACTTCTTTATGTATGGTGTGGATTCGTCTTGGGTGTTTGCCAGTGTCTGACTTTTTTTGCCACTTCTTGTTTAGGAATACTATTGTTACTTTTGAAGCTAAGGCGAAAATTATTTAAGAAAATAAATAAAGTAAACAGGAGATGGCACAGCAGGTCCGTATACGTAGTGTAGACCTAGCGGAAGCTTATTGACACAGGCTGTACCATCATTACCGTAAGACAACAGATCATTTGTTGGTAGTTTTTTTTAAAGTGTAAGAATTTTAAACTCAAACAAAAAATTCAAAAGTACAACTAATTTATTATCCAAGCCAAAAGTTTAAAATGATATATGTAAACCTAGAGAACTCTAAATATTCTAACAGAAGACTAAAAATTGTGTTTAGAAAATTATGGTTTGTTTTAAACAATTTTAATTTTAATTTAAATTTGAAACAGAATTTAATAAACTTCTCTCTTCGCCTCCATTTATTAAAAATTGAAAAAAAAAAAAAAAAAAACAGCTAGGTACTCGTATCTGGCATCATTTTTATTTATTCTGAAAATTTGTGTTTTACAGCTAGATTTCCTTTCAAAGATAATTATTGTCGCCGTATCTACTAAAAATTTATTTTTTAGCCTCTGAACATCCTCGCAGAAATTATTTTAGCCAGGTTGTTCAATTAAAGTAGAAATTATTTTAGCCAGGTTGTTCAATTAAAGTAGATTTTAAATAATCAGTCCGTATATCATTGCTATTACAACTTTTATTTAAATAAACTTAATCTTAAGCTTAAGCTTCATAAATATTGGTTATTATTTACGATTAGAATATTTTTATTCAATTTATTTATTCAATACTAGCTGGCCCGTGCTCATGTTGTTTATCAGAGTTAATGGGAAATTAAAGTAAACAATGATTCTGTTATTCTCTTTTTTTACTCTCCAATAGGGCCCGAAATTCTTGTGTGCCCAAGACGGCCCTGGTCACAACTATATTTTTGTGTGGATTTTTATTTATTGGTACCTTCAATTTTATTTCGAGTCCGAAAGTCTGATTGGGCTGCTTTTTCAAGACACTTATATAGCCTTGGATATTTGTCATCAGAAGTTTGCTAACGCAGACAATAAAACAAATTTATGCTTTTCCGGTGAGTGGTTGACATTGAGATCCTTCGCTCAATAGTCCCAGAACACTAGTCACTTAGCCAGTGCGCCCTCATAAATTAGTCAAATTTTCCCTCATAAATACTTTTCGTTTTGAAGTTAAAACGCACGGTTAGGTCCTATATGGTCCAGTAGCCTTCTTTTATCTTTCTTCTCTCTGCTTAATAAAACTAAAAGCAACACGTCTGCTTGTCTGTCTGAAGATTTATCCGATCGCTTACACCTGGACTACCACAATCAGAGGGTCTTTTAAAAGGGTCACAAAAGCCACACGAAGGGTTTCGGGCCAGAAAGTGTGGTACCGCAATAAAACCTAAAACCTTCTCCCTTGATGGCATGGAAATCAACTTTAAAATGCTATACCTATAACTTATAGCACTAATACCAGCGTATAGTTGAAAAATTTGGCGCATGAATGCGTGTTGCCTGTATAGACACAAAATACGACCGGGGTTAGCTGTCATCTCACAAAATTTTGTAACAAAATATGCGGCTCAATGAACGCAGATAAGATGCGCGAAACAAACAATGATCCACAATATAGAGGCTTGCGTAACAGCTTGTACAACCCGGTTTGGGTTATATGCCAAAGATTGTTGTCTGCAACAGGGAACGTTATTTGGAAGCCCTTACAGAGACAATCAATCAAGCCCGCAGAAAAAATCGAAACAAAAAAAACAAAAGGTTAAGTGGATTTGGTCGAACTTGAACTACTCACCCAATCCGTAAGGAATAGAGAGCTTAACATGGAGCCACATTTGGTTTTATTTCATCACAATCGTCCAACTTATTCGCATCAAAGTTTGTTTCACAGTTGTAGGTGTCAGCTCACAGGTGTCCCTTATTTTGTAGCACATTGATTGGCTTTAATAGTGAGTCGCCAGACGCCATTTTTCGTTCGTTTGTTGCTTCACTTTTGGCGATGTTTAAAGTGGATTAAAGTGAAACATAGAATAGAGTAAACATAGTTACCTGCAACTGTATCGATGCTTATACGAGCGCTGTTCACCGCCGCGACTGTGACGGAACCAGTCTTAAGCTGCGTCATCCAACTGATGTACGTAAAATATATAAAAGTAACTCCAAACAAGACAATCTTCTGGTCAGAAATCTGCAAGCAGCAACAAACTTCTAGCGAAATATGAAAACTCCCAACCAAGGAACCTGATAGAAAACTCTTCTCCCAACAGTCCCCAATGAACTCATCTATTTAACATCATCATCATTTCGATCTAAAATCTCGTATTCCGTGCAGAATCCTACAGGTGCGTAAATCATTCTAACCCAAACGTGAACCCCTCGTCTCAATTCAACATATTTGTTTCACCGTCGCAAGTGGTCCTCTCACATCGAACCGACCTGCAAGACATGAGTTCTATTTCACGTATGCATAATGCTTACATACTGATACTCATACTGAATGTTTTATTTATAGGGTCGTCTCAGAATCCTCTTCTATGTACCCAGGGTGGTGGGTCATCCAATACACACATCACTTTCATATCGGACAAATTTGTTTCGTTTTTCCTCTACCTTGTGATTTATGCCTTTATACATTGCAACATGAGAGGCAACAATGCTTGTTTCCTTTTCACTTCGCTATGTCCATTCTTGAATTCGGGCCAAGAAAAAAACAAACCGAAACATGAAAAGGGAAACTTCGTCCACCCCTATAACACAATACTATACTGACAATTGTTGTTTTGTTGTTTTCAAACTTTTGACAAGCCGAATGCCGCACATGTCTACTCGTACAGAACTTGTACTCCCAGAGGCAGAACAAGTCATGTCAGCTGGGCGATATAGCGATTGCGATGCCGTGCAACAGCCGGCAGCGGGTGCCTTCGGTCATCTTGTTAGTCACACTCGCCAACATAATATTAGATAATTTTCGAAATAAAAACAACAAATTCTTTCGAAAGAAAAATGTATTTTTAAAATAATTCACTTGAGGAAGGCAAGAGTTAATTCGAAATATTCGCACGCTAGTATAAATATTTGTTTGTTTGAAAGTCTGGTAGTTTTTCTAGATCCCGAGAGACGCTGAGCTTGTCTGTTTATACAGAACAGAAAACCAGTGCGAGTGTTATACTCATAAGACACAAAGTGGCGGTAGGTAATCACGTAGTCTTGTTGACTTAATTCCCAGATTAACTTTGGTGAATCTATTTTCGTTGTTGTTTCTGAAAATATTTAGAAAGTGAGATGTACCTCCCCCTCGCCCTGTGTGTATATGCCTATGAAACAGTCGATCGACAATGCGTGGTAAATTAGAAGGCACAATGCAAAAAGAAGCCAAGGAAATTCTTAAAACTTAAAGATGCATGGCGCTAAGTTTTATTCGAAACGTTGATGTTTATTCAGCGGGTCAGTTGAAAGATGCATATTATGAAACGCATCGTTGGATGGTTTTTGTGTTAAAAGATGCGATAGCGAGGAATTGTGAAGCTTTTCGTTTATTACAATGCACCGCGTGTGCACTTTGACGATGGATTAATGAAGAAGTTTCGTTTAGTCTACATGACTGGACTTTGATGCCGTTTGCCGTTGATGGGAATATTTGAGAGTTGTGTGACTTTTAACTGACGCTTGAACGTGGCGGAGTGATATTTTAATGGACGTAATCAGACGCTTAGTAAGTAAACATCCACATGTGCTGGACAGGAATGAAGGTGGAACCAAAAGAAAACAACTCTCGTTGGTAATTTGATCAAGTAAATTGGACTTGCAACGTATTTCAATAAAAGGTGAATTGGACACCCTATCAACATGCATGGGCTAGAAAGAAAAGTTGCCAAATTAATATTCGAAAAAAAGTAAACCTCCCAAAGTGTTACTAATCCTTCGTAGGGAGAAACGCACACTTTTGTGCAAAAATCTCCCTTGCCAAATAGAATTCTGTAAAGAAATCCTTACTATCTCACAAAGCTTTCATAAGAATATGAAAACGCACATGATTTATATTTATCGCACACCTGTTGTGCGCTTATACTATTTTGTGTGCGATAGTGTGCGGATAAACGGATTTTGCATCGCAGAGGGTTATTGGACGTTAACATATTTTGCATTCGTTCATATGTTATATAGTTTACTGCTTATGCATAGATATGTATACAAAAAGCGTTATTATTATTAAGCTGGAAAGGTTTTAAAACTAGAAATTCTTCCTATATAAGGCACCATTTTGGTTCTTCGCAAAGTCTATCCCTTCATTCCCAATAATGGCTGACTCGTTTCGAGTTAATGTGGACAAAAATGTATTCCCGTCAAACAAGTTCCGGTATATGGAAATAGACTTAATCCCAATGTTACACAACAAAGTGCGTGCAATAGGCATTAGGCCAACGGCTTGTTGCCAATAAAAATCTGATCGATTACACTCATCATAATTACCTAGCTAAAAGAGTCGAACAAATGCAAATTGCAACCGCCTCAACGCACATAATCGAAAACTTGTTGCTAGCGTCTCGTCTTCTTGGAAACTAATTACGAATACTCGTATCAGCGATATCGGCGAAACCAGATTGTTAGTCACATTCGAAGGCGGCTTCGCATACACAGTAGCGCAAAACTGGTCCGCATTTAAAATGAATGGTTGGCCATATACGATGACAGGCCCAGTAGGGGCAAGTCCTTTGTTATCTTTTGCTTTCTTTATTATAATTATGGTCGTAATCTGGACTGGACTCGGGCTTTCGTTCCAAGCAAGTCCATCGCATGTAAATTTAAACGAAATTACTAACTACGCTCGGAAATGGCGTCGGCGAAGGGGGTCTTCCTCTTGCGTACAGGTGTTTTATCCTTAACCAATCAAGCATGCACGAATTAAGACTCGGCCAGCATGCGTTGTATGTGTATGCCTAGTGAATAACTGGCGTCTCACACGCTTGAAGGTTATAGAAAATTGCTCTATTAGTAGGGCCACTGTATCGTGGTCCATATACTATATATAACAGAAGAATTCACTTAGTATAAGTAACCCGTGTATATGCATATTTTGTAATTACGCAGAGCACAATTTCATTGGTCATGTTTACTCAGTCGTGTGAGTATGCAAAGTAGCCATTGAGCGGTTAATCAAATTGGTAGTCTCGCTTTGACCATGACTGTGTGTTTTTTTTTGTGTTTTTTGTTTTCTTCCTCTGGATATAGGGTGCTGCTTGCGTGCAGTGCACCTTTTGCTGTTAGGAAGTTGATTATATATAATCACGTCAAACATTTAAATAGTTATTAAGAAACTTTCAAAGAGAGAAGCAGATAATTGCAAGTGATATTCTTAATTTAATGTAAATTTTCATTTGCCGCAAATTGGCATATAAGGGGCTTGAAATTTCTGCCAGAAAGGTGTTAGTTGGATAATAAGATTCGTTATTTCGCGATGACGGCTTGTGTACATTTTCAGGTGGAGATGCGCAAATGGACTCTGAACTCTTAAACTCATTTTTATTATTCCCTATACTAAACAAGAATTTTAAAATTTCATTTCAAAATTAACATGTTTATCTGAGGTTTATTTCTGCTCAGGTTTGTTATGATTCGATAAAAATTGCCGAATAAACCTAAAGAACAAAATTTACCTCAGCGTGTTTTTAAATACACCTGTCAGAGCATGTGACGAAGTCGTCCCGATTGTCATGTTCACGATGCATTTTCGTTGAATTTCTGACAGAAAATTGTATTCGAAACTATATACAGTGTGGCTAGCTCAATTTATATTTGCCAAAATTAAGTAAACAAAACAATTTATCAGTTTCGTTTCGACTCGGCTTATATACTGTGTTAGACTGAAGGCAGACCCCCGATTAAAGAAAGTTTTCCTTCTTTGATTTGATGGCGGTGTCTACGTACCTCAGCATTTGAAGTCAATGCGGACATGTCGAAAATGATTTCGGTTTTCTTCTGTTTGTTTGATAGGAACGATATCGTATCCATATTTGGGTAGCTGAACGGGTTGGCGGTAGGCTTCCATATTGACGCCTTCCGTATTGGGCTCTTCTCTGCGCACTATCTGGTCTAGTGTGAAATGTTGGTCGCTCTGCCGGGCAATATAAAGAAAAGCGCACTAGAACGCACCAATTATGCCCGTCGTCCACTATCTAAGTAGGTACGAGAATCATCAATTTCGAATTCAACGCAATCAACTCTTATGTACGATGCTTCCAACTTTACGTTTGATCCGATTGGAGGTCAATGCTTGAAGCGATGCTCGTTGAACACAGCTGAGGATGGTGTTCAGCAATAATTTCACATTACACATTGTGCACATTATTTCGTCGGTTGACAGGTAAAACTCACTAAGTCTACATTTTTCAGATAAAATGACCTTCCATTACTAAATACTATATTTTTCAATAATCTAAGAACAACTCCATAAGTTTATTAATCGATCAGAAATATGAATATGTACATATAAGATTTTCAAATTTGATCAAATGCGGTTTTATAGGTTTTGACCGCAGAAAAAAAATCACTCACTGTTTGCAAACAAATTCAAAATATAAAGGGTCCGCCATCTAACTTTTTTTTTCAACTAGTGCTTATTTCGCGAATGGTAACACTTAGCTTATGTCTGATTCGACAGATTAGTTTTATCCTTCCGCTGAACGAATATGGTTGTGTATACGCTTGAACAACGCTGGGAAATATTGCCTGCGATCGACTTAGAGAAGATGCCGATTTTGCCAAAAAAATCATCTTTTCAGATGAAGCTCATTTTCATCTTGGCAGGTATGTAAACAAGCAGAATTGTCGCATTTGGGGCACAGAAAACCCGCACGCATGCATTGAAAAGCCGATATACCCAAAACGAGTCACTGTTTGGTGCGGAATTTGGTCCAGAGGCATTTTGTGCTTAAAAATTGGACCAATCGTGTAGGCTACTGCATGGCCAGCCGAGGCAGCCATGTGAATGAAATTATTTTCCATTATTAACCGGAAGGATTGTACTTTCAAATAAAAAAAGAAATTTGAGAAAATATTCAGTAGTTTTTTTTATAGCATTTTCAAAAAAAAAAGTTATTTGGCGGACCCTGTACTTTGTGAGTTTTACCTGTCAACCGACGATTTGTTCTGTCCGTTGATCAAGTTGAGTTTTTGTTGTAGACTTGATTTCTGTTGTGGGCGACGATGCTTCCATCTGTTTTTCCGAGCAACCACTGCGAAAACAAAGTTGACAAACTCGAAGAACTTATTATTTACTAAAATTAGACATGTTGATCCGCTGAATAATTGAGTTAGTTGATGAACTAGTCGACGGAAACCCAATTAAATTTTAATTGGAGCTACAGCGTATAAGCTTAAACATTTGTTCAACTTTAGAGTTGGATACACTGATGGACGAAATTGGTCTAAAAGTAGTGCACGTATGGTGGACAACCACCGGCATTAGTAGAACCTGGTGTAAAGTGCGTACACGACTCGAACCGATTTAATCCAATCGAGTTTCCGAACCTATCGCAAGATAGCTTACAACACCAAGCTTCTTCTAATGTGGAGATGATAACCGCTTTGTGGAACAAGACTGCCGGTTATTTAAGGACTCCAATGGTGTTTCTGATTGAATTTTCGGCTCTGTTGAATAGCCCCTGTCATTATTAAAAAAATAAAAGAAAGTTATACAAACGACTACAGATGAATTGCAATCAAACTTATGACAGCATTAACTGCCCTATTCGAAAAAAGACGTCTTTCTAACCATAACGCGCCACAACAAACTCTCACAATACAGTAAGATAATAATTCATACACAAGTTTTAAAAGAAATCAAACGGTCAATCTAATTAATTTCCCTATACATTTGGACAGTTTATCATTCTATTTAAGTGCTCGCTCATCAAAGAAGTTTATTAATCACACCAAACATGACCCCCTTACAAATCTTATCATATTTCAAATTCGCATACGCAACGGCTTGAAACTGTAAGTGAATTTTCGATAAAAGAAAAATACCCTCACTTCACATCGCATCGGTTCTAAGGACCGTCTGATTAATTCGACTTGGCCAGTTGCCATCGAGTGCTGAAGGCACTCGCCGAATAAATTACAGCGTACCTACAGAAAAAAAAGAGAAGAAGATACCTACTCCCACAAGTTATTTATAAAATTTGTCATAATTAGCATTTTACCTGTCTGAATAATTGATTGCATAAGTTTTCTGAGTTTTCCTTAAAAACATCCTTTTCCAGACATAAAGTGCTTGCGATTATCGCGAGTAACTTTGCGATCTTGTCAGGTAATAGCCAAAGGCATTTTCGTTGTTTTTTTTTCGATCGAAACGATCACGCTAATTAGGTGGACTCGGCTTTAGAGCATGGGCATCAGTATGTGTTCTTACTTCAAGTTCTCTTGGAGTTTCCTTCTTTTCACGAAAAAAAAAAAAAAAAAAAAAAATGCTTCCATGAATTTAACGCTAACAGGCAATGGAATTAATTGAACTTAAATTAGTGATAGCTGGATGTGAGTATCTGTTGCGCGGAACAAGTTCTAGGTCACTCGGGAGTTCTTTGCTCTCTGCCAAAGTGTGTATACATACATTTCTCTTTTGATTTATTAGACGGCCATTTTTAATGGTGATTAGCGCGTCATGTACTCAAACTTGCAGGCAGGTCAATTTCCGAATAATAAATTTAAAAACACACCAACGGGCAGTACCTACCCCACCCATATACTCATCAAGTGCTTCATGGTGCACTCGCCTCTTGGCACTCACATCACGATCATCATCATCACCTCTTGGTATCTGTACACAGCATCTACTATATTAATGCGAATTCACTTCACCCAACCAATCAATCGGAAGATCAATCAATCTTTAGGCGAATGATTGAGGTTGCCAAGTTTGTGCGCACACACTCACAGACGGAGATACAGTTAGAGGTGGTAATGCGCCTTCAAAATATGATCAGTGCCTGCTCCTGAGCGGAGGCAGTAATCCATTTAAGATTATCCATCTTTCTGTATCTATTTGACTAGGGAATCAGATTCGTGCAGTCGCGCGGTAGATAGAGACTCCGAGTCTATTCATTTGTCTGGCTGGTTAAACTTCTGGTTTGACATGATGCCCTCCATTGTGTGCGAGTGAAGCGGTGTGCGTGTGTTTGGATGTACTTTTGAGTGGAAATTAATCACAAACACGCATTGTAGGTACCTAATGTGTTGCAACATTAAAATTTAATTAAAAGGCGAAAGAGTGCGGTGCTTTTATTTTTGCTGCTTCTATATGCATCGATGGAATTTAATTACAGACTCATCAGCACTGGCTCTGGATCTCACGATGTGTTCGTGTGGTAATTTTTTCTGGTTGAACTGGGGGAACTTAGGCGAATGCTTTTGGATATGTGCGCTTTTTCAAGGCGCTCACAATGTGATTATCTTTGGCAAGACTCAGTAGAGGTGAGCAATCTTTAAATGTAAACCAAATGGGCTGAGGTGTGGTGAACTTATTTCAAGAGCTTATCCCAAGTGGCGTTGGCGTAAATGACTGTATTTGCGTTAGGCAATCTGCGCCATGTTTAAATGATTTTATGCAATATGTAACTATCTTAATTCAGTAGTATCTTGCCGATGTGTTGTACTCCAGGATGTGAATTGATACATTTTCAAAAGGATCAATGAAGCGCAAAAGGGGAAATGTTAGATCCATCCATAGGACTAGTTGACTTTGATGTCCGGAAACAATTTTTTCCATAGGTAACGCTGTTTGTCGTTCGCGGAAACCATACAACCGTATGCCATACAGTTTAGCACCTATAGTCGCCTACGACACAATGTAATGTAATAGGTTCTTGCATTCCACACTGCCATATAGAAATGATCCATAGTGGAGGTGGTTATGGGCTTCATATAATCCTCAGTACAATACTCTCTTTGCAGATGGAGCACTTTGATGCATTCATGGAGTAGGTACCTTTAGTTTCCATTGACTGCTTTGCTCAGAGAAGCCGTCGCCGTTCCATGTTTTTTAGATGATAAGTTCTTGCAAGGCCAGGTAAGACCCGATTAAAGGTTGAGTTTTTTTTTTCTATGAAAATTTGGTTGGAATTTTAACTTTATTAAAATCTTTAACTGCTAATTGGGCTCAAAAATCTCCGATGGGCACGTCTTTTGATAGGTCGGTCCAATCTTAGATGGGTAGAAGGTACCGCACCAAAAAAGCAATGACTCGGAGCTGCGGAAACTTAACGCTAGGTACCGTCTGACGCCAAGCTTAGGGTAATCGACTTATTCAGCTACTGTGCTACAGATCCTGGCCTATCATACATTAATAATATTTGTTAGCCGTAAGCTAACGTAGAGAAGACCTAACCAATTCAAGAATGTTAAACTCGCTGATGCCTACCAAAATTGGATAAATATGAAATGTTTTTGGGAAAGTGTGCAAGCCCATTATCATGTACCTAAGCAGCTCCTAAATGAGCATCGAAAACAACAGTCTAGAACAAGAGAAGTGGCGCATTTGAGTGCCAGTATGGGCAGTTTTTTTTCTAGATTGCTCCACCTCTCGCGAATGTCTGAGTATTATCTCTTAAATTCCAATACAAGCTGCTTGAATTAGTGTCCTCCTTTAACCATCGGAACAGAAAAAGGTTGACAAGTACACAAAATTTGAGGGGTCTGCTATTTGTGAAAATTAGGCTCAGAGCGGATCTGACAACACTTTACCTGACACCTTATAGAAGTACATTGTGTCTTCTCACCAAACAGCTTCAAGTCGAAACAGTTTATACCATTTTGTCATAAACTCTTGCACACTTTTAGGCTACTAGTCCCGCGGCTCCCAAAATGAGCCTCGAGATTGATAATGTGTTATAAAAAATACGCCGCGGCTAAGTGGTTAGCGTGTTGGAGTTTTAAGCGAGAAGTCCCAGGCTCCCAGGTTTGATCCCAAAAAAAAACAACAATATTACAACCTTAAATTTTTAACTCTACGTTGTAAGAAAAAGATATTGTATTCATACAAAATTTCCAACTGGAGATGTTAGTCAATTCTGAAAAAGCCTCGAAATTCTGTCCGTCTGTCTGTCCGTATGCTCCCGAGGCGAAGCGGTTGCCCGTATTTTTTTCAAACTTCGGATTTGGAGTTTGTGGACCTACAGTTGGGGGGACCGTTTTTTTTTTTGCATGGTAACCTCAATATTAATGGTACTTCCGATTTTAAATTTTCATTCTAGATTAATTTGTTCAAAAATGGCAATATTAATAATATTTGAGCTTAAGTAGGTGAGGCTAACATGACTGCAAACACAGTTTTTCGCTATGAAAAACATCAAATAACCTTACTTTTAAAATTTAGCAATATGAGTGTCTCGAAAACGGCCCATACGGATTGAAACAAAAACTCATTCCGAACTCAATTTTTCTCTATATTATCGTACAGTGAATTTTTGAAAAAGCCTTTTTTTTAAATTTGATTTTCTTTAGTTTACCTAAAAACTGCACTAATGATTCAAAATGCTCATAACTCAAAAACACCATTTTCGAGTTGGATAAAACTTCGAAGCCGAAGTAATGCCTATATTTCAGACAATATCTAATGCTCAATTTTCAGGTAAATAATTCAGCAATTGTATTTTTCAAACTGAATATTAAAAAGTTGTTGATACATATTTTGTCTAAAGATTTTTAAATACATATTTAGGATAGTAAAATAATTATTCTAATAAATATCCCGTACTCAGTTGCTCTCCAAAAATTCGAGCAAATCCCATTTTTTAATTATTTTTCAAAAATTAATAGAGATCTGTATTGGTATATTTTTGTAAGGCCAATAAATATGCAATTTCAACTACAAAAAACTCATTTTTAGCAAATATTTTCCACTTCTATATTTTTTTTTTAACCAAATCTAACATTCATCTTAGAATAATTCCAAGCACTTTTGGAGCTTACAGAATCCAAAAATTCCTCTTCATTTGCACCCCACACACGTCCATCGGCATATTCGGTTTATGATTCGGAATTCGGAATTATTACTGCAAGTTCAAAAACAAATCTCGATAAACTTACACAGATATCTATGTTAAGATATCGGCTTAATACGAACCCTACTTCAAATCATAGACACCTCAAACCAGAAGATCAGAAAATAGAAATTCCTGCTACGTGGGTCCTTGTACTCACAAATTTTGTTGCGTGTAAAAGCTTGTAAAGTAATTTATACATATTTATATAGTAGGCGCCTATAACTCTTTAACCAGAACTTGCGAATGTCTGTTAATGAGAGCTAGAACTTATAAAATAAAAACTCACATTGCTATAGATAAATGAATAACCTAAAAGTCAATTTTATTTGAGACTACCTATTCTTACATTTTATGTACGGTTGCTTCTGAATCTCTTATACCTACCTTCCAATTGACAAATCCAAACTTTTGATGAACGAGAAAGTTTGGTGCGCACTTTATTTTTTTTTATAATTCTGTCGAATAGGAAAAATATCCACAAAGTTTTATATTTTTTTTTTTTTAATTGAAAAGTGTTACTTTGTACGCAGACATATTGATATAACTGAAACTTCTCTTTGACGTTGCATTCGATTGAGCGAACTGCCAAACTCTCATAAATGATATTCCCACATTTAAAAAAAAAAACAAAAAAAAAAAATTTGGCCATTTCCTGTCATTCATTATTTTTTGACGAACAATTGACAAATCACGATCCACTTACTACTATCGATAATCATTTCTCACAAGTGTAGCGAAATTTCCTCTGAGACACATTGAAGAGCAGAACATTCCTCAAGTCTGATTTATCCTCTTATCATCAACAGAGTCTGAGGAAATTTTCTAATTATAATTTGTAGCACTTGTTTATTCCACTGCACATATATGGGTCGTGAATTTGTCCATCAATGATGCTGTCACGCTTCTCATAAGCTACTATTTCATCGGCACTCTATACAAGACAAATCGATTTTCAGTCCAAAAATAGAATACGAAACTCCTCCACGGTTTCATCGGTGCGATGCGTTTGGAACGCAGTGATTTTTCTTTTCCACGAAAAGCAAGCAGAAGAAAAAGCCTCTCACTGATGTTTACATGTTTTGACAGGGTGCTTGAGAAGTGCGTTCCTGATTTATCTACATACCATCGAGTCGAATTGAATCGAATCGAATCGAATCTCATTTAGGCAGTCAGAGAGACTACCTAGATTTCTTCGTCTGGATATACGCAAAACAACTGTGCTCTACCGTGGATGACGAAGGCACGCATGGCACTCGTACATCTATTGAATGTGAAAAATTTGAAAAATTAACTCTTGGGTGGAACTATTTATCAAATTGTTTCTTTTTTTCTAAAGAAAGAATGGGCATTCGAAAATTAGTTGATGCGAGACCTGTGAAAGAAGTGATCTTGAATTTTTAACTCGGGGGATCATTTATTTTAGCTAAATCGTATGATTGCTCTGAATGAGTTTAAAGTGAAGTGACACTGAGTGGGTGGGTGGATAGGTTTTTTTTTTCTATTGCAAATGAAATGTTGTACATTTGTTATGTGGTGGTAGGTATTTTTAGATATTTCGTAAATAGTAGGTAATTGAGTTATGCGAATAGAAATACACATCGAAGGACATACAACGCATCCATGGGCTTCTCATAAAAAGATATAGCTCATCTATGAGCAGGGCCGGACTTAGAGGTCTGGAGGCCCTAGGGCAACGAAGAAGTGGAGGCAACTACTTATTTCCATATAAAATGCACAATTTTATTCAGTTGAGTATTTCAATGAATAATTTATTGTAAAACAAATTAAATTCTTTTAACAAACATATATAAAAGTATAGTCAAAAACAAGAACTATACGAAATTAAATTTTAGCGTTTACGATCGGAACCTTTCCGAGCTTTTTTAGACGAAAAGTCGTTTATGATTTCTGTAGTAAATGGCAACTGCTTATCAGGGTCATTATAGATGGCTCTGGCAAGGGCACAGTATAGTCTTGTGTTATGTATACCATAAGAATCTCCATATCAACTTTTATTTTAACATTTTTTTTTAATGCGGATATACCGAAAAACATTGAAAACAGAGCTACAATTATTGCACTTGGGATAATGCACTATGCGAACATTTATTTCAAGTTAAATCATACCAACCTCAGTTCGTATTGTTTTGAATAAATTTTGCAATCACCACGTTTATACTATGTTGACATTGTGTTCTTTTGTATTTAACTTTTTATAATTTGCTGCATTAATGTGACTTTTAGTATATTTCTTTGTGTACGTACAAAACAAAAACAAGATGACATCAAACTTTATCTTTGAATAATTTCCAGTGAATTTTTGTCCATGCTGCTGAATTTTGAGTTGAATTATTAACGACTGTTCAGTTGAGCTTATAAGCTAAATTTATAAATAAGTTTTCTTTGAAATCAACGAAAATTTGGCTTCAAGAGCAAGAAAAAGGTTTCATCTTTTAAGATAAATAAAATGAAGTGAAATAAAAAATTTAAGTTTTGAGCTTACATGATGAAAACTTTTGTTCTAGAAATAATATAGGTAATACAGATAAAAAGCTGCTTTGAACTCAACTCGCGACACTGATTTTGATACCTTTACTATAATAATTCCCTTGAATTCTGAAATTCATTCTTTTGAGGAAACACATGTTTGGGCTAAATCGCCAATTATTTTAAAGACATTCTTTGGCCAATGTATTCATGTACCTACTTCTATTGAAGAATAATTGTAGCAGATAGTGGTAGTATGTATACGAGCCAGATAATTAATCTTTTTCTGAGGCGAGCGGTTGAGTGGTAGCAGAGAACAAATTTTAGCCGAATCTTAAGTTCGATACGAAAAATCCATTTAAATGTTGGATGAAGAACAGGGCAGTCGCAGTCAAAGTCTGCATAAATTAATGACAAAAAAATGCTCGGGTAGGTTCAATGTTAAGAAGGACCTATGCCAGAAAGTACCTACAATTTTACTTTCGTCATAAACTGTTTGAAGAGAAAGTCCAAGTTTGTCAAAAAATTGGTTTTCAATGCGTTTTCATTCTCCGGACAAAACCTACAAACCATTTTACGCCGCATACACATATGAGGTTCCTCTTTCAGCTTCAGTACATAGATATTCGGATCTAGTTTGGCTTTGCTACCAAAAGCTAGTACCCAAACCATATATTGTGAGCCAGGGTCGAATGATTCTATAGAACAAGAGAAATGTTCTTTCCACGCACCAGTTGCAGCTGAGTCTGAAAACACCTTATAAACCTAGGAGCTATTTATTTTACGAAGTTAAAAGAATGGTGTCAGAAATTTTATAAAATCTTAGACGAAGTTATACATAAGTCCTTCTTTTAGCATTTATTTCCAGCCACTTGTATTCTGAGTAAAGTAGGTACAAATTGTTTTTGGCATGCATAGTTCCGTGTTATATAGACCTAACGTCACATAGTGTATTGAAATGTCCCAGTTCCGCTGTTAGTATAAGACTAACTGAATTTTACCAAAAAGACTATGTATCTAGAAATTCGATATAAATTATAATAGCAGTAAAGCATTCAGCTTAAAAATCCATTAGGAAAAAAAAAGTTGTACTGAAAAAACTTTATTGGTAAATAGCGAACAAAAAACAAAAAAAACATCAAAGGGAAAAGTTCTATTTATACTTGTATTTAGTAGTTGGAATTTTGAATATGTTTTTTTTTTTCGAAGTCTCTATTGTGGGGGCCCTTTTTTGTGTCCGGCCCTGTCTATGAGACAACTGCACTCGGGGCAAGTTGTCTTTCGCGTATTTCATTCACCAGAATAGTGGTTGGCTTGGCCCGCGGAAGGAGTTTTTAAGTATTATGCTCGGAGACGAAATAACTTACTGCGGACCTAACCTATAGTTTTTTAAGAAACTTTTTTATAAAACTTGAATTCAAAGGCAATCATTTTAAGGATATTGATATGTTTAGAGCGCTCACTGAGAGCCAGTAAGCTAGAATTAAGACAAATGTTAGATTTAATCGTTTTTGTCTAGGATATAAGTTTGATGAAAGTAACAAATAAAAATGAATTTAAAATGTAAAAAAAAACTTAACCTATAGTTGTAAGGTATAAACTGGGAGTTGCGCTCAATCAGGCGAATATTTTACAACGCGCTGTCTTACATCTACTGTCATCGATACTTTAATGATATGGAGGACCCACATTGTCGACTGATTAGCTTAATGCAAACGGACGGCGCGACGGAACACAATCGAAATTAGCGCGACTTTGAAAAGGCAAAATTAAATCAGCGCCTTCATCTATGTAGTAGCAGCTAAAACATTTCACCATCTCTTCCGTTGTTCCCTAAGGCAGTCCATATATTAGCGGGTCAGGTACCAAAAAAGTTAATTCAGGGTTTGCCAAGATACTAAAAAAAAAACACGCAGTATATAGTACTGACGGACTTTTCGGACTGACTTGCCGAAGACGATTATCAAAAATACCCTTTTAGTTCATGACGTTGTTGGAAAAACCCCCGCGATATTCCACTATATTTAATTTGAGTGGTTTTTCTTTAGATTCAGTAATAAAAATGGTCTTTCTTAGCCCTTTAGCTTGTTTCGAAATGAAAAATGCCCACGAAAAGGTTAACTACCCGCGATCTGACATCACTGGCGGTACGTAGCCGTCTCCATTCTCTGTGTGTTATGTGTGCATTCCTTTTTACAACCATCAGTGTGGCCAACCATCAGATTGCACAATAAAAGGAAAGACTCCAATTTTTGACCAAGCTAATACCGAAACTTAGATGTAATCTCAAAATCAGTGACTTGATAAGATGCATCTAAAGGACTCAAACTGGTTAAATATGTATACGACAATACTCACTTTGTCCTAAGTGTACGCGCTTCATCCATGGATATATCTGGGGTGGATTCTTCTTGCCGTTGCCACTGTTTTGACTACTGCCAGCCTCGTTGCCACTATCACTCTCCGAGTCGGAGTCGCCACCACCGTTTGGACTATGCATTGGAACATTTGTCGTATGACTATTGCTACTGTGATTATTATTAACATTGGACGATGTAACGCCACTGCCGCCACCAGCACCACCGCCGCTGCTGCCGCCGACAATGCCACCAGCTACTCCAGCTGCCACATTCTTGGCATTCAGTGATCTGGCAACGCTCTCCACCACCGAGCTGGGCGACAGCTTCGGCGAGATATCGCGTGTCGATAGATCCTGTGGACTCGCTATCGATTGGTTATTATTGCCGGTCGGTGTTGTCGGATCATTTGCATACTTACAGCTGGCCTGCTGTTGTTGTTGCTGTTGCTGCTGTTGCGTATGCTGTTGTTGCTGTTGCTGCAGTAACAGACGCTGTGGCTGCAATTGCGTGTAGTCGACCATATCGGCGGGGTTTGGCTGCGCCCCTGAACTGCCACCTAAGCTGTACGCTTGATTTGCATAGTGCGCCTGTGGTGTGTTCGGATAGAGGTTCGGTGTGTAGGCTGCAGTCGCTGGGAAGTAGTCATTTGCGCTGGGTGTTTGCGTTGCACCGCCACCCGTTGGATTGGGAATACCACCACCGCCACCGCCACCGCCACCGGCACCACTGCTGGGCCCACTTCCGCCGGCACCCGGTTGACTGTTCGTCGCCGCGGCGACTGGATTAGGCTGGTGACTTTGTTGCGGATTGATTTGTTGCGGGTAGCACGAAGCTAACGAGTTCACGAACTGGTACGAGGACATGGCAAAGCAGTCGGGATCCATTTTGATGATGTTTCCGCGTTCTTCCGGTTGACAGTAAGTTGTGAATGCACTCAACGCATCCAGTTTGGTGCGAATGGGATCCTGCAAGAGAAAACATAAATCAATCTTAAATGAGCTGTTGTATAATGTTGCTTAAAAGAAAAACTCCTCCCCGGTCAATGGACCGCTGGACACCATCGGAAAAAAAACGACCCCAAAACAAACGCGAAAATAATTTGGTGGCCAACACGACAGTGTGCGGAGTATCTACTCTTCTTATATTGATTTCTTCGGCTAAGTTAATCGATAAATGCACATAACTGCGTTGGCAGGCCCTTCACTCGCTGCGGCTGTGTCTGTGTGCGTGTGACTTGAGATAAACTGCCTACAACATTCCGCCAGAGAGTTTGCCGTTGATATCGATTTTCGTTAGCATTCCCATTCCCATTCGCGTTTCTGCGGGACGCCGGCCGGTTTCGTTCCCCCTTTGGGGCTCGCTTTTAAACTACCTAAACAATCGAACGAGCCAAAGCCAACTAGAGTAACAACAACAAGGACGAGTGGGCAACCTTTAGGAGGAAATTATAATTTAAAACACTCGACTGGAGCATGGGTATAGGTACTTGGTTTGAGGTTAATGCCTGATCCTGCTGATGGTATGGTGTATGTACACAAGTACCCACTTGCTCAGGACTCCTTATCTGCTTCGCTGGATTTCCTGTTTTACTTTTAAATATTCTCGCTGTATGGAGGCATTCGGGTTTGGGTTTCTTATTGTTTTCTGTTTTGGTTTTTTGTTTCGTTTAACATGCTAAAGGGCTAAATTGCCCATTGGCTCGAAATTATGGGTTTCGTGAATGGTGTGCTCTTGCTGGAATGGTGTTGGTGATGTAGTTCTTTTCTGCCCCTCCGCCGTATTGTATGTCGAGAGGTATACAGTTCTCAAGTTGGCGTGCATACAACTGTGGATTTTCGATTAAAGAGAGAAAATAATTTAAATTCTTTAGGCCAAATTTGTTTGCGACGAGGAAAAGTTGCAGTCCATCTCGGAAGAGTCGAGTTAAACTGTTTTCAAATGCATATATTTAGGACAGACGTTTGGCGAATGGAATGCTGTTGCGCGTGTTTTCTTTTAGAGTTATATCAGCTAAACAAATTTTATCAACTGAGTGACGGTGGCGCTAAAGATCATTGCATGCGTGAATAGCTCATGCAACAAGGATCTTGCTAGACCCTGTAGTTATATTAAGCAATTTTTGTTGAACGGGTATGCGGACAAGGCAACTACTTTCATTCCTGCAGAAAAACAAGGAAAAGGCAATACCTAGACCACACAAGAGACCGGCATAAAAACTGATTTTGAACGTCAAAGTTTTCACATATTGACACCAGGGGTCGAATTGGTACTTCCGTGAGCGATCTATACGTTCACGGAACTGAGTTGATTTTACGTGTGAAACAAAAACAAATTCCGTTGGGGAATGCTCGTTCACGGACGACGCGATTCGACCTCAGGTGCGAACCAAAGTGGATAGCCACAAGAGACAAATAAGTACTTTTAGGGGACTAACCATTTTAAAACCAACTTCTGCTGTACAGTAACGAGGAATACGGCCGACATAATGGCTTAATGAAGTTGGAAACCCCATCTACAGAACCTGCTCTCTAATCGGTTGCAAAATCAGATCTAAACTCCTCGGAGATCATGAAGTATGTCTGTGAGTAAGCGAACTTCACTAGGCCAAGCTCTGCAAACAAAAAATTCACCAGCTGCACTATGCACCAGAGATGAAAAATCAGCTGTTTCAATTGTATTTAAAACTTAATAAAAATTGTTCTTAAATGGGTCCAATTGTACTTTTTTGTAAATTATGAGCCGCAGGCCGAAGGCAATAGAATAAACGTCATCTTTAAGTCGAGTGCATTTTCGGATGCGTTCATAGATGCAGTCAAAATGAAAAATAATGTAGGCAAGTAGAAAAATGCATTTAATATTGATGAATTGTTATTTTATATTTTCTTAGGTAAAAAAAAATTGCTTGGGTGTACTAAATATTGGAGAATTGTACTTGCGTACATTTAGAAATCAATTGTACCGAAAAAAGTACAATTGTACGTCATTTTACATCCGTGCGCTATGCACTAGTGCACATCTTCCATCAGCATGATTCTCTGTTTTTGTTACAAAGTTGGACCGATATGTATGGGCTGGAATATTGTGACGTAATGATTACTTATAATGCTGCGTATCGGGGCGGATTAAGGAAAACTGCGAGCACTTGTGTTAACACGAGGCAACGTCATTCTTTTGACTAGGTCTCTTCTTACGTACAAGTTAAAAGAAAGTGAGCAATTTTTAACAAATGCCGTCGTCTTTTACTTAATTCATTCATGATCATGAGCTACACTAAAGGTTGCAACCTCAAAGACTTCACTTCTCGAAAACTCCAAGGTCTGTAAAACAGTTGATCTCTAGATCTCGATTCCTGGGGACACTCATACTTTCAGACTGCTGAAACTGTCAACAATTCAAGTGCAGAATTAATGCCTATCTGGGGTCGTTATTGGCGTTACTTATAGGTACGAAAAATACTTGGTGTCAGGAAACCTCGTTCATACCTTGTGATATCAGAAAAACTACTCCTTCCGCGATAAATTAGAAAATCCCCAAAATAAAAATGACAAAAGCGGTCTCGCCTATGCTGTCGAAAGGTTTTTTTAGTATTAAAAATTGGTGCTATTTAAAATGAGCAGATACCTAGATAATATCCATAGTCGCTATAAGAATTGTCACTTAGTTCAGAGAAAACAGCGCATCCACAGCATACACGAAAGGATCAAAGACTGAGGACTGAGTTGGCCTTTGCTATCAGCACATACCTCTTGGACCAGGGTAGCATTTTCCAGTCAGGGGTCCTACTCTGGAAGTACGGTAAATAAACATTTTTTGTTTCGACTTTAAATTTTACTAGTTCACAGTGGGTATATATTTTCCATACAAATTTCGCAATTTAAGTCGAGACTAACAGCCCGATTCTGGCAAACCTCACTGATACCCCACGAGTCACAAAACCCTCACAAGGTGAGGAGAAATTGTTTTGTGAGGTTTTTGTATACTGTCAGCACACTCACAACTTGTGAGGCTCACAAAAGCAATCGAATTTGTGATTGTCACAAAATTCAAAACTACCCATAACGGCTCACAATTGACAATCATCATTTGATGGTCCTGATTTCCTATTTCCACACACGTTACAACCTGAACCTGATGATTGCAGTGTCTTCCAAGCAGAGGTAGCCGCTATTACCCAAGCGGCGAAGGTACTTAAGAGACGCCACACTGTCGGTAAGCAAATCACCATCTACTCTGACAGCCAAGCGGCCATAAAAGCCATGGAGTCAGTCGTGGTGAAGTCAAGAACAGTAAGTCGCTGCAAGAAGTATCTGGACGGAATATCACAAGCCAATGCGGTGACCTTATGCTGGGTACCAGGGCATATGGATATTCCAGGTAATGAACAGGCGGACAAGCTTGCAAGAAACGGGTCGAAAATTCATGCTTCTATGGCCCTCAAATCAGTAAGAACTCCGCTAAGCACACTTGCAAGGAAGATTGACACTGAATCCTGGAGTAGAACTAACTTACGATCGACCAATTTCATTACCTACAGGCACAAAAAAGAACTATGGCCAGAGGTGAGCAACAAGAGATCTAAATACATGATCGGACTAAGCCGCAAAGATATTCGCATACTCGCGGGGGTTATTACTGGACAATGCGTGATAGGCGTACATGCGGAACGGCTGGGCATACTGCATAATGACTTTTGCAGAAGCTGTAGGGACGTTGAAGAAATAGAATCTGTTCGCCACCTGCTGTGCGAATGCCCAGCCCTTAAAAATAGCAGACAGAGGATTCTCAACAGTTACTTCTTCGATGACCTAGATGACTTGAAGAATGTCGATATCAAGGCACTCCTGAGATTCATACTCAAATCTAGGTGGTTCTAGTAGATACACAAATTTCATATCATTGGCTACTCGTAGGACGAACTAGAGAGGATCATGGCACAACGGAGCTTCAAGAGCCCATGAGATTCGTACTAATCTATGTGGCGCCAACATGGAAAGCGGTTTATTTTCTTGTCTTTCAACAGGTCACACTGGATGGTTCCCGTAACTGGACACAATGGACCCAACTGATGGTCTAAGTGAAGCTGTGGCAAAAGTGCAACAAGAGCACCCATTTACCTACCTACCTACAACCTGAACATAGCATTTTATGCTACATTTATAACCATTTCGGGAGAAATACATGCCCATTTGTATAAAAAAAAAAAACCAAGGAAGGTGCGGAATTTGATTTGGCACAAATGTCTTTAATTATTCTTATACTTCAGTTAAAAAACATTTCTGTGTTCATATTTCACTTTTTTTTGTCCAAATAAGTTTTATTTAATATATTTTTACTAACTTCGTGTACGAGTTGGGACTTTTATGGAAAATGTTGTGCCAATTTGAAAGTAACCATGCTGCGGTGAATTTTTTGTGAGTGAATTCGTAAAAAGATATCCAATAAAAACAAACCTCACAAGAGCTTGTGACTTGAGAGGGCTCACAACGGCAGAGTCGGGCTGTTAAATTTGTCACAATAAATACAAAATTCTGATTTTTCTTCGATGATTTCAAAAATTGCAATATTAAAGAACCGTCATTCACTGATTTCGCCCGAATTTCGTATGTTTGGTAAGGAGTGAGAAGATTGAAAGCTCGCGCTGCATTGTAAGAAAAAAACATTTTGCCACTTGAATTTTATACAAGATATTTTGGTTATTTATTAGTTTTTTCGGCTTCATTTGAACAGCGGGGAAGCTATCTTTAGTTACTTGGCATTTTAAAAAGTCACTCCTTCGCATCGGCTCTTACAAGTTTATTCTAGCACAATCTTTTAGGCTATTATTTCATGAAATAAGAACAATTTTCAAAAATTTTATGCCGGTAATTGCATTTTGCTCTAAGCGCCAAAGTTAAATACATATTGTGAATATTTTTCGCAAAACATACACACCGTAAGAGTCTCGATTGCGCATCTTCATGTCCCTACCTTGGCCAAGCGCACTGGCAGTCTGTAATTTGCCTCGTGGAAAAGCATGCGGTTGGCATTTTGCAACGCTTGCAGTTTTTGTTGCCTTTCTTCTTTGTAATCATAGCAATCATGTGTGGTACGGGGGGTGAACTTATTATGCATTGCACTTGCAGGGAATAGTAGACACGGTGTACCTGCTGTTTATTGTTGAGATTAAACTTTTAAATTTAATTTTGTCCTTCTAACCATATCCTTGAAGATTGGTTATATGATATCAGTTACGAAGATGTACTTTTAATCGAAACTGAACGCAGAGCGTGATTATAAAATTTGCACTCAAATAATTCAGCCTCGAGGAATGGAAGCTCCTTGACTACTATTTACACAGGCTGATTCGGTTAGATGTTGGAGTGGGGTGAGCTGCTTCTCTCTGTGTGCAGAGCCCTCCAAATTTGGCACGTATAGACTGGTGCTCTTAGTATTCATTTCGTGGTTCACAATCCTTCCAGACTTATACTAGTCGTGCATTTAGACACTCAAAACATTGAAATAAGTGACTTAAGTGTCAACAACATCATTATCGTTGAAATATAATATCGAAGCGTGGAACTGCCAAATGTGGTCTGCTGCATTTAAGATCATGAACCATACATAGCCAGTGACTTTTGCAAACTACCTTTTACCAAATTAATTCACAATGGAGATTTTTTTTTTATATATTTTTGTTGCTAAACTAAGACCCATTATCTTCTGCTGGATGGGATGATGAAGCGAAAACAAAGGAAACAAGAATCTATTCACCGATATTCATGGGACCGCAATACTTAAATATTAACTAACAGTACCTATACAGATACACAGACCTCTGAGATGATGTGTTTCTGTTGAGAACGCGATGGCATTATCAAATTTCATATTTTCTCATATATACAAGAGCTGAAAGAGAGGTTATGGGTAAGAACCTGTGGCAGGGTATCATGTTCGATTGTGCTATGTGGTAAATGGTTGTACATAGGTGCATATGAAAATACAGCTCTAGTCGGACATTTATTTATTGAAAACCGTTGATACATTGCCCTACGCTAGCTGTTTATTTATAATTGCCTACACCTACTTGTTCGCCGACCTTGATTTGCAATGACGTTTCGATAATCTATATATATAAAAATGGATCTTGGTTTGTTCGGATGCTTAAAACTCGAAAACGACTGGACCAAATTGGATACTTCCTTCTGCGGATTTGTTCGCAATTACTCCGCGAAGGTTTAGGAAAAAAGAAAAATTGAAAAATTCTCAACAGGTGGCGCTCTAGGCGGTCATTCCATTTGATAGCATAGTATATGTTCTTTGTGATTTGATAATTTGGGCTGTGTGGTCACGGAGGAGGGGGGGCAATGAATTAACTAATGTGTACTGATAAAGAAGTTGTACCCTTTTGTAAATCAAGAAAGAAAAATAAAACAACATTTGAAAGAAAGTCAAATTAATTTTAAATAAAATTTTTAAATTTACTTTCATTATTATTGTTTTGTTAGATCGTTAAGTGTTTTGTTCTGTTTTTCCAGTTGTATTCAAAATTTCAATTGCACCCTTTTCGTTCGTTTGCTTTCTGTATTTTGGCTATTTCAAAGGTAAGTTAGTGATTTGTGAAAACTGCGTGCGATACGTTAAGAGCGCTACGTCCAATTTATGGTCGTCATCATTTCTGGCTGAATGGCTTCGTCAATAAACAAAATATGCAGTAATGGTCAGGCAGAAATCCACACGTCCTCCATGAGTCATCATTGCATCCAGATAAAATTAGGGTTTGGTGTGGTTTATGGGCCGGCGGCGTCATTGGGCCGGACTTCTTCCGTGATGATCAAGACCGGCACGTTCCTGTGAATGGGAATCGCTACCGTTCAATGATAACCCAATTGGATGATATGGACTTGGAAGACATGTGGTTCCAACAGGACCGCGCCACAAGCCACACAGCGAATGTCACAATCAATTTATTGGAAACCAAGTTTGGAAAACGTGTTATCTCACGAAATGGTCCAGTCGCTTGGCCGCCTCGGTCGTGCGATTTGACGCCGTTAGACTTTTTCCTGTGGGGCTACGTCAAATCATATGGTCTATGCCAACAAGCCAGCGACGATTGATGAACTACGTGAAATTGCAGCAGTATCGGCCGATTTATGCTTGAAAACCGTCGAAAATTGGGTTCAACGTCTGGACTTCTGCAAGCGTGCCCGTGGTGGCCATGCAAAAGAAATCGAGTTCCATACATAATGGCATCGAACGTACTTTCACAGAAATAAAGAATTTCATTGATATCCAAAACCGTTTTTGTTTTATTTAAAAAAACGTTTGTAGCGCTCTTATTGAAAAACCCTTTACATTATCTATTCCACATATCTACATAAATATAATATAATTATAACTCGATATCCACTGGGCCAATTTTCATGATTCTTTCTTTGTTTTATTCGTATTGCTGTATTTAAAAGATAGGATGAAATTGAAAGTCGGCTCAGTTATAATTTTGTTGCGCAACCTAAATGCTCTGAAAGTTTGCAACGGAACGCATTTGATTTGATTGTGAAGAATCTCAAATCGAATGTCATGCAGCAAACGATTTTGAGGGAAAAATTCAAATGCCAACATTTTCATTCAGCGGAATCCCCTTATTCAGAACGATTTGCCATTCGTATTTGAGCGTCTTAAATTTTCCGTGTGCCTCGCTTTCACTATGACAAATAGTCGCAAGGACAATTGCTGGATATTTGTGGCATCAATTCAATTCCCATGTTTCTCACATGGTCGATTGTATGGCGTGCTCACGTGTGACCAAACCCATCGATATTGCTATAATATGTACTTCATTTATTTCATAAAGCAGCACGTGCATTCTGCATGCTCAGAATTATTATTTTTAATAGGTACATTAATGAATTTGGGCGGAACGAAGTTCGCTGGGTCAGCTAGTTGGTATATAAAATAATCCATTACAGATTATATTAATTATTTATGATATTGTGCAGTACCTATAACTACACGCAGAAAAATTGACCTTAACCGAGTGGAATTTTCGCTCGGTTAAAAAAAAATGTGTTGAAATCAACTAAGTCTCTGTAGAAAACAAATGAGTTATTATTGTTAAAAACTACCGTGTTAAAAAGGTTAAATACATGTTGTTAAAAATAACACACTAAATGTTTGTTATCAATTAAGTTGCTTCGTTAATATTAACCAACCAGTCTCGTTTTCCTGTTTGGTTAAATTCAAACAAGTATCTTGGTTAAGAAAAACCTACTAAATTTGGGGTTTTAACACATTGATTGGTTATTAATAACCGTGCTACTCATGTAAAATTAACCAAACGAATGTGTGTTAAAATCTAACAAGCTCTCTGTTAAAAACAACCAATAAACGTTGCTTAAATACAACCAATGACTTGTTTGTTTTTAACCCTTTTACTCGTGAGAATTTAACCAAGCGAATGTGTGTTAAAATCTAACAAGCTCTCTGTTGAAAACAACCAATAAACGTTGCTTAAATACAACCAATGACTTGTTTGTTTTTAACCCTTTTACTCGTGAGAATTTAACCAAGCGAATGTGTGTTAAAATCTAACAAGCTCTCTGTTGAAAACAACCAATAAACGTTGCTTAAATACAACCAATGACTTGTTTGTTTTTAACCCTTTTACTCGTGAGAATTTAACCAAGCGAATGTGTGTTAAAATCTAACAAGCTCTCTGTTGAAAACAACCAATAAACGTTGCTTAAATACAACCAATGACTTGTTTGTTTTTAACCCTTTTACTCGTGAGAATTTAACCAAGCGAATGTGTGTTAAAATCTAACAAGCTCTCTGTTGAAAACAACCAATAAACGTTGCTTAAATACAACCAATGACTTGTTTGTTTTTAACCCTTTTACTCGTGAGAATTTAACCAAGCGAATGTGTGTTAAAATCTAACAAGCTCTCTGTTGAAAACAACCAATAAACGTTGCTTAAATACAACCAATGACTTGTTTGTTTTTAACCCTTTTACTCGTGAGAATTTAACCAAGCGAATGTGTGTTAAAATCTAACAAGCTCTCTGTTGAAAACAACCAATAAACGTTGCTTAAATACAACCAATGACTTGTTTGTTTTTAACCCTTTTACTCGTGAGAATTTAACCAAGCGAATGTGTGTTAAAATCTAACAAGCTCTCTGTTGAAAACAACCAATAAACGTTGCTTAAATACAACCAATGACTTGTTTGTTTTTAACCCTTTTACTCGTGAGAATTTAACCAAGCGAATGTGTGTTAAAATCTAACAAGCTCTCTGTTGAAAACAACCAATAAACGTTGCTTAAATACAACCAATGACTTGTTTGTTTTTAACCCTTTTACTCGTGAGAATTTAACCAAGCGAATGTGTGTTAAAATCTAACAAGCTCTCTGTTGAAAACAACCAATAAACGTTGCTTAAATACAACCAATGACTTGTTTGTTTTTAACCCTTTTACTCGTGAGAATTTAACCAAGCGAATGTGTGTTAAAATCTAACAAGCTCTCTGTTGAAAACAACCAATAAACGTTGCTTAAATACAACCAATGACTTGTTTGTTTTTAACCCTTTTACTCGTGAGAATTTAACCAAGCGAATGTGTGTTAAAATCTAACAAGCTCTCTGTTGAAAACAACCAATAAACGTTGCTTAAATACAACCAATGACTTGTTTGTTTTTAACCCTTTTACTCGTGAGAATTTAACCAAGCGAATGTGTGTTAAAATCTAACAAGCTCTCTGTTGAAAACAACCAATAAACGTTGCTTAAATACAACCAATGACTTGTTTGTTTTTAACCCTTTTACTCGTGAGAATTTAACCAAGCGAATGTGTGTTAAAATCTAACAAGCTCTCTGTTGAAAACAACCAATAAACGTTGCTTAAATACAACCAATGACTTGTTTGTTTTTAACCCTTTTACTCGTGAGAATTTAACCAAGCGAATGTGTGTTAAAATCTAACAAGCTCTCTGTTGAAAACAACCAATAAACGTTGCTTAAATACAACCAATGACTTGTTTGTTTTTAACCCTTTTACTCGTGAGAATTTAACCAAGCGAATGTGTGTTAAAATCTAACAAGCTCTCTGTTGAAAACAACCAATAAACGTTGCTTAAATACAACCAATGACTTGTTTGTTTTTAACCCTTTTACTCGTGAGAATTTCCCAAAAATAAAGTAACATTCTGTTCAAAAAAAGAGAATTCTCCTCGATTTATTTTACATTCCATTTTTCCATAAAACAATTCTATAAAACATTTTCATCGAAATATGTACCTATCTGATATTTGTTATACGTAGAAATTGTGTATCTGTTAATTTTATCATTCAACTTGGTAAATTTCAACAAACACATACTGTTGTTTCTTAACAAGTTATACGCACACCACGAATTACGACGCTGCTTTTTCAAAACGCAGAAACCAGGGATGAAAAAATAATCGCAATTGTACTTTTATCGACACAGTTGATTTAAAGATATATACAAGTACGATTTGCCCAAATTCAGAACTTTGATGAATATATTCTACTTCTGAAAATACGTTCCGACATTCCTTCCGAATTTAGTACATTCACATTTCACGAACAAACTAAATTCTAAACAGGCTAATACAGCCTTAAAAACAAAGTTTTCTCTACTACTTTTTTGGCTTGCAATAGGAAAAAAAGAACACAGACAAAAATGGCCAAAGCAACAATTTTTTTTTTACATTTTTGTCTGATAAAATATGGCTTTTACTCTTAATTGTAGCTAGGCACTTGAAAACTAATTTAAGATAGGTATCTAATTGTAAGAAAATTTGCCAAAGGTACAAATTTAATGCAAAATAAATATTAGCTTTTTATTGAGTCCAATTGACATAATGGCCTTAACGCAATATTAATCTAATCTGTTTCTGTAGATATAATGAAGTAAAATTAAGTAATTTTTCACTCTGCGATTCAATCATTTTGAGAACCAAGCTAATGAAAAAAGCTACACTTTTGCACATGCTGAACAAAATGGTATAGTCTTTAGTTTAGCCCTTTACTTCAAAATTTGTAAGTACCAAACTCGTTTCGACCTATGCGTTGGTGAGAGATGATAATAATAAAACTTATATCGTTTTCCACGCGGCAAAAAGAAGCGTCCGGCAGAGTCCGGAATCAAAAAGATAGATTCTGAGATTTCATCTAATTGTGCTCTACAATATGGTATATATAGTCCTGCATTTATCACTTTATTTCAAAATTTGTTAGTACCAGACTTGTTTTGAACTATGCGTTTTGTGAGAGTTGATAATAACTAAACTCATAATGCAATTGGTACATACACATTTTAAAATAAAGATACAAACAGAAAATTATATATACCATCTTGTAAAGCACAGTTAGGAGAATTTGAAGAAACCAAGGAAGTATTGGTAACCAATCTCGACTTCCAGGAGCAGCCTTGAATAAATCGTCTTTTTCATTGCTGTGCTGCCTTTGCTAGGCCTTTGCGATCACAAATTATTCACGCACAATTGAACCCATTTCGGTACAGCACCTAAAAAATCAGTTTTGTCATCCCTGGTAGAAAATATGTGTGTGGCTGTTGATACAGATCATTCACGAACAATGGAAAACATTTGGGTACAATACCAAAAACTCGTTTTACATTCCTGGTAGGTAGAAATATGTGTGTGGCTGCAGATACAGTCAACTCGGTTAATATCTACAAACACAAGGCTTCTCGTTCATCTGTAAAACAGTGTGTCTCGGTTGATTTTAACACATACATCGTGTTATACGCATACGCATACTATCGCGAATTATGAACGACGCACGCTGCTCGCGACTAGTAATTGAGTCATTAAGTGTTGAACCTTTGTAGTGGCTGGTGGTGTGAAATCTGTGATAAGTGAAAATAAAAAAAACAAAAAAGACAAGGAAAAATAAAAAATTCATATTTATTGGTGAGTACATAATATTATTATCTTGTTTTCCTCTTGTTTAAAACAAATTATTGTCAATTTTGGTGGTTTTTATGTGAAAAAAGAAATAGAACTAAAGCAACGAATTTCAACGTAGTACTCGGTTAATAATTGCCGAGTTGAGAAACACTCGGTTAATATCAACCCTTTCAGTCTGGTATCGTGTTTTGACATGTTTTTTTCTTCTGGGATTCAGGTTCTTTATTAGCGAGTGCATTAACTATGTTGTTTTTCTCGAGTTTTAAACAATTTATTGTCAATTTTGGTGATATTCAAGTGAAAAAAAAATAGAACCAAAGCAAAGAATTTCAACCTAGTACTCGGTTAATAATTGCCGAGTTGAGAAACACTCGGTTAATATCAACCCTTTCAGTCTGGTATCGTGTTTTGACATGTTTTTTTCTTCTGGGATTCAGGTTCTTTATTAGCGAGTGCATTAACTATGTTGTTTTTCTCGAGTTTTAAACAATTTATTGTCAATTTTGGTGATATTCAAGTGAAAAAAAAATAGAACCAAAGCAAAGAATTTCAACCTAGTACTCGGTTAATAATTGCCGAGTTGAGAAACACTCGGTTAATATCAACCCTTTCAGTCTGGTATCGTGTTTTGACATGTTTTTTTTCTTCTGGGATTCAGGTTCTTCATTAGCGAGTGCATTAGTTTTGTTTTTCTTGGGCTTTTTTTTTCTTTTATGGCGATGTTCGCAACTTTTCTGGGACGAACTATTTAAAATGATTTCTGTCTATGTTTTCATCATTTCGAATCGTTTGTCACCAATAAATGGCGAACATCGTCTTAAAACCAGGCATAGCCTTAGTTCTCAATGTTTCTGTCAGTAGTAATTTAGTAATTAAATGATCGTATTTTGATATGCACATGCTCATATTAACACGTGCTTCACAGTTATCTAAAATGGATGAAGAAGTGTCAACCTTACTAAAGGAGTGGGGCCTGGAAGCCTACGTAGACATTTTTAAAGGTTCGTTTATATACCAAAACGTAAATTTATACAATATTATTCGCATATAAGAAAGTTGTAATTTGCTTAAAGTATTTTTGCTACACATGTGTTTTGCATTTTTGATTTCGATTCCTTACGGCACGAAAATTCTTTTGCGCTTGAAAAGCTTTTTAGAAGCTTGTGTTTTTCACAGACGATTCTTTCTTATACGCGACTTTCTTATGCAAGGTGGTGCAAAATTAATCCTCCAATTTTGTTTTTGAATTACTTTTTTGCTAAATTAATTTGATTGACGTACGAAGCTATTTGCAAAAATTATAAAATCTTCCGAAAGGGTGATTAAATTTGCGCCATTTTGTATATCTGATAAAAACCTATACTTTGCAAGTGATTAACTACGTGACATTGGTTAATTTTCATTTATAACAGAAAATGCTATAACTTCAATGTCTTTGGCGCTGCTTGGTGCCAGAGAGATAAAGGAAATGATCCCAGTTATAGGGCATCGAGTTCTGTTTACACGGAATTTCGAAGAATGGCGGAAAGCTATGCACCCTAATGCGTCCACGACTTTGGTTGGTTCATATTATTTAACCATTTGAAATGGTAGAAATAAAGTCTTTTTATTTTTCAGACTTTTGAAACTTCAGAATTATCTCTTGCTACAAACACACAAGAACAAAACGACTGCCTTAATTTCTCTTTTAGTGAGATTCTGCCAAATTTCGCTGTTAGCGACAGAGGGGATGCACTAGATTCCCCTTCAAGCGTTGTTGCTGATGATCAATTCAGCGAAAGTTTAGATGTAAGTACAGGGTTTAAATCGGAAAGGTGATTAGTGTTGATTGATGGTCTCTGCTTTCAATTTGCGTTTCTTTATGCATTCAGAGATCAATCAGAATAAATTGACTTATCTATCAGTTTGAGTAAAAAACACTGCATTTATAATCAACTAAGAGAAGGTGATTATAATAGGTGATTGCCACTAATAGCTTTAGCCGATAGTACAAAGGGTTTTTTTTTTTCACTTATTTTATTAATTATTAATATATTTCACTAATTTTTTATATTTATATGCACATTAAAATATTTTGTTACTAGGAACTTAACAAGCTGCTCGAAAGCTCACTGGAAGGAACCGGTCTACTGTCGCTGGATAAAACTCGACCGCTGGATAACGTTGCTCGACTGCGATTGGTGCGTATTGTCTGCACCAACATTTTAAAGAAAAACCCGGAAAAAAATATCACAGCTCAAATTTATGGGCACTGGACAAATCAGATTGTTCATTTGTTCCCTACCGAGAATAGATCGGTATATTTTCACAACAAGCTGATAAATTCGAGTCGTGGGGTTGTAAACAGATTGGCTGGAAAATTGCCAGATCACATCCACAATCTAAAACGAAAATACCGGGAAAGTGGTGTTATCACTAAAAGGAAGCGTTCGTTTTCCGCTTCTGCGACGTCGTCACCTTCCTCCAGTCGAGTATCCTCTCCCGCATCAGTATCACATCCTATAAAGCGCCTAGCAACAGCTGCCAATTTCGAAGACTTCGAAGGACAATTCCAAGAAGATCTCCAATGGCTAAAAAATTCTAGCCATCCATGGGAAACAACCGAGGACAAATGGGAGAAAACGACCCATGCCCGACTTCACCATTTAAAGGATATGAGCATATCCGAGTATTTTGAGGAATATCCGGCCTTAAAAAAACCATTGGGATTTAAACTGGTAATATTTCATAGAAGTATAATTATATCAGAAATACATTATACATATATTTAGTCTTTAACGTGAACTACAGTTTCACAAGTAAAAGCTCTTATATTTATTAGTTCAGATTTTACTCATAGTTGTCACATAAATGCTTGCGTTATCTATGAGTTTCGATCTTTTCTTTTTATTTGGATATAGTTCAGGCTTTTCTTTACATATAATATTATGTAATTCTTCTTTTCTCTACAGCTGGTAAGGGATTTCGATAAAATATACAGCGACAACTGCAACGGACTGGTTGAAAATTTTCCAAAATTAAAAAAGGACATTTTCCAACTTGCTAGAAGCAAGGGAAAAGGAGTAAGAGGAAAGGATAAATACTTCGCTCACCTGCTGACTCGGGAAAATCGTAAGAAAACGTCATTTGTTAATAAATACATAACCTGCTAATCGAAATAAATCGAAGAATTTCCGATTCGATCGAATTTCAGAAAAAGCGTGGATATTTTAGCTTTACTAGATTGTTCCGAAAAATTTGTTTTTGTTTTGACCATTATGTTTTCTTTAGAAGAAAAAAACAAATCTGCATCATATTTTCTCTATATTTTTTAGCGCATTCTCTATATAGGTATAATTCTTCGAATCAGATTTGCACACATTTTGTGTAGAAAAATTAATTGGACGCATATGACTTATAATTGTTTTATTATTTTATATTTTCTCAGTTTCTGAAGAGATCAGCAACCTCGCGGCATTCCTGCTAATCCCTTCATTGTTGACCACATCAAACGTTAAGGTCAAAGGATCGAAGCAGAAAATTTGGCGACCCTCTAAGGCGGAAGCAAGGGATGGATTCATAACGAGAGTTGCAACGGATGCAGAGATAGATGCAGCAATTACCAGCAGGCGAGAAAAACTACAAGGTATTGGCCTTACATTACAGCCCTTCATTATAGTAGTAGGTAACTCAATCGATGCTATTGGGTCCTATTTTGTAGTTGTAGATGAAACTAAATATTTACTACCTACCATTTTAGAGGCAGTAGATGTTTGTTTCAAACTAATTTTTATTATTAATGCTGAATATCCGCCAGAGAGTAGATGTTCTTGGCTGTTTATTCAAAAAGCATTTTTTAAAATTAAGACAGAGTTCGATAAGGAATCTACCGCGGCCAATACCTTGTTGGGAGAGTTAGGTGTCAAGGAAAGTTAGAGTTTTCCCCTTCCAATTCATTTTCTTACAATGGTTGTTTGTTTCTTATGCAGATCCTACTTAAAGGATCTCAAAGTTCTAAGGCACCACTTTGATTTCAATCACAGTGACCATAACTTCACAACTTATAAATGTCGCGAAGGAGATTGTAAGCGATCGTTTCCAATTTTCAATTCCTTTAGAAGACACTTTAAAAAAAAACACGATTTTCAATGTTCAAATAATCCAACAAATTCTGAGAAGAATGCGGATATACTTAATGAAAGTGTTGTTGCAGAAAAACAATTAGAACAAACCAATAAAACTGAAAATACAGAAACCCTGTCACTTGATAAATCACTATCACTTTTTATAGCATCCCTTTATGCAAATGTGATCTTGCCTAGAAACGTAGTGCAAAAAGTGATTGATGGCTTAGCAGAATATTTCGGTTCATTAAGTTCAAATTTGCAGAACTGTGTAGACAATATATGTATTGAGCATTCTCTATCTAATGATGTTTCAAATCAATTAATGCAAGCACTTGTTCCTTCAATCACCTCCCCCTTAGAATGTTTCCGAACAGAACAAAAAAGAATTTCTTATTTCACAAAACAAAAATCATACATTGAGCCTAAGGGAATAATAATCGGCCAAAGGTTCGATTATGTCAAAAAAGGTGGAATAACACGTATGGAACCTATTCCGTGCCAAGAACATTTTATATCTTTAAGAGATATATTGCAAAGATTTTTCTCCCTCGAGAACGTACTTTCGGAAACTTTTGAATATATGGACAGTCTTCGAAATAAAGATGGAATGGAAAATTTTATTCAAGGTTCACATTGGAAAGAAAGACTTAAGCACCATTCAAATCGCATTGTGTTACCTCTATTTATGTACTTCGATGATTATGAAATCGGAAACGTTCTAGGAAGTCATGCTGGTGTTCACAAACTAGGAGCTGTGTACGTCTCAGTTCCATGTCTTCCACCTTGGCGCTCCTCAGTTCTGTCCAACATATTCCTTATTTTATTATTTCATTCATCCGACAGAGTATCTTTTGGTAATAATGTTATATTTCAACCAATTATTGATGAGTTTAATTTTTTAAGCGAAGTGGGCATAGAAATAGATATTCCATCTTTCAAGGGATCTTTATTTTTTGAACTAGCTCTGATTCTTGGTGACAATTTAGGAATACACTCTCTGATTGGGTTCGTAGAGAGCTTTTCAGCAAATTTTTCTTGTAGAGTGTGCAAAGTTACAAAAGATGTATTGAAAAAGCAACTTTACGAAGATACAACACTTCTTCGAACAATGGCAAGCTATGAAGCAGATCTGGCTTTAAATAATTTATCTTTAACCGGCATTAAGGAAAAGTGCGTTTTTCTGGGCATAAACAACTTCGACTTGTTTCAACAGGTGGGCGTCGATATTATGCATGATATGCTAGAGGGTGTTGCCAAATACATTTTGAGTTTTATACTTTCAGAGTATACCGAAAAAAACAAATTTGTTTCTTTAACAATTTTCAATGATAAGCTATTAGCTTTCTCATATGGCCCTGATACTAAAAACAAACCTTGCCCTATCGAAAGAGAACATCTTAGGCGGGGAAATGTGCGTTTATCTTCAGGAGAAACGCTTACTCTTTTGCGGTTTTTGGGTTTACTTATAGGTGACTTTGTGCCGAGGGGTAATATTATTTGGGAAATGTATATAAAATTAAGACAAATTGTTGACATACTTCTTAGTATAAATGTTTCTGTTGGAACAGAAGATTTCTTGCAAGTATTAATAGCTGAACTTAATGAACAATATACTACACTTACCGAGGACTGTCTTAAGCCAAAGTTCCACAATCTCATTCACTACCATACCGCTTTTAAAAAATACGGCCCATTAACATCTTTGTGGTCAATGAGGTTCGAAGCTAAGCATAGGCAATCCAAAATGTCGGCTAGATCATCATGTAACCGAATGAATATCACTTTAACCTTAGCAATGAAACATCAACTTCAACTTAATGAAATGTTTTTAAGGGGAAAACTTTCTAATCTACTTGACGTTGGACCCAAAAAATATGGCATGTTATTTGAACTTGATAATATACGATCACAGCTATCACTGGACCCTAATAAAACGTTGACTATGGTCAGTTGGGCGACCATGTCTTCTGTACATTATAAAAAGGGATCCGTCTTAGTAAAAAGTCTTAGTTCAGATTGTTATTTGTACGACTTTTTTGTATTGGAAAAAATATATTTGTATGACTCAAGTCAATTGATTTTTGTTGGTATAGTACTTAAAACTAAATGTTTCGATGAACACTACTATGCATATGAGGTAGAAGTTCCATTAATACCTCAACAAATTGTTATTCCACTTGAATTTTTTCTATCGCCAATTCCTAACACTTTAAATATTTTATCTAACTCCAAGCAGTACGTTATTTTAAGAAGTCCACTATAAATAAAAAATAGATTAAATTATAAATGTAAATGATTTCGCTTTAACACTGCAGATTTCATAAATATGCTAATTAAAATAATATTATGTAAATTAATTTATAAAAATACACAATTTTGCACATTTCTTTTTAAATGATGAAATTTATGACCCATATATTTTAAGTAAAATTAAGTTTTGCATTAAAATTAATAAAAACATGTAATAAACAGAAAACATATATTTTGTATGCAAAAATACATTACAAACGATATTATAATAAAAAATCTATGTACTTAATATGAAAAAGATTTTTTTTTTATTTTACGATAAAATTATCCCTTTTAGATGGTTCAATTTTCAGGTGCACTCAAGTTCAACCAAGTAAACTGGTAAATTGGTACCACATGGACTGGCTAATAAGAAGTAAGTAGTTTGGTTAAATTCAACCAAGTAGATGTGCTAATTCCAACCGAGTAAGTTACGTAAATTTAACTTTTAGTTGGTTAAATGCTACCAAGAAAGTTGGCTAATTTTAACCAATTGGAATTGTTAAATGCAACCAAGTAGGTTGGTTGGTATCAACAGAGTAACATGGTTAAATCCAACCAAGTAGGTTGGTTGGTAACAACAGAGTAACATGGTTAAATCCAACCAAGTAGGTTGGTTAGTAACAACAGAGTAGCATGGTTAAATCCAACCAAGTAGGTTGGTTAGTAACAACAGAGTAACATGGTTAAATCCAACCAAGTCGGTTGGTTAGTAACAACAGAGTAACATGGTTAAATCCAACCAAGTCGGTTGGTTGGTAACAACAGAGTAACATGGTTAAATCCAACCAAGTAGGTTGGTTAGTAACAACAGAGTAGCATGGTTAAATCCAACCAAGTAGGTTGGTTAGTAACAACAGAGTAACATGGTTAAATCCAACCAAGTCGGTTGGTTAGTAACAACAGAGTAACATGGTTAAATCCAACCAAGTAGGTTGGTTAGTAACAACAGAGTAACATGGTTAAATCCAACCAAGTCGGTTGGTTAGTAACAACAGAGTAGCATGGTTAAATCCAACCAAGTCGGTTGGTTAGTAACAACAGAGTAACATGGTTAAATCCAACCAAGTCGGTTGGTTAGTAACAACAGAGTAACATGGTTAAATCCAACCAAGTAGGTTGGTTACTAACAACAGAGTAACATGGTTAAATTCAACCAAGTCGGTTGGTTAGTAACAACAGAGTAACATGGTTAAATCCAACCAAGTCGGTTGGTTAGTAACAACAGAGTAACATGGTTAAATCCAACCAAGTCGGTTGGTTAGTAACAACAGAGTAACATGGTTAAATCCAACCAAGTCGGTTGGTTAGTAACAACAGAGTAACATGGTTGAATTCAACCATGTGTATTGGCTAATAACAACAGAGTAACTTGGTTGAATTCAGCCAAGTGGGTTGGCTAATAACAACAGATTGAATATGTTGAATTCTACCAAGTGAGTCGGCTAATAGCAACAGACTAAGTAGGTCAAATTCTAACAAGTTAGTTGGTTAAATACAACCAAGTAGGTTGGCTAATTTCAATCAAGTGAGTTGGATAATAACAACACAGTTACGTGGTTAAATTCAACCAAGTGGGTTCGCTTATAACAACAGAGTAACTTGGTTAAATTCAACCATGTGTATTAGCTAATAACAACAGAGTAACATGGTTTAATTCAACCATTGGGTTGGCTAATAACAACAGAGTAATTTGGTTAAATTATACCAAGTTAGTTTGTTATTTACGACCGAGCAAATTTGGAGGGGAAATTGATAAATCGGTTATTTTTAACAGAGTTTCGTTAAACAAGTTGACTCGGTTTATTTTAATCAACTAACTCTGTAGGAGCTATATTAACAGTATCACTTGGTAGTTTTTAACCGAAAGTCGGTTGTTTTTAAATAAGCGATTTTTCTGCGTGTATATCTACGTTCATTTAACTGCAATGTTGTTGGGAAATGTTACATTTTATATGAAATGGGATCTTAGAAAGTTTACGCTGCTCTAAGACTCGTCTTTTCGTCACAGTAACTAATAATAATTTTAGAAAAATGTTATAACTCATAGGTAGATGTGGAAACATTTTAATGTTTGGTGATTTCATGGCAAATCTTTGGGTGGAAAGTTGTTTTAATTTTAAATTATGTAAATGACGCAAGCACTGTGCTGACATGATTTGAATTTTTTCCCTGCTTAAAATAATTCTTTAGAATTTTTATTTCGGGGATCAGGTCCAGAGCAAGAGGTAAATTAAATAATTCTACGATCTGTCTTCGCAAGATGCTTTGTAGGTTTATGACTAACGGACACTTTTATGAGTGGAAAATCGTACTTGGTAGGTACTATGGACAATAGTGCTTCTAAGTCACGCGTGAATTTCGTAAATATGTTTAAAATTATGGAATAAAATTCAACTGATGAGAACACCGCTATTTTGGGAGGAAACGCCGTCTATTGTCAAATGCCATATATGCGGTTATGGTTACTCTTGTGGCTCAGGTTAAACTGACAGAAAACACAAATAACATTTTTTTTTGCACAGTGCCATCTCTGTTTGAGAGAGCTTATAAGCTCATCTGTTCGGATCTGAGCTATTTTCCAGAAAATACAGAAAAACTCAAAGCAACTGGTTTCAAAAGGCGTAGGTTTCCATTCGGAGCTGTTGCGCTTTGCTTATCTGTTTGCTTATCTGTTTCAGCTGCCTGAGAAATTGGAAAAGTTGGAATATGTCTCATCCTGTTTAAAACTCTGTAGTGCATGTATTCAACCCATATTGATGCTAAAACATTTTTTTTTAATCTGGTTTTAAATGGATCCTTTTTTTTCAACTAGTGCTTATTTCGCGAATGGTAACACTTAGCTCATGTCTGATTTGACAGATAATTATAATTATCCTTCCGCTGAACGAATGTGGTTGTGTATACGCTTGAACAACGCTGGGAAATATTGCGACATTACTTTGAAAATCGACTTAGAGAAGATGCCGTTTTTTCCAAAAAAAATTATCTTTTCAGATGAAGCTCATTTTCATCTAGGCGGGTATGTAAACAAGCAAAATTGTCGCATTTGGGGCACAGAAAACCCGCACGCATCCATTGAAAAGCCGATATATCCAAAACGAGTCACTGTTTGGTGCGGAATTCGGTCCAGAGGCATAATTGGGCCATTTTTCTTCGAAAATGAGCAAGGAGTGGCCGTTACAGTCAATGGCGATCGTTATCGGGCAATGTTGAACGAATTTTTGTTCACAAAAATTGAAAAGGAGGATATTGGCAACATTTGGTTTCAACAGGACGGCGCTACGTGCAACACAGCCGAAGCAACACTCGATGTTTTGCGCCCTGTTTTTGAAGATCGCATTATCAGCCGCAGAGCTGATGTCGTTTGGCCACCTCGGAGCTGCGATTTGACACCGTTGGACTATTATTTGTGGGGTGCCGTAAAAGATAAGTGTTACGCCGACAAGCCAGAGACAATTGACGCTTTAAAGGACAATATTTGTGAAGCCATTGGTGATATACAGCTGCACACAATCGATAATGTGCTTTAAAATTGGACCGATCGTGTAGGCTACTGCATGGCCAGCCGAGGCAGCCATTTGAATGAAATTATTTTCCATTATTAACCGGAAGGATTGTACTTTCAAATAAAAAAGAAATTTGAGAGAATATTCAGTAATTTTTTTTTATAGCATTTTCAAAAAAAAAAAGTTATTTGGCGGACCCTGTATTTTGCGTGACATGCGCAATTTTGTGCAGAAAATTTCGGCATTGTGAGCTCGAAAAATATAGCCTGGACACTAAAAATGATTATTAGTATCGCGTATTGTTTATATTTAGCAAACCGTCTATATACCCAGCATATATACTTACAACCGAGTAGATTTGATATATTTTTTGGCAATTCAGGTTAAACTACGTTAAATGGTTGTATGCAAATAAAGGGTGATTTTTTAGCTGGTTTGGTTTTGGCAACACTGGTTTTGACAGCTGACGTGTGTTTAGTACCTTGTGTCACTGTCAAACAGCTTCAGCTTGGTTTGCAATTCAACCATGGATCGTCCTACAAATGAACAACGCTTGCAAATTATTGAATTTTACTATCAAAATTCGTGTTCGGTTCGAAATGTTCATCGCGCGCTGCTTCCATTTTATGATCGGCATTCTCGACCTTCTGAGCAGTCTATTCGGAAGATTGTGACCAAATTTCGCACCAAATTTACTTTGTTGGACATTAAACCACCAACACGTTTACGTACTGTGCGTAGTGAAGAAAATATTGCGGCCGTATCAGCTAGTGTGACAGAAGACCGCGAAATGTCGATTCGGCGCCGTTCCCAGCAGTTAGGCCTTTGTTACAGCACTACGTGGAAAATTATGCGGAAGGATTTGGGCGTAAAGCCTTTTAAGATACAGCTGGTGCAAGAACTAAAGCCAGCCGACCTACCACAACGCCGAATTTTTGGTGAATGGGCTCTTGGAAAGCTGGCCGAGGATCCGCTTTTTTATCGAAAAATTGTGTTCAGCGATGAAGCTCATTTTTGGTTGAATGGGTACGTAAATAAGCAAAATTGCCGCATTTGGAGTGAAGATCAGCCAGAAGAATTGCAACAGCTACCAATGCATCCCGAAAAAGCTACTGTTTGGTGCGGTGAATGGGCCGGCGGCATTATTGGGCCATATTTCTTCAAAGATGATGCGAATCGCAGCGTTACTGTCAATGGTGAACGCTACCGAGCGATGATAACAAACTTTTTTTTGCCCGAAATGGAAGTTCTTGACTTGCGTGATATGTGGTTTCAACAAGACGGTGCCACATGCCACACAGCACGCGAAACAATGGCGCAATTGCGAGGCGAGTTTGGTGAACAGTTAATTTCACGTTTCGGGCCGGTCAATTGGCCGCCTAGATCGTGCGATTTGACACCATTAGATTATTTTTTGTGGGGGTATGCCAAGGCTAATGTGTATAGGGACAAGCCCGCTTCGATTGACGCACTGGAAGCCAACATCCATGCATTCATTCGTGAGATACCGGCCGATATGTGTGAAAGAGTATGCCAAAATTGGACTCAGCGGATGGGCTACCTGAGACGCAGCCGCGGTCAACATTTGCATGAAATTATCTTTAAACATTAAATTGCAAGGTTCAAACTATCGATTCAAATAAATATTTCATTTATTTTTTCGAATTTTTTGTGTTTTTTTTTAAAAAAAAGTTCTAAACCTCTTAAAAAATCACCCGTTAAATTACCAAGCATGTCCATCACTTATTATTTGAAGATTCATTTCCCATATGGGATGTGGCATGGCTCCTTTTTTTGTAGGGCTAGGATATACCCCTTTAAAGCAGTCCGAACGCAAATCCAATTTTACCAACGCACTTATGTCCACAAGACAGTGGAATCTGACTGTGAAAGCTTATTTACTTTCAAGCTATTCCGCCGACCTGGGGTGGACCAAGGCATAAGGCAGTTCGACTGCAAATTTATGTAGGGAAATTTCCAAAATAGCAGCCCTCTAAGAAATCATGCCAAAAGGCTCAGACTGAAAAACAAGGACACCTGCAAGTCTGAAACGATCTACAGATCGAGGAATATATTGGATAGTTACAGTGGGAATTTATTTATTTATTTATATAATTATTTCGCCTTATAAGTTTGCAATCCTATTTGTTTTTCAAATACTACTACTCGGTCTGGAAATAGAGGGAAGTTTCTGGCTATTCAGGTACTTGGTTTCTGCAAGGAAAATAAAGGTCTTTCAAGAAATCGTGATGGGCCTTACTTCCTCTTATAACTTTTTTTCTAGCCTAAGCATACACGCTAAAATTGGGTCTAACAGAGTGCGATTTTTGCTCGGTTAAAAAAAAAGGTTAAAACTAACCAAGTCGCTGTTGAAAAACACCGAGTATTCGTTGTTAAATACTACCCATATAAATAGGTAACATGCATACTGTTAAAAATAACACACTTTATTAGTTGTTAAGAACCAAGTTTCTAGATAAATATTAACCAGCTGGTTAAATTCAAAAGAGTAAGTTGGTTATTCACAACCGAGAAAAATTGGAATAAAATGATAAAAGGTTATTTTTCATTAAGCAAGTCGACCCGGTTATTTTTAACCCACTAACTCTGTAGGAGCAATATTAACAGTATCACTTGATCGTTTTTAACCGAAAGTTGGTTGATTTTGAATAAGCGATTTTTCTGCGTGTAGCCTTTCCTTGACACTCATATACAGACTTGTCAGCTAGTTCTTACTTGTCACTAAGCGATTTTGTATCCGTTGTGGCAAAGTGCTGTGCATCGACAATTACTGTATGTAGGATCCTCATGCATATTTTGTTGCTACATCCACTGCGAAAATTGTTTGTGCTGCTATGATAACTTGGCTGTTGTTGATTTTTGCTCATTTTTGTGATACAGATTCGAACATATTACGAGCTCCTTGTTTTTTCTCCACCAATCGGTTGTTCCAGATTACAGGGAGGGATCGTTCCGCTAGTACCTGCCGGGAAAAGTTCGAGGGAAGGTCACTTTCTGGCCAGTTAACCAACTCCTTCATTTCCCTCCACCATACCGTAACCCTAAAGAGTCTTACGCTGTACAGTACCATTCGTTACAGATACTAACAGGATTGGAACTTATCACATTCATCGCTGTTTGACTTGCAATGCAAAAGGTATATCTTTTATCAGCGCGTGGTTGTCAAAGCCGTTTAGAAGATGTGTGTCTGTCTCACCTATGTCACTGGCAGGACTTCAGCTTGGAAAAGGCTGCTGTAGGCGGGGAGTCTGATTGAATTGGGTTGAACCGAGAACTCCGGAGTAAACGAAGTCATTCGCTGTTTCGTTGGAAAATAATTTGATTATCCCTGCTGATAGAATATTTACTGAACGGTAGCAAAATGCAGGCGGAAAGTTTGTCTTTATACACATTTTTGTACAATCTATGGGTGCGGTGACAGACTTGGCTCGAGGGTTGTGGCCCTGTTCGATCACTCTAAGACTGACTTCGGGTTATACTCTTTACTTTAGGCGTCACTTTTTGAGGAGTCTATGTGAAAGATCTGAAAATTTACAACCGGTGGTTGGGTTTTCCCGTATCCAGGGGCTGATCATGTCCATTCGCCCAACGTGGCCGACCTAATGCAGTCACCAGGCCTGCAATTGTGGTGCTATATCCAGATTTTTGTATATGCGGTTACATATTCTCTATCATAACTGACCTCCTTGGACGCAGGATCTAAAATTCGTAGAGGTATTAATTTTTCGAAGAAGCCCAGTTTTATAAGCACCTTTCCCTTTCTGTTTATCGTGCAGCAAGTAAGACACATTGTGACTGTAGGTATTCGAAATGCGTAAATGTGTCAATAGTTGAAGATGCCAGATGCTGCAGCTTAAGTTCTCTACCCTCTGTATGTGTCCTGTATAGAGATTCTCGTACAGTGAGACATAAAATATGTTACTTGATGAGTGTGCCTTCTCTCGTAACAGCGTAGCTAGTTTGTGTAGATCCATTTTTTTTTTAAATTTTTGTGCACATACTACCCAAAGTCGGCACCTATTGTACAATTGTTGTATTTCTTATTTTATTTCACAGCCGCAACAAAAACTACTCCATTGTATTTTATTTCGATTCAAGTTTTCTTTTTTCTGTTTCATTTCCAAAAAGGGCTCGCGTGTATTTCGTGATTCCAAACCTAAACTTGGCTATCATGACATTTGTTATGTTGATGAATTAGTTTCGAGTCGTTGGAACAAAAAATAACACACAGTTCTCCTCCCCATAGAAACCGAACCAACAAAAAGTAAACCTTTCGTTAACTGGGTATGCTATATCGTACGTACATATAGAGCAAACTATTTTTTTGTTTTTTTCTTCCACAATCCTTGTAAAATGTACAGAGTTTGGTATACAAAAACATATCGAGTGTAATCGTGCTCCTATCTACTGTATAAAAAGGTAAAAATGGCATTTATCAAAATGAACCCCTCGTAAGAAAAGGGTTGACGAAACGACAGTAATATACATTTTAATAAAATAACGCCCGTTGAAATGTGCGCTTGCATGCGAGTGTGAGCATATTCCGTTCCGTCCGTGGTGGAATTTATCTTGCCCCCATCTGATTCGAAAGGAGAAACTGTTTAGGTAGCATGGTATGATTTTTATAAATGGTCTGCGATAAGATGAAATTTTCCAAGCAATTTACATCGTTTTTTCAATGTTAAAAAAAATATAAAAATACTGTTTAGTTAGGTTTATGCCGTTGACCCTAATTATTAACCTGAAGAGTGTGAGGCGTGTGCTTTTGGAAAACGTATTTGCGAATGCGAATGAGCTTGGCATTGTTGAAAATTGGAACCGTATTTGATGCTTAATATAGTGAGCTGGCTTTCATGGCAAACAAGTTGCTACTGGTAATCAAGAGAACTATCCCTAAAAATAAATCGTAAAATCTTAGAAAGGAAAGTTTAGATATATCGATCTAGAGAGAATTGTGAAGTTTCTAGAAGTACAAATATTTTCAGTATTTATAGTGCTTTGTTAGGTAAATATAACAACATTTATTCACTGTAACCTAGTAGGCATAGACTGGACATGTGAAGTTCTAAAAGATTTTCCTTGCAGAGCTTAATCCAAGATCTCCAGGAAAAAATTGGTCAAAACGGTCTATATACGGGTACAGACCTGGTCAAGAATATTCGAGCTAATCGGCTGAGATGTGTGGGACATGTAGAATGAATAGAGAACAATATTCCGGTCCTAAGAAACTTCATCTCCAGAGTGTGAATGAAAGTGGACGGCAACCAATATGGCTACTGAGATGTCCGTTACTTGAGGTCCAAGTCCAGGTCCGCTCAGACCTAACTAAGAAGTGGTAAGAACTACAAACGATGAAAGCGATTGTATTACAATTTCCCTTAGATAAACAGACCAAACGCAAAGATAGACTACCGGTCTTCATGGGGAAATAACTAAAGGGTTAAAAATTGCAAATTGAAATAGAAATACGAAATAAAAATGAAAGGAAAATATCTCGCCTTATTATGGGCGTGGGACATCAGCCACACAGATAATCGTATGTACCTAAAATTCTACGAATGATGGATCTCCTGCTCACATGCAGACCAAGTCGTGCAAGTGAACCCTATAGACGGGGAGTGTTTGTTGGAAGACGTGAACTAGGTATTCATGAGTCAGATACAAATCCCGGGGGGGAAAGTTAATAGAGGGCATGATGCTACATGAATCTCCACCTGAAATGTGATTGAAAACTAGGAAGATATTTGATGAATGAGAAACAAAAAATGCATTCCAATAGTCATCGAAATTTGTGGAAATGATCTTGACCGTCGTTGATCAGTCAAAGCGAAGAGCTAGGTTTATTTCCTGACAGACGCAAAACAGAACTTGAATCCTTGAAGAGAGTGTAGTACGGAAAATTTGACTGTTTGAGGTAAGGCTCAAAAAAGGAGACTGATAATGAACGAGTGTTGGTGTGGAATGGCGAAGCCCTATTTAAATGGATCCACTCATTGTCGGGAGCAATTCAGTATCTATATGTCCTCTGAATGGGGTGGCACCTTTGGGTATTTGAAATCGAAATAAAGCACCGATGGGTTGTGGTTGTCCGACCAAGGCTACGATTCCGGTTGTTAATAAGTATACCTTATTCCATTATTATATTCCAGTACTTTTTATCAGTGTTGTTACCTTCTTTAAAGAGTGTATATTGTTTGGTATCATTGTTTTATGTATTCGATGTCAAAATGTACTTTATCATTATATATTAGTAATTACTATTAAAGCGATCTTTTATAACGTAACTTTTCTTCACCCAAAAGTTCAAGGAAAGTAAAGTGTGAGTGACGTCGTATTTTATACACCGGTTCTCTACTGTCCTCTTCTCATTGCAGACACATTTTGTAAGGATCTGAACGAACCGATTTTAAATTGATTGCTGTGAATGAAAACGACCGCACGGATCTGTCGTAGACGAAATGCCAACTAGAACGCGACAAGCAAGGGAGTATGAAAAATAGGCCTCTATCGGAAATTCGCTCTGCTGATTGTTGCATGTTTGGGACTTTGATGCTCCTGTCAAGGCACTCATACCGAATATGAGGCCAGTTCGGATGAAGGAGTAATTGCACCATCAAGTTAGCAATAAGCACATGCAGCTACGCCCAAGGACTGTGCTGTTGACACAAGGAATTCAAGTTTTTCAAAGTTTCTTGAAGAATAAAAACAAACAAAATAAAATATATTTAGATAGATTTAAGGTCGAAAGGCAATAATTTTAAGGATATTGTTAAGTTTAGAGCGCTCGCTAAGAGCCAGTAAGCTAGAATAAGATAAATGTTAGTTTTAAATTAGATTTAATCGTTTTTGTCTAGTATATAAGTTAAATTAAGGATATTAATAAAAATGAATTTAAAATGAAAAACTACTGTGCTGATGACTGTTTTATACGTAGAGTGTCCTGGGTGAGCCTTATGACAAGGCGCTACTAATAAATTGCCTGGACTCGTTTTGAGGAAATTATGCTTGCCGACAATTTTCATAATCTCGCGTATTTCTCGAGAGTGGTCGGGCGGAATTTCAGGTGGCTTATTCCCATCGACGCAACTGAACAGTGCGGTACTTTATGTGGCCTGCAAAATACCTATTGATATAGGCTAAGGTATAAAAGATCGACAAAGTTGTTGGACTGTTGTTGTGATCTTAAACCTACTCACGATATTTCTCCTTTATTTTGGGGGCCGGAGAAGTTGTTATTCTTACCTTGGTTACAACAAGAAAGTGGTCCAAGTTCAAAAAAGTTGGCAGCTCTGAACGTAGTTGCTTTGATTGCAACTAATTTTTTGATCTGGTTGCTGGCTGTTTTTTTTTATGAATAATTATTTGACGAAATTTTACGCAGATTGAGCAATTACCCTAAAACTAGCTCTGTTAGTAAACGTAGTGCTGTGTAGGCTACGCTTTACGATCACTGACGTCTTTCTTACTTCTTTGGTTGATTATGGTTTGAGGAGCTTGAATAAATAGTCTTTGTCCTTGCCCTCTTCCTCTATAAAGATCAGATGTTTATGACGAATCAGCACTCCAATAATTGGGTTTGTGACAGGCTTTCATATCTCTTTTGTTCGGTCTATTCCACCACAAATTCCGGATAGTGGAAGTATCGTCCTGGAGTATAGGGCATCCGTTCAACAATTTCCACGTGCTTTCCGAGGGCTGCTGTTCCTTTTCCACCTTTATTGCTCCATCAACAGAAAATCCATAAATCTTTGGTTAAGAGATCTTGATTGTTTATAAGCATATGATTGGAAATACATAGACCCTTACAACATGCTATTTAATTTTGATGAGAAATGCGACTTCTAAAAAGTGAACCCCAATTTCTTCTTAACGCCGCCGCCTTCAAAAAGGCACTGGAAGACATCGCTGAAAGACAAATCGTATCGTATCGATGGAGTTGGTTGTTTGAATGTAAAAGAAGACGAGAATTATTTGCTGTGCCAAATTTTAATTGAAGCTCGATGAAAAGTTGACCATTATCCCTTTAGGTCTGTTAAAACTAAAACCAACTCGGCAAGTGGCTTCACATGATCTTAATGACCGAATATTGAAGTATAGCGAAAAATTTCACCGATTAGCCTGCATAAGCAAGCCAATGCCCAGCATCCAAGCATTTGCTTTACATTCATTTGATCCCGCATTACATGTTAGAGCTGATCAAAAAAATGTCCAACAAATTTTTACCCACCCATGCAATTAGATGTGATTTTCTGAACGATTTCTACAAACTACAACTCAAAGAAAAGTGCTCACAAATTCAACGGTAATTATCTAGTTCCTCCCTAACCTCAAACAAAAACAAAAACAAAAAAAAAAAAACAACACAAATGGCAGCCGCACTCGATTTATTGGATGCAATGCCTGCCTATTATGGTCGTCGCTTGTTTACTCTATTAATGCAAAAAGAATCAATTTATTGTTCAGAAATTCCATATAGACGAAGACCGCACATGGAATACAAAAAGATCTGCCAAACAGCAACCACTATAGAAATTACCATAAATTATTTGAAATTGTTTCGAAGAGCGACATACAGATCAATTGGTGTTAATTAAATCCCCGAAGAAAAAGTCACCAAAGACAAGGCAGCTACGCCATAAATTATATTCTCTGTCATTCGATGATTTTTTCTTTCTCGCCTGTTCATTTTTAATTTATCCGTTGTTGCTTGTTTGTGTATCAAAGACTTGGGAGACTTTACGAATATTTGATCGTGCAGATCATGCATAAAAATACCTACTTTGGGTTTACCCAAATCCAAATGGAGCAAAATTCTATTCAAGAAATAATATTCACATAAATCAATCGCACGCAGCAGACAACGGCTGAAGAAGGGTTGCATCTAAGCATCTTAAGGATTTGCTGATCTTCACGCTGCTCAAGTTCATCCCCTAAATGCGTATATAAACATCCGGCAAACCATGAGAAATCGCCGAGAGTCACCTTTCCATCTTCCTTGATTGGAAAGTCATATTTCACGGACTCGTGGCAATGCCATAAATTTCACAAAAAAAAAAAAAACAAAAAACAAAATGATGATCACCCAAATGAGCAAACAAACAAACAAAAGCGAGAAACTCTGCTTTCTTGCCCAAAACGCCGGGCGGCGTGAAAGATGGGCCCATTAAATGCTCATAAAAATTTGTAAGCACCTCATAAAAATAGTCATAAATAATTTTTTAGTTTGGTGAGGTTGTGTTCATGATTTTTTCTCGGCTGTTGTTTCAGTTGTTTGTAAGTGTTTTCGGTAGTTGTCCTCGGTTATCATTTTGGTCCTTAATGTTGCTGTTTAGTTTTGTTGTGTTAATTGTCTTGTGGTCACCCGTACTGAGGACGTTTTGTCCCACAAAAAATACATCATAAATCTGAGATGATTTATTGTCCTTTCGGTGTCGACTGTCGGTGAGTACATTATGGTGCTTGTTGTTGTGTTGTTATAGCAATATTTATGGTTTCATCAGCAGGGGGAATGGATATGTGAGATTATTTTCAAATTTTCGAATAATGTCCTTTTAATTCATTCATTCCATTGTTTGTTGTGTTGGTATTGTGTGGGCGGTTGCGTGTGTCTTATCATAGCGAGGAATTTATTTCTGTTCTAGTTAAAGAAACTTAAGTCGCATAAATCCAAGCCAAACGAACGTGAATGAGGTGTAGGTAGGCGGCGCGCGAATGTGTAGGGGTAAATGAGAAAAATTCTCTAAATCAACATACGTCATACGTGTCGTTGTCCAACTGGGCAAGTCAGAAAGTATTTTCTGCTTTTGATATAATTTGTTTCTCGATTTTTCTTGCTGCCCTGCTCTACGGAAAAGAATGAAAATGGCGTGCAAACAGACCCGCCGCCGACGACGCCGCGCGGTCACTCGAACGTGAAAATTTCCCATTTCTCTTTTGTCATTGGAATGTGTCACTATACCTAGAGTTTTGACCAACATATGGCTTTGCTGGGTAGAGTACAATTAGCCACCACTTGATATTGATCCTTTTCTGTTTTTGCGCAAGAAGAATAGCTACACGCAGCGTGAAGGAGGGGTGGCATACATATCACGCTCTAAGATATGTTGCATAATAGTGCGCAACCCCTGTGGCGTTAATTGTAGCACATGAACAATAGGCACTCTGGAATTATGCCTTGTTTTGTGTGCGGGATCTCTTCACTCGGATGGGAAAAGCAGCGAATATACAAATTGCAAGCGACTAATTCGAAACTGATGTCAAGTATGGTCAGCAGTTCTACCATTATGTATGTCCTTATTGCTGTACCTGGAAAGGGAGAGATACCACAAACTTTTGTTTTTCTTAACGAATAGGTAGGTACAAGGGGGGCAAAATTATATGAGAATTTTAATGGCTGCATCCAGCAAACTATGCAACTCGCATTCCGTTCGCTTTGAATTCCCTGACATCACGGGTTATAAAGGGTGGTTAGATTTTAAGGGCCGATGTTGAATGTGAAGCACACCTAAACGTCAAGTTTTTTTTCTGCATTTCATTTGACATTTCTCAATTTCAGACTAACTCAATTTGAACCATGGAAAGATACACAATCGAGCAACGATCATGCGATTTGAGACCGTTGGACTTCTTTCTTTATGGTTATTTGAAGGAAAAGGTGTACGTCGATAAGCCAGCAACAATTCAAGAGCTAAAGGATGAGATAGTTCGGTACATTAACAGCATAGAACCTCAATTATGCCTCAGCGTCATCGAAAATTTGGGCCATCGGATGGAGGTGTGCCGCCGAGGTCGCGGCGGCCATTTGGCCGATACTTTGTTCCATACATAATTGAACCATACCAATATTATCATAATAAAAAAAAAGACAGTAATTTCCTAAAAAAAATTGTGTTTTATTAAAAATCAACATCGGCCCTTAAAACTTAACCACACTTTACATGTATCGCGTTACAATGTTTATATCGCAGCGAGTGTCTTTGGAAAACCCGCTAGACATTCGCCAAACCCCTCGCGGAAGAATGAAATGCGAACATTTAGATCAATTAAATAGTGCAAATTGTTTAAAAATACATGTTCAATATTGGAAGATCATCTTTTTCAATAATCGATGCACGATCTAAATTTTGTTGGTATATTATTTTTAATTCAGATTATCACAGTTCCAGTTATTTGATCGAGTGCCATCTATGGAGCTTGATTTTTGTCTGGATGATTTCGGATTTATGAACTTAATATACATCTGCCTAAGGTATAAAATTGTGTACCTCAATAGCAAGATTGGCAAAATTTTATGCATTGCTGAATTGACAAGCTTCCTCGACTGCGTTCTATTCTTGTCAGAGCCCGGAATCTTTCGCTCAATAGTCCCGCACAACTACTTTATCAGTTTTCACTTCTTAAAGGTCTGTAGGTGGACATTTGTGATCTTAAGTCTGGTAAAAAAGACGACGGAAGTTTATTGCAACTTAAATTATCCTATAATAATTTTGCAAATACTTTCAAGTCAACTCAAAAAATTCTTGATAGTACTGCAATAGAATTGGACACAAAGTATCTACTTTTTTTTACCTTAAACAAATTTTTCAAGTCGACTATGTGACATATATGCACCATCAATAAAGCTATGCTCCTTGTAGGCAGCCTCTTTATATGCCATTCCTCATAAACAGTTCGATATATGAAGGCTATTGGTAAGGTGGGTCACAAAGGGTTTCAAGATATGACCGCGAAGTAAGCTATCGACGACATTTGACAAAGGCGCTGGACTTGTAGCAGTAGCGGTAAAGGTGGAACATTTATAGAACACTTTTTTGCACACCGGCTATAGCAGGAATTTTTTTTTTTGCCACCGAACCGAAAAGCAGGCTGATGGTCCTAGAGTCCACTAATTATTTATTTATTTAACTGTTCCCACTTGTAAAATAGTTTGAGTGGGGTATTTATTTATGATCTAACTTCTCATATTTCAATCCCAAGGCTATTTCAGTTCGATTTTGTTTTTGTGTGGAGCGAGTGATTTTTTGTAAATTTGGTTTTGTTTCAATTTGACAGGGATTTTTCTGCAATGAGCAGCTAAATTCGGTAAGAAAAAGAATTGTATAGAATAGTAGCAGAAATATAAAGAAAGTTTATGAAAATAGGGAGAGGACTTAAAAATTGATCCAAAAATAAGATGACATGACATTGACTTGACCTATTTTATGTAAAATGATAATCGTTGAAAGAACATTTTCCGTCGCACCGAAATATCACACAAGCTGTATTCGAAGCGATTATTTTGATACCATGTTGGAGTCATTTTTGGACCAGGCTTTTTGGACAGTTAAACGTTCAATATTCCGTGATATATGAGATGCTTATGCACTTTGAAGTTGTCGCCTTCAATTGTGATGAAACGCCAATACTCGTATACTCATTCGAGACACGGTTGTATCTCTGCTCTGGAACTAGAAAATTGTGTCTACATACCCAAACGATTGGTAGGGACTTGTCCAAACGTCGGCAGACAAACAGTGAAACAGGCATGTTGAAAAATTGTCAAACAAAATATTGTTCCATTGCAGCTGGAAAGCGTGTACTTAGTTTGATCCACAGAATAGAAATTAAAGCAAAGAGTCTGCAAAACTACACCGATTAGGACGGCAACATCTGATATAGTCGCAAAAACTATGAATGTATGTGGCGTAGAAAAGGAAATGGCGCAGTGTAATGGCTATCGGCAGCACAAGCTTGCATTGTTAGGGGTCTTGCTACACTTCTTACAATTGGGCCAAGTTTGGAGTGCTGTGATGAACGGATTGCTAAACTCTTCGACTACTAATGAATGCCTTAGGCTCAATGCTGGTTTACCAAGCGCAGAGAAATACGCGCAGCTTTTATTTTTTAGTATGATACCTCTGGCAAAAGTCTGACAAACATTCGAATACAACAGTTGGTAATACTATTTCAGGTCAAGCGTTTCGATAATATGTGTCACACAAATGGTTGTGAGAAGTCAAGCATGGGGATTCATGGACTTGTCGCAAAAAAGTGACTTACATAGACTGTTTCAGCGTAAGAAATGAAATTGTTTCATAGCTTGGATTGCCTTTGGTATTTATATATTTAAAAAGTGCGTTTTTGTTAGTTGATTTGTCCAGCTGAGAAAGCTTTGCGTGCGAAATATTCAAAAGGTTCGTCAAAGAGTGATTTGTATTTTGTTTGTTCTTGGTTGCGGCCAAAACGCTGGTATAGACGTTGAAAGAGTTGAAAAGATGTTAACCAATATACGTAATACTAAGTTACGGAAGTGAGATTTGAATTGAAATCCTTGCGCCAGGTGGTGGGGTTGCAAAAGTTGGTACAAATTGGTCCCCACAATTCACTGTCCTCGCAACATAGCATTTTAATGTATTAATTATTAAAAGCTCTTGCTGTAGTTTCGTTTGTGCTCAGACAAAGAAATATTACAGTGGGGCCAACATTTAAATACAAAAACTGTAAATTTAAATACCAAATCGTAAAGAAATTGGGTTCTAGCAGCCGCCATTGAGGACATTTAATGACACCGATGCTAAACACAAAATTCGTTGTTTATTTTGTTTTGTTCTTATTGAAAATGGCTTTACAAATGGATAAATAAGCGCTGTGGTCGCAGCAGCGTCTATTCTGAATACTGTCAGGGAGGAATTAGATATTTCTGCTTTAAAAATGAGAAAGGCACCAATTCCGTCTATCAGTATACCCATACCAACATTTCATTAACCATTTCAGATGCGTCCTATTGATGAAATAAATTAAGATCGTCGATCATGCCGAAAGCCACAAGACTCAGGCGAGTCAAATAAGAAGCAGTTAAAACTGCTGCATAATTGTGAACAATCAGGCAGTACCTACATCATTTCGTCGGCTACCTACATCAGTTCATCGTCTCACTAAATTGGTACGACAAGGCCGGCAAAACCAAACTAGAAATGCTTTGCGAATCTCTGTCTCATTTGGCTGCGAAGGCACCTTGGAAGAATGTCTTCGCACAACTAACTAAGGAGGCTCTATTTAAAAGGATATTACTGCCAGTCCTGCTCTACGGAGCAAAGTCTTTTAAGAGCGGATAAAGATATATTCCCTTGGTCGATAAGTGAGCATAAAGATATATTCAATCCCGTCCGCTGCAAGCCTCAGATGAAACGATTCAATGACAAAATATACGAGCTGTATACAGCGACATCGACCTAGTCTAAAAGCTGGTTATTGGGCGTTTGTAATGGTGAGAGGAAGACCTCGCACAAGGTTGCACAGTGGCAAACAACCTCCACCAACAATGGACAATGGAAGTGCGCAACTAGAAGCAGTTGGCTAAGAACCGGGTTGAAGAGGCTTGTTAGTGCAAGCCCTAGCTCGCACCCTGAAGTGTTGCTCCGACCAAGAAGAAGATGACAGTTTCTGCCCACTTTTACTGTACTGGGTATACAGACCGATAAGAAACAATCGACATGATCCTATAGGAAGTTTCAAATAATTAGGGCTAAAGTAGTTTGTATGGGTGCAAACAGCAGCGTTTCATTTTGTTTAATAAAATAACAGACAGGCAACTACAAAAGCAAGAATTGGTAGGTGTGTTCTGACCGCAGGCATACGTAGGCCCAACGACTTGGTGAAGAAATGTTTGGTCAAATATGACTCCTGGACTGGACTTAGAGGAGTTTATTATGTATGCCGCATTGGAATACCTCTATTTTTTTCAGCCAGAGTTCAACGAATTCGCCCCGCAAACTTACCCTTTTCAGATCCTTTTGCAGCTTGCGCTCTATAACTTGTATCGAAATCCAAAAATTCCCCGCCTATATTTGGAGTCTCACTAGACGTATTATTCACACTCTCGACTGTATATATTTTCAAGTTAGGTTTGATTTTCCTTTTCAATTTTTTTTTTTTTTTTTTTTTTTCTATAAAACGATCTTATCAATGGATCTGCACTGAATGGACACTCTTCACAGGCAAACACTTGTTCCTTCTCTTGAAATCACCGGCAATATTTTGTATCCCGATTGAAGAAACTAGACCGAATGATAAATCAAACATCCAAAACACACTGAACAGGATAATCACATAAATCTTCCTTCGAAGCGAACAAAAATATTGCATCTATCATCGACGCACACACTGTACAGACAGCCAGTTATATCCCCGATCATTGGCCAATGTTTGAGAGTAGCATTCCACACAAAAATACACAAAACAAAACTAAAAGGAACGAAATAATAAAAATAAAAAAAAAAAAAAAACTGTCGTCCTCGCGTGCACTAGACAAGACTACAGCGGACATTCAGCCATCCCGACGAGGGGACATGATCTTTTTCCGATTATATACACCGATGTTACTACTAGATGGGTTCTGCGATCAGAACCATGTCTCGTGAAGTAAAATTTATGACTGCTCGCGACAAAGTGCGTCCTTTAGGTCCAATAAGAGTGCGCAATCCCTTCCCGACAGGTGCATTTAATCCGTATCACTTGTTTTTCGGTGCACTATATTCACAGATCAATTGTTTATTTGACATTCACCGCACAAAATGTACTATACTATCCAAACCGCAGTAATGTGGACAATTCATCATGAGAGGTAAAGAAAGAAAAAAATTAAAACAAATGGTTTTTCCGCGAATACGTGCTCGAAGCGCCAACGTTTCAGTTTGACTAGTTGGGCATAATTCAAATCAAAAATATCTGAGCATCAATAAAATGATACACGGCACGGTATATATGGCGCGATATAAAAATACAATTGTATCTACAAGATACGTTTTTGTTTCGGTTTCGGTTCGTTTTTTCTTTTTTTTTTTTTTTGTGTCGAAGCTCTTTTTTTCGTTTATAGTATTCCCTCTCGTTTTACACACATATACCAATGGTTGAGGCGCGATTACGCCAAACACAACAACACGGTGATGGCAACAGCGACGACGACAACGGCGAAGACGACAACGACTTGGACGACGACCACGACCAAGACGAACTATGAAGAGACGACAATAGCCCCGGCAGTACTCGCTCGATGTGAGACGAACACTTTTTTATCCGTCTTGCTCTTGTGCACCTATGTACAGGATTGCGCCGCGAATGGCAGTGGATTTCTTTTATTTTTTCGAAGTTCCCATTCGATGGGGGGGCCCCACCACTCACACAGTTACACGCGGTATTTTTTTTATTTCTTATTTTTTTTTTTCTATTTACTGATTCTTTTCGAAGTACATAGAATTTTATTTCCCGAAATTCGATGATTACTCGGTATCGTTACAACCCACCGCAGACTGCAGCCCAAAGTAGCAGCACAATCAGTGCAATGTGACTGTCGAACGAATAAAATATATCTGCCATGTTAATTCCGGTTACAGGCACGCACACCAATGCACGGCGAACTTCGAATTCGAATTGGACCAGTATATAGCCGGAGAAGAGGGCGATAGGCGATGAATGAAAAACACCAACCAAAACGGAAGAGTTGAGGGTTGTAAATCATCCGTCCGACTGAGACGCACTGCTGATGTTGTCCACTTCTTACACACGTTGGCCACGCCTTCGCAGCAGAAGTGGACAGAGGCATAGCCACTGCCAGCAGTCGGAGTGAGACACAAAGGCAACATTTCGGAACAGGTACTCGCTGGTCCCTTGGAAGGTGTGTGTACTGTGTACTTATGCTGTGCAGTTGAAAGAGATTGTTTATTGAACTGGCTAGTTGTTTTCTGCTCGTCGATGATTGTTTAAAGTCCTCTGAAATTGACCACATCACGCACACCATATCAATTGTGTGAAATTCTGTTGATTATCCTGTTGAAATGTCCGTTCGCTCCGTCTCGTTTGCATATCTATAGGTAGGTAGCTATCTCCGCTGGCCGAGGTTTATGAATAGTGCATTTAGAGAACTATCAATTTTAAAAGTCATAATCAAGATGTTAGATTCCTTTTAGCAGCCACAGACACAACACTGTCACACAATTGGATTGGATTGGACGGGTGCCTATATAATATACACCTTTAGAGAGAGGACCGGTGCTGCGGTGTCGCAATTTAATGTTTAATTTCCATTTAATTACTTGCATGAAAAGCGGAGATTGATTGTTCTTCTCTAGAATAAAATTTACGATGTGTGTTTTAAAAATAATAAATTTCACGCGGCACTAGGTTACAGCAAGAGCGACAGAGGGACAGAGAGCGACAGAGGGCGCGACATTGAGTTGGTATAATTTATTTGTTTGACAACTCGCAGAGTCTAGACGGGCTTTTTTCTTTAATTTCATTTGAATAATTTGTAGAGTTTTGTTATTGTTGTTGTTGGCATTTTAAATTTACTTGTCAAAATGAGATGTTATAAATTTGCGATGATTAAAATCACAATGGTGTTTGGATGCTAAGCGCAGTTTTGATTCATTGCGAAGACAATGCGTTTAGTTGGGAGTTCATTTTTCAAAATATACCTATAGGAACCATCACCTACCTATACAGAACTCGGCATTGAGCATAGGAACTCAGTGTAAGATTGGGCATTGTTCTCGTTTTTTTTTTTTTTTTTGTGTTGGAGCTGGTGCAAGAATGAGAAAACGTTTATAATTAAAAGTCCATTTTGTTTTTGATTGCGAGAATTAATTTCTTCTGAATTCATTTTGATTGATACGTTGAATGCAGGGATTTGTCGGACAAATTGACGATTAGCTGTGAAATTATGTGATCTGTCGTAAACTGACTCTGTTAATGGCGGCCATGAATGGGGGTCCGAAGGCAACACCGCAATGAACTGTTGTGTTGTTTTGGCGACTTTCAATTATGAAAAAAAGACAGATGATACCTTCCTACAGGTAATCGGTAGCGTCAAGGTCTTTACCTTACAACTCGTGAAAAATAAGCTCTCCAGGCGTTTAGAGAGTTGTAAGTATACCGACGAATAATAACGGATCTACTGGCAAATACAATTTTACAGGCGATTTAAAATATTTTCAAATCTCATTAATCTGCTAACACCTGTCATACACTTGCAGTAGTATTGAAATCGAACAAAGTTACAGTTGCATGTTTTCGTGAAACATTTTTACTTTCAGTCGGAGCAATACTGGCGCTTGTACTGTGTAAGATTGTGGATTGTGACTTGTACTTTCGTGAAACACCGTCCTGGGTAACAGATCAGTAAATGGATTTAATTTTGATCATTTGCCCGGGGCTTGGTACCTACTTCTTAGAATGCTTTCAAAGAGCATAAGGACACAAGCTTAGGAAAAAAAACTTTTGCAACTTGATAAAAGCCCACTTTGCGGGTATCACTTCTCACGGGGACTCTGAAATGCAAAGGCTAATGGAGATCAACAGTTTCCCTCCCGCTATAGAGGGTTATTTAGCCATTTAAGTCGGATAGTTTGACAAGTCCTTGATGTGAATTAAAATGCTGAACATGCTACAGCACTGGTGAAAGCAGTTTAAAAACTTATCGGACGATGCAGATTATCTAGATATACACCAAAACCCTGGAGGGAATGAGACGTTTTTATATGCCTACAGCTGTCAACCAACCAGGAGTATACAAAAGAGAACAGAGCAAACGATTTAAGACCAATGAGCCTGTCATTTTTTCTGTCCAAAACCTCAAAACAATAAATGATTGCTTTATAGCAAATGCAAGGAGTAACAGCATGTATACCTCTACTTAATTCACTGAAGGAAAAGCGGTAGAAGCTCTCTTTGGCGAATCTGCTCTGTGGGCTTCTCATAGACAAGAAGCATTCAGTAAAGAGGAGCGTAGCTCTATAACATTAAACTGGGCATTACAAATTGGATGTACAATATTCTAGCCAAACACCAATAGTAATCTGTCTAACAATGTGGTTCGTCAACCTTTGTTTACTCTGGTTACTAGCAAAATCTTCAAGAAAATGCTTCTAAAGGGAATAAGCTCCGCAGACCGCAACATATTCAGAATTTTTTTTGGAAAATTTGTGAATTTTTAGAGTTTGCTTTGCCAATTAGAAATTGGGCTAAAGAAGCTTTGCAAAGACCTAACAAGTCCCTATTCATACCAGAAAGCACAATATGCCTCCCAAAGTTTGATGGACCTTTAAGCTATTTCGGAAAGCGTGAAGTATCGTGGTAAAAGTGTGAACAAACAAGTAAATTGAAATGTAAGGAAAGGAATGCAGCAACCTTACGAGCGACATTTCTTTTTTAAAAATGCATGAGGCATGACTTGAAGCTGTAAACAGCGGTGGTCAGACACATCCAGGAATAATGCACCATATAATGGTAGGCAGGCACACTTGAGTAGCCTGCACCACTTATCCCTCCTGTTGCAACCATTTTGATGCTCGATTTGCACTTGCCGGGAGCATTAAGTTACGATAAATGGGTGACTTTTACTGTTGCAGCTCGATGTGATTTGAACTTCATTAAAATTTGTGGCAGAAATTGTGTAGGTACATAAATATAACCGAACTAAAACGAATTTTATTACAGTCCCAATCTGTGCTATCGGGAATCTGTCGTTTTATCAAAATGTCTATTGACCTCATAGCCGTCCGTTGGTTTACATCGCCATGGAAATTGCTCTTTAATTGGCAATAAGGGCAGTGAATTTGTGGCAAGGTATTTAGCACACACTTGTTATCACCAAAGCTGTTACCTATTTTTGGTTAAACATCACTCGCCTGAACGCAGCATATCACATAAGCCAATCGCGTTAATGGCACTTGGAATCCATTTTTGTATCGCAACTCCACCTGATAGAAAATCATCCAAAATTGAGCAAGCAATAGTGGTTTCTATTAAATAGTTCCCGAACTCCACCAGCGTTGCTCTAGTCTAGACGACAGCTGTAGTCCTCATATGGGGGGTAGTTAGTGCCCTGATGTACCTATCATATATTCATACATTGGAAACAGGTTTTCTTTATAGCTGCTTCATCAAATTGTAATAAACAGTGGAAGGCATGTTGCTTGCATATACCTACTATACACACGGCAAATTTGGTAGAAAATCGGTTCGTCAAAGGAACAAACATATTTCACCACCATCTATACCTAAACTCTTTCTCCAACTTAGTAACAGCTCTAAGAAAAAAAGGTGAGAAGCTACATTTGCTTTTTGTTGAAGCCAAACGCTACACAATTGCTCCATTTCATTATTGTAGTACCAACCTTAAAGTTATTTGCATTCTGAATACCTTGATGGCTCCCACCTTAGCAAGGAGTCGAAAAATGCTCGATCTTTTTCTTTGTTGGCCTTAGTAATTTCCGGATGTAAGTCTCTCTCTTTCTTTAACTATCCCCCAACGAGGTAGGTAGCAAAACTTTGGGCTAAGAATAAAATTTGTATGAAATAAACCACATTGCGTTTCTTTTTATTCTCTAATCGATCCTCGGACGAACGAATCTATTTGGAGTATCGCCATCGGCATCCCAACATTTTTATTGAACTTTTTGTGTATCCAATTTGACTTAAGGCTATAGGTAACAAATGATTGTGAATAATAAATACAACAACAGGGGCCCAAAAATGTTTGTTTTCTTAAATCTATTTTACATAAATTGTGGCTGTTTTCTCGGGCTCATACTCTTAGTTTGTCTGTGTTGACCTCAGGGTGTTCAAGTCCGGGTGTTGATAAAAGGCGAGAGTCTCAGGTTAGGACTTCTATAACCTATTTGTCAGTCAAAGTGCAATAGTTCCAAGCATTGAGTTAAGAACTATGTCAGATCTCTTACCAAAATTCTACCAATGGTTGAAGAATTGGAAACTGGAGAACTTATTGACACATTTTCTGCGCATTGTGGTCCAATATGCATTCCGCGATACCAATAACCAGTGTCCAGGCGAAATTTTTCGAACTCACAATGGCGAAATTTTCCATTACAAAATGCATATTGTGACCTACAGAATATACAGGGTGGCGCGAAATCAATCATTAAATTTTGTTTTTGAATTTTTTTTTCCACTTAAAAAAAAAAAATAGTTTGGGTGATGGAATTCTTTATTTGGACCTTTACAATTTTTTCTGTTGACTGGAAAAGATGCGATATCCGTCAAGTAGCTGCCGCCAGCGTTGTTATGCATTAGTGTCCGTTTTATCGCATTTCCTATGATTTTCCGCAAGATTTCCGGTGATAACTGTCCGCATTCCTGTCGAATATTGTCCTTAAGGGCTGCGATTGTCTGAGGCTTGTTGGCATAAAGCCGCGCCTTCAAGTAGCCCCAAAGAAAGAAGTCTGGGATGGTTCAATCGGGCGATCCTGCTTTCCATGCCAAATCGCCAAAACAGGAGATTGCGCGACCAGGAAACGCTTCCCTCATAATATCCATTGTGGTTCGTACATTTTCACCAAGCCCCGCTCATCCACTTCCAGCAGTAAGAAGCGTTCGACAGTATATGGCCGATGGCGTGCTCAAAAAAAATAGATAAAATCATACATTTTAGATAGATAGATAGATACTATTTATTTCAATCCATTTTGATACAAAGGGTTTTCCAATAAGAGGTGTTATTTTGGTATTCAAAGAAAAATGTAATTTTTTCATGAAATTTTCCATAACCAAATAGCAAAGTGGCTGCCCTATGTCCTCGATAGCCTCACGAATTTTATCTTTAAGGTCTTTAATCGACGTTGGGCTGTTGACGTAGACCTTATCTTTCACGTGGCCCTACAGGACGAAGTCGCAAGGTGCTAAGTCACAAGATCTCGGTGGCCAATTGTGATCACCTCTTCGAGAGATAACACGGTCCGGAAACTTTTCCGTAAAAGATCAATGCTTTCGTTGCTTGTGTGGCACGTAGCGCTGTCTTGTTAAAGTAAACGTTGTCCAGATCGATACCATCCAACTCCGTCCATAAAAAATCATTGATCATGCCCAATTCCAAAGAACGCCGAGGAATGGACAAACCTGGGTTTTATTCAACACTTTGGGCTACAGCAGCAATATTCTCAGTTGTTCTTGGGCGACGTGCACGGGTTTTATTCTTCACATCGCTAACTTGTCCCAACAGCTCTAATTTTTCCACCAATTTCTGTATTGCGGTCCGACAAGGTGCTTCAAGACGACCAAAAAATGCTTTAGTTTTGCGAACTGTGACTGCAAGATTTCCACCGTTTTTGTAGTGAATTTTAATAATTTCAATGCGTTGTTGAAGCGTGTATCGTATCCATTTTTAGTAATGGCGTAGTTTCTACTTGTAAAATGTCAAAGCATAAAAGCTTCAAAAGTGAAAGCTACCGAAACGACGGGTCATTCACAATAACACCTCCTATACATTATTTGAATGCTGATTTTAGAAAAATTATTTGGCGACATTTTGTATTGTTTATACTTTAGGTACTAAAATAGTGTCAAATGCCACTTCAATGGTAATAACAAGAGTTCAATTAATTGGTGGCCCAATCACTCCTCCTCTTCGTGCATCACAAGCGGATTTTCAGTATAAAATTCGCCCCGTCGCTCATGATTGTTTTCTACACAAAATCGTCCTCTTCGTTGTTCAGATTGAGGATGGCTTGTCAGTAATTCACACGAGTAATTCTTGCCGATTATATAGTGTATAGCGCTCCATTGCTTGTCTGTCTGCAGCTGTCTAATTCACAAATGTCAAATATTTATGATTGATGTACGACGCCATTTGCAAAAATTATAACATCTTCCGATAGGGTGATTAATTTTACGCCACCTTGTATAAGGTGAAGGTTAAAATTGATTATTAGTAAGAAATGCACAAGTGCACATCAGAAATGTCATTAATGACCTTCAGGGCTTTTTAAGTCTTTCGATGAACTTTTTTTGTGTCTAGGATTGTCCTTGTGGACCTGGCTAGGAGCTAGCTAGCTAGCTAGAAACACACAGTAAAGGGTGATGTTCTTCTGTCCACCTGCTATCTCTTTTAGAAATACGTTTCGGTATTCCAAGGCCCGACATTCTATTTCGCTGGATGGTTCGGATTTTCTGGCAGTTGATTATAGCTCCCCTGCAACTTTATCTGAAATTAGGCTGTGCAACGCGCCCAATGGCTGTGACTTCGATTTCGTAGAAAGAAGGCCCACTACTAAGATCTTCTGCGTGATCACGAAAGAGGGAAGATGGCAGATGAGGAGCACAGTGGTTTTAAATCTTGCAAGTTCGACTGTGTGTATAATGTTTAAAGTTTTAACGTACAAACGACCGGGCTATTGGGGAGGAGTCATGCACGGAGAATAGTTAAATTCTTGTTTGTTACATTTTATTTTACTATGATTTTCCTCCTTTTCAGTTATGTTTAGTGCAACCCGCTGCCTAAAGCTTAGTATAACAACCACGAGATTCTCTATGCCTTATGATTTTAATAGTGCACTGACGAACGGTATACGTCCATAAAGTCAATGAAGTTAGTTTGAAGGAGTATAGTACCCGTAACAGCTTTGCCAGCTTTCAATGCAGCTTCCCTTTGAATTCTGCTAACTTTTTAGGTGGCTACACATCAGCTATCCATTCGAAGGCTTCTCCTCCATCATCCCTTGGTTATATCAGCTACTTCAATGGCAAACTTGGACCATTGACACAATAGACCAATTTATATGACAATATTACAGATTTTCAGAGGGGATTCTTGATTTAAGGCCGAAAAATATCGGCCTCATTAGCAGTGATCTTCTTCTTCAGACTTCAAATATGGATATAGGTATTAAAGACTGGCAGCAATGCAAAATAAGTTCTGAGTGCATCCTTTGGCTTAACAGGAGTTTCACATGCAGTGTGACTAATAGATGCGGAAGAAAACATATTTAGCTTGATAACAATCTTCAAGTGCTTCAAGAGAACAGATCCATTCCTTTATGAAATTAGAATGCTGGTATCGGCGCAGTTCCTCCTGTAATCTGAGAATCGCTTCGCATACGTATGGTGCAAACCCAACATGGTCCCATACCCTTACAGCCGTCATGTGTCAGGTCTTGAAAATGTTGTTTTCGACTTCCTATGGGCTTTGGAGTAAACCCAATCACGGTCAACTTCACTTCCCCATACTTAGACATGATTAATTCAGTCCTACTATCGGCTGCCATCAGACATAAATTCCAAACTTCTTGTCATTCAAAGTAAATAGATTGAAAAATAAATGACTCAATCAAGAAACATGCGACTGGCTAAAAAAAAATCATTGTATACACCCCATCGACACAACTGGCAGCGCGAAAAAAACCCCACCAAGCAAATTTATATTCACCATTTAACCAAAAGCTGTGCGCAGTGAGAAATAAAAAAAAAAATTTAAAAAAAAAACGCACCAAGCCATTTATAAATTAAATACTGTCATAGTAGCCACAGTATGTTGCATGCCATTTTTCACAATCGTTCGAGAGTAGTTTACTTTTTGTTGAGCGTGTTAATTTTCTACATCACTTTTGCAGCAGACTCCGAGTAGGTATAGCTGTATAGCTTATAGCAAACAGTCGAAGAATTAAAAACAAATTAAAACAAGAACTTGAAGCGGAGGGGAGATTTATCACAAGCCGGCCAGAACAAGCTAAAAGGAAGCCCCATCAGGGGGAACAACAACGTCTCTTTTCAATTAAACAAATTTATATGTGTGCTGGACGCAAAGGAGCAAGAGAAGAAGCCAACTGATTTAAATCAGAGCCTCTGATGATATTATAAATTTCCACGTATATAGGAGCAACCATCCCCAGTATATTGTGCTGCGGTGCACCAATGTCGACCATTTTTCGCATCGATCCGCAGCCAGAGACATGATGCGATGCAAAAACCAGCGGACGGAAAAACGAGCAAACTGCGTGGCGGCAGAGTCCACGTCGACGACTCTGCTCCAATCTAACAAAGATGGATGCGCCTCTGCGCGGTCGTCTACAAAAAACCTCGCCACAGAGACGAGACCCCAAGTCGGGGGTACATGGTGTTTCCATCTGATCTGAGATTCGTTTTAAGTTAAAAGCTGGAACTGTTAGGTTCCTTGTCTGTTTTTTTCTTTCTTTTCCTTTTCGTCTTTTCGTTTGTTTGTTGGTTTTGGTTACTTAAGCGATTCGGTTGTTGTTTTTGCCTCCGCACTGGTCGTATACTAATTTATGTGCGAAGGATTGCATTGACGACGCAGTAAATGGTGACTGAATCGGAATCCTCAGCCCCACTCCATTTTAATTGAGAACGAGGAAAATAAAAAACTCTCCTTCCAGTAGTGTTAAATGTTTAACAAACGAAAAGACGTAGGTATCTCTACAAATACCCACTGGTATATAGGATCTGGAACGACACAGCAAGCTGAATGGATGAAAAATTCATTTACATTAAAAGACAATTTAAATTAATTTACTTAACTTGACTACCAGTTTTGTTTTTGTTGTTGTTGCTGGCGCGAACTTCGGTCGGTGTGTTTCTGTCCATTTGTTTACCCTGCGCTGACCACTATTTGCCGGGTTCGAGATTCGGCGGCAATAGCGTCGACATTGAGGCGGCATTTCTCCTTTTTTTTTTTTCGGATTCACTCAGATACTCAACTGAGATGTGTATTAAATAAATTAGATAAACGATTTTTTTTTTTTTTTTTTTTTCGAGTTTGCTTCAACCATTGGGATATAATTTATTTCGTCTTCTTCGACTGCTTGGGTCGATTTTTAACTAGAAGATTTATTCAAAATATATCCGTATTTACACGAGTGTTAATTGACTGAGGATGTTTCGGTTTTTGCTATAAAGTTTTAGCGGGATGCAATAGGTGGGCAAGTATCTATAGTATAGCTGTGGAGACATAGAGTGGAACCTATTTGAATATAGGATTTCCAAATTCAGCGATTTTATTGAAAGTGTGTCGGATCTTATCTTAAGAGCTTTTTAAACAACACGAAAAGTCTTGTTTTTGATTAAATGACTGTAGATACGATCTGTCTATTTTTTTAGAGGCATAAATGCGGTTTCTATCTATTTTTCAGTAAGTTGAATATTTACCAGCTCGTTGTCGCACTTTATTATTTGGGGGATCAAAGTTTAAGCTTTATAACGAAGCTGCGACATTATGGCAAACAACCACGACCGACTTCAAACGCATGAAGACGAAAAGGTGTAAAGAAAGGAGCATCTTTCAGTCCGTGCGCAAACATTTCCCTATCAGAATCACCTGCGAGCTATAGCATCTAAGGCTGTAAAGCTTGCATGAGAACGAAGTAAGCTATATATCACTGAACGAAGTCAACTTTTTCAATTGCGCGATTGCTGTTTTATAAAAACTGGATACAATCCATTATTAGGCCCATGTTTTCTGAGAAATCCATTCGTATCTGACGAGTAGTTTCAATTCAATGCATTTTTAAATCAAACAACATGCAAGCAGACAAGTTTAACAACCTTTTTTTCGGGTGTAGACTGTAGCGCTGCTTCGCGTGCAAATGGAGAAGGATATCAAAGTAAAATTTAAACTTTCATACCAAGGAGCTTAACTCTCCATTATCCTTCATCCCATGTAGGGCCACAATGTGGCTGCTAGACCTCCTCGGCATATTTCTTGGTCTGTAACTGTTCAACTGTTGGTTGATTCTTCAGCTAAACCTATTTTTTCACGAAGGTCTTTTAAAATGCTGTTCACCTTAAAAAAAATCCATACGAAGGACGATCTTTACTTAGCTACTCCCATTCTGCTTTTAACGTTGCTGTTCATTCATCCAGCTAACGCAAGACAGTTAAATTACTCGAGCTCTTTAGTGGGTTTATGCTTTATTAGCGTGCACCGCTATTTTGTCTCTTTGCAGTTGGTCCTTAAACTTGATGGTTCTGTTCTATTGATACATTTTGTCCAGCCTGCATATGTTCAGATGGTAGGTACTTGTTAGGAGGTAGATATCATCGGCATAGTCCTTATATAACATTATCTCTATTAATTGTAATGTTTCTCAGCTGCATCCCTAACAGTGGTAGTCGGGACTTTGTACATCACAAGTCACAAGAAGAAAGAGTACTGAAGAGAGAGTTTTTCCATATGCCTATCTCCCCAGATGGACTCTTAAAGATTCGGATATATGATCAGGACAAAGCTCCAAGCGTTATTTTAGACATTGTGCAGAATGTGTCAGGAGGTCAAAGCACTAGTGGACAATAGTTCAAACTAATTTAACACATCATGTAGGTAGGTTCTATATTGGACCAAGAAATAGGTAAAAGCTAACCAAGATAGTTAGCCACCTCATCAAACTACGGCATCATGGACCAGCTCTAGCTGGATGTCATCCGGATAAAATAGGACCCCTCAAAACATCAACCTCAATCCTTTAAACCTACTACCTATTTTAAGGGGGATTGCTCTTTTAAGAAAATTACTCCATAAACATTCACGACTTATGCGATACGCTGTCAAAGGCCTTCTTGAATAATCGTCAATTAATATCAGTAGAGTGAGGACTTGGAGAGCTGGTGATCCATTCTAAGCAGACAACTTCTTTGAGTACTCTGCACAGTTTTGATATTTCCCTTTCTTGCTGAATTTTCCATATTTACAACAAGCCTCCTCAATATTGTCCTCTAAAGCCATCTGTTCATCATCTGGCCATCACCTCAATATTTTCCATTTCCGCGCTTGACTGTCGGAATGATTGGTGGAAGTCTCTCATGTACTCATCCGAAGGAGGATGAAGATTGGATCAAAGATGTCGTCAAAAGTCGAGATGTCAGGTACCATCTCTGGAGCTTATAGGTCAGGGAGGGTTACTCAGTGCTAGCCAGGGTGCTTAAAGTGAGATGGAGGCGGAATAACCATTTATGGATCCATCTCCTTTAAAAGTTCCTCTTTTCTGTCGATTACCATCAAAAGAAATAGAAAGTGGAAAATTAAAATATTTAGGAGCTGAAACTTCTGCCCATTTATGTCCCTATAAGCGACACACATCATCAACGAATAGCCTTAATAGACGCAGCTACAACCCTGACGTAACTTGGCCTACCTCGGTCTACCTCTATAAATTTTGTAAGTGACATCACATAACCAATAAGGCGAAAAGCTCCATTCGCTAATTACTTTATCTTCAAACTTCAAAAGGCGACTTTAAAATGGCCAAGACGCTTCGCATCCTAACTCTACTGCATGATGCAGAAATAAAGAATATATAATAGCGTTTTTATGTCGAACGTAGAATCCTCCTAAAAAGGTAAGGTCATTAAATTTGAACGGTCAGGTCGTTAAATTAATTTTTTATACAACTGAGAGCTTTGGTAAACAACATTAGAATTGTAAAGTATTTTCTCTTTTTTTAACCCACCTAGTACGACGAGCAGTGATTTTCTCATCGGACGAGTAAAAGAGCTCTACCCTTTCCCATGACTGAAACAATCTCACCGCCAGTACATGCTTTAAGTATAGATCTCCTCACGGTTAAAAAGACACACCCGACAGTGATGCAAATGCACTTTTCTCAATTGTACTAAAAACTGAAAAGAAATAGTTTTCCACATAAATATTGAATTTTTTTTTTGTTTTTTGTTTGGGGGTTCGCTGGAAGGAAAAATCATCGAAAGACATTGCAGAGCAAGTACGCGGGGGACTCGCACAACCTCTAAAAATCCTCCCGGGAGGGACTGACTATCGTCCTCCCGAATGGGATTGCACCTAGTCATTCGACTAATCGGCAATTTATTTTTAAATTATTTGAAAAATTCACAAGAAGAATCCGCCGGTTGTCGGCCAAGGGGTCTTACCCGCCTCAATCTTCTGATTACATTGTCAGTATTTAATAGTTCTGTAAGTTCTACGTTAACATGGTTGAGAAGCCTACTTCAGTGCCTTTGGGCAACTTTTTTAACTTCATCTTCAACCTTCAACCATTTCAATATTTAGATCTCTATGTAGATCAGCGTTTCGTATGTACCAAGGTGCATTAACTACTTTCCTTAGTACTTTATTTTGGAAGACTTGAATTTTTTGTAAATTTGTTTGGCATGTGCATTCTCCAGCTCCTCTGTACTTGTCCGGCCCTCTCACAAAGACGTAAACTCCATCTGGGAGCGTTCTACTATAATGAACTGAATGATCTAAAAAGCACAGACATTCGGAGTATCCTACGCTTCATCAGAAGCTCCAATTGGTTCAACGAGTAGGAAGAATTGCATTTTAGATTCATGTGGTATCACAAGGGACCTTACAATGGTCTAAGTGTGTCGGCTAGCCGATAGCCACTTCAACCTAACCTAACCTTGGCATGTGCATGCCCACAATTGGAGCCCGTAGGTCCATATTGGTTTCAAGACTTGCTTGTATAGCAGCAATTTATTTTAGTTGGACAGGGATGAGTATCTCCCAATATGCCAATACATTTTACTGTATCGCATGTTCAGCTCATCTCTTTTTATCTTTGCATGCGCTTTCCAACGCAGCTTAGCGTCTAGGGTCATGCCCAGATATTTACCTGTATTTGAGTATTCCACTACATTGTTACTAATGTATACTGGAATGTGTGGTACGTTTTTATACGTAAAATTAATATGGACTGACTTAAGGTCATTCAATCTAATCTGCCACTTTTTAGTCCATTCGGAAAAACCGTTTATTGCCATTTGGAGTTTTTCTGTTGCTATTTCGACGGTTGCTCCAACAGTAAGCACAGCAGTGTCATCTGCAAAAGTTGCTATAGTAAATCAAAAATTCAGGTAAATCGCTAGTAAACAAAAGGTATAGCATTGGACCTAGCACACTACCTTGTGGTACACCAGTTTTAATTGCTCTTAGTGTTAAGTACTCTGTCTCTTATTTAATTCTGAAGAATCGATCTGTTATATATGACTCCAGAATTGTCGAATACTGCTTCGGCAGTTGCCTTTGTAATTTATGGATCAGTCCCTTATGCCAGACTTTATCGAAAGCTTATGCCATATCAAGAAACATTGCATTTAAGCAAAAAAAAAAAATACATATTTTATTGAATCCGAGTGTAAATTATGTATAAATTAACTTCACACCCTTATCCGTATTTTTTAAGCCCGATGATTAAAATTTACATTTATAATATTCAAGTTTAAACCCGCTTAAACCCGATTTAAGCCTACTTAATGTAAAACTTCACATAATTTTTAGCTTCTTGTTAGATTTTGCATTCCATTTCACTTTCACTTATTTCCAGAACGATTAAATGTCTATGTTATGAAATTGATCGCAGTAAACGATGGCATGTTTAAGAAAATGAGTTTAATGACTGAATATTATGAACTTCGGCTTAATTTTTGGAGTGAATAATATGGAAATAACCTTATTGTTCGATTTGGTTCAGAAATTAGAAATGACACAAAAGGTACTCAAAATTGAGAAGTGCTTGTTAAATAGTACTGAAATCAGTACAAAAGAAAGCATTTTTCCAACAGTGCACCCGGACAGTAAAGCGACAAACGGTCAAACGATAGCAACTCTGTCCACTTAAAAGCTAGGCTAGATCACCCGATTAGATACCCAGTCGCAAGAAATGAAACAATAAACACCTGGATTAGAATTAAAAAGAGGCCACATAACGTACATCAGTGAATGCGACAAAGCTCTTACATTGAAGGCAAGTCCTGCGACTGACGACTGAGAATAGTCTTTCGACGGAAAAAGCGTGTACCCAACTGTTTTATTCATATAACTCTGATCCTTATGCACCCGCAACTCATCCGTCGCCACATTTACTCGTTACTGTTAAAAATTTACTTCACTTGTTGTAAATTTTCTGTGCATTGAAGCAAGGAGGCGATACCGTGCACTGGTATCCAGAAAATTCCCTGGAAAGATGACAAAGCACTCGACTCTGATTGATTGCCCCTGTAGGCGAATATATTTTATATTCAATTTACCAAAATATTTGCCAAACGCAAAAGCCAACGCGCGCATTAATGTAGCTGCTTTTTTGCCATCTCGTTGGAAAAGCAATTTCTAGTTGAAGATAATCTTACTTCCAAATTTATCTGTAATATCCCATTATACGCATTTGTTTGGCATCTACAACAGCTGAGGTTGAGTGTTTTAACATTCTGCACACAGCCACACGCGATACACCAAATACCTACTCCAGTTCGTTGAGCATTAAAGTGCACGTGCATGTATAAAAATCATTCGAGTTTAAATCGGAAATTATTTAAAATTCGTTGAAGCTTTAAAATGGATGGAAAAAGCTCCTTGGACTCCCCTCTCCAATAGGAAAGTCCTCGCATCTGGCCGTTTCGGTGGCACAGTATATGCCTCCTGCTTCCACTTGGAGTTTGTGCTACCACGCAAGTCTGGATTTTTGGTCGTAAATTATAAACTTCTGCGGGTGGGTGGTGGGATGCTGCTGTTATGTATCTAGAGAAGTATCTAAAGCTCCACCTTTCGCCATATGTGAGCTGTGAATTGAAAATGCTGCTCTAGCTTTGATTTTAAAGTCGCAATTTCTATTCACACGTACGACTCATGGAAAGGGTAGAAAAAAAATGTCTGCTTCTATTTTCTAGGTATAGGCACTAGTGGTAGTAGGTAAGAAAGGCAAACAACCGATGGTGTTGTCAGCCGTCGCGTTTGTTAGAGGTCTCTCATGTCAATTTGATTGATTCGTACCTTGACATCTGCTGCTCGTTTCCCTGCATAAACGACTATTCGTCAGTTTTTTTTGGTTTTACAATCCTAGAGGATGGGTCTCGGCTTTTGTTTATCCCTAGCGGACGTGCATGTTCTACTCGTACATAGTTTTTCACTTTTCTTTGAATATCCTTGCGAAGTATATAAGGACATACATAGTCGGGGCACCTTTACCTATTGCCCCTATGTCTATACTCGTATGTGAGCTGGTGTCCTTTAGTTCGTTTAGTTCGATGTCAATGATTCTATAATAATTGATTTGCAAATCAAGCATTTCCAAGATTTGCGGGTGGTAGAATGTGGGTTAAAGGGACACGCTGGCAATTCCCAGACAAGTGAAACAATAGCTTTAAAGGACATTGCTAACATTTTCGGCAGCGTTTTCTGTGTCACTCCATGGCCTAGTTCGCTGGTACCTATATCCCAATGGTATATCCTTTCACTGTGACGATGACCTTGTCTGCGAGATGGTGCGGTGATAATGTTGCTTTCGAAGTCATTATCCAAATGATGTCGGTTAATGAGTGTGGCATGGTCAATTTTTGGCGAATTGTATTCGCCATAATGTGGGAAAGGATGTGATCATGGACAATGGTTAATGCAATGTCATAAAATCGGACAATCGAATCGGACCTTAGGTGTACCTGATGTTTGGTGTTTAGTTTTGGAAATGCCAAGGATCCGTCTTAGCATTGTGTTGTCTTGTCTTGTTTTGCGAAAAATCTGCATTCTCCGATTGACAAGTGAATACATGGGAGAAGGTGCAGGTATGTCCTTGAGATATTGCCGTATTAATCGGCTGACATTTGCAAGAGGTTTTGGCTGTAATGGGTTGTGGGCTTGCATCTGTTGTGAGTGACCTTGTGTAAACCTGTAGGTATCCGAGATGGGGTTATCCTGGAAAAGAAGAAAGCAACAAAAGAAAAATGTAACAGAACGTCGCACACAATACAGCGCAAAGAAAATTCGTACAAGTCATGGTTTTTGTTAGGCTATGTTAGGTTAGGTGACTGTCTGTGTCTATGTCAAATGTCTATGGTCTAAAAAGACACACTTTACCAGAATTGTAGGTTCTTGACATTATTTGTAAACTAAAACAGTTTTTCCCTCAAACAACGTACTAAAATTGTCAGAATTTGATTGTCGGAAGGAAGCCGAGAAGAGTTTGAACAGCTTTTATACTGGCTTTCATAAATGGTGTAGATTTTGGGCAGGTCGGCTGACGTACTTAACTTATGTAAATTGAATGGGCTCTAAAACTTATGGCGGAGATCAAATAGAGTGCCTTTCCGTTTAGCGTGGTCTTTGGAAAACTGCTTCGCTTGAAAGCATATCACCTTAGGCAGGATCTTTTTCTAAAGTGGTGTCTATCTCGGTTGTAGTTGGAGAGCCTATTCGTTCTACATAAATCCCATCCCAGTCATAACGAAAGATTGATTCACACTTGTCACTTTGAATTGTCGTATCACTTCTTCGACATCAAATGGATCGGTAAGATTGTTTTCATATCTCACAGAGCAGAAAGCATTCGTCGCCATTCTAAACAACCCACCTGATGAGTATGACAGGAAAACCTAAGCGGGACATGGATCTCATCTATGTAGTTCTCGTAAATGCCTTCCTCGAAAGGACATTTGATCTAGGTACCTAAATGTACTATTTTTGAAAGTGACAACAACTACTGTAAGCATATCGGTATAAGGTACGTATAAAAGTATTCGGGACTCACTCTAAAATCAGATCACTAATATTAGCATGCCTATACCGATGAAAAGAGAACGGTTTTCAGTTTCAAAAGATGCCACTAAATCCCCATTGAAGACAAATCGGTTTCATACAGACGTAAGGGAGAAAAGACAATATTGACGGGTGGTCTTCCCAAAATACTAGGTCTAACTTCGCATCTAACACAAGTATCAGACACTATATTCGTTTACGGATAATGATAGACTTGTCTTAAAATATCCTGAGCCTGGAGCAGAATGCCGAGTTAATAAATAGTCGGCACCCCGCAAGGTGCATATAGAGCCCTGGGGCAAAGGACTGGCTTCTTGCAATCAAATAAAAAGGGCTGAATTGAGAACCCATTTGACTAACATTCATTTTTTCTCAGATGTTTGACAGACGTTCGCAAAATATGCACAGTGGAAAACAACTCAATCCTTAATTTCTATTTTTCCCAGGGTTCTACAACGTATACAAATATATCTAAAAACTGAAACTGCCACACTTACAGTATAAGATAGCTGCTTGCCTGCAATAGAAATGCACACATCCACTCGGTGCACTACCTTATCAGCACATAAATTCGTTAAGTTACTATACCTACCCCTATCGATTTCAGTATGACAGTTCTTCGCATGCAACCAACAGCATTTTTAATGGGATCAAAGGGTAGGTTTTGCAATTAGGTGTGGTCCTGTAAAGTTCGCCAATATTCCTACTCTAGTTAGAAACGAGTTCTGATTAGATTTGTTACCCCGTGGTTATTTGTGAAGTGCAAAAATTAGTTGAGCGCTCTCAAATGGAGAGGTCGCTGAGATGCAATTTATTGAGCGGATGTTAGATCATTTGAAAATTGAAATACATAAATTACCGTTACAATATGCAAGAATGAGTTAGCTTAATTTGAAAGAATTTCGATTTGTTGATTTTGACATGCCAAAAGAACACAGAAATTAACTAAAAAAACTGGAGAATTTGAAAGAAATTCAATTCAATTCAATTCAATTATTATTATCATTATTATACAATATTAAGGTACATTAAGATAAATATCTTTTATAGTACTTAGAGCTAAGACAATAAGAAAATAATTTCATTAACACAATAATGACAGTAGAATCCATCGTTGGTGGTAGCTGCAGTGAAATTAGTTTCGCTTGCAATTCTTTGACATGTAAACACCCCTCCGTTTCATTGAACATAATTATATTTCTTCTAGTTGCAAGTTGTAGAGATAAAAGCTGTGTGCAGGATACGTACAGGATGCGGTATACGAAAATATGTTGGTAAAAAATAATTGCATCAGGAAATAACGAGCGCGAGGGTTGGCTAAGATCGTATCGGGCAGGCGTTGTCATATCAAAGAGATCATCTGAGCAGATTTTTTCGCTCAAACTGATTCTAGGTAGTGCTACTTACAAGTAGACAGAGAGCAGTCCAAATACCCACATAACACTATATATATCAGTATGCACTTGTAAGGCGAAGAAAATGAAGAAAAAAGCTACAACTGTAGCTTCTAGAGTCTCGTATCCTGCTCGAGCCAAATTTTATCTACCATACAGAAATTTGCACAAAAATATAACAGAGCGGGCCAGTTTACCAAAGCAGTATCCTGTTCGGAGGCTAAATTCTTAACTCCATATAGATCGACCGATGACAAGTCTCCACTCGTTTAACTTGCAAAGTAAAAGTCCAACGCATTTGATCGAAAATAAGTTTTGACATAAAAAGGAAGAAAAAAAGGTTTTGTTGCATTTATTTCGATTTTTTAGAAGAAACCGCAGAGAACTTTTGCGTGAATATATAAAAGAAGATGCAAAATTAAAAAAGGCTTTTCAAGAGATAAAAAAAAATACTTGCGGGCTTTTAGAGGGACGACCAACAATATGGAACTTGCAGGACAAATCCCACCGATGCAAATTTAGACTTACGCGACACGAAAGAAAGTGTCGCCTTTTGCTTGCTACTACAGAAATTATTTTAGCTGCTGCAGCAATATTAATATCTTCTTCAACTTTTCTTCTATCCATTGTTTTGGAGATATTCAAAATGTCTTTGAAGTCTGAAATTCGAAAATTCCACTCATGCGTGGCTATAGGTAATCAAAATAACTTTAACTGACATCTACCATGAACATATGGTTTTTGTCTATATCATGCTTACATAATTTAGCGACCATTTATCTTTGGTGTGGAGAAGTGAAATGGAGACTAAGGATGCGAAAATTTAGCGCGAGCAGGATACTGGACTTAAGGGACAATCGATTTTACAAAAATACACTAGGTATTGTCTATTTACAACAGGTAAAATCGGGTTAGTTAATTTTAAACGTCAAAATATTCTTCGAAAAATGTGTCAAAATATTCTTCGAAAAATGTGTGCAAACATTGACTCAGGAGCTCAAAGTTAATGACCACAGTCAAATGCCGTTTGATCCCTGCCGAGGCTTCGGAGCTTTTGAAAGAGGACCCCATTCGGATCTGTGCCACCGCTTCGGACATTTGGCTAGGTACATAAATTCCATTAATACCTCACACACGCTTGATTTATTCCAATTAAACAATGGCCCATCCGTATTGAATAACCCTTCACTAAAAAAAAATACCACTTCGATATTTACCTCCTCGCCTAGGTCTAATCTGCCACCGAAACTGATACCAGTTTAATACAATTTGAACTAAGATTCTACACGTCCCTCCACTTTTCCAACACAAACTTGTGCGACCACTATAACTACTTAAAATTCGTCCTTTCTCTTCAGTTTTTGTTTATTCTATCTTCCCTCTTCCAATTGCATAATAATTCAGACGTTTGTAACGTCCGAATATCGGACCATCGTCTTGAGTGCAACATCTCAAAAATACGTGAATACATTATCAAAACGAAAAAAAAAAAAAAAACCATCTCAGACATTGTATTATCTCGAGCTACCGTTTCGCATACATTGTTTTCAATGAATAATTAAAGTAACTTCGGAACCCTTCCAGTTCAGACACATTAGCGCATAATTCCGATAAAAATCTGAACAAGCCCCAAGGAAAATAAAATAATTTCAATAAGAACATTTCCACTGCCCGGCAAACTTTTGTTGCGTACACCAGTATAATATGTATGTGTAATCCAATCAAATACATCTTCGTGGTTTGAAGAAGTAGAAGGCACGGCGCCGAGCGCTTATCGACATTTTGCAGGAGAACGCATCACACATCAGCTTTCAACATGACAAGGGTAAGAATCGGTGAAAAAAAGAAGAGAAGAAAACCATCCACTCACAAGAACGTGTACGTTTACCTTCTCACATGACAGCTTGGGGCTGAAATAAGTTATAAATCTTGTGGTGGGTATAGAACGAGGAAGCCATCGTCTACCGGTTGAAAGTTGATCGAAAAAAAATAAACAAATCTGAAATTAGCATTCCTTTAGCCGAAAGAAGAGAAATGCGTGCCCTTTTAAAATCAAATTTAATTGCTTTTCCTATAAGAGTCCATTTGGTGGTGTAGTTTACATCGGGATATAATATTATACTCACCCAAGTTGGAAGGTGTTCACATCTCCCGGTTCGTCAATCTCTAATTTATGAAACCCATTCGAATTTGACAGAAGTCTAGTTTGTATCCCTTAGTCGGCCCTAGTAAGTAGCTTTTATGCTGTTTGAAGCTTTCTCGCCCTCGCAGATCAGTGCGCCCAGTATATGAACATCTGTTGTTTGGCGCCTCATTATTATGACTCCTGACTTGACAGAAGTCTACTTCTATGAGCGCACAGCAATTTAGGTATGCGGTCATTATTTAGTCTTCAGGATAGTTGAAAAGGAAGGCTTCTGTCAATAAGTCGCATTCATCGTTGAATACTCCCCGCCACTCGCCTTCCATATAAACTGGGCGGTATAGAACATTCGCAATGAATGTAACACTTCGTATTCGGTAACATAAATCTCATTCCTGCTCTTGCCCACTCCTTGTAAAGAAAAAGAGCAAGCTACCGAATGTATTTCTATAAGGGGCCTGCATACAGAAGATATAAACCTCAAATTCTAAAATGTAACAACAAGGTCGCCCTCGAGAAGTAAGCATGGATAGTCTCGCGTACGGATATGGATCTGATGTGCCAACTATTAATTAATTTATTAGTTGTACCCTCCAATGTACGAAAAATCAGCAGTGAAAGGTGGCTAAAACGAATCGGGCAAGACTGCAACTGACTTGCGACACGCAATGGAAGCAATTCTATCTGCTCGGAGATTGGCGCTAAATGTTCACGACAAGCGGTAAGGCAAGTAAAGCTTGAATCTTCAGAATGACACTGCGGAAGGGAAAAAAATCCGCTTTTCAGCTCAAGTAGAGAAATATAGTTCGATTTCTTCTACGGACAAAAATGTCCACGACTAAGTTGCACGTACCTTGCTGGACTGAAATCTTTGTATGGCAAGTGCTAATATCTCAAGAGCTAAACTAAATATTTGGATTGCTCTTCGAGGTATGAACCAAAGCGGAAAACCAAATTTGATTCCAAATTGAGCGGGAGTTCAAACTGCATACTTGGGTTTAAAGGAACCAGAAGAAAAGGCAAATAGTTATTTAGATAAAGGGTTTTCCCATTCGAGGTTTTATTGTGAATGACCCGTTATTTCGGTAGCTGGCACTTTTGAAGCTTTTATTCTTTGTCATTTGACAAGTAGAAACTACGCCATTACTAAAAATAGAACGATACACGCGGCTTTGCTGATTGGGTCCTTGAAATGCATGAAAATGACCCGGAATTCCATCGAAAAATCATCTTGACTGATGAGGCCCATTTGCACCTCGGTTGCTACGTCAACAAGCAAATTTGTCGCATCTGGGGCTCGGAAAACCCAAGAGTTATTGTTAAGAAGCCTCTCCATCCTCAACGTGTGACTGTTTGGTGCGGTTTATGGTCCGGCGGGATCATTGGACCTTACTTTTTCGAAAATGAGGTTGGATCAACAGTTGCGGTGAATGGATTGCGCTATCGAGAGATGATTAATGATTTTTTATGGTCGGAGTTGGATGGTATTGATCAGGACAATGTTTACTTTCAACAAGACGGCGCTACGTTCCACACAAGGAACGAAAGCATTAATCTTTTACGGGAAAAGTTTCCGGACCGTATTATCTCTCGAAGAGGTGATCACAATTGGCCAACGAATTCTTTTGATTTAACAATTTGCGATTTCTTCCTTTGGGGCCACGTGAGAGATAAGGTCTACGCCAACAGCCCAGCGTCGATTGAAGACCTCAAAGATGAAATTCGTGAGGCTACGAGAACATAGGGCAGCCACTTTGCGATTTGGTTATGGAAAATTGCATGAAAAGAATATGGTCCTGTATGCGTGCTCGTGATGGCCATTTGGCTGATGTTGTTTTTCATTATTAACAGCATACTTCCTCTTTATTATGAAATAAACATCCGATCATTTATCTCAAAAAATGACATTTTTCTTTGAATGCCAAAATAACACCTCCAATTGACAAACGGAATCGAAATTTGACTCGAATCAGCTCAGCTCTTTAGGTTGCACCCGATCTAACACACTTATCGATCGAACATACAAAATTTCGACCACTCCTCAGGCAAAAAGTTTGAAGCGAATCTATCAAACCGCTTAGATTGTAGATTAATATATCATAAGGCGACGGAAATGACGGAAAAGCAGGCCAATTCCTTGTAGTTATTCTATCGTCGCAATGCCACTTATGACTAAAGCATCGACATCAACATTATCAAGAGTCGTGTGCTTTTAGAATGGACCGTGCGAAAAGAGGATAACTCCAAGTTCCACTACTGAAACTGAAGTCTGCATAGCTACCAAGAATACTTGAATACTTGATATTATTTCCCCCTCCATGCTTTATGTGGCTAGATGCATCGCATCTCCTTTCGTACACTTCCCTACCTGTAAGTTCCAACTTGAAATTCTTGAGCAGGTCAGCTCTATGGATAAGGACACGACAACGACTTGTCTTGGTGCACAAATAGTAGCCACGTAACTTTTAAAAATCTGCACCTCTTTTCAGAAGTCCGACCGCAGTAATGTGAGCGACTAAAAATCGGTTTCCGTCTTCTCCATGTCTACCTACTAATCATTAAAAGTTCGCATTTGCCGCTCCCTCATACAGTGTCCACGAATAAACGACGACTATCCGTGATAAGAATCACTTTTCGGTGAAAATTTATTATATTTTAAAAACTAAGTAATTTCGATCTAATAGGAGCACCTACACCTATACCTCTGCTGGCGACAGTATTCCCAAGATCCCATATAAATAAATACAAGCAGAGAGAAGAACAAAAAAGATCAGCAGCTAGGCGACCTCTTCCACTCATCGTGCTCACTGCCGAGTCACATTAATATGATAATTTTGGATTTATGCGGTCGAGAGATGCTTTATTGTGTGTCCCTATGACTAATTTATGGAATACTTCGATGATCTTACGTAATTTATGAGCTATTTCCATCTTCGGGGGGTAATCGTGCGCTGCCGCTATACAAGCTCCTAATGTGTGCACCTACAAAATTGTGACCTCGTAAATTTGTTTTTAATATTTTTCCTAGATGGGGGCTGCCATAGTGTTTTGCATAAATTATGGGGCCGGGACTTTTGTTTACACCGAAAAGGGGTATTTACTTCTTTACTTCTAAATTATATGGCGAAGGTATATATATTTTTATATTTTGTATATTTTGCTTCGTGAAGGTGTGTTTGATGATGCGGCGTAAGGGGGAATGTGTGTTGACAGAGACGTAAGAGCTGTGCGTATTCATATTAAAAATATATTCGGAATTAGATCAAGAAAATGTCGTTCAGCTGGTGGCGTTGCCCATTCTATTTGGACAGTCGAAGGCAGATCCTTGAAACTCATTCAAATGGTTATATAAAGAGAAGTCAGCAAAGGAGATTGAAATGGAAAATTCAAAATTTATTAGGACCTTCCTAAAGTAGCAAGTTTCATTTGGAAACATTGTATAAGAGTGTCAGTCGATACTGAGAATACCGAAGGCCATGGAGATCAGTACGAATGGAGATCAGTAAGAATACCAACGAAAACTTTGATGTCAGGTCTTAGACAGGCTGACACGCTACCATGAGTTTTCTTGATGAGCTTTGTTCAACGAACTGTTCGAGCCCACAAGCCAGCTCCGGAGGTACAATCCTTAAAAGGTTTATTTGAATACGCCGGTGAGTGGTTCTCAGGCCGCAGAATGTGTACATGGAGTAATAATACTAATTTTAATTTTCTTCCCATCACTCGTGTTCTTATGGTTTACTTGCTTAAACTGAACCATTAAAAAGTATGCATGACTGAGCGGGTTACTCTTGAAAGTAAATCTGTCTCCTAAGCTGGTCCAACGATATTCAGAAAGCTGTCTTGTGTTCTATATATATATATACATGTAAAACAGGGTGACCAGAATACCTCACCCTCTTTACTCATGAACAAAAGGCTCTTGAATTTCAGACTTTTGAGTATTATAGAACCTTTTGAATTTATTGCCAACTCGAATGGAGATATATCCCTTCAGCTCTGCCTTACAGGTTATTAGGGCAGCCTCCGTTTCCTGGTCAGCTGAATAATAGCCTTTTACCGATGCAGACTATGTTCCGTTTAGAAATGAAGATGAATTTGTCTAGAGGAGTTTTTTGCAGACGAAATTCCCGTCGTACATTATGGCAAGATATCTTAAGCCCCTGTCTTTAATGTATCACTTGTAAAAAAATTTGTTAATACTTTTGTATGGCCGTCCTATGTAGTCGTTTTCCTTAGTTCCAGGTCGTCGTTATTTTGGTGCCGCTACAATCTTGCCTCTTATTGTGCAGTCTAAGTTGGATGATGCTGCTCTAGGCTGCAGTCGAAGTCTCTACGGGCCAGAGCATTTGTGTCCATCCGCCTTACATAGTTCAAAATATTTTAGGGAAACAACTCGTACATTTTTTTGTAGATTTATTCCGCTATAGGCTATGCAGCTGGTACTGTGCCTAGTTGAATCTCAACAAGCCTATCAATCCAAACATAACCGAAACGACGTTGGTTATCTTCATCGGGTTGAGATAGAGTCCAATCTATAAAGCAGGAGCGAGGCGATTGAGGTCTTATCTATAAAGAATCAATTTATAGGGCGCTTTTACTCAGTTGACTTTCTCAGCTTCATTTCCATTTAAGTCAGCAGTCTTTGATGGCATGTTTAATAAATAAACTAGACTGACAGAAGGATTGCCTACAAGCTGAATTTGACCTTTGATGTAGCCTAGTTTGAATTCATGGATTTGTGCTCACTTTAATCAAAGGTGGCACATGCATACTTGAAAAAAAAAACCTGCCTAAACCTCAGGTTTCAGGCGGGTACCAGGTAGCCTGAGGTGGGTTATCATTTCGTTATCGAGTGTGGTGGCTGTATGACAAATAATAGTTTTCCTTAGTTCCAGGTTGTAAATTTTCGATATATTTGTGAGGACATAAAAGCATATAAAAAGTTGTTCAATTTTCTTATTTCTTTGTATCCATTGAAGCTAGATATTATGTAGCTAGAGACCATGCGATAAAATTAATTTCTTTACACCGCAAATTCATTAATCAAATAGTATTTCATACAAAATAATCGAATAAATAATCTTCGATCAAATTATACGGCATAAAGAAAAGGAATATTTTTTTTAAGTGATTCCATGTAATGAAGTTTTGATACATTTATATATATTCAATGATATCGATATTAAAAAAATTGATCCCTTATTCGTCTTTGAATTTCCCTTAAGTTTCGCAATGTTTTCTCCTTTCACATTCCCATTTTTGTCGGTATTCGCCAGCGGTTCGATCGATTTGCAGTGGCGTAGCGTGGGCTGGGGCTGCATGGAATGACATTCATAAAATGGCAACCAAAAACTTTTCACTAGGTAGTGTTCTTTTTTTTGTAGAAAATATAAAATGTCTGATTTTAATGGGTGGTTACATTTTAAGGGCCGATATTGAATGTGAACCACACCTGAACGTCAAGTTTTTTTCTATATTTTATTTGACATTTCTCAATTTGAACCATGGAAAGATACACAATCGAGCAACGCGTTAAAGTTATTCAGGCTTATTATGAAAATGGACGTTCAAATCAAAATGAATGTCGTGCACTTCGTGATTTTTTCGGTCAATTTAATCACCTCAGTGTATTCGTCAATAAGCAGAATTGCCGCATTTGGGCGAATGGTAATCCAAGAGTGATTGTCGAAAAACCAATGCACCCACAAAGAGTGACTGTTTGGTGCGGTTTATGGGCTGGCGGCACCATCGGTTCGTATTTTTTCCAAAATGAGGCCGGTCAGGCAGTAACTGTGGTGTTCGCTACCGTGATATGATAACGAACTTTTTATGGCCCGAATTGGAAGAGATGTGGTTCCAGCAATGGCTCTTTTGCGGGAGAAATTAAATGGCCGTGTTATCTCACTTCACGATCATGCGATTTGACACCGTTGGACTTCTTCCTTTGGGGTTATTTGAAAGAAAAGGTGTACTTACATCGATCAGCCAGCAACAATTCAAGGGCTAAAGGATGAGATAATTCGGCAAATTAACTGCATAGAACCTCAATTATGCCTCAGCGTCATCGAAATTTTGGACCATCGGATAGAGGTGTGCCGCCGAGGTCGCGGCGGCCATTTGGCCGATATTTTGTTCCAAACATAATTGAACCATACCATTATTATTATAATAAAAAGAAATGATAGTAATTTCCTAAATAATTTGTGTTTTATTCAAAATCAACATCGGCCCTTAAAACTTAACCACCCTTCATATATATTTGCATAGATCAGCGTGTTTATTTACAATTTTGACGATTTTCATTCTGAGTTTTGGTCTTTCTCGTACATTTTAAAGAAAATAAATAATAAATTTTCGTTTGTTGTATCTAGCTATTAGACTTTTTTCTTATAAAAAATAAGCATTATTCCTATTCACGGCTGACGCAATTATTGTTTTCAAAAATGTTATTTCATTAATTTCTCAATTCTTTCAAATTTTCAAATAAAATTAATTCCGGTTTTTTCTATCTTTTCCGTTATTCATGAAAAGATTTTAACTCAAAAATTATACCCACTCAACATGTTGATATATTTCCCCTAGAGCCCATCA